>CM066031.1:1363940681-1365140681 GCA_033557465.1 Ichthyophis bannanicus | reverse complement strand
TAGCCTTCCGATCTCCCAATTCTTTCGTTACCGGAGGAATTGTTTGGATATTGCTGAATACAAGACACAAGCCAAAGTATTGAAACAAAAATTCAAGGTCAGAGGCTACCCTGATCATGTGGTAAATAAAGCTTATAAACGAGCACTTTATGTCAATCGTGAATTACTATTACAGCCACATAAAAAGGACATCACATGCACAGACACGCTACATTTAATAACTAAATATTCCCCATTTAGCCATCGGATTCAGAGGATCTTAAAGAAACACAGTAACGTTTTGCGTAGTACCCCAGGATTGGAAGATCATAAAATACAATGCGTTTGGCAACATCATAGAAACTTAAAAGAAATCCTCAGCCCGGCGATATTGAGAACACCGAAGCAAAGATATGCATCAGAAGAATTGGGTCATTATAAATGTGGGACCTGTACCGTATGCGAAATAACGCTAGAAATAAATCATTTTACACATAAAGGGAAAATTTATAAATTACGACATCGTACCACATGTGATTCCACGTTTGTAGTGTACGCTATCATCTGTCCATGTCCATTGGTTTATATAGGAAAAACCATCCGAGCATTTCATATTAGGATGAAAGAACATAAAAGTCGATTGAATTGCAAATATTTACAAGCTCCCATAGTATCTCACTGCATTGAAAAAAGTCATTCATTTACAACACTACGCTGTTTCTGCATTGACCAAGTTAGTCAGGGAGCAGGGGGTAAATCCCGTGCTCAAACACTATTAAGACGTGAACAGGAATGGATATTCCGCTTGGGCACTTTACAACCAACAGGCTTAAACATTGCTATTGAATGGGGAGCATGTTAACGAGATACACTTAACATGGCAGTAGGTCATTCTGAAGCTTCCAAGGGTTTAAAAGGTAGAGTAACCCCTATCCCGCATGCGCGGCGTTTTTTGAGAGGTGAATCAATATGGAAGTAGCCGTGAGTATCTCTCTAGACATGAAGACCAACTTACTCCTCCTTCTTTTGCGATCCTTCTTTTGCAATACTTGATAAACTAAGGTAAATGCTTTTATTTTTCTTAGGCAGTCCCCTGAAGAAACGCTACTAGTGAAACGCTGTGGCGCCTTGTTAATGCGTTGGGAATTCAGAAAAATTGAGGCACTGCTGAAGACGCTTTCAGATAAGAATTTAGCTTGCTAAAGAGTATAATGGCATTGCTTACGGCACTTTAAAGTGATGTATCCAGTTGGAAAGTAAATATTAGGGAAGCTGAACAAACTGAAAAGCCATAGTTATGGTGCAAGCTGCTCTATGGTGTGAGTTTGGTCCGTAAATGCCATCCTAATGACACAGGTGTGCAAGACTAGAAGTTAACAACGAGGGATCAACCGTGGTTTGAAGCTGTCAGTCACCATTTTTCATTGAGACAAACCACGGCACGAGAATCCCCACAGTATGGATAAAAAGACAATAGCAAGCAGATATTTAAAAAATATAACGCTCTAATTGCAGCGCAGTTTTATTGAACATATAAAAATTTAATACAGAGAAAGATAAATAATAAAAAATCAGCGATACTACAGATCATTGATGTATTGAAAGGCAGTTTACTGCACCACAAGTGAATGCAGTATATAGCCACATTCGATTCTGAGATCTGATCGCTATTATAAAAATATTGCATTTGTAAAATAAGTTGGTCTATGGTAAATAAGTGGAGCTTGTCACATGATTCGTAGCTATATAGCATAAAGCTCTGGAAAGTGACAATAACTTAGTCAACTCATAGATAAGCTGACAATGGGCACCCAGAAACCACACCAAGGATTTGTCCTCCTCTTTTTAGACATAAAGGCAGCCTTCGACTCTGTACCATATAAAGCATTCCTCTACCAACTGCAAACAATTGGTCTACGCAACATGACCCTTAAATGGTTTACCTCATATCTAACCCAACGACAACAACCAGTAATGGTAAATTGGATCACGGCTACCCCATCCAAGATCACTCAAGGTGTATAAGGATCTGCACTATCGGCTTTACTTTTCAACTTATTTATACAATCCATCTGCGATATTATCAATTCCCACAAGATGCTATACCATTTATATGCTGATGATATCATGTTATATATCCCATTTTCCACTCTTAATCCGGTATACTCCCCATTAATCAAATGCTTTGAAGCTATTTCACAATGGCTTAAAACACATAACCTCACCATAAATTACCAAAAAACAGAAGTGCTGCATATCACTTGCATCACACCACCACTGCACATAGATATATGGAGTGGAGGAGTGGCCTAGTGGTTGGGGCGAGGTACTTCAGGCTGGAAGGTTGGGGGTTCAAATCCCACTAGAGGACAGCAACCTTGGGCCAGAAGGACTGGGGTTTCTAGTCCCACAGGTGCTCCTTGTGGTCTTGGGCAAGCCACTTAACCCTCCATAGCCCATGTTCCCTGTAAAATAGTTATCTCCAAGTTATAATGCCCTGTTCAATGTAATTTCAGTTTGTTCAATGTAAACCACACTGATGCAGAATAGTGTGGTATATAACAGAATGTAAATAAATAAATAAAAAAAGCTCCAAGTAAAATCTCAGGTATGATACCTGGGAATCACCCTTGATCAAGACCTCTCACTAAAACAACACATAAATAATACAATAAACCTCATGTACCAGAAAATGAGAACAGTCAACCACTCCTAGACCATCACAATTTCAGAACAGTATTCCAAGCCATGATTCTGCCTCATCTGGACTTTTGCAACATAGTCCTCCCATCCTCATCAGTCCACCCACTGCAGATGGCTCAGAATAGAGCAGCTAGAGTCCTAACTGGCACACCAAAGCATGAACATATATCACCAATTCTCAGGAACCTCTACGGCTCCCTGTAAGGGCCCGCTCCAAATATAAAGCAATTGTCACCACCTTCAAAGTATTCCATTAACAAATATCAGAATACCTACAAATCCTTATACAAAAACCAACAGAAAATGGATGCAGAAGAAGCAGTACTCAGTCCACAGTTGTCATCCCAGAAAGCAACAGGAAGTGCACTCAGAAAAACATCAAATAGGGCATTCTCCCTCTTCACACCAAAACTCTGGAAGACCCTACCTGATTATGTTTAGCAAGCACTGTAAATGCTCTCAACCTTTGTTGTTTTCTTGTATAATGTTCTTTTATGTGATGTTTAACTATTCTACATAGTCCTATTCCTTGTTCAATATTGGTTTATTTATTTCTTTTTTATACAGTGCTCTTTAGAATCAGTGCAGTTAGAGTAGTTACTCACCTGTAACAGGTGTTCTCCAGGAGCAGCAGGAATCAGTCCTCACATATGGGTGTCATCGGCGCCAATGAAGCCCCAGCGGAGCATTTCCCCAGCTTTCTATGAAAGCCTTTGGGAATGCAGGCACGCATGCGCGGTTCCCTTCCCGCCTAAAGGTGCCATCTTACCTCAGTCAAATGACATAGCTAAGAACAGCACACAAAAATGAAAAATAAACTATGTACAACTGCAACTCCAAGGGGAGGAGGGAGGGTTGTGAGGACTGATTCCTGCTGCTCCTGGAGAACACCTGTTACAGGTGAGTAACTACTCTTTCTCCAGGACCAAGCAGGAAGTCAGTCCTCACATATGGGTGGCTCCCTAGCTCTGGGCTACCGAGGATCCCAGGCTGAACAAGAGAACTCCCTCTAGTCTCAGCAGCAAAGAAAGGCTTTTCAAGGACACAACCTCCACCGATAGCCCAATAGAGGGCAGGAGGGCAGGAGTTGCCTAAACCTCAAAGAGATTCCGGAGTACTGCTTGGCCAAAAGCACTGTCCCTACGGGTCTCCCTCTCCAGACAGTAATGGGCCGCAAACGTCTGGCTTGAAGACCAAGTTGCAGCCCTGCAGATGTCTACCAAGGGCACAGAGCGGAGATGAGCCACTGAGGCAGCCATTGCCCTGACTCGGTGGGCCGTAACCCGACCCTGCAAAGGAAGGTCAGCCGCCTTGTAAGCCCAGGTGATACAGTCAGCCACCCAGATGGACAAGGTACGCTTGGACACAGCCAACCCCAACTTATTAGGGCCAAAAGAAACAAAGAGCTGAGTAGCCCTTCTATGCCCCTGCATACAGTCAAGGTAGAAGGATAAGGCCCTCCTACAGTCCAGGGTATGCAGGACTGCTTCAGCCTGGCTTGCATGAGGCCTAGGGAAGAATGTTGGAAGAACCACCTCCTGATTGAGGTGGAAAGAGGAGACAACCTTTGGGAGGAACTTTGGATGAGTCCTGAGGACTACCCTGTTCCTATAAATCCTGGTGTAAGGCCTATCACAGACCAGGGCCTGAAGCTCACTCACTCGCCTGACCGAAGTTAAGGCTATCAGGAAGAGTGTCTTCCAGGATAGGAAGCATAGTGGACAAGTAGCCATCGGCTCAAAAGGTGGGCGAGTCAGTTGCTGCAAGACCACATTCAACTTCCACTCGGTGGGAGGAGGATGGATTGGAGGCCTGAGCAAAAGCAAGCCCCTGAGAAAGCGGGACACCAAGGGGTGAACCGACTGAGAATGTCCTTCCACCAGTGAGTGGTGAGCTGCTAGAGCTGAGAGGTGGACCCGAACAGAATTGGACTTAAGTCCCTGATTGGACAAGTGCAGTAAGTACTGAAGCACTACTGGCACAGTACAGGAGAAAGGATCCTCTGTACGTAGCTGACACCACACAGAAAACCTTTTCCATTTGAGAACATAGATTTTCCTAGTGGACTGTTTCCTAGAGGCTAGGACAACCTCCTCAACTTCCTGAGGTAGGCCCCAGGGAGCCAAAACTACCCTTGCAGCTTCCAGGCCATAAAATTGAGAGCTTTGAGATTGGGGTGCAGAAGGGAACCCTGCTCCTGTGAGAGAAGGTCGGGTTGCAACCCCAGAGGCAGTGGGGGATCCACCGCCAGTTGAAGTAGATGTGGAAACCAAGGCTGTCTCGGCCACCTGGGAGCCACCAGCAGGACCAAGGCCTTGTCCTGAAGAATTTTGAAGAGAGTTCGGGCCACCAAGTGCGTGGGAGGAAATGCATACAGGAGGCCCTGAGACCATGGAATCAGAAAAGCATCTTCTGCTATTCTCAGAGGATGCGGCTGCCTGGAGCAGAACTTTGGCAGTTGCTTGTTCATTGGGCTGGTAAAGAGATCTACCAAAGGGAGACCCAATTTTAGGAAGATCTTCTGAACTACTGAAGGATGCAGCTGCCACTTGTGGGGCTGCAGAATCCTGCTTAACCTGTCGGCCAGGTAGTTGTCCTGGCCTGGAAGGTACACAGCCTTGAGGAGCATGTTGTGCTTGAGGGCAAATGAACAAAGGTCCTGAGCCTCCCGACAAAGGAGTCTGGACCCAGTCCCGCCCTGTTTGTTCACATAAAACATGTCTACTTGGTTGTCTGTCTGAACCAGGACAGATTGATGCGCCAGGGTAGGAGAGAAAGCTTTGAGTGCTAATCGAATAGCTCTGAGTTCGAGGAGATTGATCTGCTGTGCAGCCTCCCAAGGAGACCACAGGCCCTGGGTGCACTTGTCTAGACAATGAGCTCCCCAGCCCTGCAGGGAGGCGTCGGTAGTCAGTACCACCGTGTACCCAGGAATCTGAAAAGACACCCCCTTTAGTAGATTGGGTGGGTGCCGCCACCAGCTGAGGGAGTTCAGGAATTGTCTGGACACCCTTATCCTGTCCCTGAGGCTGCCTGTGGCCTGTGACCACTGAGTCCGAAGGCATCACTGTGCAGGCCTCATATGGAGCCTGGCATTGGGGGTCACATGCACTGTCGAAGCCATGTGGCCTAGAAGCCTCAGGCAGAGTCTGGCAGAGACTAGGGATCTGTTGAGAAACTGGTTTGCCAAGGCTATCAATCTTTGTGCTCTGTCTTCTGGCAAGAAAGCCTTTGCCAGGAGAGAGTCCAGCCTTGCTCCTATGAACTCCAAATTCTGGGAGGGGAGCAAAGTGGACGTTGCGAAGTTTATCACAAACCCTAGGCTTTGAAGAAGAGCAATAGTTCTGAGGGTGGCTTGTCTGGCCTCCTGGCACGTCTGACCCCTGATGAGCCAGTCATCCAGATAGGGGAAGACAAAGACTCCCTGATTTCTCAGGTAGGCCGCCACCACTGCCAGGCATTTGGTAAAGACCCTGGGAGCGGAGGTGAGGCAAAAAGGCAGTACTCTGTACTGATAATGGTTTCCTCCCACAAGGAACCTGAGGTACTTTCTGTGGTCTGGATGAATGAGAATGTGAGTGTACGCATCCTTTAGATCTAAGGAGCATAGCCAATCTCCCTGCTGGAGGTAGGGCAGAAGTGTTCCAAGAGTAAGCATCTTGAACTTTTCTTTCTCTAGGAACTTGTTAAGGTTCCTGAGGTCCAGAATGGGTCGAAGGCCACCGGTTCTTTTGGGCACCAGGAAATACCTGGAGTAGAATCCGTGACCTTGCAAGTGGGGAGGCACAGGCTCCACCACCCTGTCCACCAACAGACCTTGAAGTTCCTGAAGGAGAAGGTCTGTGTGCAGGGAAGGCCTTGGAGGCTCCCCTGGAAAGTATGGTGGAGGCAGTTGGTGAAAATGTAGTGCATAGCCCCTGTGGACTATGTCCAACACCCAACTGTCCCCGGTGATGAGGGGCCACTGGTGGGCAAAGAGGGCAAGGCGACCTCCTGTGCAGGGTTGAGAGAGCAGGGATGGAGAGGCTACGCTCAAGGAGTCAAAAACCCCCACCCTGCTGAGTGGGAGCAGGGGCCGGAGGCTTGGGGCTCCTCTGCCTACAGGGCCCATTACCCTGCCCCTTGGCTTGCTGACCCTGAGGTTCAGCTTGGGTAGCCTGATATTGAGGTTACTGTTTGTAGGCAGTGCCCTTCCTCGGGTAAAAGGGCTTTTTACCCAAGCCCTTCTTTTTATGAGAAGGGGCAGAGGTCTTCCTAGACAGCCTTGTCCGGGTAAGGTGCTCTGTTTTGAGCTGGGCGTCCTTCTCGGTCATGGGCTTGCCAAAAAGATTTTCACATCGGCAAGGGACATCGACCAACTTGTCCTGAACCCATGGCTCGAGGTCCGATGACTGCAGCCATGCCTGGCATCGAGCTGCGATGCCGGCTGCCGCAACTCGGGCCGAAGCCTCGAAGCCATCGTAGGACATGAACTTCGAGCAGTCCCGAATCCCCAAGGACAAGGACTTGAATCTCTGCAAGGGTTCCCCGGAGAGTCCAGCAGAGAACCCGGCCAACTCCTTGGCCAGGTCCCTCAAGTACATGCCCATGTACAGCTGGTAAGACTGGACATAGCAAGCAAGCATCAAGCCCTGGAAGCACTTTCTACCGACGCCATCGAGGTTCCGGGCCTCCCTGCCGGGGGGCACTGCAGAGTGCATCTTCTGGCTCTTCAGACGATGCATGGTCGATTCCACAACCATGGAATGGTGTGGTAGCTGTGCCTTCTGAAAGCCAGGGCTCTTCCTGAGTCGATAGATCGAGTCGACTCGCTTGCTTAAAACCGATGCCAAGGCCGGTGCCTCCCACATCCAGAAGAGGAGCCGTTCCAGCATCGGAGGAACCGGGACAGTAAAGGCCTCCTTCAGTGGAGAGTCATACTGCAGGGCCTCGAGCTCTTCAGCTCAAGCCTCTTCCTCGGGGTCCACCGGAATAGCCAAGGCAGTGGCCATATCACGGACGAACTCCGAGAACCGAGTATCCTCCGGAGGGGATCTACTCCAGGGCTCAGACTGCGGTGAGTCTGATGGGACGCACCGAGTCTTGAATGTATCAGGGGACTCCTCATCCTCCGTCTCCCAGGCGGACTTGTCCGATGAGGAGTCAGGGTCCGACCCTGCAGGGCCCTGGAGCACCCGCCCCGACGCCGGAGGCACCGGCGTCGATGCCCTCGGTCCCGAGGTCGACTTCGAGCCATGATGGACTCGAGTATCGGCTCGGTTTCCGGGGTCGACTTCGAAGTCGATGTCCTGGTGGTCGGGGCAGATGCGCCAGACAGGCTGGCCATCAGTGCCCGCTGCTGCTCCATGAAGGCAGACAATCTGCTCTCCAAGGCTGTCATCCTGAGACTCAGCTCGGGAGACGCAGCAGCCACCGACTTGGGCCCCGGTGACGTCAGCTCCCTGGGAGGAGAGTCCTCGAGGACTACAGGGCTTACGTGTCCAGCAGACTCCAGCTCCACGCAAGGAACTTTGGCAGGCTTCTCTTGGTCCACGAGCCCGGGGTGACGGTCGGGGGTCTTAGACCTGGCCCTCGAGGAGCCAGGGACCTCCTCCTCTGACGCCCTCACGAGCCGCTTGTTCCTCTTGTGTTCCCGGTCGGGGGACCCCCTGTCCGAGGAGCTCCGACGGCGCTCTGGATCCGAATCCCGAGATGTCGGGCCTCAGACGAGGTCCGGGCCCGGCCGGAGGCTGAGTCCGAGAAAAGCCTTTCTTTCTGCTGCTGGCGACTTCGGAGTGCCTTGGAAGACATCTTCCCACATGGCCCACACGACTTAGGGTCGTGATCAGGACCGAGGCACCAGAGGCACCGGAGGCAGCAGTCGTGTGTGTCAGTGAGAGACATTAATTTCTTACACCGATCACAGTTCTTGAAACCGCTGGAAGTGATCGGGGGAAAAAAGAGTCCCCGCGAGGTCAAAGGACCGGCCTTCCAGGGAAAAAGCAAAAAAGGGCGCGAACGCCAGCCACGAAAGGCAAAAACCGAAAAAAAAGAATCGGGCTCAATACCGGTGTACCGAACCCGGCGGGAGGGGAAACCGTCTTCGAACCGGGAGAAAAAACAGCGAGTATTGCCAAAAAAAAATCAACTTTTATCCGGGATGACAGGACACACATCCGGTGGGCTTCTCGGAAAAAAAGAGACTGAGGTAAGATGGCACCTTTAGGCGGGAAGGGAACCGCGCATGCGTGCCTGCATTCCCAAAGGCTTTCATAGAAAGCTGGGGAAATGCTCTGCTGGGGCTTCATTGGCGCTGATGACACCCATATGTGAGGGCTGACTTCCTGCTTGGTCCTGGAGAATACATGTATACTAACAGGCACTTTTTATTCTCTTGTCCATGAAGGGCTCACGATCTACGTGTACCTGAGGCAATGGAGGGTTAAGTGGCTTGCCCAAGGCCACAAGGAGTGGCCATGGGACTAGAGACCCCAGTCCCTCCAGCCTGAGGTTGCTTGTCCCCATGTGGGAATTGAACCCCTGGCACTCTGACCTGAGGTAACCTGTCCCAACCACTGAGCCACTCCTCCCTTGCAAATGTTCCATGTACTTTATGTTCAATTGTTCTAATGGTCTTCATTATAAAGCATATGAGGACAGACTTAAGGACCTTAATATGTATACTTTAGAGGAAAGGCGGGACAGAGGTGATATGAATGAGACATTTAAATACCTCCGTGGCATGAATGCACAGGAGGAGAGCCTCTTTTGATTGAAAGCAAGCTCTGCTACAAGGGGACATAAGATGAGAGTGAAAGGGGATAGACTCAGGAGTAACATGCAGAAATATTTCTTTACGGAAAGAGTGGATTAGTTTCCCAGTGGAGATGGTAGAGATGAGGATAGTATCTAAATTTAAAAAAAAAAATCATGGGACAAACACAGAGACTCTCTAAAGGAAAAAAGGGAACTGTTGTAGAGGGTGATATGGAAGGGCAAACCAGATAGGCCATGTGGTCTTTTTCTGCCATCACGTTTCTATGTTTCTAAACCGCCTTGGCATTTTGAAAGGCGGTATATAAAACTAGCTAAATAAATAAATAAATAAATAAATCTATACCCATACTCATGCACTGAAAGTAGAGACAATAATATACACACTAAAGCACTCACAGAGGAGCTACACGGCCCCTGCTACTTTAAAGTGAGACTTTATTATGACTCTTCACACCCCCACCCCTTTTCCAGACATCCATGAGTTTGCAGATGGAGGAAGGGAAAATGTGCCATTATGTCACATTATACATGTGCATTTGATAACTTTTTAAAGCAATGTTACCACACCAGAACAACTAACCCTACCCTTTCGCAGAATAAAAAAAAATGATATTTAGTTGGGAAGTTCCCGCTACAACTACTACTGTTTACCGATGAACAGCTGCACTAGACTTAAGCAGCACTGTACAAATAGATATGGGGTAATTTTGTAGAGGTTTTCCACATGTAAAGGATGATCTACTCACAGAAATGGCCTTTTAGAAGATTGTCCTGGAGCATACATGTGTAGAAGTAAACCACCCATTTCCTTCCATTGGGGACCTCATCCCCCACAAACAGGGGAATGCAGCTGATGACTTGTACTTATACACACGCTGCATGGAGATGTTCCCGGGGCACAGTTTGGGTGGAGCTGCGATGTACCTATGTGATTCATAAAATAAGCAAGTACACACACAGCGACTAATTTTATAAGGAGCCACATAAACATATATGCCATCTACGCATGTGAATCCTGTATTTTCAATGACTTATGTATGTCAAAGGGTCTTTATGTAGATATTTTAGTTGGTTGCTATTCTATAAGTATGTGCGTTTGGCTGATGGTGCATACTTTCACTGTGGGTGTTACCAAGGCAGAGCTTGAGTGGCGCATGCACTTACACACTTATTTTTGAAAATACAGGGATATGCGCATAAGATATGTGCAGTCGTTTACAGCAGCCATTTATGCCTAGATTTGGCACGCGTTTCCCACTACATACACCCCTATTTTATAAAGTAAAGTATATAATTGACCTTATAAAATACATAGAAACATAGAAACATGACGACAGAAAAGGACCACATGGCCTATCTAGTCTGTTCTTCCATATCAAGAACTACAACAGTCCCCTTTTTCCCTTTAAAGTACAGTAGGTGTGATTGACATGTGTTAACCTTGGGTAATTTAATATGGAGCTGCCTAAAGTTGTATGCCATTTATATGCATAAATGTCATTTTAATGAGTTATTTGTGTAAATTTATACACGCAGCTAAGGGGGTCGCGATTCTGTGGACATGTGCATGGATGATGCACACAAGTACGCGTGTAAATGATAAAATACTATAATTTATGTGCTTTCTTGAAAAATCTAGGCATGGGCATTTACACTAGCTCTAGGGCTGGTGTAAGTGATTGCCCCTTAAATTAATGCGCAAATTTGGCCATTTACTTTAGTATTCTAGAAAGAAAGGTAGGCTTGACTTAGGAGCGTGAAAGCACACAGTATCTAGGCAGGACTTTGTAAAATTATCATCATAGGAACTACATGCACACTTACACCTGCTTTGGAGCAAGTGTAAATTTGTGTGTCAGCATTTATACACTTTGGGGCTGGCTCTGGATGTCTATTTTATACAGGCACATAGGCGCCTATGTTGCCTTAATAAAGCAAGATTAAAATAGATGCCTTCTAGACACATACTGTTATAAAAGAAATCCCATAGGAATGTGCTTTCTCTGTAGAGTCCTGATATATGAGTTGCAACAAAATGATTGAATCAAAGTGGGTAAAGGAGCAAGAAAGATGTTACAAAATCAATGTGAGCAAGGAGTCCTGGGGAACTCCACAAGGCAACAAATGTCTAGAAGATAATGAGAGCCCACAGATGACCTAGAATGAAATATTGCTTCAGATAGAAGCAAAATCATTTTGAAAACGTGACTGTGATAACCAGCTCCTAAGATTGCTAGATCAACAGGGAATGATTAACTAAAGTGAATGCTGATGAGAAAGAAAGATCAAATGAAACAGCTAAAACTATGTTACCCCTTTCCAACATAGCTCCAATTTCATTTAACATTCCTACAAATAAGGGCTCAGTGCTATAGCCTACATGGAATCCTCGTTGTCTAGTGTGGAGGGCCAGTGTTTTTCCTAAAAAAAAAGAGTCAATTGCAAGAATACTAATTTTTCTAAAATCTTAGACAGAAATGGTAAATTGGACATTGAGCATTAATTATCAGTGGAGAAGAAAAACATAGATAACAGTGATTCACTCACTGAGTGGAATTCATGAAGGGAGTTTTAGAAAGAGATAAGAGCGACTAGTGGAGAGGAACTACACAATGAATGTACTAGTGAGTATGGAAAACTTGAGCTATATGTGTTAAGATTGGAAGCCAGTGTAGGAACTTGAGAAGAGTGATTGCTTGAGCGTAAGAGCACTGATGAAATAAGTTGGACAGCTGAATTTTGAACAATTATATAATAGAGAGATTTTTGGGGCTTCCAACTGAGTTGGAATGGAGAAGAAGTCTGGTTAGTGCAACTGGCTGAGAGCCAGGGAAGCCAGGCTTCAAATCCTGCTGATGCTCATTGTGACCCTGGGCAATTATGTTTGATGTTTTATTAAAACTTGATATACCGTCCTTCAAATAATATCAAAGCACATGCCTCTCTTTACTACGTTTTGCTATGGCAATGACATACATCATTGGCTAATTAATGCATATTAATTGCCATAACATTTGTTATCTCTAAATAAAGCAGTTTAATTCAGAAAAACAGGTGCCCGACGTGCATTAAAAAATGACTTGCATCACATGCAAAGCAGTTCATTGTCAGTAAAAATAACTTGCATTAAATCTCGCAAGCTGCTTTTCCTTTGGGAGCATTGACCACTGTTTGGCAAACTTCTGTTTCATTTTTTGGGTTAACTTTTGATTAAGTTAACAATTGATTTTTTATTCATGATATTGAACATTCAGATACAGTTGTGGTCAACATTATTGGCACTATTGCATTTTAGGTATGTTTTGCTTAATATCTTGAGTAATAATTGGAAATATTCCAACTGTATGTCATCATAATAGTTTAATAGTATGTTCCAAGGTATTCAACAAAAAAAAGATGTTTGTGCAACTTAGATGTAGTAATTTCTGAGAACAAAATAAATTTGACCTGGACAGGATTAATGGCACCCTTCACAAATATTTGTTTCAAAACCCTTGGCAATGATGGCAGCCTCCAAACATTTCTTGTAGCCATCTATTGGTTTCGTACATCTGTCTGCTGGTAGTTTCTCCCACTCTTATTTTATTTATTTATTTAACTGTATTTATATCCCGCTTTTCACCGGGTCAAAGCGGTGGGACATATAACCAGGGGGGGGGGAATCAAATGTGGGGGGGGGGGGCCATCACCGGGGGTTCAACATTGATGATTTTTTGGGGTGGACATAGAGACTGACAAGATAGCATAGTTACTGGTTCCTATTCAGAGATGTTCTTGGAATAGGATGGTTTTTAGCTGCTTTTTGAATGATGGGAGATCACCGTTGTTCTTGATGTGGTTTGGTAGAGAGTTCCAGAGGGATGGGGCATAGAGTTCAAAGGCTCTGTTGCAGGTCCGTTGAGTTGCTTTGGTTCTTTTGTGGGGGATGACAACGGAGCTGTTGGAGGATTGTCTGGTTGTTCTGTTGTGGGTTGGGCGAGGCAGTAGGGCGTGGAGTGGGGTACCCTGTGTTTGGTGGACGGTTTTGTGAGTGAGTATAAGGGTTTTGTACTTAATTCTTGCTTCGATGGGGAGGATATGAAGGTCCCCCAGAATTGGGGTGATGTGGTCTCGTTTCCTTATTCTCGCCGTGGTGTTTAGGGCAGTTCGGAGGGGATTGGTCTGTGTTGCAGGTAGGCCATGGTAGATTATGTTGCAGTAGTCCAGATGAGGGAGTGTTAGAGCTTGCATTACTGTCCTGAAGTCTTGTGGTTCGAGGAGGGGTCGGAGGCGTTGTACCGTTTTCGCCTTGTGGAATACAGTTCTCGTGGTCTTGTTGATTTGTTGCTTAAGAGTTAGGGCTTGGTCAGTGATAATGCCAAGATATCTTATGTGTGGTTGTACTTGAATCTGTGTGGTTCCCATGGTGAGGTGAGTGGGTGGTTTGAAGTCTGGTCTTTTGTTACTATAAGGGCTTCGGTCTTCTTTATATTAATGGATAAGTTGTTCTCTTGTAGCCAGTTGGATACGTCGGTGAAACAGGTTAATAGCTGGTCGTTTGTTGGGTCCGTGGTTGTAATTGGGGCGTAGAGCATTATGTCATCGGTGTATATGTGGAAGTTGACATTGTGAGTGCGTATGACTGAGCAGAGTGGACGGAGGTAGATGTTGAAAAGCATGGCTGATAGTGTGGATCCTTGTGGTACTCTTCAACTGCGATTTGTTCCATCTCATGAATGTTTCCAGGATTGCTTTTATAAATGTCAGTTTTCAGCTCTTTCCAAAGGTTCTTGATTGGATTGAGATTAGGACTCATTGCTGGTGTCACCCAGCGAGGGTCCCCACAGGTTAAAGCAGGGTATTACACTGGGGCCTTATCTTTAACCAGCCAGGAAGTGGTGCAGAGAGCCTTGCAATGCCCTCTGGGTATTGTAGTTTTCATAGGCTAGCCAAGAAATGAGTTGCAGTCGGGTGGTAAGGCTTTAAGACAGGATTTTTATTCCCCTTCCGGGTGGATTCTTTTATAGCAATGAAAACAAAGGCAAACAGACCATCTTCTGGTACAAAATAACGGAAACAAATATGAACCAAAATTGCTTCTATCTTCAGCTTCTTTACTCAAATAAAAAGGTATCTTAAACAGTCCTTTTCCAAGCAAACAGATAAACCTTTCTCCTTCACTTCAGTGACTAGAAAGTTTCCACAGCCTCTTTAACATAAAGAGGAGATATCATCGGCAATAATCAATGTACAGTCCATGCATTCATCTGAGGGCTGTTCCCCTTGAATATCACACTGCATTTCTTCACTTTCTCCTTCAAACTGTCTTTCCTTCAGATAGCCAGAAGTATTATTGTTTAGCAGTCTCTCCCCATTGCACAGAGACTTCCTTTCTTCCTCCGTGAAAGTGTGTGAGGGAAAATTACCACATTCACTGGAGTTTCTTTCTTGAGAGCCCCACCAACTTTGACAATTACATGGAAAGTTACTGCATTCAGCTTTCCCTCTATTAGAGCCAATCAGCTTACCTTCTTGCTCCCTCAAACTGGGTTTCTTGGTACAGCTGAGATCACAGAAGTGGAACAGGACGGAAGCTTCCTACGGCCTTTTCCCTTTAGCTTTTCTCCAGATATAAAAATATCCTCAGGCCAGAACTCCTTTTCCCTTCTGTGCCTGTTGCTTGGGTAATTAGCTTTCTCAGCCTTTCTAGGCCTGGCTTCCAAACTGTATCCTCTGTTACCTTCGGGATAAACGTCACTCAGCTTAGACGTGTCTGTGCACTGCTCTCTGAAGCAGTCTCCTGGGTTGTCTCTTTCAGCTCTGGAACTAAACCTCTCAGCTTTTCCAGCTCTCTCAGTAGTTCCCTCTCTGGCTCTCACGCTGGCTGAACTCCAACCTCCACTCCAACCCGAACTTCCACCTGAACCTCCCGAACTCTCCGAACTAACTCTTACTTCAGGTGAGTTAGGTTTATGTGTGTGTGCCTCAACTCCGCTTCCTCTCAGCTGCTCTTCATTACTTAATGAACCCTGAGCCTTCCTGCTGCTTGGGCGTGTTCTCACACCTTGTGACCTATTTTGTGTGTGTTGCCTATAGCAACTCTGGGCCATGTGTTTCTCTGAGCTGTCAGTGTCAGATCCACTTTCTGCATTTCTACCTATTTCCATAGGCTCTGCTAGATCAACACCGTGACACTGGCCAGTTTAAAGCAGGCCATTAGTTCCCTTTTAACTAACCATTCTTGTGTACTTTTGGATGTATGTTTTGGGTCATTGTCCTGCTGGAGGATCCATGACCTTCGACCCAGACCTAGCTTTCTGATACTAGATATCACATTTTGCTTAAAAACACTTGGTAGTTTTTTCATTTCATGATTCCTTTAATACTTTCCAGGCCCCCTCCCCCCCCTTTCCGAAGGCAGCAAAACAACTCCACAACATTATGGAACTTCCATCATATTTAACTGTAGGTAGTGTATATTTTTTCCTTATAAGCTTCATTCTTTGCCTGTAAATGTATTGCTGATCTGCATTGCCAAAGAGCTCAAGCTTGGTTTCATCTGTCCACAGAAGATTTTCCAGAAGGATTGTGGTTTCTCATGGTGGGTTTGGACAAAGATCAGGCATGCCTTTTTTATGTATGTCTTGGAGTAGTGTGGTCCTCCTTTGCTTTTGCCTATGAAGTCCTTATCTGTTTAGTGCATGGTGTGGGTTGAAACTAAGCTTATATACTGCCTTTCTACCAGTCAAAGCAGTATACATTCAGGTACTGTATATATATTTTCCCTCTTGTCCCTGAAGGGCTCACAATCTATGTTTTTTTTATCTGAGGCAATGGAGGGTTAGGTGGCTTGCCCAAGGCCACAAGGAGCACCTATGGGACTAGAACCCCCAGTCTTTCCAGCCCAAGGTTACTGTCCTCTAGTGGGATTTGAACTCCTGGCCCAAGGTAACTTGCCCCAATCACTAGACCACTCCTCCCTCAGCCTCAGATTGCTCCATGGCAGCCTTAAGCTCTACCTTCGAAGACTTCTTGAATTAATTTTCGTCTTCCCACCACATCCTGGGAGGTTCTTGACAGTTCCATGAGCAGAAAATTTCTTAATAACATTGAAAACTGTAGACACAAGAATCCCAGGGTCTGTGGAGATTGCCTTGCACCCCTTTGAAGTTTGATGTTTGGTGATAATGGCTTTTCTGATGGGCTCGGGAAGCTCTCTTGTCTTCACCATTGTGAAAATAAAACAGGGCGTGAATGTGGCTATTTTATTTATTTATTTATTTATTTAGACAGTTTTGTATACCGCCTTATCCTTCAATCAAAGCAGTCACAACACAATTGGGGGATACATTTAACACGCAGGGATATGAGACACATACATTACTACTTACAGGGAACATGGGCAATGGAGGGTTAAGTGGCTTGCCCAAGACCACAAGGAGCATCTGTGGGACTAGAAACCCCAGTCCTTCCAGCCCAAGGTTGCTGTCCTCTAGTGGGATTTGAACCCCTGACCTTCCGGCCTGAAGTACCTTGCCCCAACCACTAGGCTACTCCTCCCTCTTTTAAACATTAGAGCCATCATTCATTGGCTGATTTAAGTCATGTAAGTACTGACAATTGATCACAGTTGCGTCTAATTTTACTGCAGTAGGAATGTGGTTCTTCTGTACAAACTGATTTGAATTGTTTATAAAGATGCCAATAATCATGTTCTGGCACTGTCCCAGTTGTTATACTATTTCCTTTTTTAATTGGTCTTGTTTAATTTGATTCTTTTATGTATCGAATATGTGTGCATATATAGTTCAAAGCCATTTCATTGGCCACTTTTTTTAGGAGATATTGGACATAAGGGGTTAAACTGCAAGGGTGCCAATAATGTTGACCACAACTGTAGTCACACAGTAATTTATTAAAAATGAGGGGTCTAAAAAGTTGAAAATGACAGCACAGTGGTTTTTTTAGACGGTGACTCATGATATGCTTACACTGGATATGTCTCTGAGTGCTATTGTGCTAAGGCAGTCAATCACCGAGGTATTTTTCTTCATTCTTTATTAAAGGGGAGATGGCTTCATGCACACAAGTTGAGTATTAGCTTTAAGATTATCTCTAGAAGTATGACGGTGCCATTTTTTTAAATGGAGCCACTGGGGAAGGGCAGACTGGGGATTTCTCCTGCCACCCTTCCCCCTACACTGGACATTAGGGATACCCTGTCTTGGGAGCCGAGGTATGCCAGTGTAGGAAGTCTGCATTGGAGGTGGGGGTGGAAATGCCTGAAGATAGCAGGCAGGAACTGCGACGTAGTACTGGAGCCTTTGGTAAGCCCTGCATCATAGTTCCTTTGCTATTGCCACCACTTCTGAGCCTGGAAAGGAGCAGCAGCGGCAGCAGCAATGGGGGCTGGGAGCACTGTGCGCAGCAGACGGGTAGTAGGATGGAAGGGCCCGCCTAGGGCTCCTCCATGTCTTCCTCCAGCCCCGGGTGACAGGCAGCAGCGAGAGTAGCACTAGAGCAAATCATTGGATCCTGGGAGCAGACTGGACACATCAGGGCAGGCAGTGACAGATAGTGGCATCATTGATACAGGCAGCAGTGGCAGAGAGATGCAAGGGGAAAGGAAAGATGTTTTATTGTTTTTGTTCTTAAGTTCTGGTATGGGGGCTAGAGGTACCCACTGCATTAGGAGCCCAGAGAGCTGGTAGCGGAAACTGTTAGAAAAATAGCAAGACACTGAAGGCATACAGTGTGAGCAACTAGGCTTTAGCTTTGCAGGGAAACCAAGGAAGGGGAAGCTCGTATTTAGAAACACTAGCCTTACAATGGAGAATATAGATTCACTGGGTATGCCGGTTGTTGGGCAACTTTGACTAGGTCTAGGCCAGGATGTTAAGGGATTTGTGGCCAAGGGCTGCATGGGCTTTTCAGTGTACCATATCACTGCAGTTAATGCAGGAATCTTACTTATGGTAGATTGGTCTTTGCTGTTTATTGCTGCAACTGGGGCTTCTGTTGCCAAAGATCTTATTCTGCTGGGGTTCACAGGAACTGGTGCATTAGGTTGGATTGGGGGGTGGGGGGGGGTGGTAATTGAGAGAATGGTGAGAAAGATGCTTATGCTACTACTACTTCTTGTTGGCATGCCTGCTCGTTCTCCTGAAGCATCATCACCACCCCTCTTCTTCTGCCATTTTCTTCGCCAGTTGCTTCTTCTTGTAAATAAGTGTAGTGCATCTCCGAGCAATAGTCTTTCCTCTGTGAGTCTCAGGGAGTAGCTATCATGCAAACATCTTCCTTCATGAGGAGTTTCAACCTTTTTTCCACTTGAATATGCAGTATGTCCACCAGCACCACAAACTCTGCTTTGAATTCCTTTCACCCCCAAAAGCCCTCTGACTTTGCCTGTAGAACATTCACTATTGGGATGAGAAGGCTTAGGGTAGGTCTTCTGGAACTCGATTCCTCCATGGCTTCTTTGAAGGATGCCAAGGTTTCTATGAGCTGGTCATATTTGTCCAATTTTGATTTCTCTGGGGGCTTTCAGTACCAGTCTCGTCTTCAGTGACATCTGATGCAGGGCTGCCTGTTGTTCTACTAACCTTTTCAGCATCAGATATGTGGAATTCCACCTGGTGCCAATATTCTGAATGAGTTGGTGTGTTGGTGCCATTGTTGCTTTCTGCTTCTCATCTAATTCATGCCCATTCTTTTTAGCACTTCTCGAACAGTAACTTCAGGATAGAACTGCTGCTTTCCTTGCTCTCTAGGCCTAGGGGGTCTCTGACAACTAGGTACTGCAAGTGTACAAAGCATCTGATACTATGAAAGCCCTCCTCCTTCTCTGCCTTAGCTATATTCATTCCACCATATTTTACAAAACAAATAGGAAGCTTGATGCTCTGTCTATGGTCTGTCTCCCATCCCTGCAATATTATCCTTATGTCTGCTAAGATATGGGTGCCGGTATGCTATTATGCATCACCTGGATGTGCTGCAAAACCCACCAGTGCCCTCTTCCTGTTGTACCCCTCCCCCCTTTATACCTGCAGCCCGCCCCTGCCTTAACCAGTTGCTACCAGTATGTTGTCAAGGAGAAGCAGGCATGTGTAGCATTCTGATTAATCCAAAAGTAGCTAGTGAATTTCACTTTGCCACCCTGTGCCTTTGCAGCTCTTCCAGCATGTGGGTACACAACTGATTATACGGAATGGGGAGTACCTGCCTTCTACAAGCTGTCCTGCAGGGCGCTTGGTGCTTGAGAGCTAAGAAATGCAGTAGCCTCTTAAACCCCAGATTCTCACCCATATGCAGGGTCTTATCATCCAGATCACAATCCAATACATTGTGTCACCACCTTTGAAGCTGTCTGCTACTTGTCCCATGGCAGTGCTACTGAACACCACCCCGTCTCCTCCATGGTGATTTTGCTTTGATGCACACTGGTGTTGCAGACATGCCACCTCACTGGGGAAAGAGGTTGGGGATACCACTTGGGAAATGGATTTTCTTTTTACTGTAGCTGTACCATCACTGCTATTTTCATTGATGTATGGAGTCCCCAGCCTAGGATCAATGCCCTAGGATCCTCCCTTGTATTGGTCTGGAAAGGCTAATGTTTCTATAAATGATACTATATTCAAATCTTAGAGGTTTTTTGAGACTTCCTCTCTACTTCCTTGGAGGGGAACTCTGCTACTGCTGGACCTGGGGCTGAGGATGGAGAAGAGTATGAAAGACCAAGGGTATCCTTCCCACTTTCTACTATCTGCTCTGCCTATGGGATGTTCTTGAAAGGATCTTCTTATCACTTAGCAAGCTAACAAGATTTTCAAAACTTTTCAACCTTGAAACATTCGATATCTGAAGATCCTGATACAAATCCCACCCATGAAGATTCATCAGACCCTATATCTGCTAAAACTAGCTGCACATACTTCTCACTGTTTTTACCTGTTGCTTTTCATCTATCCCTCAACCTTGCACCCTCTCTGCCTTTCTTTGTCTTTCTGTAGAGATGGGATCTGAAACCCGCTCTTTCACAGTTGGAAGCTGCAGCTGTTGGTATTCCTTGAAGAAATCTCTCTTTAGCTTGGTTGGTGGACTATATGAAGCCATAGGCATACTCCTAAAACAACCCATCTCTTTTGCATTTTTGCCGCTGCTGGTCTCACCCGCCTTCCCTTCTTTTCGTGTATGACCATTTGAATACCTACTTTTCCCAGCATTATGATGTAATCAGACTAGACTGAGGAACTGTCTTTCTTATGTGTTTTTACAGCATTGTGTAACCCAGTTGAGCACTGGGACTTTTGAGCATTGGGACTTAGAAGTTGTACAGTAAGAGTGGTAGTGTAACTTCTATGATTTCTCAGATATTTAGGCTGAGGTCTCTTTAAGAGCCTAGCAAAGCCCCATTTAGTAACCAGTGTCCTGCTGCTGCTCTTCTAGTTGGGAGAAGACTTTCAGCAGACAGCAAGATGGATTAGCTTTGAAAAAATCCTGTAGGGAACCTAATTGTTTTATACTATACATTGTTATATTATTCTAGCTAACAGAGTCTTTCTGCTTGTGAGACAATACGCAAGCCTGACATCCCTCTCTATCCTCAGGTACAAACTTCAATTGTAAGTCCTTCAGGAACAACAAAATACCTACTGTACCTGAATGTAACTCGTCACGAGCTACTACTGAAAAGGCATGAGCTGAATCCTAAATCCAAAATCTATGTAATACACTTTCCTGCCAACCACCACTGCTAACAAAATGCTGCCAAGCACATATCTCTCTCTGTTTTTAACAGAGTTGTCACTTGCGTCCCTTTCTCACAGTTTCATTGTTGCTCCCTGTTGCTTTAGTTATCCTTCTAGTTGGCAGAAAGTAAATAATATTTCCCTCTGAGTAGCCAGCAACCCTCTCAAACTTGGGAAAAAAGCACACTTGACTTTCCTCTGTTTTGTAACAGAGGTGTGTGTGTATGTGCGTGGTCTGTATTCTCTGGCAGATCTTTTTGACGGCTTCTAAATCTCTGGCTACCATGGAATTTCCTCTCTCTCTGAAAGTCTTATGGAAAAGATGGTGGATGCCTGGAGTGCCCTACTGAAGGAAGCAGTGGGAGCAAAAACAGTGATGGAATTCAAAAAGGCATGGTGAGACACAGAGGAACACTCTATAACAAGAGGATGGAATCAAAGCAAATATAGATAGTTTCATAAACGGAGAGGGGTGACCTGCCTGGAGTGATGAGTACAACTCTAGCTACCTTACTGGGCAGACTAGATGGACCATGTTGATCCTTAACTGCCAATACTCTATAAAAATAACCACCAACACTGGAGTATTCCAAAGGATAGCTACTATCGCACGACCCAACCCTTGGAATCTACAAATCACAAAACAAGGGGGGGTGGTGGCGTTTCTAGGATCTATGATGCTGGTCTGTGAGTGCCAAATTGAAGTATGATATATAAATTCATCATTTGGCTAGCACTGAGATGCTTTTTTCTCCTTGATTGTGACTTGTAGATTCCAAGGGTTGGGTTGTGTTTTGTTCTCTAACTGCCGACATTTACTATGTTACTATGTTAGAATATGGTTGTCTGCTTTGATACTGGACTGTCTCTTATAGCCCAGCTGTGACATCATCACTTATGGGATTTGGATAAGTCAGGCAAGGACAGAATTGTATGGCAACTTGCCAGTGTTCAACTATGATTGACTGAAGTGCCTCATGCTTCTGGCTTTTCCCCTACTGTCTCCCATTCTCCCCCAATCAGAGTGGCACCAGCATGCTTGGGTGCGCATGCATACCTATGACAAAAGCGAATGGGATGAGTGGTGGTTTGTGCAAAACCACGATCTTGCACATTTGGTTAGTTGGCAATGAAACTAACCAAATAGGCTACCATTTGTTGCATTCTACCATTAGTCTAAAAATAAATGCACATCCCTACTAACTGATATATCAAGGCTTAGAAAATCTTGGCTATTTAATGCCTCACATTTGACATAACAAGCAAATTAATGCAGCTTTCTAATGTTTGAACCTCTTCCTAGGATTATGCAGTAATCTTATAACAAGATCAGAGCCTGTCTCACTTGCCTCTTTTAATTCCGTCTGGTTCTCTCAGGGAATTGGAGGCAGGACCTACCAACATTTGTTTAATTTGTTTTCAGTCTGATGTACATCTCTAGTCTTGTTTAGTTTGTTAAATGTTTAAAAAGTACCATTGTAATAATTCTGTATAATTGTTTAATTGATGCCTTATAAAATTAGTTAAAACAAGTTTGAAAAAAGGCATGCCAAGCGACTGATAGAATTCATTTATACCATATAAATGTATAGTGCTACATAATAGGGATGTTTTGCTATAGGCAGGGAATAGGAGCTGACCCTTGCTTCTGTAAATAAACTCCACAATGACTAGACATGCTAGGTGGCTATAATATTTGTCAGTTTTATGAGTGCAAGAGTGCATTTCTTAATATTGTTTGTGCGTATCTACAGTGAGATAAACCAATAGAAGAAAAAGCTTTATTGATATCCATCCATCCATCCTCTAATTGCACTTTACAAAGTGTGTAAGAATCCATTAGCTTTCCTCTCTTCTCCCCATTCATCCTTATTGGGATTTGTCTGCATATTTTAAAGATTTCCGTTCAGACTACAGTAATAAGACTTTAAGCACAGCTGGAAATTGATTAATTTGATTTCAACGGCCACCTGCCTTCCCAACTACATATGATTGAAAATTGTGCTCATGACAACTGGAAATTAGTTGGGACTCTGGGAGGGCTATGAAACAAAAATAATTAACTTCAAACTACTGAATTTAGCCAACATAGATTGACAGTGCCGTGGAAAGAGTGACGGGAGAAACTCTCCCGCTGTTTATTACACTTTAGGAAGCTTGCATTTTCCTTTGGTACCTCTTAGTTTATATCTTATTGTGCTTAAAATCACATCCTGTGTAACATTAATGACAGACAATGCATATGGCTGCTGGCATGAAACCATTGTTTTAGAATGTGTATAAAGTTTTCTCAGTTAACTAATGGAAGCTGGTGTTTAGGAGTTATTAGAGAAGTCTTATTTGCAGTTTCCATGTGGAAAATCCAGCATTTTCATGTGGAAATGTTATCCATGTGGAAATAGCGATTTTATAAAGGGATAGGTTTATTCATGGATATCCATAATTGTAGAAATTGTGAGGGGACATGCTGGGGGCATGGTTAGCACAACACAATTATACTCCCTGATCATCAACTTATATTATCCTAAAACTATACACAGCTGAAATAACTCAGAGAAGCCATCAGATCAGTATAGGGACTATTTAAAGGGTAAAAACCTTTTAACCAGGTCCCAACCATGTCATTCACCGGTCTCATCCAGTTGCAATCTGTAAATGCATGGTATCAAAATTCTGACAAGTAATACAGAGTTTTTAAAAATATACATTAGAAACTCATTTTACTTAGTTTAGGTGAAGAACACCTGCAACAACCCAACATGAAGTCATGTTTCAGGCTTAACAAAACCTTGCCTCAGGGAAATCTCTCACTAACACAGCACAGAAGTGGCTGCTTCACCCCAAAATACACAGCTGTTCGGCAAAACAGGAAACAATGTCAGAATATAAAGGAAGAACAATCTGACTAATTAAACTTAATCATAATAATGAAAGCCACTCTTTCGTTATTAAGCCCACCAGGTTCCAGTGAGTCAAGGCGGAAGATCCATTGTTGCTCTTATAATTCAATTTGCACACTAAATTGCCCCCGCCCACCAATCAGCCAAAACCTGATCAATTGCTCTCCAAGTAAATTCCTTAGCCGCATGCTTTTTTTCTATAGGGGCCGAAAGATTGCCGGTGGCTATTCTACTAAAATACTCATTAAACTGTATGTACACCGATCTTGTTGTGCGTCCTACATATAATTTAGGATACTGACACATAATCAAATACACTACATTTTGAGAATTACAGGTAGTAAGTTGGTGAGCCCTATAGAGAACCTATAGGTTCTCTGGGTGATTGGGTGGGTCCAAATGGTCCCTTAAATTGTATTAGCACACCTGCGACAACTTCCACAGGCTTGATGGGTCTTTTTGGCAGGCAATGCTGCCCCGCCTCCTAAGTGATTACTATTATTCTTGCCCTACTGAAATGCGAAGCACGCAATGCCGGCCCATCCATTATGTGGGAATGTTGCCCACACATGGCCCTGCGCCTTGGAAGGCCCCCGCACCTGCCTGACCAGTTTCAGAGGGAGCCGAAGAGGCCCAAATCTCAGCACACCAGCTCACCTCTGCAGAGCCACAGCTCTGTTCATGGTGAGTTCGCCGGTGCACTGAGTGTCAGGAGGGTAAAAGAGGGCATTTCCTGTCTCGCGAGGGCTAGGACTGGAAATGAAATGATGGGGGGCTAGGACTGGAATGGGCTGGGGGGGCTAGGACTGGAAATAGGCTGGGACTGGAAATGGGCTGATGGGGGGGAGGACAGGGCTGCTGGCTCTGGAAGAAAACTGGAGGCTAGGGCTACTAATGGGCTGATGGGGGGGTGGGAGGAGAGGAGAGAGCTGCTGGCCTTGGAAGAAGACTAGGGGCTAGGACTGCAAATGGGCTGATACAGGGGATGGAAGAATGGGACTGGAAGGGAGTGGATGCTGAGAGTGGCTGGAACTAGAAGGGAGCTGATGTCAGGGGAGAACTGGAAGGGGATGGAGCTGATGAGAGAAAAAAAGAAGCTGGAGGAGTGAGGATGGAGAGGGAAAAAGATGTTTTTATGTGGGGGGAAGAAATATCTACACTTGGCCGGGTATTGGGAGAGTAAGTGGGGATTGAGGATGGAGGGGTGAAATTTGAGTAGATGAAAAATGAATAAAGAAAGAAATGAAGAGAAGAGCAAAAGGGGAAAGATCAATATGTTAGAGCAGATGTAGAGAGAGAATGGAAAAAACTAAAAGAGAGAAGAAAGGACAAATGGACAGCAGACAGTGGAGAGTTAGCAGAAGACACAAAGAAACCAGAAGAAAGCAACTGGAGCTATTGCAACTGAAAAATAAAATGCCCAAATAACAAAAGATAGAAAAATACTTTTTTATTTTGAATTTATTACCTGGAATATGTCAACTCTGGGAAATGTGCATCACTAACATCTTTGCGTTTTGTTTAGTACAAGAGGAAATTAATTTATAGTTTTATTTCTCCAGTGTTGTTGCACATTCCAAGTATGTCTTTTGGGGTTCCCAGTTTAATTATTGTCTTCATATTTCTAAATTGTGATCTCGTGTCCTATGTTTGGTGATGGTCTATGTTTTGCATGTGTAACCGAACTGCGGTATTCTGTTTATGTAGTTTCTATGTGACACAGTCCCACTTGTTTTCTTTACCCAGTAGGAGATGTATTGGTATTCTCTGAGATGTATCGATTTAATATTTACAGTGTTGCCTTTTGATAGGTAGGGTTTGGTGCTTTGTGAATCCTGGTAGTGCTGTTATAATATGGCGGGTTTGCTATAGTTTCTAAATGGGCAGGTTTTTATAGTACTTCCTAATGTGCCTGGCAGTTGGCACTGGAGTATACTAATGTAGAAATCTGGTAGTATTTCTTTATCTTCACTGCTCATGCAAATGGTATGCACTCATTAAGAGGTGTGTTTACTAAAAGTTAATGCGCATTCACAAATGTTAATGTGTGTTAAGTCCAGAAACACCCATTTCTCCAGACACAAGCAGGAAGTCAGTCCTAACATATGGGTGACGTCAGCGCCGACAGAGACCTTCTGAAGAGCAAATCCCCAGCTTTCAGAGAAAGCCTTTGGGAGTTGCCATCATGCATGCACAGTCCCCTTCCCGCCCAAGGGTGCCATCTTGCTCAGTCTGCTTTTTTCCGCGGAGCCCTTTGGACATAGTCCTTGTCTCCCCGAAAAAAGTTGATTTTTCTCTTCTTTTCTCGACTGGTAGACACCGGTACCTCTTCCTGCCTTCGGCTCGGTACACCGGTATCGAGTCCATCTCTATTTTTGGTTTTCGTCCTTCATGACTGGTGTTCGTGCCTTTTTTCTTTTTCACTGGCAGCCCGGATCTTTGACCTTGCAGGGGCCCTTTTTCCCCCGATGGCTGCTAGCGGGTTTAAAAAATGCGATTGGTGTGTGAAACTTATGTCCCTCACCGATATGCACGACTGCTGTCTCCGGTGCCTCGGGCCCGACCGTGACCCGTCAGTCTGTGGCCCATATAGGAAAATGTCCTCTAAGGCCCTGAAGAGCCGCCAGCAGCAGCGTGATAGGATTTTTTCCGTGTCCTTGCCTCCGAGAGCCCGGACCTCATCCGAGGCCTCCACGTCTTGGGGGGAGCATTCCAAGCCCAAGCAGTGTCGAGGTTCCTCGGAAAGGGGGTCCCCCTCGAGGGAGCACAAGAGGAAGAAGAAAACCTTGAAGGAGGCCTCTCTGGATGGCTCCGAGCAACCCGGCTCCTCCCGGAGCCTGTTGCGGAGCTCTGAGCACCGGACGGGATCTTCGGAGGAGGAGCGCCCGACAAAGATGCCTCATCGGGAGATGGATCAGCCGAGGCAAGTACCAACTGTCCTCATCGAGGACTCCCCTCTGGGGGAACCGGCGTCGGGCCCGATCGTGTCGGGGCCCGAGCCGACGGATGCGGAGCCTTCCGGACTCGAGTTCAGAATGGCAGCCTTGGAGCGCAGTTTCACTGCCTTCATGGAGCAGCAGCAGGTGCTGATAGCCGGCCTGTCCGGTTCCTCCGCCCCGACCACCGGGCCCTCGACGTAGAAGTAAACCCCGGAGGCCGAGCCGATCCTCGAAACATTTCAGGCTCAAGTCGATCCTCGGCCAAGGTCTCACTCGGCCTCGGGGTGGCTGACTCGGGGCCCTCGATGCCTGTCAAGCCCCCCGATTCCTCCTCGGAGGCATTGGCATGGGAAATCGAAGACAAGGAGTCCCCAGATACCCGCCAGCATAGGAATGTCCCTTCCGATTCCCCGGTATCTGAGCCTCGGAGAATATCCCTGCCGGAGATCATGAGGTTCTTGGACTTCGTGTGGGACATGTCCAAGGCTTTGGCGTTCCCCACGGAGTCCGAGGAGGATCCTTGAGCCGACGAGTTTGAGATCCTCCAGTATGAGGGCCCGCCCCCCCTCTGGAGGCCCTTACTCTACCCATGCCTCCGATCCTGGAACGACTACTGTTCCATATGTGGGAGACACCGGCATCGGCGCCGGTGATCAGCAAACGGCTCAACTTGATGTACTGAGTCCGCCGGAGCCCTGGGTTTCAAAAGTTGCAACTGCTGCACAACTCCATGGTTGTGAAATCGGCCATGCGTAGGCTGAAGAGCCAGAAGATGCACTCCTCGGAGCCTCCCAGTAGGGAGGCCCGCAACTTGGATGCCCTCGGCAGGAAGTGCTTCCAGGTTTCAATGCTGACTTGTCAGAACCAGGCATACCAGCTGTACATGGGCATGTACCTGAGGGACCTGGCGAAGGAACTCGCTGGGTTCTCGGCTGGTCTCTCCAAGGAACCTTTGCAGTGCTTCAGAGGCCTGTCCAAAGCTGTCCGTAAGTGCTCAAAGTTTATGTCTCGGGTGGCCTATGACGGGTTCGAATTGGTGGCCTGGATAGCTGCGGCTGGCATCGGTGCACGCCGCCAGGCATGGCTTCAGTTGTTGGACCTCGAACAATGGGTTCAGGACAAGTTGGTTGATGTCCCATGCCAGGGGGAGAATCTCTTTGGCAAACCCATGACCGACAAGGCCGCAGAGCTGGAGACCGAGTACATGATGAGGACATGGCTCTCCAAGAAGACCTCTGCCCCTTCTTGCAAGAAGGGCTCGGGTAAAAAGCCCTTTTACCCAAGGAAGGGTGCTGCTTACCGAAGCTACCCCCATTTTCAGGCCTCCCCGACTCCCCAACAGGGGCAGTAGGCCAAGGGACAGGGGCGTGGCCCGCATAAGCAGAAAGCCCCTAAACCCCAGGCACCAGCTCCGGCCCAGCCTGGCAGTGGCTTTTGACTCCTACAGCATGGCCACTCTTCCCACAGGAGGCAGGCAGATCACAGGGGGCCGACTTGCTCTGTATGCCCACAGGTGGATAGCCATTACCACCAATGCCTGGGCCTTGCAGGTAGTCTGGGAGGGCTATCTTCTTCACCTAGCCCAGGTGCCTCCTCATTATTTTCCAGGAGAGCCCATCAGGTCTCCACTTCACCGGGACCTTCTTCTGAAGGAGTTAGCAGGTCTTTTTGAGGATCAGGCAGTAGAACCAGTGCCTTACCACTTGCAGGGAAGGGGTTTCTACTCCAGGTACTTTCTGGTGCCAAAAAGGACAGGAGGCCTCAGACCCATCCTTGACCTGTGCAACCTCAACCTCAACAAATTCCTGGTGAGAGAGAAGTTCAAGACGCTCTCCCTTGGAATATTGCTGCCTTACGTCCGCCAGGGAGACTGGCTATGCTCCTTAGACCTAAAAGATGCGTATACGCACATCCTAATACACCCAAGACACAGGCAATATCTGCGCTTTGTGGTGGGGGCTATCACTACCAGTACAGGGTACTCCCCTTTGGCCTTGCCTTGGCCCCCAGGTTGTTCACAAAGTGCCTAGCTGTGGTTGCCGCCTTTCTCAGGCTTCAAGGGGTTTTTGTATTCCCCTACCTCGATGACTGGCTCATCAGAGGCACCTCAGCCATCAAGGTCCACCAGGCCACAACTCGCACCATCCAGGTGCTGCAACACCTAGGGTTCGTGATCAACTACTCCCAAGTCCAGCCTCACTCCATCTCAGCAGCTAGAGTTCATTGGGACCAGACTCAACACCCTTCAAGCGAAGGCCTATCTGCCTGCAGACAGGGCAGGCAGGCTTATGGCTCTGGCAGGACAAGTGAGTCGCAAGTCTGCAGTGTCAGCTAGACATTTCCTGTGCTTCCTCGGGCACATGGCTTCCACAGTCCATGTGACCCCGGATGCCCGCCTCCACATGCGGACCGCTCAGTGGTGTCTCAGAGACCAGTGTTCTCAAGCCACAGGGCACTTCCAGGACAGGGTCAAAGTATCCAGACGTCTGGTACAGTCCCTGGCCTGGTGGCTCCAACCGCATCACTTGGAGGCGGGAATGCCTTTCCAGGCCCCTCTGCACACAAGAATCCTGACCACAGATGCATCCCTGCTGGGCTGGGGAGCCCATTGTCAGGGTTTCCGTACTCAGGGAGTATGGTCCCCGAGCGAGAGGACCCAACAAATCAATTTCTTGGAACTATGTGCCATCCACTGAGCACTAAAAGATTTCAGGCAGCTCCTGGCCCACGAAGCTATCTTGGTGCGAACAAACACTGGACCTATGCTCCTTTGCAGCCCAGCATGGCATTCGTCTCCGAGCAGTCTACCTGCCGGGCCAGGACAACTGGCTAGCCGACAAGCTCAGCAGGTTTCTCCAACCCCATGAATGGCAGCTGCACCGCGAGGTAGCCAATTGGCTCTGCCAGACCTGGGGGCGGCCGGTGATGGACCTGTTTGCAAGTCTGGACAATCACCAGTTGCCCCATTTCTGCTCCAGGCGGCCCCACCCACAAAGGGTGGCCGCCGATGCATTTCTGATATCATGGTCCAGGGACCTTCTGTATGTGTTCCCTTCGACACCTCTGGTAGCCAAGACGCTGTTCATGATTTTCCAGGACAGAGCCTCGGTCATCCTTATCGCCCCACGGTGGACCAGGCAACCCTGGTTCCCGCTTCTTCTGCAGCTAGCGGTGGAGGCCCCAATTCCCTTGGGGTCCTCCCAACGCCTCCTATCTCAGGAGGGGGGCTCTCTTCTGCACCCCAGTCTCAGCTTCCTCAACTTGATGGCATTGCTGCTGAAAGGGTAATTCTCACTCCGCTCCTCCTTCCCAAGAATATTGAAAAGGTCATGCTGGCCTCGCGGAGGCCGTCGACTAGATGGACATACTCCTTGAAGTGGTGCAGGTTTGCGTCATGGTACAAGGAGCGGGAGATAGATCCTTTCTCTTGCCCTGTAGGGATGGTTCTGCAATACCTTCTCCACCTTTCTGATTTGGGCCTCAAGTCCAACTCAATCAGGGTGCACCTCAGTGCCCTTGCGGCGCACCACTTTTCAGTGGATGAGAAGCCTCTCTCCGCCCACCCCTTGGTCTCTCGGTTTCTGAGAGGCTTACTTCTCTTGAAACCCCCAGTCCGCCCCCCGGCGACCGAGTGGGATCTGAATGTGGTGTTATGGCAGCTTACTAGGCCGCCCTTTGAACCAATGGCTACCTGCCATCTACGCTATCTCTCTTGGAAGGTGGTTTCCTGGTGGCACTCACATCTGCTCGGTGGGTAAGTGAGCTCAAGGCCCTAGTGTCGGAAAGACCCTACACTTGGTTCTATTGGAACTGGGTGGTGCTTTGCACGCACCCCAAGTTCCTTCCGAAAGTGGTTTCCTTATTCCACCTCAGCCAGGAGGTGGTTTTGCCTATCTTTTTTCCCAGGCCACATGCCAGTCGGGCAGAGTCGGTCCTGCATACCCTGGACTGTAAGAGGGCGTTGGCCTTCTATATCCAGTGTACGCAACCGCATTGGAAGGCTTCTCAGCTTTTTGTATCTTACGACCCCAGTAAGCTGGGGATAGTGGTATCAAAGCTTACGCTGTCCACTTGGGTGGCAGACTGCATTGCCTGGGCATACAGGGCTGTCGAGCTTCCGATGGAGGGTCGTGTTACGGCCCATAGGGTCAGGGCCATGGTGGCATCAGTGGCTCATTTGCGTTCTGTTCCTTTGGCTGACATCTGCCGGGCCACCACCTGGTCTTCGAGTCAGACTTTCGCAACCCTTTATTGCCTGGAAAGGGAGTCCCGACGGGACACTGTCTTTGGCCAGGCTGTACTCCATAACCTTTTCGAGGTCTAGGCAACTCCTGCCCTCCGACCCTTCTGTGTTCAGGCTACTGGAGTGCTATTCCCTTAGTTTGGATTTCTATTGCGGTTGCATGCGGCTCTCGTAGAGGGAGCCTTTTTTAGCTATGGGTTCTCGGTAGCCTATAGCTGGGGAGTCCCATATGTGAGGACTGACTTCCTGCTTGTTCCCAGAGAAAGCGTAGTTACTCACCTGTAACAGGTGTTCTCCGGGGACAGCAGAAATCAGTCCTCATGACCCTCCCTCCTCCCCTTGGAGTTGCAGTCCTATTATTATTATATTTTGTTCTTTTTGCCGTCTTTTTAGCTATGCCATTTGACTGGAGCAAGATGGCACCCTTGGGCGGGAAGGAGACCACGCCTGCGTGATGGCAACTCCAAAGGCTTTCTCTGAAAGCTGGGGATTTTCTCCACACTAGGGCTCCGTTGGCACCAACGTCACCCATATGTGAGGACTGATTCCTGTTGTCCTCAGAGAACACCTGTTACAGGTGAGTAACTATGCTTTATCTCTTTTGGCGCAGTGGCACTTAACACACATTAATATTTAGTCAACATGCCCCTAAGTCATTGTCAGGAGAAGAAAGAGATTTATGAAGGGCTTCTTTTAAAGCCTCCTAAAATTTTAGATGGGCAACATATACATTTTAAAATAAAATAAATTAAATTTATGCAAATGAGGTCCTGTGGATATGCACATGAGGCCACTCAGTGAGTCTCTTCACATAGACCCGCATCACTATTGGGCCACCCTGGAAGCATGGGAGGTGTTTAGCAAAAATATCATGTACCTGCAGGCACTGTTCCCTCTAAGCTGTGCGTGTGTGTGCGCGCACACACCTTGCCGAGAGAGCGCACATACTTTACAACAGAGCGCACAAAAATTATGACTCTGATTCTGATAGAAAACAACACAGACGTCTTAAAATTTAAAAGTTATGATTGTAATTACTAGAAATTTCCCGCTTCATTTAGTAATCGTCTATTTTCATTTAATTTGGTTAACATCAATGTGGTGTACATACTGTATTCTGATGTGTAGTCAAATTTTAAAGTATATAACTCCGAGTGTCGTTATGTGGCACACAAAAATTTAACCTTCCTTCAAAAGCTGCACACAGCTGATATTTTATGCGCACACAGCCTACAGAACATTAGAGGGAACATTGCCTGCAGATTGCGCCAATGAGACCTGATCAAAGTCGCTATATAAGAGGCCATACCAGAATAGGGTAACACTCATACCAACCTTTCATCCTGAGACCTATCAGTGGGCTTTAACAACCACTCACAATGAGCAAAATGTGCTCGCTTAAACACATTCTTTATTGCAGTAAGCGAACTTGCAAATCATTTGCTTTAATCAAAAATTCATCAAAAGAGGAGCAGATATGGCGTAATCAAATAAATCGACCCACTGACAAACTTACTTTAAGATGTTGAGGGTGATCATTTTGAAAGCGCAATAGTATATTATAATCTACCATGTTACGAAACAGGAAGGTTTTAATACCCGCTGAACTAAAGTGACAGGCACATCCAAAAATTCGATCTGATCAAAAGATGGGTTCATTGTCAATCATATAATCATTGTGTCTTCAACCATTGCAAGAACTGCTGAAGTTCTTGCAAAGAACCATTCCATAAGAAAAAAATATCATCCAGGAAATGCTTCCATAGGATAACCTTAGAAAAATATGTAGATACATATCTCCAGGAACAAGCAGGAATCTAGTCATCACATATGGGTATCGTCGGTACCGACGGAGCCTGCGCGGGAACGCTCCCCAGCGTCCAATTAGAACGCTTTTGGGAGCATCCCACAGCGCCTGCGTGCTGCCTTCCCGCCTTTCCCAACTGCCTCTCTCCAGTTCTTCTTTTTCCGCGGAGCCAGCAGGTTGTGTTCCTGTCACCGCAGAAGAATTTCTTTATTTCTAATTTATTTTTGTGGTCGCGTCTGCCTTCTTCGACGCTTTACCGGTACCGCCGGTCTTTCTTTTCCTATTTCTAAAAAAAAAAAAAAAATTCTTTTTCTATTTTCTTCAGGTGCACCCGCCTTTTTGGGCCTTAGGCCCAAAAACTTCCTTAACATGGAAAAACCTGCCTCAGGTTTTAAAAAGTGCACCAAGTGTGGCGGTACCATTTCCGTCACCGACACCCATGAATGGTGTTTAAAATGTTTAGGTCCTGACCACTCCATCACGGATTGTGTGTCCTGTGCCATGATGTCTAAAAGAGGTCAGCAGAACCGAGCGGCAAAGCTCAGTACCCTGTTTCCCTCTGATGCAGCTTCGGTGGCATCGACGTCTTCCAGGGCTTCTTCTTCCTCCCGTGGATCTCAGGTAACTAAACATAAATCCAGCCGGTCCTCGAAGGGAATATCTTCTAAGCATCGAGATGCCTCTGGCGTTGCCCTTGAGGATTCTGCACCGGCAAAATTACCCCGGCGGGAGGCTTCGGCTTCTAAAGCATTATCGGGGTTCCAGGATGTTCTAGATGGCTCGGCCTCGACAGATCTCCTGGTGCCGTGCTCTGGGGTACCAGTGGCTTCCACCAGTACCGACTTCCAGGCATTGGTGGCGTCCATGGACCAGAGAATTCTGAGCATGGAACGCAGTCTGGCGGCTTTCCTTGCGGCATCGACACCCTTGGTACCGCGACAGACAACTCCACTGGTACCGGAGCTAGCACTGGCATCGGTATCGGTATCGGCACCGGTACCGGTAGCATCGACATCGGCATCGGTGTCTGTGATGCCGGTACTCTGTCCTACGATGCCTTCCGGTACCGGTTATTCCCAGTACCGACCTTGATCAGTACGGGTATCGGGCTCTGCAGGAACATCCGGACAGACGATACTTCGAGTCCTCAGAAGAATCTGAGGATTCTGAAAGTTCTGTCGATGTAGAGATACTTCTTCCAGAGGAGTCCTCCTCCCCTAAATGCAGGATGTCTTCTCCAGAGGACGTCTTTCCAAGACTTTATCAGGGAGGTGGCTCGGGTCCTGTCCATCACTGTGGCCCCTGAAACAGAGCCAAGGGCCAAGGAGTTGAAAATTTTACAATATCCCAAAACTCCTAAGGAGGCAGCTACCTTACCCATTCATGAGATTCTATATGATCTCATGTTGAGGATGTGGGAAACACCTCTTACCACCTCTCCTCATTCTCGTAGGTTAGATACTATGTATCGTGTCCCTCCTTGTCCTGGGTTCCATAAAACTCAGCTTCCTCACCACTCTATCGTGGTGGAGTCGGCTATGAGAAGGATTAGAAGTGCAAAAAGACATGCCTCTAATCCTGAAGGACATGAATGCAGAACCCTGGATGCCTTTGGACGTAGAGTCTTTCAAGCTTCCATGCTTGCTGCAAGAATCAGTTCCTATAGTCTCTATATGGGAATGTTCCTAAAGGAGGTCACAGATAATTTACAGACTTTAAGTCCTTTCTTTTCTGAGCAGAAAAGACAGGATTTTCTCACTTGGGTCAAACATGCCCAAGATGTCTCTAAATTTTCCAACCGTGCAGCCTTTGACTGCTTTGAGTGTATAAGCAGAACCTCGGCTATTGCCATAGGTGCACGTAGAATTGCTTGGCTCCAAGCATCTCATTTAGAGCTCTGGGTACAAGATAAATTGGGAAATATCCCTTGTACTGGTGAGAACCTGTTTGGTAAAGATTGGCATGAAAAAGCCAATGAAATGGATGCTGAAAATTCCACCTTGGATAGACTATCCAAGTCCACTGCTGATCCTGTTAGAAAGAAGTTCAAGAAAACACCTTTTTCTAAAAAGAAAAGATTTTATCCTGCTTATACTCAGCAGGCTTCTTCTACAGGTCAGTTTTCAACTAAACGTCAGCAACCACCCAAACAAAAGAAAGCAAAGGCTGCTAGGCCTCCACCGGCTCAGCAGCCTCAGCCTCCTCAGGACCTTTGACTTTCAGCTAGAGAACTTAGCCTTTCTGGTTCTGGAAGGACCAGAACCGTCCACCATTCCAGGAAGGTTATGTCATTTTGCCCCCAGATGGGGGCAAATAACAGCAGAGCATTGGACACTCTCCATCATAAAGGAGGGGTACAAACTTCATTTTTCAAGCATGCCCCCTCACACAATAGTGAAGCAGTTCAATTCTCCGACACCTCTCATCAACCTCTTAGGTCAGGAGGTTGCCATTCTTCTTGCCCAAGGGGCGATAGAAGAAGTGCCTCTTCATCAACAGGGCACAGGGTTCTATTCCCCTTATTTTCTTATCCCGAAGAAAACAGGGGGATACAGACCTATATTAGATCTCAGAGAATTGAACAAATTCCTTGTCAAGGAGAAATTCAAGATGATTTCTCTCGGTGCTCTGCTTCCATACCTTCAGAGTCAGGATTGGCTTTGTTCTCTAGATCTCAAGGATGCATACACCCATGTACTCATCCATCCAACCCACAGAAAGTTCCTTCGGTTCCTTTTTCAAGGAAAGCACTACCAATACAGGGTGCTTCCTTTTGGTCTGGCCTCTGCTCCAAGGGTGTTCATGAAATGCATGGCTGTGGTAGCAGCATTTCTCCATACTCTGGGAATATTTGTCTTCCCTTACTTGGACGACTGGCTCATTCGAGCTCCAACACAGTCAGAGGCCAAGACCTCTCTATCCTGCACAATGCGTATCCTTCAGTATTTAGGGCTGGTAATAAACATCCCAAAATCCAGTCTGACTCCCACTCAATCTTTAGAGTTCATAGGAGTTCTGCTGGATACCACAAGAGCAAGGGCCTATCTCCCCCAGGCCCGTTGCCTTCGCTTAGTGCAGTTAGCTTCTCAAGCAGCGCTAAAGCCTCACCTAACTGCTCGAGAAATGTTGCAATTGCTGGGCCTCATGGCATCTACCGTGCATGTGGTTCCATATGCTCGCCTCCACATGAGGACAGCTCAGTGGACTTTATCCACCCAATGGACCCAGGCATCAGGGTGCCTGTCAGACAAAATAGCAAACACAAGTCGCCTCATTTTGTCCCTCCAATGGTGGAGGTCCACTCAAAATCTGTTGCTGGGGTGCCCCTTCCAACAACCCTTACCCCAAGCAACTCTCACAACAGATGCTTCTCCAAAGGGTTGGGGAGCTCATCTGCAAGACTTCTCCACCCAGGGCACCTGGTCTCCACAAGAGAGTTGTCTACATATCAATCTCTTGGAACTCAGGGCAATTTTCCTGGCTCTGCGAGTGTTCCACTCCCTGCTCAGCTACAAGACAGTCCTCATTCACACGGACAATCAGGTAGCCATGTTCTATGTGAACAAGCAGGGGGGAACGCGCTCTCTGTCGCTTTGCAACGAAGCTTTGTGACTATGGACCCTCGCCAGAGAGCATCAGATTCATCTGCTGGCAGTATATCTTCCAGGCATTCAAAACTCTTGGGCGGACAGATTCATTCGAGTTCTCCTTCCACACGAGTGGTCTCTGCATGCAGACCAGGTGATCAGGATATTTCAACTTTGGGGAACCACGGACATAGACCTCTTTGCAAGTCCGTGGAATGCCAAACTTCCCCGGTTCTGTTCCAGAATTCCGGCTCAGGGGGCTCAGGCCAAGGATGCTTTCCTCCTTTACTGGGGTCAAGACTTCCTGTATGCCTTTCCACCCATTCCCCTAATTCCCAAAACCATATTCAAGCTTCAGAGAGACAGAGGCCACATGATCCTCATAGCACCACATTGGCCACGGCAAGTGTGGTACCCTCTGCTTATACATCTCTCTCAAGCTCCCTCCCTGGAGTTAGGGTCTGCTCCAGATCTTCTATCTCAGGAGAACGGGATGTTATGGCATCCCAATCCCCAGTCCCTGCATCTCAGGGCTTGGTTGCTGAAGGCCTAGATCTCCAAGATCTTCATCTTTCTCAGCAAGTGAAATTTAAACTACAAGCTCTCTGCTGGATTCTAAATTTAACCAGAAAGCTCTCTTCTGTGTTTTAATTTGAAACTAAAAGTACTTTGCTGATGCTAGGCCCTGAGTGACTTGCTGAGAAAGCTTGGGTGTTGTTGAAAAATACTATCTTGGAAGCCCAGACCAGCTGTATTCCACGCTTTAAGAAAAGTGGAAGGAAGTCCAAAAAACTGCCAGCATGGTTTAAAGGTGAGGTCAGAGAGGCTGTTGTTGCCAAAAAAGCATCTTTCAGGAAATGGAAAAAAGAGCCAAACGATGAAACCTGGAAACAGCACAAGCACTGGCAAGTCAAATGCAAGGCATTGATAAGGCAGGCAAAGAGAGAATTTGAGAAGAAGCTTGCTGCGGAAGCAAAAACGCGAAATAAAGACCTTTTCAAGTACATTCGTAGCAAAAAACCTGTGAGAGAGACAGTTGGTCCATTAGATGATGATAAAGGGGTTAAAGGAGCACTAAGAGTCGACAAGGCGATAGCGGAGAGACTGAATGAATTCTTTGCTTCGGTCTTTACTGAGGAAGATGTAGGGATATTACCCATGACTGAAGTGGTATTTAAAGGTGTGGAAGAATTGAAGGAAATATCGATACATCGGGAAGATGTCTTACAACTATTAGATAAACTGAAGAGTAGCAAATCACCTGGGCCGGATGGTATACATCCAAGGGTGTTGAAAGAACTGAAATTTGAGATTGCAGACCTGCTATCAGTAATCTGTGAACTATCATTAAAATCATCTCTAATACCTGAGGATTGGAGGATCGCCAATGTAACACCAATTTTTAAAAAGGGTTCGAGGGTGATCCGGGAAACTACAGACCGGTGAGCCTGACATCAGTACCGGGAAAAATGGTAGAAACCATCATAAAGAATAAAATTACTCAGCATGTACATAGTCACGACCTAATGGGAGACAGCCAACATGGTTTTAGACAAGGAAGATCTTGTCTTACTAATCTGTTATGTTTTTTTGAAGGAGTGAATAAACAGGTGGACAAAGGTGAGTCGGTTGATATTGTGTATCTGGACTTTCAGAAAGCCTTTGACAAGGTCCCTCATGAGAGACTTTTGGCAAAACTAAAGAGTCATGGGATAGGAGGCAGTGTACTATTGTGGATCAGGAACTGGTTAAAAGATAGAAAGCAGAGGGTAGGGCTAAATGGCCAATTTTCCCAATGGAGAAAGGTGAATAGTGGTGTACCCCAGGGATCTGTGCTGGGTCCGCTGCTTTTTGACATATTCATAAATGACCTGGAAAGTGGAATAACGAGTGAGGTTATCAAATTTGCAGATGACACAAAACTATTTAAAGTTGTTAAAACCCAGGAGGATTGTGGAAAATTGCAAGAGGATCTTGATAAATTGGAAGACTGGGCATCAAAATGGCAGATGAAATTTAATGTGGAGAAGTGCAAGGTTATGCACCTAGGGAAGAACAACCCAAACTATGGTTACACGATGCAAGGTTCCACATTAGGAACCACCACCCAGGAAAAAGATTTAGGCGTCATTGTGGATACCATGTTAAAACCCTCAGCCCAGTGTGCAGCGGCGGCCAAGAGAGCAAATAGAATGCTAGGTATGATAAGGAAAGGAATGGAAAATAAAACAAAAGATATTATAATGCCTCTATATCGTTCCATGGTGAGACCGCACCTTGAATATTGTGTGCAATTCTGGTCGCCGTATCTTAAAAAGGATATAGCGATTTTAGAAAAGGTTCAGAGAAGAGCCACCAAAATGGTAAAGGGGATGGAAGGCTACTCCTATGAAGAAAGGCTAAAAAGGTTGGGGCTCTTTAACCTGGAAAAGAGACGGCTGAGGGGAGATATGATAGAAGTCTATAAATTAATGAACGGAGTGGATCAGGTAAACGTAGATCGATTGTTTACCTTATCAGAATATAGAAAGACTAGGGGACATGCAATGAAGCTACAGGGTAAACTATTTAAGACGAATAAAAGAAAATATTTTTTCACTCAACGTGTAATCAAACTCTGGAATTTGTTACCGGAGGATGTAGTAAAGGCTGTTAGTGTAGCTGGGTTTAAAAAAGTTTGGACAAGTTCCTGGAGGAAAGGCCCATAAACCATTATTAAGAAGGGACCCAGGATATCAATGCTTGAACCAATACAAGCATTGTGGAACCTGTGTCCCTTGGGGAAACTGCTAGGTACGTATGACCTAGATTGGCCACTGTTGGAAACAGAATACTGGGCTTGATGGACCTTGGTCTGACCCAGTATGGCATATCTTATGTTCTTATGTTCTTTGTGCTTCTAGAAAACCTTCCACTAGACATTCTTACGCTTTCAAGTGGAAAAGGTTTACTATGTGGTGTTCAGAAAAGGGTCTTAACCCCCTTGCTATACCTCTGGAATCTTTACTGGAGTATCTCCTTCATTTGTCTAATGCAGGCCTTAAGACAAATTCAGTAAGAGTCCTTCTAACTAAGCCTCCCATCTGACCACCTCCGGTGGCATGGGACTTGAACCTGGTTCTTGGGCAGCTCATGAAGCCACCTTTCGAACCCTTAGCTACCACCTCCTTGAAATTCCTTTCTTGGAAGGTTATCTTTCTCATTGCAATCACATCAGCACGCTGCAGTAGTGAATTGCAAGCACTAGTAGCTAATCCACCTTATACAAGGTTCCATCATGAAAAGGTAGTCCTTAGGACTCATCCGCACTTTATGCCTAAGGTGGTCTCGCCTTTTCATCTCAACCAAGAGGTCTACTTACCTGTCTTTTTTCCAGGACCTCATGCATCAAATGCAGAGAGGAATCTTCATACCTTGGACTGTAAAAGAGCTCTAGCTTTTTACTTACAAAGGACACAGCAACATAGAAAGTCCTCTCAGCTCTTTGTTGCTTTTGACCCTTCTCATTTGGGACTTCCAGTCTCCAAGAGAACACTATCTAACTGGATTGCTCAGTGTATTTCTTTTGCCTATCAGAGTAAGAACCTTTCTTTGGAGGGCCATGTCACAGCTCACAATGTGAGAGCCATGGCAGCCTCAATGGCTCATCTGAACTCTGTGTCTATTGCCGACATCTGTCGAGCAGCCACTTGGGCCTCAGTTCATACCTTCACAGCCCATTACTGCTTGGACAAGGACTCCCGCCGGGATGCCTTGTTTGGTCAGGCTGTTCTCAAACACCTGTTCCATACCTAATCAACTCCTACCCACCTTCCCTGGTAGGATGCCAGAGATCCATGGGGGGAAGTGGAGCCCTTCTCAGGGACACACAACTTCTGGGGTCTCTCCCTGGCACCTAAAGCTAGGGAGTCCCCATATGTGATGACTAGATTCCTGCTTGTTCCTGGAGATAGCATAGTTACTCACCTGTAACAGGTGATCTCCGGGAACAGCAGGAATTTAGTCCTCACAACCCACCCACCTTCCCTAGGAGTTGTATCTCTCTATCTCTCTCTTTTCCTTTCCCTTACTCTCTCTCTTTGTCTCAGCTCTAAAACTCAACTGGAGAGAGGCAGTTGGGAAAGGCGGGAAGGCAGCACGCAGGCACTGTGGGATGCTCCCAAAAGCGTTCTAATTGGACGCTGGGGAGCATTCCCGCGCAGGCTCCGTCGGTACCGACGATACCCATATGTGAGGACTAAATTCCTGCTGTTCCCGGAGATCACCTGTTACAGATGAGTAACTATGCTATACCAATGATTCCTCAAAATGAGTCGTACATAATGTGGCCAGTGAGGGTGCAACAGAGGCTCCCATTGCGGTGCCATAATGTTGTAAATAAAAAGACCAGGCATAATAGAAATACAGTGGTGTGCAAAGGTCTTGCATAGGCTGCATGATCAGCTATTCTCAGCTTTATTTTGACAATCTTTCCAAATACTGTAGCTTTGTTGCAAATTTAATTTGGCAGCCATTTCTGCAAGCAAAATTACTTGTCTGTGAACTTTTGTATGGCTGTTATGAGGAAACGATGTCCCAGTATGAACAACCGGACTCTGTGTCAAAGCAAGATCGAAATGAACCAATAGAATACTACGCTTCCTCAGTCAGTAGGAAGTTATATTGGATAGCCAATCAGTTCATGGTATTTTGGCGGCACACAGAGTTTGAATTTAATGTGGATCAACTGGTGTGTATTGCATCTGATGTTCAATGTCCTGGCATGGTGAAGAGGTTGCATTTTCTATCAATGGAGGACTGGGTCCGGGTGGTAGTTTTGCATGAGGAAGGGTATTCCAGCCCACAGACTGCAGCAACGGTCGGCTGTAATCTGACAGGCCCCTTTGACTACTAAGGAATGTTTTCCTGTTTTTGATATGATATTTTGACCAACTTGGTTCTTTCACCTGTCCACCATTTCCTTTTCTGATCAAGTTAAAAATAATAACATCTGGTGATGAAGTATGACTTTGTTCTGGTGTTTTCCTAACTTTTCCTCTACATCCAAGAGAATCCATTTATTATTGTTTTTATTTTAGTGCCTACCTCTGTGGAAACCTAATTGGATTGTCTACTATAGCAACATCACGGTGGGGTGGTGTCTTGTTGTACCTCACCTTGCAGAAGAGTTAGTCTCCAGGCGTTGAACTCAGCACTGGTGACGCAGGGGAGCCCTTACGATTAACTTTGTTCAATTTAGGGCAGGGTACAGACCCATGAATGGAAAACACTTATTGCCTTATGTTCTTACTGTGTCTATGTGACCTTATGAAGACATATATGGGAAATTTAAACTTACATAAACTACAATTACAAAGAGCAACCAAATCCTTGGTGAGGCAACAATGACAATGTGTGCCTTCGAGTCAGTGCTGACTCTTGGCAACCCAGCAGCTCCTTGGTTTTCTTGGCAGTATGACCAGAAGTAGATTGCCAGGCCTTTCTTCCGAGGCAATGGAAGGTTAGTTTTCCTAAAGTCTAAGACCCTCACTTTTGATTGGATTTTAACAGCCCTAGTTCTAATACTGAACCATACCATCTGGTGATCACTGGATGCAAAATGATCACCCACTGTAACATTAGAAACACTTTCACCATTGGTAAGCACCAAGTCCAGTACGGCCCCTTCGCGCATGGGTTCTGTTACCAGTTGCCTGAATAGTTCTCCCTGTAGAGAATCCAGGATCTCCTTACTTCTAGATGATACGGCAGCAGGAATGTGCCAATCAACATCTGGCATATTGAAATCCCCTATCAGTAGCACTTCCCCTTTCCTAGCAATGCTGCATATGTCTTCAATTAACTCTCCGTCCACCTCTTCCTTCTGTGAGGGAGGTCTGTATATCACACCATTGCAAATAAATTTCTCTTTCCTTCTTTTTAGTTTAACTCACAGAGCCTCCTCTCTCCCTTTTAAGCTCTGTAGTTCCAAAGCTTTTAATATTATTTTTACATAAAGTGCCACTCTTCCTTCCCTTCTTCCTACCCTGTCCTTTCTGAATAAAGCATAGCCTGGTATAGTTACATCCCAGTCATGGTTTTCTGTGAACCATGTTTCTGTAACTGCCGCTAAAGCCAAGTCACCCTCTCCCATTAAAGTTTCAAAATATGGGATCTTTTTTCCCATGCTAGGGGCATTTATATACACTGCTTTCCATATGTTGCCCCTTTTACCCATTTCCATAAAGGTATTATACTTTATCTCTTTCCGTAAGAAACAACTGAGTAAATTATAAAACACACTTACCTAAATAGGGGGAGTTTTTGTGGATAAACTCTTCTATGCAGTTAAGTGGCAGGAGCTTCTCATGGGGAGAGCCAGACATGCGGTCTTCTTTACTAACTTAGTTGTGTGTGCAGCTAAAGCAAAACATGCTGCGTAAAGCTTCTTCGTTGGACTGGAGCGACGGAGAAGGGACGTGTGTGTACTAGATAATTTGCTTTGGCTAAGGGGATTCACTGAGTCCTTATTTACTGCTGATGCAGCATTTTGATGGCTCAAAGAGCTTGAGTCACCTAAATAAGAAAAACATTTCCCTACGTGGCTTTCAAAATGCCAGATTTCATAGTGAAATTGTGATTCTGGGGAGATTTTGTGAAAAATGAAAAAATTGTACCATGGAATTGCGAAAAGCCATGGGGTGTAAACAGTAGTCAGTAATAACAACAATAATTATCATTATTTTATATTGTAACTTTCATTTACAAATGTATTATTATTTTTTTTTTTTAGTGAGGTCCCATCAAACATGAAGTCTGAAGCTATAGTTTATCTAGTTTATACATAAATCTGGCCCTGCTCACGTCCACCAACCACCCAGCTATCTACATGCCTAGTGATTGAATAGTCAACTAAAATGGCCATCCTAACCCTTCCCTTCTGGGAAGAAGCTCCTGAAGACACATCCTCACTGCGAAAGGATATTGTATCCCTTGGAGAACAGATCTTGACTATAGGATCAATTCCTGCCACACCAGGGTGATGCTTTTCTTCCAAGTGAATCTCTCACCAAAGCAGCACAGAGGCTGCCAGATTGTAGGTGGGACTTCTCTATTATCTCTTTGTATACCTCTCTGTCTGCCTCATCTCCTCCAAGTGTGCTACTCTAGCTTCTAGCGATTAGACTTGTTTCTGGCAGCCAGTAGCTTTTTGCACTGCTCTTTGCACGTATGACCTCTCACCACCTGGGAGATAATCATACATTGGTAATCAATGCAAAAGACTGGATAGCCTCCATCTTGCTGCTGGACTACTGTAATTTCTGATCGAGTCCAATAGGAGATCCACCTACAGATAGAAAATTATTTTTTTAGGACCAACTTATGCACTGTATAAGTTACAGAACTAATAGTTCACACTTACGGTTCACTTTAATGAGAGATTATATTACTTTCTTATAGAACATTTTTTTATTTTATAGCTAAAACTATACTTAGCTCTACAAACTGTGCACCTCTGACATAGTTCTGGGTTTTGAACTATAATAATATTCAAGTCCTGCTTCAGGGAGTGACTTCTTCATAAGCTTTTCTTCCCCTAAAAATACCCCATTAGCTTAAGACTTGACAGCGTTTTTTAACCATTTCTCACTCACTTTGATATACGAGTCATATGGTGTAACGAACCGACCAATCATCACCAAGAATTGCACCAATGTCATCTATTCCATCTCTGCCTTCAGTCATGCCGGAGATACTGTTTTCAATTTAAATATCCAACATACTCACCTTTTTTTAAGCAGAGCCTCACAGTCTCCTCCTCACCACATAGATGGTTATTGTTGTTAAGTGCCGTTGAGTCAGTGTTGACTCATGGTGACCTTCTGGATAGTTGTCCTAAATTGTGTTCAGTCTTCAGTCAGGTGGCTCATTGTTGACAGACTGGCACCCGTAGCTGCTGTTATTGTATCAATCCATCTCATTGCTGACCTTCCTCTTTTATGTTGACCTTCTACCTTGCCAAGCATGATGTCTTTCTCTAATGATCTTTCTCTTTGAATGATGTGTCCAAAATATCTTTGCAGCTTCAGACTCTCATTTCATGCGCAACTACATCAGCAGTCAGACGTCCTGAGGGCTTTGATCCAACCACATCATAAATGCTGGCTTTACTCTGAAAAGTCTTCAGCTCCTCCCAGTAGTCAGTTGAGTGCCTTCCAACCTGGGGGTCTCATCTTCCAGCACTATAGTGCAATTTGTTTTGTTGTGACTATCCATTGGGTTTTCATGGCAAGATACGGAAGTAGATTGTGTGGTGATGCACATGCAGCAGAGCCCTTTAAAACTGAAAAAAAAGAGGTTTTTTTTCATAAACGGGGGATGGGCTCACCAAAGCATAGCTCTCAGGTAGAAAGAGAAACTAAAGCACACACTAGCAGGGCTAGCCTGAAGCCACACCCAGCCTCTAGAGTAGTTGCAGGCAGAGAGAGGGTGGGGCCAGGGAAGGAAACAAGCCACAGAACATTTAAGCTGCGTCACACAGGAAGTGAGGCAGAATCAGGAGAGCAAGGAGGTGAACAAGCAGAGCAAGCAGGACGTGCTCAGACACAGGAAGGACTGCAGAGAGAGACTGCCAGAGGGCAGGAAAGACTGCAGGCCAGAAGCCAGGAGGAGAGGCAGAGAGTCCAGAGAGACCAGGGGAAGAGGCAGCATTACAAGGCTGTGAGACCTGGTGGTTCAAAGGGGACCAGCCACAACTCCCAAGGCAAGTGTCAAGGTTGTGGGCAAGAAAAGAGCTGGGGAAGAAGTCAGGACTATACGTCTGATTCTGAAGGCAGCAGCTCAAGTCCTGGGCCCTTGAACAGACAGTACAGAAAGTCTGATAAAAGGAGGGTTTCTGCCAGCCAAACAACTCATATATTCCCTGAGGTGGAGTTGTTAAGGGAGAGAAGGGCAAGAGGTTCTGACCCAGTTAAAAGGGGGGAGCCAGAAACTAAAATGGGGAAAGCTTTTTAAACTTTTAAAAGAAGTGCAGCAGAGTGTGCCAGAAGTTGCCCCAAGCCCTGAGCTTTATAGTTCACCGGAAGAAATGGAAGTGGAGCTTTATCCAGACAGTCCAGTGTCTTCCGCAGAGTCAATGGAGTGTGGACTCTGTGTGAGTAATGTTTAATGCTTTTATGGAAGGCTGTATGATACAGGTTAAGAAGATAACATATGTGCTGGTATCAATTAATGCCTAGGAGAAGGGCAGACAAGAAGATAGAAACCTCGTGTTTAAAAGCAGCCAGTTTTACCACTGCTAAAGCCCGGTTAAGAAGGCTAATGGTTTTAAACTAAGAGGCAGCACATGGCTGGTATCCTAATCTGCAGCAGCTGAGAATGTGATTTCAAAACTGTCTTATTGAAGTTTTGTTGAACTGTGCACTTAACAGTATTTTGCTGGTTTTGTTAAATGGAAGAAGGCAAAGTTAACAAGAGTGGAGAAAACTACTTGGAGAGTTTTTGCTAAGAAAGTTACTGGAGAAAGTATCCTATTTTTGGTTATATTTTTGGTTTGCCTTATCATGGTCATTTGTCAAAAATTGATTCCACGAAGAAAACAATAAAAAGCAATTTATTTTTACAAATTGTCCTGTGTCCTCATCCACTCGTACTGCTTACAAAGCAGGCCACAACTACACAAAAAGAGTGATGACCGGCGCACCCCACTAGGCAGCCGCCTAGACGACGGGGCGCCGCCACAATTGCCAGGCCTTTCTTCCACGCAGTTTAAGTTTAGTGTTGTTGCCATTGTCACAGAAATGTGACTCTCTGCCGCCAACACTGTCCCATTCTGCTGCTGCCCAAATGGGTGTTTGTCTTGGTCTGGCACCTCAGCTTTGACCTGTCCATCTTGGGAGAACCTGCCAGTAGTTAAACTACCGACAGCTTAGCCCTCAGCATCACTGATGCACATAAGCCCTCACAGCACGACAAGCTGCAAACCAAGTGAGAGACATAGATGGTATGACATCAGTAACCCACCATTGGATTGTTGAAAGGTATGTTGTCACTCAGTACAACATCAAGGGTGCTGATAAAGTATTAGTTGCCTCTGCACTACTGGTTGGAAGTTTGTCATTACCACTTACCATCTCCTTTGTTGCTTTTGTTTTTCAGGTACCCTGTCTCTGCTCTCCCGCTGTCCGGTCTACCCGGAAGTGAGGCTAACACGTCTATGGTCACTCTCCCCTATAATTTGAAGGGCATCGCGGCATTCTGTGCCGCGGGCATGTGCCGAAGGAGCACACCCAAAGAGCAGGTCCTGCTCCTTGGGCGAGCTCCTTGAGGTGGCTCCGGCGACGATGGTGGCTTACTTGTAACATCTAACCCTGCCTGCTTGCCTGTTCCAGTTTCTCGGGGTAGGGGCACCTCTTTATACCCATTGCCCTGTCTCTGGTTTTATCTGTTTCTGCTGTTGCTGTTCTCAGCCATGTCTCTCATTCCTATGCACTGGGGCTGGCGCCCGTCCCTTTCCTCAGGTTTGCCCTCTGTCTATTTGGCTCGGATTACCACCAGTCTTGTGCCTTGTTTAATTATGTGTCCCCTTCCTTCATGGCCTTTGCTGGCCCCATCCTGCTTGCTCCTCAGTTTGACTTTACTAAATTGTAGGTCCTTCTGGTCCAAAACCTCCCTCGTGCAAGACCTCTGTGTTCAGCAATCCCTGGATGCCGTATTTCTCACTGAAACCTGGCTCAGGGATGATGATGAGGCTCTCCTCCAACAGTGGCTCCCTCCGGGCTTTTCAGCTTTCCATACCCCGCGGGGTGTAGCTATTCTGTATTGTTCCTCTCTCACTATTACCGATGTGTCTTTTCCTATGTGCTACCCTGAATGTTCCCTTTATCATCTAGCTACCTCTTCCCTGCTCCATTTTCTTCTGGTCTATGTCCCACCGTCCCTTCACTCAGACCTTTGGGATGCCTTTCTTCTGACCCTGGCTGAAGCCTCTCTTTCTTTTCCCCATCTACTGGTCTTAGGAGACTTTAACTCACGTCTCACTCCACCATCCCGCCCTCGGGACCAAGCCCTCCTCACACTCTTTGACGACCTTTCTTTTTGACAGCACGTTAGCTGTGTCACCCATTCCGCTGGCTATACTTTAGACCTCATCCTTTCCTTTGTTAGTTTCCCTTGTCTACCCGCCGACATCTCCACTCTAGCTCTTCCTTGAACAGACCATCACTGTCTTCTATTTACCCTGTCTATGCCAGCACCTTGTATTCCCCCCTTGGATCCTGTATGACCCCCTGCCCAGTTGACTTGCCGAATTACCCCCGCCACACTTCAGGCTTTCCCATCAGCTGACACCCATTTTCCCCCTGATTTTGCTGTTCTTCCTACGGATTTGCAGACTCAGACATGGAATGCCGTGCTATCCACAGCCTTGGATAGATTGGCCCCTTGGGTCCCTGCCCGATGCTCCCGTCCCTCTTCCCTCCACCTATGGTTTAACCATGGTTTGCACCTGCAATGATGCTATCTCCGCTGTGCAGAACGTCTCTGGCATAGGCATCCCTCCCCAGCCTCCCTGGCCCAATTTCGTTCCTCACAACATCTTTACCGAACCATGATTAGGTCTGCCAAGCTTGCTTACTACACTAACTGTATTTCTGTGGCTTCTAACTCATCTCGGCAATTATATTCCACCCTCCCCTCTCTATCAACTCTGCATTCTAATGTCATGCCCACCGCCCCTCCCCCCAATGCCCCTGATCCTACCACTCTCGCTACCTTTTTCTCTGATAAGGTTCAGTCATTGCATCAGACCTTCCCAAGCTGTTCTGCCCCCCTTTCTCCAATCTTCCCACCCTCTCATGACTCAGCTGGCCCTCCTTCCTCTGTCAACAATAGCCACATGCACACCTGGACTTCGTTTCGTCCTGTCACTCTGATTGAGCTCTCCAAGCTCCTTGGCTCCTCTCATAAGACTACCTGCCCCTCCAATCCCATTCCCTCCCACTGGTTGTCAGAACCGTCTCTGGTCCTGCTCCCATTCCTATTCTGCATCCTCAATTCTAGTCTCTCTTCCGGCTTTTTCCCTTCCTCTTGGAAGCATGCTATTGTTTGTCCCATTCTGAAAAAACCCTCTCTGGATCCCTCTCTCCCCGCACACTGGCGGCCTGTTTCCAACCTTCTTTTCCTATCTAAACTCTTGGAAAAGTCAGTTTTCTTGCAATTGTCCTCACATCTTGACTTCACATTGACTCTTCACCCCCAGCAATCCAGTTTTTGGGCTGGTCACAGCACAGAGACCATTCTTATTTCTTTTTTGAACAAATTGCATGTGGTGCATGAACAGGGTGACTATTTTATAGTGGTATTTCTTGATCTTTCAGCTGCATTTGATCTTGTTGATCATGCTACTCTCCTATTTCATCTCTATGATTATAGGAATCGCAGCACGGTCCTTCAGTGGTTTCGGTCTTTTCTGTCCTCATGTTCTTTTTCAGTGCATGCTGGCTCTTCATTTTCCCCTACCACACCACTCCCATGCGGCGTACCACAGGGCTCTGTACTAGCGCCTTTATTTTTCTATCTGTTCCTCGCACCATTGACTTTACTTGTACAGCAGTCTGGTCTTTTGGCATATTATTATGCCAATGCCATCATTCTCCTCTTCTGCACCAGCTCTTTCTTGCTGGATCTCGCTCCTCTGAACGCCTGTCTGACTCGGATCTCCTCCTGGCTATCTTCCAACTACTTGCATCTGAACCCCACTAAGTCCGCTGCCATTTGGTTTACCTTGGGTACTCCTCCCCCCTCACCGACCCCCATTCTCTCTGGCACTTCTATACCCTGACCTCAACTCTTCAGTACTTGGGTGTCACCCTTGACTCCTCTTTTTCTTTCCATCAGCACGTCACCTCTGTTGTACATCGTTCCTTTCTCATACTGGGTCAATTGAGGGCAGTACATTCTGTCCTCCCAACACCTTCCCTGGTTACCCTCACAGAGGCCCTTCTTCTTTCCAGATTTGATTACTGTAATTCTGTTCTAGCCAGACTTCCCCATTATCAGCTTCACCATTTACAGCTGTTGCTGCCCGGCTCATCACTCATGCCTCCTGAACTGACCATGTGACCCCACTCCTGTTCAATCTGCACTGGCTCCTTCTCCAATACCGATTTCAATACAAGATTCTTATCACTGTGCATCGCACATTATATACTGGTATTCCACAATATTTGGACAATTTACTTCATCTGCACATCCTCCCCGGTGCCCTCCGTTCTGGTCACAATAATCATCTGTCCCTTCCCTCTCCGGCTCATGCACATCTGGAACTTGCACGTTACTCTGGCATTTTTCTTTCTCGGTCCAGCTCTCTGTAATTACCTACCACCTACCCTCCGAGCAGAGCAGTCTTTTCCCTGGCTCAAGGTGATGCTGAAGACCCAATTCTTTGGTATCGTCTTTGACCTCCCTCCTGTGTCTGACCTCCCTCCTACCTAGGTTCATATTACATAGCCCGTTCTTCCCTTTTCCTATCTTATATCTTTCCTGGGTGCCCTGTCCTCTCTTCTGTCCTGTCTTGATTTTGGCGTTCTTTTCTCTCTTTTAGTAGTAATTATTTGTTATTGTACACCACCCTATGTTTCGACCTCAGCAGTCAATCAAATGCAGAAATAAAGATAAAGATGCCAAGCATGATCTGTGTTCAGCCTAGTGTGTTCTGATCATTCTCTTTGTGCGGCCAATATACATTAATGGACACGGGCATATGATAACATATACCACAGATATTGAATTACAGTCTGACCAAAATTTTGCTGAATGTTTCTTGTTTTTAATATCAGGCAACTCAACTCCTGTGACCTTTTGGAAACACTTCATACATTGTCCACAAGTCCAATGACCCAACTCCCCAGATATCCCAGTCTGGGGTCTTTGTGCCACCCTCACCACCATATCCCAAATGTTACATCCTGATGTGTAGGAGAATAGCATGTTTCATTCGACTAAGTAATCAAACTCTGTAGTTTATTTCCAGAAGATGTAGAAAAAGCTGGTAGTGTAGCTGGATTTAAGAGAGGTTTAGATGAGTTCCTGGAGGAAAAGTCCGTAAACCATTATTAAAGTGAAACGAAGAAATCCACTGCTTACCTCTGGGACAAGCAGCATGGAATCTGTGTACCTGGGAACCTGGATTGGTTGCTGTTGAAAACGAGATACTGGGCTTGATGGACCCTTGGTCTCACCCAGAATGGCATATCCTATGTTCAGTTTGGAGGGGGAAATAAACAATTGGTTAAGGAGGATAAGCCCCCCCCCCTTATTCCCTCCTGAAGAGGGTTGGCCAAAATGAGCTCTTTTTAAAAACCTAAACATGCTACGGAAGAGCTGTAGATCTCGATGTGGACAATTTTGGTCATTCATATGCATTCTCTATATGAAATAGGGAATAGCTAACCATACCCCCCAGATGCTCCCTTGCACTTTCTACATAATCAGGATATTCACATGTAAATTCAGTCCTTTCTAAAATTGCCATTTCTATATGTGGATGCCTGACTTACATATGGAAATTGCAAATAAGGATTCTAAAATAACCCCCATTGTATATTAAGAGAGTAATTTTAGAAAAATATTCTTCATGGATAAGCTTGATCATTTGGGTCTTGATGTGAAGCTTCCTTGATAATTAATGAAATGACAACCTAACTTAGTATAGAGTAGCTAGTTTCATACATGGCACTTTCTCCCATTTGCTTTGGGAATACCTTTGCTTAACGTAAGTCATGTGGGTTGCTGTCACTATTTATTTATTTTATTTATTTAACAGTTTTTATATACCGCCTTTAGCCAAGGTGTTTTACATCAAACAACATCACAATGACAGAGAAATTGTTTTACATTAAACATGGAGTACAACTTGGAGTTAAATAAGAGATAGATTATGTAGCGGGTATGAACTATTTACATGTAGAGATGGATGTCGTTTTATGGGGGGGAATGGTTGGTTCGGGTTAGCAGTCCTTCTATGTGGTATGCTAGCACTTAGATTATGTTTTTGTCATCAGGCCCATAGTATTCTCTGAATAGGTATGTTTTTAGTTGTTTTTTTAATTCGGTGATGGATACTCGCTACTCAAATGAGAGCATTACTTTTATCATAGAATTTATTTTGCTTTTAATGTTGTGTCAGATTTTGGAAGCACAAATAGAGAAAGCGTAGTTACTCCCCTGTAACAGGTGTTCTCCAGGAGCAGCAGGAATCAGTCCCAACATATGGGGTGACGTCGACGCCGACGGAGCCCCCATGTGGAGCATTTCCCCAGCTTTCAAAGAAAGCCTTTGGGAATGCAGCGCGCATGCGTGGTCCCCTTCCCGCCCTAGGGTGCCATCTTGCTCAGTCTGATGACATAGCTAAAAGACAGCAAAAAAACAAAATAAATTATATGACTGCAACTCCAAGGGGAGGAGGGAGGGTTGTGAGGACTGATTCCTGCTGCTTCTGGAGAACACCTGTTACAGGTGAGTAACTATGCTTTCTCTAGGACCAAGCAGGAAGTCAGTCCTCACATATGGGACTCCCCAGCTTAAGGCTACCGGGGACCCAAAGCTGAAAAAATGAGCTCCCTCTAGAGCCTCAGCATGTGCGAAAAGAATCTTCTCTGAGAACACCCCCGAATGGTAGCCCAACACCAGGGCCGGAGGACAGGAGTTGCCTATACCTCAAAGAGATTACGGACTCCTTCTCGAGGCTGTAGTGGGCCGCAAAAGTCTTGCTTGAAGACCAAGTAGCGGCCCGGTAGATGTCTGCCAACGGAACAGAGCGGAGATGAGCCACTGACACAGCCTTCGCCCTGACACAGTGAGCTGTGACTCGACTCTGCAAGGAGAGGCCGGCTGCCCTGTACACCCAGGTGATACAGTCTGCTACTCAAATGGACAGGGTACGCTTGGAGACAGGTAACCCCAACTTATTAGGGTCAAAAGAGACGAAGAGCTGAACAGTCCTTCGGTGTCCCTGCGTACGGTCAAGGTAGAAGGACAACGCCCTCCTACAGTCCAGGGTATGCAAGACCATCTCAACCCGGCCAGCATGCGGCCTGGGAAAGAAAGTTGGAAGAACCATCTCCTGATTGAGATGGAAAGAGGAGACAACCTTTGGAAGGAACTTATGGTGAGTCCGTAAGACTACTCTGTTCCTATAGAACCTAGTGTATGGTGCCTCTGACACCAGGGCTTGAAGCTCACTTACTCGCCTCAATGAGGTAAGAGCTACCAAAAACAACGCTTTCCAGGAAAGAAAGCGCAAAGGACAAGTAGCCATAGGCTCAAATGGTGGGCAAGTAAGTTGTTGCAAGACCACATTCAAATCCCACTCAGGGGCAGGTGGACGAACTGGAGGCTTAAGCAAAAGCAGGCCTCTGAGGAAGCGAGTTACCAAAGGGTGGCTTGAGAGAGACTGACCTTCCACCGGGGAGTGATGCGCTGAGAGAGCACTGAGGTGGACTCTAACAGAGTTGGATTTAAGGCCTAGATTGGACAGGTGCAGCAAATACTGCAGCACCACAGGTACCAGGCATAAGAAAGGATCCTCCTTGTGCTGGGCACACCAGGTGGAGAACCTACGCTACTTAAGAGCTTATGATTTCCGAGTGGACTGCCTCCTAGAGGCCAAGACTATGTCCTCCACTTCTCTAGGCAGCAGTAAGGGTGCTAGAACTACCCTTTCAGCAGCCAGGCCATCAGATTGAGGGACTGGAGATTGGGGTGAAAGAGAGAGCCCTGCTCCTGAGACAGGAGATCGGGTTGCATCCCCAAAGGAAGAGGAGAGTCCACCGCTAGCTGTAAAAGAAGTGGGAACCACGGTTGCCTTGGTCATCTGGGGGCCACCAGGATCACCGAGGCCTTGTCCCGGAGCACTTTGAACAGTGTTTTGGGCACTAGAGGCGTGGGAGGAAACGCATATAGGAGGCCTGTAGACCATGGTATGAGAAATGCATCCGCTGCTACCCTGAGAGGATGCGGTTGTCTGGAGCAGAACCTGGGCAGTTGATGGTTCAGTGGACTGGCAAACAGATCCATGTTGGGAAGACCTCATCTTAGGAAGATCTGTTGAACTACCAGAGGATTCAACTGCCATTCGTGTGGCTGTAGGATTCTGCTCAACTTGTCTGCTAGGTAATTCTCCTGTCCAGGGAGATAGACCGCCTTGAGAAGTATGCCATGTCTGACTGCCCAGGAGCACAGGTCCTGTGCTTCCTGACAAAGAGGTCAGGACCCCGTGCCTCCTTTCTTGTTCACATAGAACATAGCAACTTGATTGTCCGTCTGCACTAAGACGGACTGCTGAGAGAGGACATGAGAGAAAGTCCGCAGGGCTAAGCAGATTGCTCTGAGCTCTAGGAAATTGATTTGCTGTGTGGCCTCCCAAGGAGACCACAGGCCTTGAGTGCATGCTCCTTGACAATGCACACCCCAACCTTGAAGAGAAGCATCGGTTGTCAGCACTTGAGAGTGTGGAGGGGCTTGAAAATGCACCCCTTGCAGTAGATTCGGAAGATGAAGCCACCACTGCAGAGAATCTGCCAGTAGATTGGACACCCTCACTTTGTCCGTCAGATTGCCTGTGGCCTGCAGTCACTGAGTCCTTAGGCTCCACTGAGCGGGCCTCATGTGCAGACGGGCATTTGGAGTTACATAGACCGTGGATGCCATGTGGCCTAGTAGCCTTAGGAATTGTCTGGCGGAGACTAGAGAATTGCTGTGGAACTGTCTGGCCAGATCCATCAATCTGTTGGCCCTGTGCACAGGTAAAAAGGCCTTCGCTTGAAGGGTGTCTAGTCTTGCTCCTATGAACTCCATGTTTTGTGAGGGGCGCAAAGCGGACTTTGCAAAGTTTATGACAAAACCCAGATGCTGGAGAAGAGACACAGTACGAAAGGTGTCTTGATTGGTCTCCTGTGGAGACTGACCCCTGATGAGCCAGTCGTCCAGGTATGGAAAGACAAAGAGTCCTTGAACTCTGAGATAGGCCGCCACAACCGCCAGGCACTTGGTGAAAAACCTGGGGGCAGAGGTTAGGCCAAAAGGGAGTACCCTGTACTGGTAATGGTTTCCTCCCACTACAAATCGGAGATATTGTCTGTGGTCTGGATGAATAAGGATGTGAGTATACGCATCCTTTAGGTCTAAGGAGCATAGCCAATCTCCTTGCCAGAGGTAGGGCAGCAGGATTCCAAGGGTAAGCATCTTGAACTTTTCCCTCTCCAAGAACTTGTTCAGATTGCGCAAGTCTAGGATGGGCCTGAGGCCTCCTGTCCTTTTTGGTACCAGAAAGTACCTGGAATAGAAGCCTTGACCTCTCAGGTGGTGGGGCATCGGTTCCACCGCCTGCTCCTTTAGAAGACCTGCCAACTCCTGCAGGAGTAAGTCCCTGTCCAGAGGGAGTCTTGGAGGCTCCCCTGGAAAGTAGGACGGAGGTACCTGGTGGAAGTGAAGGAGATAGCCTCTCTGGACTATGCTTAGTACCCAGGTATCCCTTGTTACGGCTGACCACCTGTGGGCATACAGGGTCAGCCGGCCTCCTGTGCTGAGAGGGGCCAGCTGAGGAGGAGAGGCTATGCCACTGGAGTCAAAACCCCGCTCCCTGCTGTGCAGGAGCCGGAGCTGGTGGCTTGGGAGTTTTCTGCCTACGGGGCCCATGTCCCTGCCCCTTGGCCTGCTGACCCTGTTGGGGAGCTACAGAGGCCTGAAAGTGAGGGTATGATTTGTAGGCAGACGACTTCCTCGGGTAAAAGGTCTTTTTTCCAGAGCCCTTCTTCTGAGAAGGGGCAGAGGTTTTCCTGGACAGCCTAGTCCGGGTGAGAGTCTCGGACTCGAGTTCTGCAGCCTTTTCAGCCATGGGCTTGCCAAAGAGGTTTTCACCTCGGCAGGGGACATCGACCAACTTGTCCTGTACCCATGGCTCGAGGTCCGATGACTGTAGCCAGGCCTGACGGCGTGCACCGATGCCGGCCGCGGCTACTCGGGCCGAAGCCTCGAAGCCATCATAGGCTGCTCGAGAGATAAACTTCGAGCACTCCCAGATCCCCGATGACAGGGCTTTGAACCTCTGCAAAGGTTCCTCGGAGAGACCAGCAGAGAACCCGGCAATCTCCTTTGCCAGGTCTCGAAGGTACATACCCATGTACAGCTGGTAGGTCTGGACATGGCAAGTAAGCATTGAGCCCTGGAAGCACTTTCTACCGAGGGCATCCAGGTTCAGGGCCTCCCGGCCAGGAGGCACCGAGGAATGCATCTTCTGACTCTTCAAACGATGCATGGCCGATTCCACAACCATGGAGTGGTGTGGTAGCTGTGCCTTTTGGAACCCGGGGCTCTTGCGGACTCGATAGATGGAATCGACCTGCTTGCTCAGAAACGGCATCGAGGCTGGCGCCTCCCACATGCGGAAGAGCAACCGTTCCAGCATCGGAGGAACTGGTACAGTAAAGGCCTCCTTGGGGGGAGAGTCATACTGCAGGGCCTCGAGCTCCTTGGCTCGAGGCTCCTCCTCGGGATCCGCAGGGAAGGCCTTGTCCACGTCCCGCACGAAGTCCGAGAACCGGGTGTCCTCGGGGGGGGGGGACCGTCTCCGAGGCTCGGACTCCAGTGAGTCCGAAGTGACACACCGGGTCCGAAATGTGTCTGGGGACTCCTCATCCTCCGTTTCCCAGCCCGACTCCTCGGAGGAGGAATCGAGCGGCTCCGGTTGGGCAGGCACCGATGCCATCCGCCCCGACGCTGAGGGTACCAGCGTCGACAACCTCAGTCCCGAACAGGAGGCCGAGGGAGACCTTGGCCAAGGATCGACTTGAGAGCGCATGGACTCGAGGATTGGCTCGGCCTCTGGGGTCGACTTGGATGTCGATGTCCTGGTGGTCGGGGCAGATGCATCGGTGAGGCCGGCGATCAGTGCCCGCTGCTGCTCCATGAAGGCAGCCAAGCTGCTGTCCAAGGCCGTCAACCTGAGTCCGAGCTCAGGAGACTCAGCAGCCCCCGACTCGGGCCCTGACGTCAGCTCCCCCGGAGGAGAGTCCACGAGGACTACAGTACTCACGTGACCCGGGGACTCCGTCTCTACATGAGGTTGCTTAGCAGGCCGCTCCGACTCCGAAGACCCGGGAAGGTGCTCGGGGCTATGCGACCTGGCCCTGGAGGAACCAAGTGCGTCCACCGATGCCGTCCTCGTGGGTTTCTTCTTCCTGCGATGCTCCCACGAGGGCACTGTTCCCTCTAAGCTGTGCGCGTGTGCGCGCGCACACACCTCGCCGAGCTAGCGCACATACCTTACAACAGAGCGCACAAAAATTACATTTCTAATTCTGATAGAAAACAACACAGACATCTTAAAATTTAAAAGTTGTTGTGTATTTATTTATTTATTTATTTATTACAGTTTCTTATATACCGCGCTATTTAGAATCAGCGCGGTTTACATCATAACAAAACGACCATAACGACAAACTGTCAGGTTTTACATTGAACAGGAGTAAAAACTTGGATAACTGGGTTAACTATATACATAAACTATCTACACTGCAGTGTGAGGGCATTTCTAGATTGGGTCATTTCTTGGAGGGGATATCTAGTTCAGTTGCTGTCTGGGAAATATTGGCAGAAAAGGTATGTTTTGAGAGCCTTTCTGAACTGATATAGATTGGTAATGGCTCTAATGTCATTGAGAGACATAAGTTTCTTACACCGATCACACTTCTTAATCTCCAGGAACAAGCAGGAATGAGTCTTCACATATGGGTATCGTCGGTACCGACGGAGCCTGCGCGGGAACGCTCCCCAGCGTCCAGTAAGAAAGCTTTTGGAAGCATCCCACAGCGCCTGCATGCTACCTTCCCGCCTTTCCCAACCGCCTCTCTCCAGTTCTTCTTTTCCGCGGAGCCAGCAGGTTGTGTTCCTGTCACCGCAGAAGAAGTTCTTAATTTTTTTCTTTATTTTCTGTGTCGCGTCTGCCTTCTTCGACGTCAGACCAGTACCGCCGGTCTTTTCTTTTCTTTCTAAAAAAAAAAACAAAAAACTTTTCTTTCTTCAACTGTGCATTTTCAGTTTGGGCCTTAGGCCTGAACACTTTTCTCCTCATGGAGAAGCCCGCTTCCGGGTTCAAAAAGTGCACGAAATGTGGCGGTACTATTTCTGTCACCGACACCCATGATTGGTGTCTAAAATGTATGGGGCCTGACCATTCCATCACGGATTGTGTGTCCTGTACCATGATGTCTAAAAGAGGTCGGCAGAACCGAGCAGCCAAGCTCAGTACCCTGTTTCCCTCTGATGCAGCCTCGTGGCATCGACGTCTTCCAGGGCTTCTTCTTCCTCCCATGGATCTCAGGTAACCAAACATAAATCCAGCCGGTCCTCGAAGGGCAAATCTCCCTCTAAGCATCGAGATGCCTCCGGGCTTGTCCTCGAGGAATCCGCACCGGCAAAATTACCCCGGCGGGAAGTTCCGGCTTCCAAAGCATTGTCTATGGGGTCACAGGTTGACATCGATGGCTCGGCCTCGACCGATCACCTGTTGCCGTGTTCTGGGGTACCGGTGGTCTACACTGGTACTGACATCCAGACTCTGGTGGTGTCGATGGATCAGAAGATTCTGTCCATACAGCGCACCCTAATGGCGTTTATGCAGGCTTCGATGCCTCCGGTACCGCAACAATCTCCGTTGCCGGTACCGACTCCGGCACCGGCATCGTTCCCAGTGCCGGTACCGATTGCATCGACATCAGCTTCGGTGTCGACTGCAACGGTATTCTGTCCTATGATACCAATCGGTACCGAACCGGTACCGCTTACTCCCGATGTCGATTCCACTCGGTATGCGTATCGGGCTTTACAGGAGCATCCAGACAGGCGATACTTCGATTCCTCCGAAGACTCTGATGAGTCGGAGGCTTCTGTCGAGGCACCGGTACTTCTTCCTCAGGAGTCTGCTTCTCCAAAACGAAGAATGTCTCATCCAGAAAACTTGTCTTTTCAAGACTTCATTAGGGAAGTGGCTAGGGGCCTCTCCATTACAGTGGCCCCTGAGTCAGAGCCTAGAGCCAAGCAATTAGATATTTTGCAATATCCTAAGGCTCCTAAAGAAGCAGCTATCTTACCTATTCATGAGATTCTCTATGATCTCATGTTGAGCATGTGGGAGACTCCTCTTACCACCTCTCCTCATTCTCGTAGGTTAGACACCATGTACCGTGTCCCTCCTTGTCCTGGCTTTCATAAGTCTCAGCTTCCTCACCACTCTATTGTGGTAGAGTCTGCCATGAGGAAAATAAAGAGTGCAAAGAGACACTCTTCTAATCCTCCAGGACGTGAATGCAAGACCCTTGATGCTTTTGGCTGAAGGGTTTTCCAAGCTAATATGCTTGCTTCCAGAATCAACTCCTATAGTCTCTATATGGGGATGTTTCTAAAAGAAGTCACAGATCATCTGCAGATTTTAGCCCCTTTTATTTCAGAAGATAAAAGGCAGGAATTTCTCACTTGGCTTAAACATGCCCAAGATGTTTCCAAATTTTCCAACCGTGCAGCCTTTGACTCTTTTGAATGTGTAAGCAGAGCCTCGGCTATTGCCATAGGTGCACGCAGAATTGCTTGGTTACAAGCCTCTGATTTGGAACTCTGGGTCCAAGATGAACTGGGAAATCTTCCTTGTGCAGGTGAAAACCTTTTTGGCAGGGATTGGCAAGCAAAGGCCACTCAGATGGATGCTGAGAACTCTGCTTTGGATCGACTTTCAAAGTCTACCTCTGCTCCTGTTAAGAAAAGATTGTTCAAAAAGACACCTTTTTCTAAAAAGAGAAGATATTATCCTGCTTATGGTCAGCAGGCATCTTCTGCAGGTCGTTTTGCTGCAAAGCGTCAGCAACCACCTAAACAGGCCAAGTCAAGGCTGTCATGCCTCCCACGGCCCAGCAGCCTCAGCCTCCTCAGGGCCTTTGACTTGCAACTAGAGAACTTAGCCTTTCTAGCTCTGGAAGAACCAGAGCCCCTCACCATTCCAGGAAGGTTGGCTTACTTTGCTCCCAGATGGGAGCAAATCACAGCAGAGCAATGGACCCTCTCCATTATAAGGGAAGGGTACAAGCTTCATTTCTTAAACCTTCCTCCCCACACCATGGTGAAACAGTTCAATTCTCCAACATCTCTCCTCAACCTTCTGGGTCAGGAGATTGCTACCCTTCTTGCCCAAGGGGCAATAGAAAAAGTACCTCTTCTTCAACAGGGCTCAGGGTTCTACTCCCCTTATTTTCTTATTCCAAAGAAAACAGGGGGCTACAGACCCATATTAGATCTCAGAGAATTGAACAAGTTTCTATTCAAAGAGAAATTCAAGATGATTTCTCTCGGTACTCTGCTGCCATACCTTCAGAGTCAGGATTGGCTTTGTTCTCTAGATCTCAAGGATGCGTACACCCATGTCCTCATCCATCCAACACACAGAAGGTTCCTTCGGTTCCTTTTTCAAGGAAAGCACTTCCAATACAGGGTGCTTCCTTTCGGTCTGTCCTCTGCACCAAGGGTATTCACGAAATGCATGGCAGTAGTAGCTGCATTTCTACGCACTCTAGGAATATTCGTTTTCCCATATCTGGACGACTGGCTCATTCGAGCTCCATCCCAGTCAGAGGCCCAGATTTGTCTAACCTGCACAATGCGTGTCCTTCAGTATTTGGGACTGGTAATAAATATCCCAAAATCCCATCTCACCCCTACTCAGTCTCTGGAGTTTATAGGGACCTTGCTGGATACCACAACTGCAAGGGCCTATCTTCCTCAGGCCCGTTGCCTATGCTTGGTGCAGTTAGCCTCCCAGATACAGTTAAAGTCCCATTTAACTGCTCGAGAAATGTTACAACTATTAGGCCACATGGCATCCACCGTGCGTGTGGTTCCATATGCTCACCTTCACATGAGGGCAGCTCAATGGACTTTGTCCACCCAGTGGACTCAGGCATCAGGTTGCCTGTCAGACAAAATAGCAAACTCCAGTCGCCTATTTTGGTCTCTCCAGTGGTGGAAGTCCCCTCCAAATCTGTTGCTGGGGTCCCCTTTTCATCAGTCGCTACCCCAAGCAACTCTGACAACAGATTCTTCTCCAATGGGTTGGGGAGCTCATCTGCAGGATCTCTCCACCCAGGGCATCTGGTCTCCACAGGAGACTTCTCTGCATATCAATCTCTTGGAACTCAGAGCCATATTCTTAGCTCTCAGAGTGTTCCATTCCCTGCTCAGCTACAGGACAGTCCTCATCCATACGGACAACCAAGTAGCCATGTTCTATGTAAACAAGCAGGGCGGGACTGGCTCTCTGTCACTTTGCAACGAAGCTTTGCGACTGTGGGCCTTCGCCAGAGAGCATCACATCCATCTTCTGGCAGTATATCTTCCAGGTGTTCAAAACTCTTGGGCGGACAGACTCAGTCGAGTTCTGCTTCCACATGAGTGGTCCCTCCACATGGACCAGGTAGCCAGGATTTTTCGAATTTGGGGAACCCCGGACATAGACCTCTTTGCAAGTCCGTGGAATGCCAAACTTCCCCGGTTCTGTTCCAGAATTCCGTGTCAGGGAGTTCAGGCCAAGGATGCCTTCCTCCTTCACTGGGGTCAAGACTTCCTTTATGCCTTTCCACCAGTTCCCCTAATTCCCAAAACACTATTCAAGCTTCAGAGAGATCGAGGGACCATGATTCTCATAGCACCACATTGGTCACGCCAAGTGTGGTACCCTCTACTTCTGCATCTCTCTCAAGCTCCTTCCCTGGACTTGGGCTCTGCAGACCTTCTGTCCCAGGAAGAGGGAACTTTGTGGCACCCAAACCCCCAGTCGCTCCATCTCAGGGCTTGGTTGCTGAGGGCCTAGACCTTCAAGATTTTCATCTCTCTCAGCAAGTCAGAGATGTTATTCATGCCTCTAGAAAGCCTTCTACTAGACGTTCCTATGCTTTCAAATGGAAAAGATTTACCATTTGGTGTTCAGAGAAGGGTCTAAACCCTCTTGCAATACCTCTGAATTCTCTACTAGAGTATCTCCTGCATCTATCCCATGCAGGTCTGAAAACAAATTCAGTAAGAGTCCATTTGAGTGCTATTGCAGCATCCCTCAAGCCTCTCAATGGACAACCTATTTCCTCTCATCCTCTTATAGCAAGATTCATGAGAGGCCTTCTTTTAACTAAACCTCCCATTAGACCACCTCCAGTGACATGGGACTTAAACCTGGTTCTTGGCCAGCTTATGAAGCCACCCTTTGAACCTTTAGCCACCACCTCCTTGAAATTTCTTTCTTGGAAAGATGTTTTTCTCATTGCAGTCACCTCAGCACGCCGCATCAGTGAGTTGCAAGCTTTGGTGGCTAATCCGCCTTATACAAGGTTCCATCATGATAAGGTAGTCCTCAGGACCAATCCATACTTTATGCCTAAAGTGGTCTCGTCTTTTCATCTGAACCAAGAGGTATATTTACCTGTCTTTTTTCCAGGACCTCATGCATCAAGTGCAGAGAGGAATCTTCATACCTTGGATTGTAAGAGAGCTCTCGCTTTTTACTTACAAAGAACACAGCAACATAGGAAGTCTTCTCAACTCTTTGTTGCTTTTGATCCTTCTCATTTAGGACTTCCAGTCTCTAAGAGAACACTGTCCAATTGGATTGCTCAGTGTATTTCTTTCGCCTACCAGAGTAGGAACATTTCTCTGGAGGGCCATGTCACAGCTCACAATGTGAGAGCCATGGCAGCCTCAATGGCTCGTCTAAACTCTGTGTCCATCGACCAAATCTGTCCAGCAGCCACCTGGGCCTCGGTTCATACCTTCACAGCCCATTACTGTTTGGACAAGGACTCCCGCCGGGATGCCTCATTTGGTCAGGCTGTTCTCAAACACCTGTTCCATTCCTAATCAACTCCTACCCACCTACCCTGGTCGGATGCCAGAGATCCATGGGAGGAGGTAGAGTCCTTTTCAAGGACACACAACCTGGGGTTTCTCCCTGGCATCTACAGCTAGGGAGTCCCCATATGTGAAGACTCATTCCTGCTTGTTCCTGGAGATAGCACAGTTACTTACCTGTAACAGGTGATCTCTGGAAACAGCAGGAATAAGTCTTCACAACCCACCCACCTCCCCTAGGAGTTGTATCTCTCTATCTATCTTTCCTTTCCTCTCTCTCTCTTTGTCTCAGCTTTAAAACTCGAACTGGAGAGAGGCGGTTGGGAAAGGCGGGAAGGCAGCGCGCAGGCGCTGTGGGATGCTCCCAAAAGCTTTCTTACTGGACGCTGGGGAGCGTTCCCGCGCAGGCTCCGTCGGTACCGACGATACCCATATGTGAAGACTTATTCCTGCTGTTCCCAGAGATCACCTGTTACAGGTAAGTAACTGTGCTAACCCGCTGGCAGCCATCAGGGGAAAAAGGGCCCCTGCGAGGTCAAACGACAGGGCTGCCAGTGAAAAATAGAAAAACGGCGCATACGCTAGTCACTAAGGACAAAAACCGAAAAAGGAAGTCCGGGCTCGATACCGACGTACCGGGCCCAGGCGGGAAAGGGAAACTGGCGTTGAACCGAAAAAAACACGGGTCCAAGCCGTAAAATCAACCTTTTCCTCGGGTGAAAACGAAACACGTCCGTCGGGCTCCGCGGAAAAAAGAAGACTGAGCAAGATGGCACCCTAGGGCGGGAAGGGGACCGCGCATGCGCGCTGCATTCCCAAAGGCTTTCTTTGAAAGCGGGGGAAATGCTCCACATGGGGGCTCCGTTGGTGTCGACGTCATCCCATATGTGAGGACTGACTTCCTGCTTGGTCCTGGAGAAAACATTAATGTGAATCCAATCCATTTACAAACAAAATTTGAAATAGTACAACTCTATTTTAGTGATTCTAAGATATGATGTAGCCAGTTATCAATTGGCCTAGTCATTCTGGATTTGAAACTATAGTGTATCTCTAAGTCACCCAACCCACCACTAATATATAACCCAAGTGAAACTGTGATGCTGTTCACAGTTTTACTGTTGGAACCACACTGCACTGTTGGAATCCTTTATGATGTACTCTGCTGCGTGGCTGTCCTGCCTATTTTTTGTGATCTAGTAGACTCTTTTTAATAATAACACAGGTACACTACCAAAAAACTGCCTCCAGTTTTGCAACTGATTCCTATAGATTTTGGGGTGCTGAATCCAGGAAAAATAGCCAAAATGTTCCATCACGTCACATTTTCTTGCAAAATTAGATTTCTTACCCATATAAGGAATGTTCACATAATTTCTTTTTAGCCGACTGCAGTTTATTTTCTTGGTCCAAAATAGAGGTTGTAATGGTTAACTAACTAGAAACACTCCCTCATGATATTTTAGAGTGTTTTGTATTCATTTTATACATTAACAGGACAATTGGGAGGCGGGGGGCTAAATCCAGTACTCGCGCTGGCGCATGTTCTTTCCTGTTCGCCTCGCCTCGTTAGCTCGCTCAAACACGGTGGTTGCGACATGAACGTTCCTGTCAAATTTCAGTTTCTTGCAAGTTCATTATTACCTTTTGTTTGCTCAGTCGTAATCCAGCTTTATTCCGAAGTGGTTCACTACAGTTGTAGTTTGCAGTGCTGTGTATTTGTGATGGCTCACAGAGCCAGAGGTTGCGTCAACTCTCCGGACAGTTTTTGTTTTATTTGTGGGGAATATACCGTGAAAAAGCGGCAGAGGAACATTTCTGCATTTATTAAAAAAGTATATTTCGCCTATTTCGGTTTGAAGTTAGGCGATCAAGACAAACCGTGGGCTCCTCACAAAGTGTGCAAGACATGTGAGGAAGATCTACGCTTATGGATGAAAGGTAAAAAACAAGCATTTCGTTTCGGAATACCTATGATGTGGCGTGAACAAAGAGACCACAGCAGTGACTGCTATTTTTGCTCTTGCATTGTGAAGGGATACAACTTAAAAAATAAGAACGTAATAAGTTACCCCAACCTTCCCTCAGCAATTAGGCCTATGCCTCATAGCAACGAAGTACCTGTGCCTGAACCACCAAAATCTTTGGATCATATTTGTGTGGACGGTTCTGATCATGATGAGACTCATCAGATGGCTTTTCCCGATGAGTCCAGTACTTCCGAGTTTGAAACTGAACCAGATCCGAAACCTGAACTTTTCTCTCAAGCTGAATTGAATGATTTAGTCCGGGATTTAGGACTCCCAAAAGATGCTGCCCAACTGCTAGGTTCTCGGCTTAAACAGAAAAATCTATTGTCACCAGGAACAACTTTTTATTGGTACCGCAACTGCGAGACACAATTTTCGAAGTATTTCAGCAAAGAGGAAGATTTGGTATTTTGCAACGATATATACGGAGTGATGGAAAAGTTTAAACTCAAGTATGATCCTGCTGAATGGCGGCTGTTCATTGATTCGTCAAAAGACAGCATAAAAGGTGTTCTTCTTCATAATGGCAACAAATTCGCTTCAGTTCCTATTGCTCACTCTGTTATTCTCCAAGAAAAATATGAGAATTTGGCCCTGATTCTTCAGAAGATTCGTTATGATGAGCATAAATGGATGATTTGTGGAGACTTTAAAATTCTATCCATGCTATTAGGGCAGCAATCCGGTTTCACCAAATATCCCTGCTTCCTTTGCTTGTGGGATAGCCGGGCCCGCGACCTACACTGGGGGAAAAAAGACTGGCCAATTCGGGAGTATTTGAGACCCGGTGAGAAAAATGTTCTTCATGAGAGCTTGGTATCTCGTGATAAAATTCTATTACCACCTCTCCACATTAAGTTGGGTCTCATTAAGCAATTCATCAAGTCCCTTCCAAAAGATGGTGAGTGCTTTCGGTACCTTTGCTCAAAGTTCCCCCAACTTTCTGAAGCAAAGCTAAAGGAAGGAGTGTTTGTTGGCCCTGATATAAGGAAACTCATTTCAGATGGAGCATTCGCTGAAACGATGTCTGAGAAGGAAAAAGAAGCCTGGGATTCCTTCAAGGATGTTGTTCTCAAATTCTTGGGGAACAGGCGGGATGAGAACTATAAGGATATTGTTGCCAGGATGCTCAATGCCTTCAAAGAACAAGGCTGTAACATGAGCCTGAAAGTCCATTTCTTGCACTCCCATGTGAACTACTTTCCCGAAAACCTGGGGGCGTACAGTGAAGAACAAGGTGAAAGGTTTCACTAGGACATCAAGGACGCAGAGAGAAGGTACCAAGGAAGATGGAACACCACTATGATGGCTGATTTCTGCTGGTTGCTGCTGCGGGAAACCCCAGATGAAAAATACGCCAAGCAGCGCACCAAGAGAAGCATTCGGGGGAAGAAGAAACGGGCCCACCAGGAGATTGATTGACCCAAGAATGACTTTAAAATCTAAACTGTGTTGACAAATATCGTGTTTTTACTAAACTTTGAAATAAAAATTTGCTAGTTATTACCACAGTGTCGGATCTCATTTATTAGAATTTTATTTTCACACCATTGGGTGTTTGTCTTCATGTATTGCAATGGTGCGGTTTGCGTTTTCTATTCTTACATACATACCTGTACAACATTTTTTGCACATTGCTTTGCTTTGTGTCTAACCTCGCTCTTATATGCTCAATGTTTGTGCACATGTATGTGGCTGTTTTAAGTGCAGACAATTTTGCTACCATCACAGTGTGTTTTGTTGACATTACTCTATTCTTATGTGCTGCCTTGTTACAATTTTCTTTATTCTTATTTGAATAACTACTAAACAATTAGTATAAAGAATTCATCCAAGAAACTTTTATCTCGATCGCACTCAATCTGAAACGTTCACCTCAAACTGCTAACCCAATGTAGCAAAAAATCTGTACGTGATGGAGCAAATTGGTTACCAGATTTGGATTCAGCGCACCAAAAAACGTAAAAATCAATCGAAACATTAGAGGCAGTTTAAAAAAAAAATTTTTTAGTGTACCTGTGTAATTTGTCTTGTGACCCATCTGCACATGTCCTGTCAGCCACTAATCCAGGACCTCACCTTAGGGATGTTAAACTGCTTTCTTCAAATAGATTATGAGCATCCCAAAAATCAACCTGCATCTTTCAGATATTTTATGATCTAAAGTAGATATTCTGGGTTGAGCACCTTTTACTGTATTTGGATTTTTAGAATGTGTTTGATAAAGTCGCTCATGAGAGACTATTTAGAAAATTAAAGAGACATGGGAATAGGAGGCAGTGCCCTTTTGTGCCTTGCAAACTGGGTAAAAGACAGGAAAAAGAGAGTAGGACTAAATGGTCAGTTGTCCATATGGAAAAGGATCAGTAGTAGAGTGCCCAAGGGTCTGCCCTGGGACCAGTCTCTTTTAATATATTCATAAATAACCTAAACATAAGTGCAACCACTGATATGATCAAATTAGATCATGTAACACCTTTGTTGTTTGAGAATCATTGGCTTCCTGTCCTTTTTAGTATCAAATTTAAGATTCTTCTCTTAACTCACAAGGCCTTTTACGCTGGGATCCCACTTTGTTTATCCACTGTGTTCATCCCCTATTTATCTTCCAGCTCTCTTTGGTCATAGTATGGAAATCTCCAGCCTATTCTTTCTGTAACTTAGATCAATTGTTTACGCCATCAAAAAGTAGAAAGACTATTACGCCATCAAAAAGTAGAAAGACTAGAGGACATGCAATGAAACTACAATGTAACCCATTTAAGACTAATAAGAGAATATATTTTCATTCAACGCGTACTCAAACCCTGGAATTTGTTACCGGAGGATTTAGTAAAAGCTGTTAGTGTAGCTGTGTTTAAAAAAGGTTTGAACAAGTTCCTGGAGAAAAGGTTCATAAACCATTACTAAAGAGGACCTGGGAAATCCACTGCTTGCCCCAATACAAGCATCGTGGAACCTATGTGTCTTTTTGGGAACCTGCTAGGTACTTATGACCTGGATTTGCCACTGTTGGAAACAGGATACTGGGCTTGATGGACCTTGGTCTGACCCAGTATGGCATATCTTATGTTCTTATAACCCCCCTCTTGCCCTAGGGCGGAAGACTGGTCCTACAAGGGCTGGCTCTAAAAACAGTTTTATCCCAGGTTCTATCCCACTCCTTCACTCAGCTAGCATGCACTCTTATCGCCAGGGAGCAGATTCTCTGCAGAGTGAAGGGAATCCTTTCAACAGACAAGCTATTAACCTTTATAAAGCTTAAATCCTATGCACTGGGGTTATATACAGGCAGAACCAAAATAGCCATCCCAACAGAGGGATGTTACAGAAAGATGGCATGCACCTATTGTTGCAGCTAGAAATGGAATGGTCCTGCGCACCAAGCATGTGGGATTTGTAAGGGGCCCAGAAGGGACACCTTACATTTAAGTAGCATGTTCTCAATTAGAGTTCAATAGACATTCAGTTTTCCTCTTCTTAGCTCTTATTGTATGGAATTCATTACCACTCTGTACAGAATCCTCACATGAGAAGTTCAAAGGGGGCCTCAAAAAACATTTTTTCAATTTGATGTTTGAGTAGGGTAGCTGCAACCTGCCTGGTGTTACGAGTGGATGGGATTAAGCACCCACACAGTGTGCTATTGATATTAATTATAACTACTCCTTTCCTCTCTCTCCTATCTAAATTAGTCCCATTGTGACATAGTATATGACGGCAGATAAAGACCAGAATGGGCCATCTAGTCTGCTTAGTAAGGTGGCTAGAATTGTAACTGCAGCTCTGTGCAGGTCACCCCCCCTCTAGTAAAAGATATTTAAGTTTTCATTGATTTCATCCTCTTGCTATAAAGGGATCCAGTGTCTGTTCCATGCCTTTTTGAATTCTGTCACTGTATTTGCCCCCACCACCTCCATCGGGAAGGCATTCCACCCTTTCAGTGAAAAAGTATTTCCTGATGTTGCTTTTAAGTTTACTGCCTTGCAACTTCATTGTATGCCCTCTAATTCTATAGCTTCCCCTTCTTTGTAAAAGGTTTGTTTGTACATTGATACCCTTTAAGTATTTAAAAGTCTTTATCATATCTCCCCTGTACCTTCTCTTTTCTAGGGTATACAGTACGTATTTAGGTCTTCAAGTTTCTTCTCTTAGGTCTTCTGGCGCAGGCTCTGAATCATTTTGGTCACCTTCCTCTGAACCGTTTCAAATCTTTTTATGTCCTTTGTAAGATATGATCTCCAAAACGGAACACAATACTCCTGCGTCTTGTACAGGGACTTTAATACCTCCTCCTTTCTGCTGGTTATTCCTCTCTGTATGCAGCCCAGCATCCTTCTGGCTTTGGCTACCATCCTGTTGCATTGTTTCACCACCTTGAGATCCTTAGACACTAGCACTTCGAGATCCGTGCGCACCAACTTCTCTCCCTCTATTGCATACAATTCCTTTGGATTTCTGCATCCCAAGTGCATGACTCTGCACGTCTTCACGTCATATCTTAACTGCCAAGCATTAGACCATTCTTCCATTGTTTTTAGATCTTTCCTCACGTTGTCCCCTCCCTCAGAAGTGTCCACTCTATTGCAAATGTTTGTGTCATCAGCAAAAAGGCAGAATTTTCAATTCAGTCCTTCTGCAATATCACTCACAAATACATTGAACAGTATCAGTCTCAGGATATGGCATGTTAGTCTGAGGCATGCTACTAAGCACCTTCTTTTCTTCTGAGCGAGTTTCATTTACTATCACCTTCTGTCGTCTGTAGGTCAACCAATTTCTGATCCATTTCACCAACTTGGGAAATATCCCCAGGCTGCTCAGTTTATTGATCAGCCTCCTATGAGGAAGAGTATAAAAGGCTTTGCTGAAATCTAGGTATATCACATCCATCACATGCCCTTGATCTAGTTCTTTGGTCACTCAGACAAAGAACTCAATCAGATGTGTTTGACGTGATCTTCCCCTTGTAAAATCATGTTCTCTCGGATGATGTAATCCATTGGTTTCTAGAAAGTCCACTATTCTTTCAAGAGCTCCTCCATTACTTTTCCCACCACAGAGGTAAGGCTTACCAGCCTATAGTTTGTCACCTCTTCCCTATTACCACTTTTGTGAAGAGGTACTACATCAGCCCTTCTCCAGTCCTGCGGAACCTCTCCTGTCTCTTAAGGATCTATTAAGAACATTCTTTAAAGGCCCTGCAAGAACCTCTCTGAGCTCTTTCGGTATCCTGGAATGTATCCCATCTGGTCCCATAGACTTGTCCACTTTCAGTTTTGCAAGCTGTTCTAACACATCATCTTTTGTAAATGGTGTGATATCTACTCCATTCCCATTTGTGTATTTGTCAATCACAGGATTTTCTTTAGTGAAAACAGAGCAGAAGTATTTGTTCAGCATTTTCGCATTTTCAATGCCACTTTCTGCAAATCTGTCCTCAGCACTTTTGAATCTTGTAATTCCACCTCTGATCTTCCTTTTCTTCCAAATATACCTCAAGAAAGTTTTGTCTCCACACTTCACCTCTTTAGCCATCTTTTCTTCTGCTTTTGCTATCCTTATTTCTCTTTTTGTCTCTTTTAGTTTTAGCCTGTATTCTTTTCTGTGTTCCTCTTTTTGAGATCTTCTGAATTTTGTGAAAACTGTGTTTTTTGTCTTTATTTGTGCAGCCACTTCTTTGGAGAATCATAAAGGTTTCCTTTTCCTCCTTATTTTTATTTACTTTCATTGCATGTATATCTGTTGCCCCTTTTATTGTCTCTTTTAGTTTAGCCCACTGCAATTCCACTTCCCTTATCTCCTCCCAACTTCTCCTACAGGTACTTTCCCATGTTACTGAAGTTAGCCTTTTTGAAGTCCAGGACTCTGCCTTGGCTTTTACCTCAAACCACACTGTGTGATGATCACTGCTACTTAAATGGGCACCCACTCTGACATTTGACATGCTGTCACCATTGGTGAGTACTAAATCCAGCATCAAACTTTCCCTGGTTGGTCCCATCACCAGTTGTCTGAGCAGTGCTTCTTGAAAGGCATCCACAATCTTTTTAGTTCTTTCCAGATTTGCAGAAGGAATACTCCAATTGACATCTGATAGATTAAAGTTGCCTAATATGATCACTTCTCCCTTTATACTGTAGCTACCAGTATATTTGATGTTAGCCTTCTGATTTAAGGTCACTTTCATTTCCACTAACTGGGCACTTTCCAAGGCAGAGAAGGCATTATGCAGGTATATCGCTTGATAAGAGAGGGTGTCTCCATGTTACAGGTCGCAACATACCAGAGCCCACTGTGATCCATTTGTCCCTATATTTTTTCTGTCATTGACAACTGGTGTTTCTTATTTTCATCAGCTTAGATGTGCTTTCTTCTAATAAATCACTTTGGGCCCGATATTCAAAGGCATTTGCATGGTTTAAAAACGTGTAAACCCTGTAAATCTTGCTATAGAGGGATATTCATCGGCACTAGCACAGTTAGCGCTGATGAATATCGCCTGGTTCCACTGCTACACGCCCTGATGATATCCGTGTAGAATCAGGGCGCGTCATGGGCGTTCTGGGATGGAATGGAGGTGGCACCCTTTGCTAACCAGGTAGCAGTGATACTGAACCGTTGCCCGGTTAGTGACCCGCAGGTAAAGATAGGTGTGGGAAAACCTCGACTATCTTTACCTGTGGGAACTAACCGGGGAGCGACTCAATATCGCTGCTGCCTGGTTAGCTTCCACACCGTACAGGGCGTCGTTGCAGGGCATTGCAGCAGACCCAGATATTCAGTTCCAGTGGCTGGATATGGCCCAGGATTGCATATCCAGGGTTAAAGTTCAGCAGCAACAGCTATGCGGTTTAAGCCACCGCAACTCAATATCGGGCCCTTTGTTGTTTAATAAAAAATGGTATAGTAAATGCTATGATAAACATAAACATAATTCCTTATGTTCCGTCCAGGGCAGGTCTACCCCTGAAAGAGCAACACACGAAAAAAAATATTTCCTGTTGCAAGGGCTTTGTGACATCAATATAGCATAGGGAAGAGTTGGTTAGCCTTTCGAACATCACAAAAACAAGAGAGCACTCCATGAAACTAATGATCAGCAAATTGAAAAAAAATTGTAGAAATTCTTTTTTCTTGCAATGCATAATTAACTGTGGAATCTGTTGCTGGGGGATGTGGTCAAGGCGACTAATAGCGAGATTTTGGACAAGCTCCTGGAGGAAAAATCCACAAAAGAATTGTTAACCAGACTAATTTGGGAGAGCCATTGCTCATCCCTGGAAATGAGCTATATGAAAAAGATCTACATTTTGGGATCTGCCAGGTACATGTAATCTGGACTGGCCACTGTCAGAAACTGAATGCTGGGTTCAATGGACCTTAGTCTGACTAGTTTTTCTTATTATCAGATAAGGTGGAAGATCTGGCTGTTGCCATCAAAAGGAAGCTTACACTGTATTCTTGCCCCACCTTCTGTTCTTGTCTTTAGATAACAAGTCAAAATGGTATGTGCAGGGGTAATTTTCTTAAAAGAAAAACAATTTACCAGGTTGGGGCCAGTGGTTGCCTCCACCAGGCTCCACCTGCAGTGAGGAAAAACGAAACAAATTAAAGATTCCAGGCTAGAAACAAAGTGTCATTGAGCATCTGGGTGGCTGAAACCCTACTTGTAACTCCTGTGCTACATAGGGGATAATTTTATAAGTAGGTACCTAGTTTTAATCTATAACTATGTGTATAAATGTTGTTATTCTCTTTGGACAAGCAGGAATGAGTCCTCATGTATGGGTGACATCCCCGATGGAGCCCCGTTGTGGGAATGCCCCCCAGCTTCTATCAGAAGCTTTTGGGAGGCTCCACCATGCCTGCACGCATCCTTCCCACCTGCCACTGCAGCACCATCTTGGATCAGTCTTTCATTTTCCACGGAGCTCCATGGATGTGTTCCTGACGTTCTCCGCCTCATAATCTTTCCTTTGTCCCTTCGGAGATTTCTCTGCTCAAGTTTTTACCTTTCACCTGCTGTCACAGTTCTCTTTTCCCTTTTAAACATTTGTTTCCCTTGATCATTCATTTTTATTTATTTTTTTCCATAGCATCTCTGCCCACTTAGGTGCCGGTGCTCCAGTCAGGCCTTCCTTCAAAAATCGAGCCGCTTGATTTCACTGTGACTATTATCCCTAGCGATGTGTCCCAGAAACCTGCCAGTGGGTTGTAAAAGTGTACCCAATGCACTTGGACTATATCCACCATGGATACACATAGCTGGTGGCTTCAGTTCCTGGGACCCGATCATCAGCCCTCTCCTTGTAGTTCTCTTCAGGGTCACCTCCACCTCTTCTTCCCCCTCTTCAGTCCCAAACCTCTCCCTCACTTTCGGTCACCCTTTCTTCCTTTTCTGAAATCACTAAGGAGGAAACTGCAAATCTTCTCTCCTCCTCCAAACTGACTACCTGATCATCTGATCCCTTCCCCACCCGTCTACTAAGCTGTCTCTTCTGCCATCATCCTTTCCATCTGTCATATCCTTAACCTATCGCTTTCCACTGCAGCTGTTCCTGTGGCCTTCAAACATGCTGTGGTTTCACCTCTCCTCAAAAGCCTTCACTAGATCCTACTTGTCCTTCCTGTTATTGACCTATCTCCTCCCCTTTGCTTCAAAACTACTTGAATGAGCGGTTCACTGCCGCTGTCTTGACTTTCTTTCCTCTCAAAATCTTTTGGATCCACTGCAATCTAGCTTTTATTCTCTACATTCCACAAAAACGGCTCTTGCCAAAGTCTCCAGCAACTTGTTCCTCACCATATCCAAAGACTTCTACTCGATTCTCATCCTTCTTGATCTTTCAGTTGCCTTTGATACTGTTAATCACCACCTTCTCCTCAATACTCTGTCCTCACTTGGATTTAGGGGCGCTCTTCTGTCCTGTTCTTTTTCTTATTTCTTCCATCATACTTTTAGTGTATATTCTGATGGTTACTCCTCTACCGCCATTCCACTTTCTGTTGGTGTACCTCAGAGTTTATGTTTACGTTTATGCAATTTCTTGATATACTTCCCAGGCTGAAGGGCATCAGGGCGGCAGGTACTGTATATATTCCCTTGTCCCCAAAGGGCTCACAATCTACATATGTACCTTTATCTTTATATACCTTGATATACTGCCCAATGTCAAGGTGTCAGAGCGGTTTGCAATATAAAACAAATTACTACAAGAAACAGGAAAAAGGAACCAGAATACCATTGTAAGGACAGGAAAGAGAAGAGCAGATAAAGGAAGTAATAGAGTACTAGACTAGAGGGGGCAAAGGCAGCAAGACAGGAAATTAGGAAAGAGAGGGGGGAAGGTCAAAGGCAAGGGAGAAGAGGTGAATTTTTAACATTGCCTTAAAGTGGGGAAAGGAAAGTTCAAGGCAAAGGTCTGATGGGATTTAATTCCTTACAAGGGAACACAAGAAAAAGAAGGTAGAGGATTGAGCGGATTCCAGATGAGCAAGGGAAGGTGAGGAGAGAGAGAGAGGCGATTCAAATTAATCTGATGGAGGGGGCGGGAGGAGGTGTGAAGGTAAAGAGGTCAGACAAGTATTAAGGGGTATGAGTGTGGATGACATGATGAACCAGAGTTTTATATTGACTATGAAACTTAATGGGTAACCAGTGCAGGTGAATGAGCAGGAGGGTAATATGATCCAAGCAAGAGGTGTGAGAGAGAATCCGGGCAGCAGTGTTCTGAAGGCGGTGGTGTTGGTAAGCAAGGAAGCCAGCCAGGACACTGTTATAGTAATCGACATGGGGCATGATGAGAGAAAAGAGAAGAATGGTCAAAGAAGAAAATGAGAGAAATAGGTGATTAGAACAGATCTGGCAAAGGGAGTAAAAGGACTGTTGGATGACTGAAGAGAAGTGATCATGGAAGGAAAGAGAAGAGTCCAGAGTGACATCTAGGTAATGGATGGAGGAGACCAGGGGAACAGGAGTCTGTGCAAGGGAGGGTGCCATATTAGGAGGAGAGCTAGAGAGGGAGAACCATATAGCAGCAGTCTTGGCGGGGTTGAAGTGTAAAAGGTTGGCTGATATCCTGGCAGAAACAGAGGAAAGACGTGTTCAGAGGCAACAGGTCAGGAGCAGAGGGGTTAGTATAATGAACAAGAAGGATAATAGTAGGCAGAGATTCCATGTTGTTGAATAATGAGGAAAAGGGTTGCCAGAAAAATATTGAAAAGGAGCAGAGCAAGGACAGAAGCTTGGGGGACACCAAAGCACAGTGGAAAGGCATAGGAGGAGGAAGACTCAGTAAGGATGGTGAAAGATTGGGAAGAGAGGAAAGAGTGGAATCAGCAAAGAACAGAACCAGCAGTGCCAAAGGAACAGAAACATGAGAAAAGAGTGTGATGATCAACCAGATCAAAGGCGGAAGAGAGATCAAGAGAGAGAGCCAGTGAAATATTACCACGATTGCGAGAAGAGTGGAGTTCATTAAGAAGGGATAGGATGACAGTTTCAGAGGTGTGACCAGGACAAAGGCCAGATTGATGGAGGTGGAGGGCAAGGGTGACCTCAAGGTGAGAGGAAAGCTGTGAAAAGATAAGTTTTTCGAGAGTTTTATAGAGAAACGACAAGGTAGAGATAGGACGCCAGTGAGCAGGAATGGTAGGATCCAAAGAAGGTTTCTTGAGAATTGGTCGGATGAGCGCATGCTTCCAGAGAAGTGTGGAAGAACCAGAGGAGAGACTAGAATTGAATATGCTAAGAATAAGAGGAAGCAGAGCCAAGGAGGGAGTTGTGAGCCAGGTGGAGGGGATAGGAACCAAGGAGCAAGTGGTCTTACAGGAGGAGGAGAGGACTTTAAAGAGCTCAGCGGAGGTGATGGGGTGGAAGGATCACCAGGAGAGGGAGAGGGTAGAGGCAACAGGGGAGGGTGGAGATGCTGGAAGAGAGGAGGGCGGGAGGGAGGGGAGAGTGGGTGGATAGTCAGGAAAGGAACGACATAGGGAGAGAACTTTGTCGGTGAAATAGGTGGCTAGGACAGTAGGATCAGGAGAGAAGGAAGGGCAGGCAGAGGAGGAGAAGGAGTGGAGTGAGGAGAGGAAGCAGAGAACAGAATAGAGTTGCCGGGAAGAATTAGAGGAGGAGGAAATGTGCTGGGAGTAATGAAAGAGCTTGGCAGAATGGATAAGGGAGCGATAGTAGAAATGACAGTGCCGGAAATAAGCAAGAGAAATAGCAGAGGGGCATTTGCACCAGTGACGTTCAGCTTGACGGAGATAGGAGCGATGAAGGTAGAGGCTAGAATGATACCATGGGTGACAAGGGACTGATGAGCAAGAACGAGTTGCTAGGCAGAGAGGGGCAAGGGTATCAAGAGTAACAGTCAAGGTAGAATTCCAGGATATAACCTGAAGTTTGAGGGGAAGAGAGGCAAAGTCAGGAGGGAAGAGCTGATCAAAGGGAGGGAACAGTTGAAGGGTGTTGGCTGAGATACGGCAGAGAAGATGGGGGGAGGTTGAAGTGGCCTGGGAGGTCCGAGGGGAGGAGGAGGGGCGGGACGGGGAAGAGAAAACAGGAGACAAAAATGATCAGATCAAGGAACAGGAAAGGTTGAAAGATTAGCTGGGAAGAGAGTAGGGGATTGAGATCAAGTGTGTGGCTGGCGGAGTAAGTAGGACAGAGAACATGTTGATGGAGCAAAAGATCAGTGAGGAGGTGCAGGAAGGAATTATCATGAGGGCGGGAGGGGGAGTCCACATAAACATTGAAATCACCAAGGATATGAAGATGAGAATAAAGGAGTGAGGCCTCAGAGAGGGTTAAGAAGAGAGAGTTCCAGAGGGAAGGTGAGAGAGAAGGAGGGGCATAGATGAGCAGAAAATAAAGGGGGGGTTGCCATTGAGACAAAGCAGCAGGGCTTCGGGATAATGAACGACAGAGGAAGAGACTTCCGTAAGGGACAAGGAGGAGCGATGAAGAACTGCCACCCCACCACCACTACGCCCTTGCCGAGATACAGAAAAGATGGAGTAACCCGGTGGGAGGCAGTGGTTGAGGAGGGGCTCCTCTCCCTCATGGAGCCAGGTTTCAATGAGAGAAAGGGCATCAAGGGAGCATAGAAGAAGGAGATCGTGAATAAGGAGAGACTGGAAGGAAGTCCAAAAAACTGCCAGCATGGTTTAAAGGTGAGGTCAGAGAGGCTGTTGTTGCCAAAAAAGCATCTTTCAGGAAATGGAAAAAAGAGCCAAACAACGAAACCTGGAAACAGCACAAACACTGGCAAGTCAAATGCAAGGCATTGATAAGGCAGGCAAAGGGAGAATTTGAGAAGAAGCTTGCTGCGGAGGCAAAAACGCGAAGTAAAGACCTTTTCAAGTACATTCGTAGCAAAAAACCTGTGAGAGAGTCAGTTGGTCCATTAGATGATAAAGGGGTTAAAGGAGCACTAAGAGGCGACAAGGTGATAGCAGAGAGACTGAATGAATTCTTTGCTTCAGTCTTTACTGAGGAAGATGTAGGGATGTTACCCATGACTGAAGTGGTATTTAAAGGTGCGGAAGAATTGAAGGAAATATCAATACATCGGGAAGATGTATTACAACTATTAGATAAACTGAAGAGTAGCAAATCACCTGGGCCGAATGGTATACATCCAAGGGTGTTGAAAGAACTGAAATACGAGATTGCAGACCTGCTATTAGTAATCTGTGAACTGTCATTAAAATCATCTCTAATACCTGAAGATTGGAGGATCGCCAATGTAACACCAATTTTTAAAAAGGGTTCCAGGGGTGATCCTGGAAACTACAGACCAGTGAGCCTGACATCAGTACCAGGAAAAATGGTAGAAACCATCATAAAGAATAAAATTACTCAGCATGTAGATAGTCATGACCTAATGGGAGACAGCCAACATGGCTTTAGACAAGGAAGATCTTGTCTTACTAATCTGTTATGTTTTTTTGAAGGAGTGAATAATCAGGTGGACAAAGGTGAGTCGGTTGATATTGTGTATCTGGACTTTCAGAAAGCCTTTGACAAGGTCCTCATGCAGGGCCGGATTTACCTTGAGTGAGGCCCTACGCCAACAAAAATTGTGGGCCCCCAGCAGGGGCAGCCCAAGGGGGGTGCGGGGCCTCATTTGCATAATGGGCCTCATTTGCATAAATATTTGCATAATGTTACCATATACTAACTTTTAGTAAACTTGCCTCTTAATGAGTGTATGGATAAAGAAAGACTAAAAAATTTCTACATTACTATAATCCAGTGCCAACTGCCAGACACATTAGGAACTACTACAAACACTGCCCATTTAGAACCCATAGCAAACCCGCCGTATCCTAACAGCACTACCAAGACTCACAAAGCACCATACTCTACCAATCAAAAGGCAACACTGCAAATATTAAACCAATACATTTCAGAGAACAACAATACATGACCTACTGGGGAAAGAGAACAAGTGGCAATGTCAAATAGGAATTATATAAACAGAACACCTCAGCTCAGTTACACATGCAGAAACATAGACCATCACCAAACAAGTAATCACAATTTAGAAACAGGAAGACAATAATTAAACTGGGAATCCCAAAAGCCAAACTTGGAATGTACAACACTGTAGAAATAAAACTATACATTAATTTGCTCTTGTACTAAACAAAGCGCAGACGTTAATGATGCACATTTACCAGAGCTGACATATTCCAATTAATAAATTCAAAATAAAGAGATATTTTTCTACCTTTTGTGCATTTTTTTCAGCTGCAATTGCTCCAGCCACTTTCTTCTGGTTTCTTCGTGTCTTCTGCTAACTCTCCATCGTCTGCTGTCCATTTGTCCTTTCTTCTCTCCTAGTTTTTTTCCATTCTCTCTCTACATCTGCTTTAACATACTAATCTTTCTCCTTTTGCTCTTTCCTCATTCCTATTTCATCCACTCAAATTTTAGCCCTCCATCCTCAATCCCCACTTACTCTCCCAATACCCGGCCAATTGTAGATTTTTTATCCCTCCCACACAAAATATTTTTCCCTTCTCCATTTTACTCTTCCAGCCCCATCCCATTCTAATCCTCCCCCAACATCAGCTCCCTTCTAGTTCCAGCCTCACCCAGCATCCATTCCCTTCTAGTCCCTGCATCAGCCCATTTCCAGTCCTAGCAACCCCCCAACCCAATACCAGTCCTAGCCCCCCATCAACCCACTTACAGTCCTAACCCCCCGTCACCCCATTTTCAGTTTAAGCCCCCCCTATAACCCATTACCAGTCCTAACCCCCCATCAGCCCACTTCCAGTCCTAACCCCATCAACCCATTTCCAGTCAGCCCCCCATAGCCCATTGCCAGTCCTAACCCCCCCCATCAGCCCACAGCCCATTACCAGTCCTAACCCCATCAGCCCACCTCGTCTTAACCCCCCCAGCCCATTTCCAGTCCTAGCCCCCCCATAGCCCATTACCAGACAGCCCCCATCAGCCCACAGCCCATTACCAGTCTTAACCCCCCCCAAAGCCCATTACCAGTTCTAAACCCCCCCAACAGAGACGCGAGGGAGACAGGCTCCCTTCGCGTGTCTCACAGCCTGCACGGAGGGAGGGAGGGAGGGAGACATCGACATCGAAATTGACATTGCAGAGGGGGCCCCCGCGGGTCAGTCCATGCTGCCGCGGCAGCAGAGGGGGCCCCGCGGCGGCAGCCAACAGGTTTTTTTTAAAATTTTATTTAAAAAAAAAAGCCTATCTTGTTCATTTTTGTGGGCCCTTGCCAGCTGTGGGCCCTACGCCATGGCGTACATGGCGTATACGTTAATCCGGCCCTGCCCTCATGAGAGACTTTTGGCAAAACTAAAGAGTCATGGGATAGGAGGCAGTGTACTATTGTGGATCAGGAACTGGTTAAAAGATAGAAAGCAGAGGGTAGGGCTAAATGGCCAATTTTCCCAATGGAGAAAGGTGAATAGTGGTGTACACCAAGGATCTGTGCTGGGTCCGCTGCTTTTTGACATATTCATAAATGACCTGGAAAGTGGAATAACGAGTGAAGTTATCAAATTTGCAGATGACACAAAACTATTTAAAGTTGTTAAAACCCAAGAGGATTGTGGAAAATTGCAAGAGGATCTTGATAAATTGGAAGACTGTGCATCAAAATGGCAGATGAAATTTAATGTGGACAAGTGCAAGGTTATGCACCTAGGGAAGAACAACCCAAACTATGGTTACACGATGCAAGGTTCCACATTAGGAACCACCACCCAGGAAAAAGATTTAGGCGTCATTGTGGATACCATATTAAAACCCTCGGCCCAGTGTGCAGCGGCGGCCAAGAGAGCAAATAGAATGCTAGGTATGATAAGGAAAGGAATGGAAAATAAAACAAAAGATATTATAATGCCTCTATATCGTTCCATGGTGAGACCGCACCTTGAATATTGTGTGCAATTCTGGTCGCCGTATCTTAAAAAGGATATAGCGATTTTAGAAAAGGTTCAGAGAAGAGCCACCAAAATGGTAAAGGGGATGGAAGGATATTCCTATGAAGAAAGGCTAAAAAGGTTAGGGCTCTTTAACCTGGAAAAGAGACAGCTGAGGGGAGATATGATAGAAGTCTATAAATTAATGAACGGAGTGGAACGGGTAAACGTAGATCGATTGTTTACCTTATCAGAATATAGAAAGACTAGGGGACATGCAATGAAGCTACAGGGTAAACTATTTAAGACTAATAAAAGAAAATATTTTTTCACTCAACGTGTAATCAAACTCTGGAATTTGTTACCGGAGGATGTAGTAAAGGCTGTTAGTGTAGCTGGGTTTAAAAAAGATTTGGACAAGTTCCTGGAAGAAAGGTCCATAAACCATTATTAAGAAGGGACCCAGGATATCAATGCTTGAACCAATACAAGCATTGTGGAACCTGTGTCCCTTGGGGAAACTGCTAGGTACATATGACCTAGATTGGCCACTGTTGGAAACAGAATACTGGGCTTGATGGACCTTGGTCTGACCCAGTATGGCATATCTTATGTTCTTATGTTCTTAGCACGCACAGACCGACAGTTAAGAAGAGCAAGCATAAAGGGCAGCGAAGACCCTAAGGAGATGTGAGCATGAGTGGGAAGGGCAGCAGAAGACCCTAAGAGATGTGGGCAAGAGGGGGGAGGGCGGCAGAAGGAGCAGACACCACAGTTGGGCAATAAATAAGGTTGCTAGGGTTTCTAGTACAAGTAGACAGTGCGAAAGGAGCAGGAGAGGCAACACTATGGACGCCAGCCCCAGTGGACTGGGATGAACTACCACATCTACACAGATGACATAATGCTCTATGGAGCGATCACAACCACCAACCCGACAAACAATCAACTAACAGTCTGCTTCATAGAAGTCTCCAGCTGGCTACAAAAGAACAACCTATCCATCAACCTAAAAAAAACAGAAGCCCTCATAGTAACCAAGGATCCAAATTTCACACCACCACCACACCTCAACTTAGGAACCACACAAATACAAATTCAACCACACATAAAATACTTAGGAATCATCATAGACCAAGCGCTCACACTCAAGCAACAGATCAAAAAGACTACCGGAATAATATTCCACAGAGGAAAAACAGTACAACGCCTCAGGCCTCTCCTCGATCCACAAGACTTCAGGATAGTCATGCAAGCTATGACGCTCCCCCACTTGGACTACTGCAACATAATCTATCACGGACTACCTGCCACCCACACCAACCCACTACGAACTGCCTTAAATACCACAGCAAGAATTATCCAGAAAGCAAAAAAACAAGATCATATCATCCCAGTCCTGAGGGAACTGCACATACTCCCTCTCGAAGCAAGAATCAAATACAAATCAGCCCTACTTATCCAAAAAGCCCTCTATCAAACGCTGACCTCCCAGCTCCGAACTTTACTGCCCCAACCCACCCACAACAGAACAACCAGACAAACCACCAGCAACACCCTCACCATCCCCCATGAACGAACTAAATACAACCAACGGACCTGCAACAGAGCCTTCAAACTATACGCGCTATCCCTCTGGAACTCCCTACCAAGTCAAATCAGAAACAATGGAGATCCTTCAATATTCAGAAAACAACTAAAAACCACCCTGTTCCAAGAATACCTCGGACCAGAAACAAACATCCACCACTGACTCCCTCCCTGACCCTTTAACATACCCACAGATCTCCCCCCTAAGAGACTGATGTCCACTTATTCTTTAATCTACTCAGAAAAGCTCCTGAAGTAGGATTTGAGCCACGCAGTAGAAAGCAAGCCAGCTAAGGGGTTTCAGCTGGGTAACTGCTAGCAATTGAGCCTTACCTAATTGCTTGTGAGCTCTGAGGGAATCACTTCTGAATCTATGTGTGAAGATATAAGAAGTTAACCTGAAAAGAACAGTTTTTCCCTTCTTTGTGGGTTTTGCTTGTTGTTTGAAACACTGCTAAGAAAATATTAGCTAAAGCCTACAGAAAAGACCAGTTTGTTACCAACCAGGTCTTTATTCTTTTGATTTGATTGCCTGACAAGTTCAGTTGTTGTTTTCCTGATTTTGTTTTTCTAAGTTTAACATTGAAAGCAAGTATCCTGTTTTATGTGCTACCAAGCATATCTGTGTTGGGAGAAATAACCCCATAAATAAATATCTTATTGGCTTTACACTCAAGCACAACTAATTATTGTGAGCAGCTGTGTCTGGTGTGAATGGACTGCATTTCCCACAATCCCTTGCAAATCATATTGATATATGCACTTGCCAAGACTGTGAACATTCTCACCCAGGCAGCCGTCTGACAAGTTGCATAGACATCGGCCATTGTGCAGCCAATCCTCATGCCTTGTCTGCAGGAGATGCTCAGACATTCGTGCCTACCCAGCTAATTCTCTGGTATCTCAGGTTCTGATGCACCCTTGAGATCTAGAAGAGCACCGGTGCATCATCACTCCCGAAGGAGCTCCCAATCCCCTTGGACGAAGAGAGAGATCCAGGCAGAGACTCAGAAGGCTGGGTGACAGATGTGGAATCGGAAGATCTGTCGGAGGGCAGGTCACCCAATATCCCGTCGGACCCTTCTCCACTTCATGAATGGTGCAAGTCCCTTCCTGAGGACATGACCTTCCAAGATTTTGTGAGGGACATGGAAAAGGCCATACCATTTTCTTTGGAGACAGGTTGAGCCCAGGGCAGAAGAGTTGGAGATCCTACAGTACTCCTCGGCCCCTATGGAAGCGGTGACAGTGCTCATGCACTGTATCCTGCAGAGAGTGCAGATGAGAATGTGGGAGAACCCCTTAACTGTGCCTCCAGTCAGTAGAAGGCTTGACTCCATATAACAAACTTAGAAGACTCCCTGATTTGAGAAGCCTCAGCTTCCTCACCATTCCTTGGTGGTCAGATCCACCCTAAAGAGATCTAAGAGTACTCTCTCAGTGCCTCCGGGGAGGGAGACTCAGATATTATACTCTTTAGGGAGAAGATATTTTCATAGCTCCATGCTTGTAGCCCGCATGGCCTCTTACCACTCTACATGGTTATGTTCTTGAAGAACACCATGTGCAACCTCGTCGAGCTGTCTCAGTTTCTCTCTCCAGAGAAATTGGAGCAGTATTGTTCCCTGGTGGCTCATGGCAAGAACTTCTCGAAGTTCATGGTCTGGGTGACCTATGACATCTTCAAAATGGTATCGAGAGCTTCTGCCATAGGTATTAGCAGTCAGAGACTTGTCTGGTTCCAGTCCTCAGACCTGGAACAATCGGTGCAGAACAAGCTTGCTAACGTGCCATGCTGTGGAGAGAATCTCTTTGAGGAACAGGTCGAAGAGAAGGCTGGCTTCATAGAAAAGCAGCACATTACCCTTCATAATCTCTCAAAGTGCATGTCTGAGCTGGTCTCCTATCACAGAAGGTACTAAGGGGGAGGTCAGAAAAAGACCTATTACTCTCGTAGGTGTAGCTACTTTCCTCAAACCTCACAGCCTAAACAGGCTCCTTGCCAACAGCAGCACCAAGAGAAGCCTCAGAAGGCCCTGCCGGCTCGTCAGCCAAAACCTGGGGCAAGGTTTTGACTGGTTCCTTTGGAGCATAGCCAGTCTTCCACCAACTGCAGTAGGGAACCCTCTGGTCGGGCTTCTCACCCAAAGGTGGTCCCTCATAACTTCAGATTCATGGGTTCTGCAGATCATCCAAAGCGGTTACAAACTACATTTATTGCTGACCATTTGGGTGTTGAAACCACTAGGGTTCATTGTAAATTACCCAAAGTCCCACCTTCAGCCCACAAAGCAATTGGAATTCATAGGAGCCCTGCTCAACATGACGCAGACAAGAGCCTTCCTACTGCACGACCAACTTCACAGATTGATGGCACTTGTGCGAGAAGCTCAATTGATTCAGCAGGTACCAACTTGCAGAATGTTGACTGTACTAGGCCACATGGCCTCTACGGTACAAGTCACACTCTTGGCATGCCTCCAAATTAGGCAAGCTCAGTGGACTATGAGGACTCAATGGATCCAGGCACAGGTCGTCTCAGGGATCGTCTGTATGTCACCGCTCCTATCATTCAGTTAGTATGTAGGTGGACAATCCACCGCAATTTGCTCAATAGTCTTCCTTTCCAACTTGCTCTACCCCAAAAGGTTCTAATGACAGACTCATCCAAGCTGGCGATTGGTCCATCCAAGAAAGTCTCCATCAGATCGACTTCTTGGAATTAAGAGCAATGGCAAACACTCTAAAGGCTTTCTGAGATTGACTGGCCAACCAAATTGTTCTGATTTAAACTGACAATCAGGTTGTCATGTTCTACATCAACAAGCAGGGAGGGACGGGTTCATACCCAAGTAGCGGGTTCGAGAGCCATGTACCCGCCAGGCGAGCAAAACTCCAGTCGCATGAGTGGACGCTGGACAGGGAAGTTGCGACTCACATCTTTCGCAAGTGGGGCACCCCCATGATAGATCTGTTTACCACCCCGCAGAATGCCCAGGTGGTTCAGTTCTGCTCTAGAGTAAGATCACACAGCAGACTAGCATCTGATGTTTTCCTTCTGCATTGGAGGGAAGATCTCCTATACGCTTATTCTCAACTACCTCTCATTGCAAAGACCCTCCTGAAGCTCAAAAGAGATGGCGGCATGATGATTCTCATCACTCCCTACTGGCCCAAATAGCCTTGGTTTCCTCTTCTGCAGTATCATGGGACCTAATTGTGGTTCTTGCACAGCTCATGAAAGCTCCCTTTGAGCCACTCAGTTCCTGTCCTCTGAAGTTCTTGACCTGGAAGGTATTGTTTCTGGTGGCAGTCACTTCAGCATGAAGAGTGAGTGAGCTTCAGGCCCTAGTAGTTCATCCACCTTACATCAAATTCCACCATAATAGAGTGGTCCTCCGTACTCATCCTAAATTTCTTCCAAAAGTGGTATCGGATTTCCACTTTAATCAGTCTTTCAACATTTTTCCTGAGACCTTATGCCCACAAAGGGGAAGCTGCATTGCACATGTTGGACTGCAAGCGAGCCTTAGCCTTCTGCTTGGAGCAGACGAAAGCCCCATAGAAAGTCCACCCAGCTTTTTGTTTCTTTTGACCCCAATAAGCTAGGGGCTGCCATTTACAAATGCTCTCATTCAGTTTGACTAACAGACAGCATCTCTGACATTTATGCCCAGGCACAACTGAGGCTTGATGGTCACAGCTCACAGTGTCAGAGCTACGGTTGCATCGGTGGCCAACTTACGCTCAGTCTCCATTGAAGGGATCTGCAGGTTGCAACGTAGTCTTCAGTCCACACATTCACATTTCAGTACTGTCTGGATGGGGATTCTTGATGTGGCAGCAACTTTGGCCCATCAGCATTCCAGAATCTGTTTGGGGATCAGATTCCAACTCCATCCCCCCTAGGGCCCATTCTAATCTGTTCAGGCCTCAAAAAAAAAGGGGGGGGGGAGCAAGAATCACTGCTATTGTACATAGTTGATAGTTGAATGATTATGGCCTCTCGTTATGCCACAGTTATGTTTTGCCCCTGTTGGGCTTCTTGGTGGCTCCTTGGTTTTCAGTAACCTGTAGCTTGAGTGTCCCATACGTGAGGAATCATTTCTACTTGTTCACAGAGAAAACATAGTTATTCGCTTGTAGCAGGTGCCCTCCGTGGACAGCAGGAATTAGTCCTCACAACCCTCCCACCTCCCCGAGGAGTTGTCTTCTCCTATAGCTATGTTATAAGACTGATCAAATATGGTGCCACGGCGGCAGGTGGAGCCTCCTAAAAGCTTCCAATAGAAACTGGGAAGCATTCCCATGCAGGGGCTCCGTTGGGGACGTCATTCATACGTGAAGACTAATTCCTGCTGTCTATGGAGAACACCTGCTACAGGTGAGTAACCACTTAATTTTGTTATTTACATGCAAATGTAGCCTCTTATAAAATGCCAACTAGCATAAAAGTATGTGCGTTGCATACATACTGCGTACTTTCACTGTTGGTATGCGCATGGGTGGAGTGTGGGTGAAATGTGGGCAGTCCGAGCAGGTATCTGTGTCGATGGTAGAATACTATAATTTATACACAAACTTCTAAAAAGTAGGTTTGTTCATTTACAGCATCTCTAGGGTTGGTGTAAGTGATTGTGTCTTGATATGCGCATGGGTGGAGTGTGGGTGAAATGTGGGCAGTCCGAGCAGGTATCTGTGTCGATGGTAGAATACTATAATTTATACACAAACTTCCAAAAAGTAAGTTTGTTCATTTACAGCATCTCTAGGGTTGGTGTAAGTGATTGTGTCTTAATTTAAGGTGCATTCTCTGCCACTTAGGCTAGTATTTTATAAAGTGAAGTAAGCATGTACTTGACTTTATAAAACAGGTGAAAATTAGCCACTTGGAAATACATGCTTACTAGTCATGACTTTATAAAATTATCTCATCGCACAATTTCTCTCCATATTAGCCCTTGTACATCTGGATATCAGAATAATCCAAGTACATGAGCTGTTTAGAGAGAGCAGGTTTCTGTTTTTCTGTTTCTATGCATTCTGGGATTTGTGCCCTAAATTCCCTTGAGAAAAAAAGCAAGACTACAAGTCCTTGCATATGACATGATATGAGCTGCAATGAGAGGAACATTTCTTATGCTGCAAGGTAAATGTATTGAAATTAAAGCAGTGAAACAGACCTTGTTGTCATGGTAAAACAATTCCAGTTATACATGGACTTATAGTAGATTTTGGAAAGGCATCTCAGTGATTTAGCAGTGAGTCATTCATGTGTAGTTAGAAAAATAATGATGGTGGAGTTTGGCATCTCCTCTCTTACTGGCTGTGGGTACACACAGCAGCTGCATAGCTGGGTTGCTTCTAGAAATGTTTGTGGGTAAGTCTCGCACGTGATCATTCCAAATAGTTGCTCACTTGATAGGCATAGTCAGCCCACTGAATACGAAGTATTTGCAGTTTGCAGGGTAAATATTAAGAATTACTTTGCATTTTGGTTTAAGCTAGTACATCTGTTCTATGAATTTAACTGAACACACCAGAGCAAAATGTTTACGCATGAGCATATACCTATGCAACTAAGAAAACTAAGGGGCTTGTTTACAAAGCCGCGGTAGCGGTTTGCGATCGTAATCGGAGCCGCGGCCCCATTGATTTCAATGGGGCCGCGGCTGCGATCGCGATCCACTACCGCGGCTTTGTAAACAAGCCCCTAAGATTTTCCATAGAAAGTTAAAAAGGAAACAATGGGGCTGTTAAACTAAATTCAAGACAGATTAGTGTTCAGTCACAATAAAATGAGCACTTGACTGCATAGTTTCTCTAAGGCTCAAAGGGGCCAGGAGCAGCTCACCCCAACAAGGGTTTCCTACTGCTGCTGAAACATCCATTGTGTGGTAAGAGCTATAGAGCAGACAGTAAGATCATTTTGCCATCTGCATACCACAAGATCGGACACACCATCATCACTACTCTTTTCCCAGCAACTCACTAGATTCCAGTACAGTTTTACTAGAGAGCATGATACACTCCGCGGCATGTTTACTAAACCGCTGTAGCCTTTTGAAGCTATTGTGGTGCAATAGTGGCAAAAGGCCCGCGTTAATGCCCAAATCTTCGCAGTATGTGCAGGAGGTCTTCTCAGTTCCCCCCTTGCAGATACAGCAGAGATCTTGTATTTACCACAGAGAGCCACGATAACTGCATTGGCAGGTGCCTGCTGATGAAGGTGTCATGGGTCTACACAGTAAAGCAATGAAGAGGAAAGGTAGTGATTCAGCAGCCATCGCGCAACAAAGTTTCAAATGATGTCTGCCAAAGATCGCTACGCTTACTTCCCCCCATCCTACTGCCCCCTCCCGCCAAAGGTCCACAGCATGAAAAGTGCTGCAATCTCTGCATTTCCGCTGCATTAGTTACTACCACCAGGCAGTATTTCCATGTTAGCCCCACAGTAGCAGCTACCACGGTTTAGTAAGCATGCCCCTTAGTATCCAACTTTCACATGCTATTTTGAAGAACATTTTGGAATCTGCATGAAGGAAATGAGGGAGACATTAAAAACCCTGTAGAAGTTTGTTGGACTGAATAGATTCAATTTGCCAGGCCGAACAAAGGGGCTAATTTTATAAGGAGGTGGCTATTTTTATGCATGAAGGTAAACGCCTAAAAGGAGTATTTTAGTCATTTATGCACATAAATGGTCTCATTGTTCTTCCAAACCCAGGAGAGCTGACTACTTTAATGCTACAACTGTACGAATGTCCAAAGGTTCCTTGCTCGAGCTGCTTCTCCCAAAGTGCATGGTGTTCAAGTTGCTGCATCAGCTTCCGATGAACTTGGCATATACATACATCTAGCATGATATGTATAAAAATATCTTGGAAATATCTGAACTCTTTCAGTGATATGCAGTGTTAGGTTTTCCCATTGTACATCCCATGGGAGATGTTTTGCAGACTTTTGAGGCACTTGGTTGAATTGTACGAACTGCTGGAGGAGATTGGCATGATTCAGCAGTTTCACATGCTGAATAAATGACATGAGAGAGTATAAGCATAGGGGGAGTTTCTGATGATCTGAAAATTACATGAAGATATGCTTTTCTGGATGTCTTTTTTTTTAATTTTAGTTCACACCTTTTCAAGTTGAAGACAAGTTACATTAAGATACAGTAGGTATTTCCCTATCCCTGGAGTGCTTGCTATTAAATTTTTACCTGATGCACTGCAGTGACTGCCCAAGATCACAATGAGCCTCATTGTGATTTGAATCCAGGCTTTCCATAGCGTCCCTCCAGTCCAGACTCCAGCTGATGGAGACTGAGAACTTCAAACATCTGTGATGTCACACCATAAGGGAGATGGACTCCTTACAGAAGTCAGTATTTCTCAGTCTTCAGTAGATGGGACAAGACCTGTGCAGTCTAGGCTGCACTGGACTTAGGAAAAACAAAACAAAATGGAGAGATATCAGGAAAAGAGAGTAGGCCTACTCTATGGCTGTTTACTTTAGAGCTCTTGGCTTTTCTCTTCCCTCTTCCTTAGCAGAAACTGGTCTGAGCTGCCCTCAGGGAACTTGAGCTATTGAGTCAGCAAGGTTTCCTGTGGAGGAGGGGAAGAGCAGAAAGGTGCCATTTAATTCGGGCTCTACTGTGCCTCCCTCTAGGTTTTTGGTTAATTGGAACCAGTTTGACAGCACTGTACCTTTAAAGCTGGCTGCTGCGTTTATTTGTGGCTGCCGGCAGAGAGAGGAAGTATGAGTCAGAGAGCGGTGTTTTCAGCTGGGGGGGAGCGGCTGATGATGAGCAGAATCCCAGCGATCATGGCAAAGGATTCGTCGGGGGACCAGGGATAGTAGTTCAATCAAGTTTTCCTCATCGGGGGCATGTGGCAGACATGCCGAAAGACAACATAAGCGGCCTGCAGATATAAAAAGGCATGCTTGTACTCCCTGGGTGTATGCTGCGGCTACGAGTCTCAGGACCACACCGTGGAGGAAAATCTATATGGGACTGTTCCCTCGAGAGCGGAGGCCTCCGGACAGCAGGAAACTTTTCTATGTGGTGCAGAAGGCTCCCTCTCAAGGTCTGTGGTTCCTGTGGTTTTGGCGAGAACTGCAGCCATTTTAAACTCCTCAGAGTTGCCATCGCAAGCAACTGGGGGGAGTCAGCGTTCAGTCCCTACTCCTTCCAGTAGGTCTGGGGACACATCTAGGGGGTGAAAGTAGGTTCCTGGACACTATAAGACTTTGTTCTGCTCCTCCAGCAGGCCTACTGCCTGAAGCAGGGCCTAAACAGGAAGAAGCAGTCAACATTAGCACCTCCATGGTTGGTGCGGGAGGCATAGCTCAGGGCTAGACCTATTCAGGCTCGTCTGGGAGGGAGGTGGGGGGGCAGGAGAGAAGACCCGAGGACTTAAGAACATAAGAAATGCCATACTGGGTCAGACCAAGGTTCATCAAGCCCTGTATCCTGTTTCCAACAGTGGACAATCCAGGTCTTAAGTACCTAGCAGGTTCCCAAAAAGACACACAGGTTCCATAATGCTTCTATTGGGGCAAGCAGTGGATTACCTGGGTCCTCTTTAATAATGGTTTATGGACCTTTCCTCCAGGAACTTGTTCAAACCTTTTTTAAACCCAGCTACACTAACAGCTTTTACTACATCCTCGGTAACGAATTCTAGACTTTGATTGCACATTGAGTGAAAAAATATTTTCCCTTATTAGTCTTAAATGGGTTACACTGTAGCTTCATTGCATGTCTCCTAGTTTTTCTACTTTTTGATGGCGTAAAGAATCAACCCTACGTTTACCCGTTCCACTCGATAGACCTCTATCATATCTCCCCTCAGTCGTCTCTTTTCCAGGTTTAAGAGTCCCAATCTTTTAAGCCACCCCTCATAGGAGTATCCTTTGATCCCCTGCAGTCCATTGTGATGGCCATTTGCAAAGGCGAGTTCTGACAGAGGCATATCTGCACATGCCCATTCAAGACGAGCATCAACTTTACTTGCGCTTTGCAGTGTCCATGGGTCATTTTCAGTTTCAGGCCCTTCCCTTCGATCTGGCAACGGCTCCACGAATGTTCACCAAGATCATAGTGGTAGTGGTGGCAACACTTCGGCATGAGGGGGAGTTGGTTCACCTCTACCTGGACAACTAGCTCATCAGAGTGAAGTTGCTCGAGGAGAGCCTTGGCAGCACACAGTGACCTCAGTTGGGTAATCAACTTCACCACGAGCTCCCTGATGCCTTCTCAGGAGCTCAACTATCTCGGGGCTTGCTTTTATACCTGTGTTAGTTGAGTTTTCTTGCCGCAAGACCGGGTCCACAAGATTCAGTGTCAGATTCGCAACTTTCTCCGGCAGTCGGCTCCATCAGCGTGGTTGTATCTGCAGGTCTTAGGTTCGATGATTGGCAACCCTGGACCTGGTGCCCTGTGTTTGGGCACATATGCGGCCATTACAGAAGTCCCTCCTGTCGAGGTGATCACCACAACGCCATTCCCTCTCCAAAAAACTGGAGTGTCTGGCGGACGTCCATGCGAGTCTGGATTGGTAGCTGACATCTGAAATCTTGCTGAAGGGGGTTCCCCTGGAACCGCCAGAGTGGATGGTGGTACCAACAGATGCTAGTTTGACCAGTTGAGGGGCTCATTGTCTCTCACAGGCGGTGCAGGGCCGCTGGTCGATAGAGGAACAACAATGGTTGATCAATCGCCTGGAAATGCTGGTGGTTTTTCTAGCTCTCCAAGCTTTCTGGGTTTTGGTGTTGCGCAAAGCGGTGAGAGTGTTTTCCGACAATGCCACAACAGTTGCCTATATCAATCACCAGGGAGGCACAGGGAGTGTGATACTGGTGGAGAAGATCATTACACTACTTCAATGGGTGGAGCAGAATCTTCTGGCGCTGTCAGAAACACATGTAGCAGGCAAGGAAAATGTGCAGGCTGACTTCCTCATTCACCAATGGCTGGATCCAGGGGAATGGACGTTGGAGGCATCGGTGTTCTGTGGCATAACCCAGAGATGGGAATAACCGATCATGGACCTCGTGGCATCTGCTGACAATGAGAAGGCCAGTCGCTTTTTCAGTCAGCGTAGGGAAAGAATGTCAGAAGGGCTTGACGCATTGGCTCAGCCTTGACCTTCACAGGATTTGCTTTAAATGTTTCCATCGTGGCTTCTTATCGGCAGAGTGCTCCAGACAATAGAGGCGCATAGGGGACTGGTAGTGCTAGTGGTGCCAGACTGGCCTCAATGGCCATGATACACTGATTTGATCCGGCTGTCGGTGGGGTCTCCTTGGCTCCTGGCAGCATAGAGCACCCTCTTAACTCAAGGTCTGATTCTCATGCCTCAGGTGTTTCAATTCTTGCTTACAGTCTGGCTCTTGAGAGGGCTGAAAAAGCATGGCTATTTGGCATAAATGATAGCCACTTTGCTGTGGGCTTGCAAGTGTTCCATGTCCTTATCTTATGTTCAGGTGTGGCCCTTGTTTGAGGACTCGTGTGCAGCAGAAGGAAGCGAACTTTGTTGGCAACGGTGCCTGACATTCTGGCCTCCGTTCAGGCCGGGGTGGATAAAGGGCTAGCCTTTAATTTGTTGCATGTTCAGGTGGCTGCGCTGGCCTGTTATCTGTGGTGCGTGCAGAGAATTTCCCTGGCAGCGTATTTCGATGTGTCCCGATTTCTCTGAGCGGTGAAACAGTTCTTACCACCATTGCACTCGGTTGTACCTCCTGGGACCTAACTTGGTCTTATCGGTGTTGACAGAGGCACCCTTTGAGCTTCTGGTGTCCATGTCTCTTAAAGACCTTGCTCTCAAAGTGGTGATTTTGGTGGCCATTGCATCTGCGTGACACATTTCAGAACTGCAGGTTCTTTTGTGTAAAGAGCCTTTCCTGATGTTTTCCAAGGAGAACGTGGTCCTCCAGCTGGTGCCCTCCTTTTTGCCTAAAGTAGTATCTGCCTTTCATGTGAATCAGAGGGTGGTTCTACCGACCTTTTTGGACTCGACGGATTGCCAGCTGCATCTGCTTGATGTGCGCAAAGTGCTTAAGAAGTATATCAAACGTACGGAGTCCTTTTGTAGGTCAGATCAGTTATTCCTCCTCTTTGGGAGCTTCGACATGGGGAGGCTGCTTCGAAAGCTTCCATTGCCTGTTGTTTGAAAGAGGCAGTTGCTTCGGCCTGTCTTTTGCACTGAAAGGCTCTCCCTGTGAGGCTTCGAGCACATTCCACCAGGGCGCAAGCTGCATCATGGGCTGAGTTCAGTCTCGTCCCTGCATACCTTTCTTCGTCACTGCTGTCTGGATGTGCAGGCACAAAATGATGCACGATTTGGGGTGCAGGTGCTGCAGGCCGGCCTCGCTGGTCCCTCCCATTCTTAATTATTGCTATGGTACATCTCAGGAGTCTGGACTGGACTGCAGAGATGCTATGGAAGGTGAAATTAGACCTTACCTGCTAATTTTCTTTTCTTGAGTCCCTCCAGTTCAGTCCAGAATTCAGTGTTAGCAAGACCTGGGTTCGTATGTCTGGGAGGATTAGTTTCTTCAGTTGTCATTCGGGATTTCCAGGATTACATCTACATTTGTTTCCCGGAAGAGTAGCTTCCCTTGGACCAATACCTTAGGGGGGGTTAGTCATTTTGGGCCCAATATTCACTTGGGCAGGCTATGCACTGCTATGGCACATAGCCGTGCCTACTGATCCTTAACCCTGGATATTCAGTGCCAGGGTCATATGCGGCTCCGGCATTGAATATCCAGGGATCACCACACATGCCGGAAGCTGCAGTAGCTAACCAGATAGCGGCGATATTGCATGTTGCCTGGTTAGCTCCTGCATCAAAAAGATAGGCAAGGTTTTTTCTCGTCTATCTTTTAGGTGCAGGTTGCTAATGGACAGCATGCAATATTGCCGCTACCCGGTTAGTGACAGTCTCTGCCTCCGCTCCACCCCAGAATGCCCCCAACATGCCCCGATGCTAAACCACATAGGATCAGGGCATGTAGTGGGGTTAGAAGGGGATATTCAATGGCACTAACCATGAAAGTGCTGTTGAATATTCCAGTTTAAGGCATTTACATGGTTTACTGGGCTGTAAACTGTGTAAATGCCTTTTGAATATCAAGCCCTTTGTAAATAGCTTGGCAGTTGCCAGAGTTCCAGTTTTGAAGATTTTCTGCTTTGAAAGAATCATACTGATACTTCAGGAGAGAATGTGGACTGGACTGGAGGGACTCAAGGAAAGAAAATTAGCAGGTAAGGTCTAAGTTCACCTTTCTAGTTTAGTTTGCTGCACTAACCACTAGTCTATTCCACCACTCCAAATTTCATAGTGTGATAAGCTGTACCCTTCTTTCTAATCCTGTAACTAGATATAGTTGTGCCTGGGGCCCTGCTTGCCTGTATCCCATCCCATGCTGCTCTCCTGTCTTCTCATGCTGGCATTTCTTCTCACTTGGAGGTCTTGAGGCGGGAGACGTTCATGGTGCTAGTTGTCGGTGCAGCACTGGTGGCTGTAGAAATCTGAAAATGCAAAGCTTGAGCATGCATGTGCTCAGATGCTTCCCTAATGGCCTCAGTAGCCTCTATGATGCCAATATTTGTTCAGATGGTAGTCTATGAAATATCTAAATAAATAAAGCTTTAAAGGAACTCTGCACCTGGGGCCCAAAGTAAAGCTCACCACACAGTTCCTGCATAAGGAGCCTGCCATTAAAGGCTGCCTCCTCTCCCCAGAGGAACCATGGTGACGGCCTTGGTCCATGATCCCCAGGAAAGCACAGGAGGATGGGTCCTTCTGCTGGAGAGGGCCAGTTCAACATTGTAACATAGACCACTATATATATTAAAAAATTCAAAACAAATATTCACTTTTTTTTTCAACCAGTAAACAATACACCTTGTTGGACCAACTGGGAGCTACTGTGCAATACTTTCCGCAGATATAGAAAATGAAAGTCAGATTATATTTACAGAGGACACTACAGGACCAAGGCTCTTAAGGGATCAAGACTGCGCATGAGCAAAATACTTGCTGCAGGGGGAGCCAATCACAGAGCTGGCACCTGCTCCCTGTGCAAAAGCAGGAAAGAGTCTCGGCAGCTTACAGAAAGCAGCCACAAGGGAACAACCCTGGAGGGACTGGTGCCTTGCACTGGCCTCATGAAGCTCCACTATCCCAATGAGCTCAAAGGACCCAAGATAAGGTGACTCCACAGGTGGGGGCAGTGCAGAGGAGGACGAAGCTCACCCCTGCCCAGGGGCTGGCTCTTCAAGGCAGCCTCAGACAAGCCTGGCCCGGGTCAGACAATACTTCTGTTATTTCTTGCTGCTTTGCTTCCTTTATGCCTGCCATACTAGCAGCAGGTGCACCTACTCTTGCCACCTTACTGGGCAGACTAGATGAACCATACTGGTCTTTATCTGCCGTCATATACTATGTTACTAGCCCTCCATCCTCGGCTGGAGACAGAGCAAATACTGATAACGTAAGGGAATTCCCATAGGTGAAGGGCAGGGTACTCCTAATGTCCAAGAAGGGGAACAATCCTAATAATAAAATGTAAAATAACACTGTCCCAAGGTATCAATCAGATTCACAAGGAACTTGAAAGCTCTGAGAAGAGCCTGTGTCATATGTTGTTTGGGCAGTAAACCAGTTCACAAGTGCACTTTGGGATAATCCTGGTATTTACATGTGGAAATGGCATTTTAGAAAGGGCTAAATTAGAAACATAGAAATATGACGACAGAAAAAGACCACTTGGCCTATCTAGTCTGTCCTTCCATAACAACTACAACAGTCCCCTTTTTTCCTTTAGAGATCCTCACTGTTTGTCCCATGCTTTTTTGAATTCAGTTACTGTCCTCATCTTTACCACCTCCACTGGGAGACTATTCCATGGATCCACCACTCTTTCCGTAAAGAAATATTTCCGCATATCACTCCTGAATCTATCCCCCTTCACCCTCATCCCATGTCCCCTCGTAGCAGAACTTGCTTTCAATTGAAACCTCGTAGCAGAACTTGCTTTCAATTGAAAGAGGCTCTCCCCCTGAACATTTATGCCATGGAGGTATTTAAACATCTCAATCATATCACCTCTATCTCGCCTTTCCTCTAAGGTGTACGTATTAAGATCCCTAAGTCTGTCCTCATATGCTTTATAATGAAGACCAATAACCATTTTAGTAGCCATCCTCTGCAGCGACTCCATCCTGTTCACATCCTTTTGAAGGTGCGGTCTCCAAAATTGCGCACTATACTCCAAATGAGGTCGCACCAAAGACTTATACAGAGGCACTATCACCTCCTTTTTTCTGCTAGCACCAAGCATTCTTCTAGCTTTTGCCGTCACCTTTTTTACCTGTTTAGCTACTTTAAGATCATCAGACACAACCATGCCTAGGTCCCGTTCTTCTTTAGTGGATAAAAGTACTTCACCCCCTATACTATATTGCTCCCTTGAATTGCTGCAGCCCAAATGCATGACCTTACATTTTTTAACATTAAATCCCAGGTGCCAAATTCTAGACCATTCTTCAAGTTTAACTAGATCCCTCCTCATGTTATCTACACCTTCCTGGGTGTCTACTCTATTGCAGATTTTGGTATCATCCGCAAAAAGGCAAACCTTATCCGACTGCCCTTCTGCTATATCACTAACAAAGATGTTAAAAAGAATCGGACCAAGGACAGATCCCTGGGGCACACCTCTGGTAACTTCCTTCTTCTCAGAGTGAGTGCCATTTACCTGTACTCTTTGTCGCCTCCCACCCAACCAATTTCTAACCCAAGCAGTAACTTTAGGGTCCATCCCTAGTGTGCTCAGTTTGTTTATAAGTCGCCTTTGAGGAACAGTGTCAAAGGCTTTACTGAAATCTACATACACCACATCTAGGGCTCTCCCTCTGTCGAACTCCATGGTCACCCAGTCAGAGAAATCAGTCAGATTTGTCTGACAAGACCTGCCTCTGGTGAATCCATGCTGCCTCGGATCCTGTAATCCGCTGGACTCCAGAAACCTCCCTATTTTCTCTTTCAGCAGCGTTTCCAATAATTTACTCACCACCGAAGTTAAACTAACCGACCTGTAGTTTTCAGCCACATCCTTACTTCCGCTTTTGTGTAAAGGCACCACATGAGCCTCTCTCCAGTCCTTTGGCACCACTCCCGACTCCAACGAGGCATTGAAAAGGTCAGTCAGTGGAGCTGCTAGAACATCCCCAAGTTCCCTCAGTATTCTAGGGTGTATCCCATCTGGTCCCATCGCTTTGTGTACTTTAAGTTGAGCTAGTTTCTCACGAACACAGTCTTCTGAAAATTGTTGAAGATGTCTCTCGCTTCTGTTCCTGTTTGTGGGTGTTTTCTGAGGTCCTGCTCCTGGTTCTTCATCTGTGAACACAGAACAGAAATATTTGTTAAGCAATTCCGCTTTATCCTCATCAGCTTCTACATATTCTTCCCCTTCACCCTTGAGTCTGACAATACCACTTTTGCCCTTCCTCTTCTCACTAGCATATCTGAAAAATGTCTTATCCCCCCCCCCCCCCATTTTATTGCATTGGCTATTTCCTCCTCTTTTTGAATCTTTGCTTTCCTGACTACTTTGCTAGCTTCTTTAAGTTTTTCCAAATATAGATGCCTGTCTGCCTCTCTCTATGATCTCTTATATTTCATGTTTTTCAAATTAACACATGGATGTCCATAATACGTAGAAATTTCAACGGGGCATGCCGGGGATGTAGTTTGGCGTGGCCTACATGGATCAATAATATACGTGTGTATTCCTCTTTTCATATAGCAAATACTTGCGTATGACAAAAATTATCCATGTCAGGATTTACAGCTGCTCGCTGGCACGCATGAATACTGGTATCAGCCAGCTCTTTACAGGAAAGATTAAGAGGGTTATCCTCCTCAGTCCTCCTCATGATATTTTCCCCTTCAAACTGAAATGAATTAAAGATAGCGGCCTCTGTAATTAATTGGCAGCATTTAAATGTACAGGTTTGCAAGATACTAACATACACGTGTAAGCTACATGGTTAAACTGTAAAATAGAAACTTACACGTGCAGTGACTGAGATGCCTCCGTTGATTTTTCCCACATGTAGGTTTGTAGCTTCTTTGGCTCTGCACATCACCACATACATGTGTGGTTCTGCACATCCTTGTACATAGTTTAGAAAAGGCTCCACGTTTGGAATTCTGTACATCCCAACTTCGATATCTCGTCTGATCTCCATGTACTATCTAAAATTTGTCTTTTTGCAAATAGTAATAGCACCCCCCGCATCAGTTAAGTGCCGAGTCATCATTTTTCTAATTCATTTTTAAAGCCACTTTTGTGTAATTGTTTTTTTGTTTCCTAAGGACTGCTAGTAGAGAGATTTAGGAGAATTTCCAAAGCGAACATTTATAAAAAGATGGTGAACTAGATCAGAAATTAGTTGACTGATAGATGACAGAAGATGATGGTAAACGGAACTCACTCGGATGAAAGGAAGGTGATTAGTGGCGTGCCCCAGGGGCCGGTACTGTTCAATGTAATTGTGAGTGATACTACTGAAGGACTGAATGGAAAAGCCTGCCTTTTTGCAGATGACAGGAAAATTTGTAACAGTGTGGACTCCCCTGAGGAGTGGATAACATGAGGAAAGATCTGCAAAAGCGGGAGGTATGGTCTAATGCTTGGCAGTTAAGATTTAATGTGAAGAAGTGCAGTGTCATGCACTTGGGATGCAGAAATCCAAGGGAATTGTATGAGATAGAGGGCACTAGGTTAGTGTGTGCATGGACCAGGAGAAGGACCTTGGAGTCATTGTTTCTGAGGATCTCAAAGTGGCTAAATAGTGAAAAGGCAGTGGCCAAAGGCAGAAGGATGCTGGGTTGCATACAGAGAGGAATTACCAGCAGAAAGAGGAGGTACTAATGCCACTGTACAAGTCACTTGTGATGCCTCACTTGGAATATTGTGTTCAGTTTTGGAGACCATATCTCACAAAGGATATAAAAAGACTGGAAACAGTTCAGAGGGAGGTGGCCAAAATGATTTGGAGCCTGTGTCAAAAGACGTATGAAAACAGACTCCAAGACCTAAATATATATATTCTAGAGGAGAGGAGGGACAGGGGAGATATCATATAGACCTTTAAATACAAGGAGAATTAATGAACAAACAAACCATTTCAAAGATGGGGAAGCTGCAATACTAGAGGGCATAACATGAAGCTGCAAGGGAGTAAACTGAAAGGAAATGTTAGGAAATATTTTTTCACTGAAAGGGTGGTGGATGCTTGGCATGCCCCTCTCAATGGAAGTGGTGGGAGCAAATACAGCGACAGAATTCAAAATGGCATGGGACAGACACAGTGGATCCCTTTATAGAAACAAGATAAAATCAAAATAAACGTAACTGTCTTTGATATGTTAACAAGTGGAGGTGACCTGCACAGAGCAGTGGGTACACCCGTAAACAAAGGCATGGAGAGGGGTGATCTGCAAGGAGCGGCAGGCGCACCTACTCTTGCCACCTTGCTGGGAGACTAGATGGATCATGCTGGTCTTTATCTGCCGTCATATACTATGCTACTATGTTACTATTGCTATGTAAAAAAAACATTGATGATATTGTTCCAGACTGGGGTTTTTTTGTGTCCCATTCACAGCAAGGGCTCTGTATCATAACCATCTGATTTATTATTTCTCAATGTTATAATTAAATTTCACAGTACTGATCTATTTATTTATTTATTTATTTAGCTGTATTTATATACCGCCTTTCACCGGGTCAAAGCGGTGTTACATAGGGGGTGGGGGAATTAAGTACAAGGGTGGGGCCATCACTGTGGGGCAACATTGATGATTTTGACATAGGACAGACTTTGGACATAGGACAGACGTTGGACATAGACAGGTTAGGGTGGCTTTGAGTTAGAGGTTCATTGAGGGTGAGATCAGGGGTTTGTGGGTTTTTCGGTGGGATTCGAGTTGAAGTATTTCTGGAAAAGGATGGTTTTTAGCTGTTTTCTGAAAGATAGTAGGTCGGCATTGTTTCTGAGATAGCTCGGTAGAGAGTTCCATAAGGATGGAGCATAAAGTTCAAAGGCTCGATTGCAGGTCCGTTGCGAGCATTTGGTTCTTTTGTGAGGGACGGTGAGGGAAATGCTGGAGGCTTGTCTAGTAGATCTGCCGTGGGCTGGACGAGCCAGTAGGGTGCGAAGCTGGGTGTCCTGTGTTTGATGGATAGCTTTGTGGGTGAGTAGGATGGCTTTGTATTTTGTCCGTGCTTCAAGGGGGAGAATGTGTAGTTCTTTCAGAATTGGGGTGATTATGGTCGGTTTTCTTTGCGCTCTGAATGATTCTCGCAGTGGTGTTTAATGCAGTTCGGAGGGGGTTGGTGTGTGTGGCTGGAAGGCCATGGTAGATTATGTTGCAGTAGTCCAGATGTGGGAGTGTCATGGCTTGCATCACTGTTCGGAAGTCTTGATGTTCCAGGAGGGGTCTGAGACGTTGCACTGTTCTTGCCTTATGAAATATAGTTCCGGAGGTTTTAGTGATCTGTTGCTTTAAGGTGAGGGCTTGGTCAATAATAATGCCCAGGTATCTTATCTGTGGTTGTATTTGGATGCTTATAGTTCCTATTACCATCTTCTCTGTAGTTTGCTCCTGGTATATTGGAAAATAGACGGAATGTTGATGGGAAACAAAGGGGGCATGTCTGCTAAGCTGGGCTAATGCTTAACCCAGGCTATCTGCCGCTAGGTCCCATGTTATTCAATAAGACCTAGTGGCAGATAGCCCGGGTTAAGAGTTAGCCTGGCTTAGTAGACATGCCCCTAAATCTTTCTGATTGGCTAAAATAGTGGTAGCAGACAACCACTACTGTGCCCAAGCAGAAATCTTCCTAGCAGCCTACATTTTAGGGGACATTCTGGACTGCTGCAAACGTCTTAAAAACATGTTTTCCTATTTTAGTAAGATCTTTACATCTGCAGCATTTCTTCTGGAAACTGAAATTGACTGGAGTTACTGGCCTTAGACTTACCTCGTGGCTTTGATCTCTTCTGAGCTACCAGAAATATTTTGCTTGAGATTTGTTTATCACAGTTTATGTTCCTCCTATATATTGTTAATAGAAACAAATTTAATACCATGCTTGATTTATTCTCTGTAGCTAAAAACATTGTAGGCTAGAGATCTCAGAGTGTATGGGTTGGGATTTTTTTTTTCATTTTTTTGCTTTTAATTGGAATTCTGTTATTGTGATGCAGCCTTCCTTCCAGCACACTCCATGCTTCATCTCCACTAAATGTGGCCTTTGATATGCAGATCACCTCATGGATTGTGAGTGGGTACAAGCCCTTCAGCGCTGTTTATTATTGCACTTCAAAGTACTTTTAGGTCACACTTTGCTTCCCAGCAAAATTGCAATATTTGTTTTCTGAAGATCTCATTTAACATACATAATTTGACCTTGAAAGTGCATTTTTTAAATCTAGTTCTGCTAATTGTAATATTTCCACAGGTCATCAAGAAACATAATATCATTTCTTTTTGTTTCCTTTATGTTTAGGGAACTTGCTGAGGTAAGACAGGAGAACGCATGAAAGACAAGATAAAAGACAATTGGACATTACCAGAAACAGAGTTCTGGATAAAAGAAGGATGCTGGGCTGATGACAAGATATCAAAAGGAAACAATAATTATAGATATCAAGGAAAGCCACCTCACTTAGGTCACGGATTCTTGTGTTTTGGAGTTTTCAGTTTGCTACCATGGGAAAGTTTCTTTGGCTGGACGGCTGAAGTGACTTCATTCTACAAGTGCCGCTCAGGGCTCATTGCGGTGTCCTGGTTGGATCTGCTTGCAAGGACTGGGAACAGTAAAGGTGGGAGTTGGATGATCTCAGATGGTACTGGGTGGTGACAAATGGATTTTGGCAAGCTAAGATGGAAGTGACTTGACAGCTTCTTGCCTGGTAGTTGTTTGGTGCAGACTGGTTAAGATTGGAATTACAAGCTTTGCTGGGAGAGCAGTATGCAGGAAGCTGGTTTTCAGGCCACAAATGCTTTCACAGGTAAGGAATTTCCATTGGATAAAATGGAAACTTGGCATCCCACTAAATGGGTAATGGTTCTCCTTTCAAATTTTTCCTTTTAGTTTTTTGCTCTGAAAGAGTTCTTTAGTAATTTGTGCCAAGACTGCAGTAATTGTCCACATGGCCTGGACTATTATGTATAACTTTCAGTTCTTTCTCCTCCTTGTTCTGTTCTTAACCATATAACTTCTTATTGCTCTGCAGTTAGGATTAAAGTAAGACAGAGATACTCCTTCTGACCAGTCAACACATTGAGGGGCTTTTTCTAAAGGGTGTTAGCTGACAGCACATGTTCTGGCGTGTGCTAAATGCTTGTTGGTATACACGTTGCTAGCTAGCACAAGGCCATAACAGCGCAGGATAATTCCCATGCTGTCTAACTCGTGTTAGGATAGCAAATTGGTGGGTAAGGGGCTGAGAGCAGGCATGGTGTGCTCTGTGCAGTTAGCGTGGGTGTGCTAATTGTATTAGTGCATTATCATCTAAAGTCACTTCAGTAGGAGGGGTTAAGTGCATCTGTGCTAATGTGGCATGCGCTAAGGGAGAGGACTCTGCGTTAACTGCCGGGGAAATGCTTTCCACACCACTGACAGTTAACGCAGTGGTGTTGCACCTAATGCACCCTAGTTTCAGCACTGTTGACAATTCGATGCAGTACCCTAGTGCCCTTTAGTAAGAGGGCCCTATAAAATAGAAGTTGTACAATGTAACTCAGTTCAAATGCACACATTATCATAGGTGTCTAAGAATCTCCTGGTCGATAATAGCATCATTCAAGGTCCTGTGAAACCATAGTTCTCAGCCATCTTCAACAGATGTTGCTAAAGAGCGTTACCCAAATCTCTTGCCATCCGATCTTCAAGTCAGCCCAAGGAACAGGTGTCTATTTTGGGCTCTAAATCTCATTTTCTTGCTGGACTTTTGAATCAGTCTAACACAGGGATTCTCGACCCAGTCCTTGAGACATACTTAGCCAGTAAGGGTTTTCAGAATAACCACAATGAATATGCATGAGAGTGGTTTGCATGCACAGCCTCTGTTGTATGCAAATCACTTTCATTCATATTTATTGTGGTTATCCTGAAAATCTGACTGGCTAGGTGTGTCCTGAGGGACTGGGTTGCTGGTCTAGCAACTCATTTTTTAAAAGAATTAAGAATCCAGCCTATCATGTATTCAGAAAATCAACATAGATGCCGCTTATCTTTTATGTATTTAGTAGTATTTAGCTCACGCCTTTCCAGTAGCAGTTCAATGTGAGTTACAGTCAGGTATAGTAGGTATTTCCCTGTCCCTGGAAGGCTTACAATCTATTTTTATACCTGAGTCAATGCAGAGTTAAGTGACTTACCCAAAATCACAAGGAGCTGCACTAGGATGCACACCTTGCTCCTCTGGTTCTCGTTCACACTTTTAACCGTTAGGCTACTCCTCCACTCTTTATCCACTCTTAACTCCTTATCAATATCCTTATCTAGCATTGTTTTGTTTTATATTGTGGCATTCTGGTTTACTTTCATTTATTTGTTTAAAAAGCATTTGGATTTCACTAATCAATACGGGCCTGATATTCGAAGGGCATTTCCGCAGTTTCCAGTTCAGTAAACCGTGTAAATGCCTTAAATGGGGAGATTCAATGGCGTTTACGTGGTTAGTGCTGTTGAATATCCCCTTCTAAGTGCCATACGTGCCCTGATCCTATCTGGTTAGCATCGGGGCATGTTGGGGGCATTCAGGGGCAGAGTGGAGGTGGAAACTGTCGCTACCCGGGCAGCAGCGATATTGCATGCTGCCTAGTTAGCGATCTGTGCCTTAAAGATAGGCGAGGAAACCCCTCACCTATTTTTAAGGCACAGGAAATAACTGGGCAGCATGCAATATCGCTGCTGTCAGGTCAGCTACTGTGGCTTCTGGTGTCTGCGGCAATCCTTGGATATTCAATGCCGGGGCTGCATATGACCCCGGCATTGAATAGCCAGGATTAAGGGTCGGTGAGCAGGGCTATGCACTGTAGGGGCGCATAGCCTGCCCATATCAATATCGGGCCCTACATTCTTAGTGGCTTACAACAACCATAAGAAACAACTATAAGACCTACAGACAAATAACATGACATAATAAAATAGCATAACCTGGATGAGGCTAAATGTTGCATGGTTTACCTTTGTTAGCAACATGTATTGTTTGTTTCTGTATTGACTGCATTGCTTGGCACCTTAAGAGTTCTACAGATTTTGTATTTTGTTGATTGCAGAGTTGCTCAACTTGCCAATAAAAAAAGATATTTAGAAAAGAATTATGGATTATGTCTTGCTTAGGTTGTACACTGGAGCCTGGGATATATGGATTTAGATCTCCTGTCTCTCTCGGATGTGATGCTCACACATTCAAGGAGCAGATGATTGGTACTGTAGTGGTTCTAAAATCATGTTTCGGATGCAGTCCCGAGAGCAATCTTGGCTAATCCAACTGGCCGGGGAGGGGGGTTAGTAATGGAAGAGAAAGAGAAAAGACAAAAAAAGGTTAAACAACTATGTATTCTGATAGATATTGTAAATAGCAAATGTAAACATAAAAATGTTTTCTCCATGGACAAGCAGGAAATAAGACCTCACGTATGAGTGACTTCATCTGACAAAGCCCGCATGGGAGTACTCCTCAGCTACTTCTCAATTTTTTTGGGAACTTCCTCTGCACAAGCATATTATCTTCCTGCCTATCCCTGTGACGCCATTTTACTTCAGTCTTCATTTTTCCATGGAGCCCAACGGATGTGTTTCATCAATGTCTTTATTGGTAATTTTTCTATCCCTCTCAGGAATTCTTTCAGCCTTTTGACTGTTTTTTTTGAGTCAGCTTTTTGACCATTTTAGGTTTTCTTTATTTTCCACAGCATCATTGCCCTCTTAGGTTCCGGTTGCGAATTAAATCCTGTACTTTTCAAAATCAAGCCATTTGAATTCACTGCGTCTGTTTTTCTGGCCAATATATCCCATAAACTTGCCAGCAGGTTTAAAAAGTGTTCCACATGTTCTAGGACCATATCCATCACGGATAATCGTAACTGGTCCTTCAGTGGCTGAGACCCGATCATCAGCCCTCCTCTTGTAATTTGTGTTTACAGATGACAAAAAAAGGACTGAAAGGTTGAGAGAAGCAGCTTGCAATGATTCTCTAGGAGCAAGCAAGAAGTAAGTCCTCACATATGGGTGACCTCATTGACAGAGCCTGCACGGGAACGATCTCCAGCTTCCATAGGAAGCTTTTAAGAGGTCCACCTTGCATGCGTGTATGTCTTCCCGCCCAAAGGAGCCATCTTATTTATTTATTTTGTTTATTTATATAGCTGTTTTTCTACACTGCTTGGTCAAGAAATCGAAGCAGTTTACATAGAAATGAGAATTTGAACTTTACATAGAACGAAGAACTTGACGTTACAGTGTTCTTGATGTTATATTAAGTTACATCTTAAAGAATGTGAGGAGGATATTGAATTGTTGTGGAAGTGGAATATTAGTCCTTAAAGTGATCTTTGAATAGATGAGTCTTTAGTTTCTTGCAGAAATCTGAGAGCTCTGTAATGTTTCTTAACTCTGTGGGAGTGCATTCCAGAGATCTGGGGCATACATTGTAAGACTCTTTTCTGTGTTTCTTGATTGCACTTTGTTAACTTAGTTGGTAGGGCTATATCTTACTTCAGTAGTCTTTTTCCTGTGGAACCCTTCAGACTATGTCTGCCCCCGGAAACCTGAAGTAACCCTTGTGGTTCCTTTTTCTATTTTTCGTGTCTTTTTCAGTCACATAGTTTTTTTCTCGTCTTCCTGCCTGTGCCCGGGAGTATCAGTTCCTTGGCGCCGCGTTTTTCTCGAGACCTTTTTTTCTTCTGGTTTTCTGGTGCATGGGTCTTCTCTCATGCTCCCTTGGTCTCTCAGGACATTGGTATCCTTTTATGTATTTATTTATTTATTTAACATTTCTTCTATACCACTTTTGAAGCTATCAGCGTGGTGTACATTCAACTGAACTTAACATAGCTTCGGGCAGGAAGACTGACACGCATGCATGCATGGTGGACCTCTCAAAAGCTTCCTATGGAAGCTGGAGATCATTCTCATGTGGGCTCTGTCAGTGATGTCACCCATATGCGAGGACACCTGCTATAGGTGAGTAACTATACTTTTTTGGTGCTGATAAGTCTGATACATCGGCATTGGCCTCACTGGTCTCAATGGCATTGAAGGCTGCATCAAATGCTGGCAGTGCATTGACATCGAGGAGTTCTCAAGCCCTCTCGGAGCCGAGCCCCCAGGCCACAGGATGTCTGTATGTTTCCAATCCACTCATTCAGTCTTTGCAATGGTGGATAATTCATCGCAATTTGCTCAAACATTTCCCTTTCCAAATTGCTCCACCACAAAATATATTAATGACAGAAGCATTCAAACTGGGTTGGAGAGCTCATCTCGATGGGTTTCACACTCAGGAAAGTAGGTCCTTCCAAGAAAGTCTACATCAGATCAACTTCTTGGAACCAAGAGCTGCAGCAAATGCTCTAAAGGCTTTCAAAGATCGGTTGGCCAACCAAATTGTCCTGATTCAAACAATAAAGTAGCAGTGTTCTAAATCAACAAGCAGGGATGAATGGGCTCGTACCTTCTGTTTTGGGAAACAGGTTGTGGAAATTTTGTTTATCTAGTAGGTATGTGGCTCTCAAGTCTATCCTGTGGGTTATGGCAAACACTCTGGCACACACAATGAGTTGATTCCTTCAACCGCATGAATGAACATTGGACAGGGAGTATGCAACTCTCATCTTTCGGGTGTGGGGTGCCCCTTATAGCTTTTCGTGACTCCTCAGAATGCCCGGATGGATCAGTTCTGCTCCAGAGTAAGGTTGCACAGCAGACTAGCCTCTGTATGCATATCCTCCAATACCTCTCATTCCAAAGACACTGCTGAAGCTCAAAACAGACAAAGACTCAATCATCATTCCCTACTGGCCCAGACAACCTGGGTTTCCTTTCCGGTTTCAACTATCCAGTTAGGAACAAATTTGGTTAGGCCACACACCAGATTTGATGTCTCAGGAGAATGGAATGATGTTGCATCCCAACTTCAAATCCTTGGCCCTCACAGCTTGTATGTTGAGAGGCTATAAATCAAGAATTATGCCTGGGGTGGGTGGGAGGGAAAGAAACACTAACTGAAAGCTATCTTGGACTGTAATGGTATGCCCTGACTGACTTTCATGTAAATGAAAGTCAGCCTGCTGGCCAATGTAACCAATGTCCTTTTGGCCTCCATGAGGGCCTCAACAAAAAAAAATCCTATTCATGCAAATGGAAAAAGTTTAGTGTCTGGTGTGAATACTAGTCCCTAGATCCCTTTGCCTGTCCCACTCAGAACTTGCTGGAGTATCTTCTACACCTCTCTGAGTTGGGACTTAAGTGCAATTGGAGCTTACAGTCGAGGTGTAGAGGGAAGACCCATCTCTGTACAGCTTTTACTTGTTCACTTTATGCAGAGTTTGCTTCTCTTGAAGCCTCCATAAAAACCACCCACAGTGTCTTAGGACCTCAACATGGTTCTTGTACGGCTAATGAAAGCTCCTTTTGAGCCACTTAACTCCTGTTCTCTGAAGTTCTTGATCTGAAAAGTTTTGTTCTTGGTGGCGGTCACTTCAGCACGCAGAGTGTGCAACCTTCAGGCTCTAGTAGTTCATCCATCTTACACTAAATTCTATCATAATAGAGTGGTCCTTCATATTCATCCCAAATTCCTTCCAAAAGTGGTATCAGATTTCCATCTTAGTCAGTTCTACTAATATATTTCTGAAAACCATAAGCTCATAAAAGGGAAACTATGCTATGCATATTGGACTGTAAAGAAGCCTTAGCTTTCTACTTGGAGAAGATCAACCAAGAGGGACTGCTACTGCTGGGAAGCAATCTGCATTTTTAAGTATTTACCTGCTGGGAAATTCTCTAAATCTTGGGGAAAGGGGAATTATTTGGGTTAAAGCTAATAAAAATCTGTGTATTTTATAATTCAGTGTTTTTATTAACCCAGTTAGGGCATACTATTACAAACAGCTTTCATTTCAATTAAAGTCAGTTAAGGCGTACTATTATGAGACAGCTTTCAGTTAGTGTTTCTGTCCCTCCTACCCACCCCAGGCATAATCCTTGATTTATAGTCTCCAGTTAAGGGGAAAGGAGTGATCTTACTCACTTTCAGGTTCAGCTGATTATCTTAATCAGCACATTATTAGGCTTTAGAAGTAGATTAATTAAGTCTTTGTAGTTCACCTTGAGGTGAAAACTACAGGTCCCTTATACTTATTAGGTATAATTATATTGGTTCAAGTACCCCTATTCCCCTGACAACTTTAAACAACTGAACAGATTTAAATCATTAAAAGAAACTTTTAAATCTAAGATGCAGACATTAGTTCAGCATCGAGATGGGGGCTCTCCAGTCTTTTGCATAAAGTGTTACATATATGATTTTCTCACAGTTGGTAAGACATCTTCTGTGTGCACTAGGTGCAAAGAGCTCTTTGCTCCCAGGAAATGAGTCCAATCTCTGGAGGCTAGAGTAGCAGATTTGGAACAGCTGAGGCAAACAGAGAGGTATATAGATGAGACCTACAGGGATGTAGTAGAGAAGTCCTATCTCTAGTCTGGCAGCCATTCTGTTGCCATGGAGGAGAGAGGTCACGTGCACCTTGATGTGGCAGGAAGTGATCCTATAGCTAGGATCTGTCCTCTACATGATGTAATACCTTCTCACACTGAGGATGTGCCTCCAGGGCCATGTGGCCAAGAGGGAGGGGTTAGGAGAGCTGTTATAGTTGGCAGTTTGATCACTAGGCATGTAGGTAGCTGGATGACTGGTGATTATAAGGATTGCCTGGTTACCTGTCTGCCTGGTTCTCTTGCCTCCTAACTGGAAGGCCTCGTTGTAAAAGGTCTCTAGAAAATAATTTCTTTCTATATTCGCAAAGAATATTTACCCTTTTCTATTCTTTCTGCTAAGATATACCCTAACTGGCTTTAATTTAACTGAAGGCTACAAAATATATTGTACTGATAGGGTAGATAACATAGGAATGGCGCTATATGTTAAAGGGGGCATTGAGACAAACAGGATAAGGGTTTTGCAGGAAACAAAATACACTGTAGGATCTTTATGGATATAAATTCCATGTAAAAAAGCAGAAGGGAATGGCAGTGGTGTACTACAGTTCGCCTGGCCAGGATGATCAGACAGATGATGAAATGCTGAACATTGAAACCCTCCGCCCAGTGTGCAGTGGTGGCCAAAAAAGCAAATAGAATGCTAGGAATCATAAGGAAAGGAATGGAGAATAAAACAAAGGATATTATAATGCCTCTGTATCGTTCCATGGTGCGACCGCACCTTGAATATTGTGTGCAATTCTGGTTGACATATCTTAAAAAGGATATAGCAGAATTAGAAAAAGTACAGAGATACCCCTATGAGGAAAGGCTTAAAAGGTTAGGGCTCTTCAACATGGAAAAGAAACAGTTGCGGGGAGATATGATGAATGTGCCTAATGAATGGAGTAGAATGGGTAAATGTATATTGATTGTTTATGCCATCAAAAAGTAGAAAGATTAGGGGACACACAGTAAAGCTACAATGTAACCCATTTAAGAATACTAAGAGAGGGCGTGACAAGATGGCGGTGGGACGCTCTGCATGCTGAAGCTGCTCTCTCTCTCTCTTGGCTCCTGATCCTGAGTAGCTTACTGCCTGATGACATGGGGCGGAGGAAGCGTAAGCAGGCTGTCTATCCTCCCGGGACGGGCATGCCGTGTTCTTCGGGTCAACGAACCTTGGGGGAGTGTGGCTTTCGGAGTGGAGCAGAAGCGGTGTCTTCGGCAGTGCCGGTTGCGGAGACTTCGGCACTGAGCATGTCGGGGGATTGGCTTTCGCCGGAGATGCGTTCTCCACCCCCCTTACCGCGACCCAGAAGTGATGGTGCAGCGGACGCTGGATCCTTCGTGAGGGTGCTGGCGAGCACGCTGAGGAGGGGTCCTTCGGGAGGAGCGTCTGCTCTCGGTTTTCCCCTGTGACATTGGAGCAGCAGCAGAGAGTAAGGGAGGAAGGGGAGTTGTTGGAGACTCCTGCTGTGGATGCCGTGCAGGGAGGAGATCTTCCGATGAAGTTTTTGTTGGTGAAACCCGCAGTTATAACTTTAGAGACGCTATGGGAAGGTCTGGCTTCACTTTCATCCTCTCTTCAGATGTCGTTTGGTGTTGTAACTAATGATTTGCTTGGGGTTAAGACTGTGTGTGGAACTCTGTTTAATGACCAGTCTAGTCAGGCGGAGAGACTGTCCAAGCTTGAACAAGATGTGGGGCATTTGCAGGAAGTTTCGGATGCTCAGGTAGTGGATAGGAATGTGTCTGCTAGGAAAATGGAATATTTGGAGAACCAGGTTAGATGTTGTAGCCTGTGTTTTCTAAATTTTCCACGTTCACCTTTACTTTCTCCCCTGGAAATGGTGAGGAAGTATTTTGGAGAGGTTCTCAAACTTCCCCCGGACCAGTTTCCACCATTGATCCGTGCACAATATCTGCCTGTTGGTACAGCGAAGGGAGCTTCTAATATTCCTTCTGTTCACGCTGAGAAGGGTGAATTGACGGGTTTCTTGGAATCCTCCCTTGAGGTTATCACCGACAAGCACTGTTCCCTCTAAGCTGTGCGCGTGTGCGCGCGCACACACCTCGCCGAGCGAGCGCACATACTTTACAACAGAGCGCACAAAAATTACGGTTCTGATTCTGATAGAAAACAACACAGATGTCTTAAAATTTAAAAGTTGTGATTGTAATTACTAGAAATTTTCCGCTTCATTTAGTAATCGTCTATTTTAATTTAATTTGATTAAAATCAATGTGGTGTACATACTGTATTCTGACGTGTAGTCAAATTTTAAAGTATATAACTCCGAGTGTCATTATGTGGCGCAGAAAAATTTAACCTTCCTTCAAAAGCTGCACAGCTGATATTTTATGCGCACACAGCCTACAGAAAATTAGAGGGAACATTGCCGACAAGTCAACTTTACTTGCTACTCTGGCGTTAGAATCAGATAAATTTTTTATTCTTCGTTTGTACTTTAAGAATATCAATGAGGAATTCCTAGGTTCTAAAGTTTGTGTATTTCCTGATCTCTCAAGAGTTACTCAGATGAGAAGGAAAAGTCTTTGGGCTTTTCGTCCCAGGGTTTTGGCTTTAGGGGCAACTTTTCTGTTGAAATTTCCTGCCAAGTGTTACGTGGTTTATAAACAAAAAATGTCTGTTTTCTTTGAACCTAGGCAGCTTAATGAGTTCTTAATAGCTAGGGAGGAAGTAGTGGTGGAGGTTCCTCAGAATTCCCATTCGGCTGACACTTAAGTCTTTTTCCTGTTTCGCCTGATTAAGTAATTTCTGAGATGTATTATTGCATCTATGTTTTGTTTCCTAATACGCCCTCCTTTATTTCTTTTTGTTCAGTGGTCTGAATGTTTTGGATGACATGGAAAATGTTTTTTTCTTTTTATATAAGATAATTTTAGGTTTTGACTATTGTTCATGTTTAATCCATTGTTTTTCTTTTCATTCATGTTATTTGCTTGGATGTAACTATGTATAATAAGCATAAAAAAAAAAGAATACTAAGAGAATATTTTTTCACTCAATGCATAATAAAACTCTAGAATTCATTACCGAAGGATGTAGTAAAAGCTGTTAGTGTGGCTGGGTATAAAAAGACTTGGACAAGTTCCTGAAGGAAAGGTTCATAAACCATTATTAAAGAGGATCCGGGAAATCCACTGCTTGCCCTGGAACAAGCATTTGGAACCTATGTGCCTTTTTGGGAATCTGCCAGGTACTTATAAACAGGATACTGGGCTTGATGGACCTTGGTCTGTCCTGGTATGGCATTTCTTACCTTCTTCTGCTAACACCTTATGCCTTTGTGTATATAGTTAACATGTTATCCAAGTTAATCTCCCTGTTATCTGTAATTTACGGTGTAACCCCACTGTAAAACTGCTTTGATGTTCCATGTAAACCGCACTGATGTCGAATAGCGCGGTATATAAGAGTATTAAATAAATAAAATAAAACAGAAATTAGAGAAGCCAACAAAGTTATACAGCACAGTAATAATGGGAAATTTCAATAACCCCATCATTGACTGGGGAGATCAAGTTTCTATATGAAATAAATGACTACTTCATGGAGTAGCTGATTCAGGAACCGACATGAAGGGAAGCTATTTTAGACCTTGTGCTTAGTGGAACTCAGGATCTAGTGCAAGAGGTAACGTAGTTGGATTCCTTGGCAATAGTGATCATAATATGATCACCTTTGATTTAATAAATGGTTGGATCATTAGATGATAGGGTATTAAAAGGGGCAATAAGAGAGGACAAGACTGTAGCAGAGAGACAAATGAATTATTTGTTTAGTCTTTACTAAAGAAGATGTAGGGAACTTACTCATTCCAGAAATGATATTTAGAGGTGATATATCAGAGGAACTGAAACAATAAACATAAATCTCCATAAAATGGGAAGATGTAATACAGTTATTTGATAAACGAAAGAGCAGCAAATCACCTGGATCAGATGGCATACATCCCAGGGTACTGAAAGAACTGAAATATGAGATTGTAGACCTAGTTTTAGTAATCTGTGAAGTATCAATAAAATCATCTGCAGTACAGGAAGATTGGAGAGTGGCAATATAATGCCAATTTTTAAAAAGGGTTCCAGGGGTGATTCAGGAAACTACGGACTGGTACTGGGTCAAATTGTATAAACCATTATAAAGAACAAAGTTACTGAACATGTAGATAACTATGACTTAATGACAGAGAGGCACATTTCTCAATGGGACATCCAAGTTTAATCTAGGACGCAAAGCCAGAACGTCTGAAAAAAAAAGCAGGTATGTGCAAGTTCAGGCACAATTTCGGAAATGTGGACATGCCTGAAACGTACATCTATCAAATATCTATATAGACGTCCCGAGGCTAGCATTTCAGAACCAAGATGTTTAATAGCATAATGGTTAGAGTAGTTGTTTAAAAACAGGGTGACTAAGGTTCAAATCCCAGTGTGGGTTTTTGTGATCTAAGACTAGTTGCTTAATTCTCCATTGTCTCTACACTTTCTGGATGTTTTAAGGTGAAAACAAGCACTTTCCTGATGTCTATTTGTGTCTGGAGCAGGAACGGGGATGTGTAAATCCATTGCTCCTCCCCAGACACACCTCTACCACACCCCCATGCCTATTTGGACGTCCCACACTGCAGACATCTGCAAATGTTATTGTGGAATGGCTACGAAGACGTCTCCGTGATTTCAACATCCACATGCATGTTTTCAGACATCCAAATCATGGCTAAGCCTTTTAACCATGACCCTCAGAATGCCAACATGGATTTAGTCAAGGAGTGTCTTGTCTCACTAATCTATTACATTTCTTGAAGGTGTGAATAAACAGGTAGATAAAGGTGAGCCGGTTGATATTGTATATCTGGATTTTCAGAAAGCCTTTGACAAGGACCCTCATGAGAGACTCTTCTGGAAATTAAAGTCACGGTATAGGAGACAGTGTACTATTGTGGATTAGGAAATGGATAAAAGATAGAAAACAGAGTAGAGCTAAATGGTCAATTTTCTCAATGGAGAAAAATAAATAGTGGAATACCCCAGGGACCTGTGCTGGACCTGTTGCTTTTTAACAGATTTATAAATGACCTGGAAATGGGAATAACGAGTGAGGTGATCAAACTTGCAGATGACACAAAAATTATTCAAAGTTGCTAAGGATTGTAAAAAATTGCAAGATGACCTCGAAAAATTGTGAGACTGGACGTCCAAATAGCAGATGAAATTTAATGTGGACAAGTGCAGAGTTATGTACTTAGGGAAGAACAACCCAAACTGCAGTTACACGCTACAAAGTTCCACATTAGGAATCACTACCAAGGAAAAGGATCTAGGAGTCATAATACAAAGGATATTATAGGCCTCTGTATCATTTCATGGTGCGACCGCACCTTGAATATTGTGTGCAGTTCTGGTCACCATATCTTAAAAAGGATATAGCAGAATTAAAAAAGGTATAGAGAAAAGGCACCAAAATGGTAGAGAGGATGGAAGAATACCCCAATGAGGAAAAGCGTAAAAAGTTAGGGCCCTTCAAATTGGAAAAAAGATGGCTGAAGGGAGATACTGTATGATAAAGGTCTATAAAATAATGAATGGAGTGGTATTGGTAAACATAGATTGGTTGTTTACTCCTTCAAAAAGTAATACAGAAAGATAATGGCAGAAAAAGACCAAATATAGCCTATCTAGTCTGCCCTTCCATATCAACTACAATAGTCCCCTATTTTCCTTTAAAGGTCTTCTGTGTTTGTCCCATGCTTTTTCAAATTCAGATACTGTTCTTGTCTCTACTACCTCTACTGGGAAAAGTAAATAGTGGAATATCCCAGGGATCTGTGCTAGACCTGTTGCTTTTTAACAGATTTATAAATTGCAACAGGACCTCTTTTCATAAAGAGATATTTCCACATATTATTCCTGAGTCTATCCCCTTTCACCCTCATCTTATGTGCCCTGTAGCAGAGCTTGCTTTCAATCGAAAGAGGCTCTTCTCTTCTGCATTTATGCCATGGAGGTATTTAAACATTTCTATCTTATCTCCTCTATCCCGCCTGTTCTCTAAATTATACATATTAAGATTTTTAAGTCTGTCCTCATATGCTTTATAATGAAGACCACTAACCATTTTAGTAGCCACTCTTTGCATTGACTTCATTTTGTTTATATCCTTTTGAAGGTGTGGTCTCCAGAATTGTACACAATACTTCAAATGAGGTCGCCCCACAGACTTATACAGAGGCACTATCCTTCCTTTTTTCTGCTGGCCTTTCCTCTCCCTATGCACCTAAGCATCCTTCTTGTTTTCGCCGTGGCCTTTTATACCTGTGTCGCCACTTTAAGATCATCAGAAACAATCACGCCCAGGTCCCGCTCTTCTTTCATGGAGAGAAGTACTTTGCTTCCTACACTGTACTGCTCCCTTGGATTTTTGCAGCCCAAATGCATGACCTTACATTTTTAGCATTAAATCTCAGCTGCCAAATTCTTGACTATTCTTCAAGCCTAGCTAGATCCAACCTCATGTTATCTACTCCTTCATGCGAAAGACTAGAGGACATGCAATTAAGCTACAGTGTAGCCCATTTAAGACTAATTGGGGAACATGTTTTTCCACTCAATGTGTAATCAAACTCTGGAATTTGTTATCAGAGGATGTAGTAAAAGCTGTTAGTGTAGTTGGGTTTAAATAATGAATGGAGAAGTTTGGAGAAGTTCCTGGAGGAAAAGTTCATAACTTCAGTATCAAAAAGGACCAGAGAAATCCACTGCTTATCCCAGTATATACAACATGGAATCTGTGTACCTTTTTGGAAACCTGATAGATACTTGTTATCTGGATTGGCCACTATTCAAAACAGCATACTGGGCTTGATGGACCCTTAGTCTGACCCAGTATGGCATATCTTATGTTATTATGAAAGTCCATAGAAGGTCCATTGAGCTTTTTGTTTCTTTTGACTCCAATAAGCTAGGGGTTTCCTTCTCCAAATTCTCACTTTGAATTTGGCTAGCAGACCACATCTCTTTCGCTTATGCCCTAAGCCTTGAGATTCAAGTCACGGCTCACGAAAGCAAGTTCTGCTATAAGGGGACATGGGATGAGGGTGAAAGGGAATAGATTCAGGAGTGATATGCGGAAAGATTTCTTTACGGAAATAGTGGTGGATCCGTGGAATAGTCTCCCAGTGGAGGTGGTAGAGATGAGGATAGTATCTGAATTCCAAAAAGCATGGGACAAACACAGAGGATCTCTAAAGGAAAAAAGGGGGACTGTTGTAGTTGTTGATAATGGAAGGACAGACTAGATAGGCCATGTGGTCTTTTTCTGTTGTCATTTTTCTATGTTTCTATGTTTCATAATATTAAGGCCATGGCTGTTTCAGTGGATGTAGTGGGATTTTTGATTCAAGAGCAACTTCAGCCAATCAGTACTACAGAATTTGTGTAGGTAATAGAATCCAACTCCGTCCCCCCTAGGGCCATTATTTTTTGTTCAGGTTGCCTTTAAAAAACAATCTATAAAATAAAAAGGCCTGTTGCCAACAAAAACAAAATTGAATCCCCCCATTGACAACACTTCAATTCTTTTTATTTTGTTAAAGTAGTCTGTAGCTAGGGAGTCCCATACGTGAGGACTTATTTCCTGCTTGTCTATGGAGAAATGGTAGTTCTCCGTGGACAGCAGGAAAAAATCCTCCCAAACCTCCGACCTTCCCTAGGAGTTGTATTCTATGGTGCCGTAGCAGCAGGCAGCAAGATGATACTCATTGCAGAGGAAGCTCCCAAAAGCTTTGATTAGTAACTGAGGAATGTTCCCACGTGCGGTCCATCGGATGACATCACCCATACGTGAGAACTTTTACCTGCTATCCACTGAAAACACCTACCACAGCGGAGTAACTACCTTTTATGCATTGTGAATCCCAAACATTAGGCTATCCTGAGTCATAAATATCTGTAGTTTTCTGAAGACTTGACTTTGATTTCATTTTACATTAGACTTATTGCTTTATTTTTCACTGTGTTTTATAAGACAGCTTTTCAGTATCCAGCTTATAAAATCATGGCGATGTACAGCAATACCTTGTTATGCAGAAACTCACTCAACAGAATATCATTATGACAGCTTTCACATATTGGTATCTGAATTTGATATACAAGATAGGCAGGCTTGCTATAACTAAAATTTGTCATGGTGTAGTTCCCATACTAATTCCAAAGAAACACTTACTGTGTAATCTCTAGGAACAAGCAGGAATGTAGTCTTCACCTATGGGTGACATTGATACCAGCGGAGCCCGCGCGAGAACGCTCCCCAGGGTCCAATAGGAAAGCTTTTGGGAGCATCCCACTGTGCTTGAGTAGCTGCCTTCCCACCTTTGCTACTCTCCCTCCTCAGTTCTTCGTTTTCTGCAGAGCCAGCAGGAAGCAAATCCTTTCACCGCAGAAAATTCCTGTTTTTCATATTTTTGTGATTTGCGCCTGCCTTCCCGTTGACACTGGTACCGACTCCTAGTTGGTTCGTTCTTTCTTTCAAAACAAAAAAGAAGGGGAAATTCTTTCTTCTGGCACATTTTAGGCCCAGGCCTTCCATTCTATCACCGACAAAATATGTACACCTTAGAGGAAAGGCGGGATAGAGGTGATATGATTGAGACGTTTAAATACCTCCTGGGCATAAATGCATAGGAGAGCCTCTTTTGATTAAGGCAAGTTCTGCTATGAGGGGACATGAGATGAGGGTGAAAGGGGATAGATTCAGAAGTGATATGCGGAAATATTGCTTTACGGAAAGAGTGGTGGATCCGTGGAATAGTCTCCCAGTGGAGGTGGTAGAGATGAGGACAGTATCTGAATTCAAAGAAGCATGGGACAAACACAGAGGATCTCTAAAGGAAAAAAGGGGACTGTTGTAGTGGTTGATATGGAAGGACAGATTAGATAGGTCATGTGGTCTTTTTCTGTCATCATGTTTCTATGTTTCTATTAAAATGGGAAAACCAACCAGTGGGTTTAAAAAATGTTCTAAGTGTGGCAGTACCATCTTGGCCACCGACACCCATGACTAGTGTCTAAAATGCCTAGGTCCTGACCATCAACCCTCAGAATGTCTCCTCTGCAGGAAGATGACAAAGAGAGGCCTACAGAATCGGGCTGCAAAGTTAGGCACTCTCTTTGCCTCCAATGTCGTCTCTTTAGCATCAATGACATCGAAGGCATCGTCTTTCTCCCATGGATCTCAGATATCAAAATATAAGTCTTCATCAAAGACTGGCTACCCCCCCCCCCCCCCAAGGGTAGATCTCCTTCTAAGCATCGAGATGCATTGAGCCTTGCCCTGGAGGGTGCTACTCCGGCCAAACAGTCCCGGCAGGAGGATCCTTCCTCCAAAGCCATCTTGGGGTCCCAGGATGCTCCCGAGGCCTCCACCTCCGGAGAGCTCCTGGTGCCGTGCTCAGGGATCGTGGCTCGCAGCTCCGGTACTAATACCCAAGCATCGGCAAGCTCCATGGATCAGCGCATACTGGCCATCGAGCGGAGCCTAGCGGCCTTACTGGCAGACTTGGCTCCAGTAAAGACTTTACCGTCTGTTCCGCAAACGCCGGCACCGTCTTCAGTACTGGTCCAAATCACACCTGGTTACATGCTGCTCGATACGCTGCTGCCCATGCCTGCCCTTGAATCCATTCCTGGTACTGAGGTTCTAGGTAATCAAGTTCCAGGTACTGACTTCGATCAGTACCGAGTTACAAAGGAACATGAACACCCCGCCCGTTGATACTTTGAGTCTTTGGAATTGGATTCATCGGATGATGAATCAACCGATACTTGAGGCCTACAAAGCCTACCAGAGGACCCGTCCACATTTCTTCAACGTCGCATGTCCCCACCAGAGGACATGTCTTTTCAAGAATTTATACGTGATGTTGCCAGGGGCCTTTCCATAACAGTGACATCAGAGAAAGAGCCTAGAGCTGAAGAATTGGAAATTATCCAATACCCAACAGCTCCTAAGGAAGCAGCCACACTTCCTTTTCACCGCATTCTCCATGACTTCATGCTCCCTATGTGGGAGACACCCCTAACCATCTCTCCACATACTTGATGACTTGATACCATGTACCGAGTACTGGAATGTCCCGGTTTCCAAAAGACACAATTGCCACACCAATCAATGGTAGTGGAGTTGTCAGTGCATCAAATCAAGAGCGCAAAGGCACATTCCTTCAACCCTCCAGAAAGGGAATCAAGAACCCTCAATGCTTTTGGTCAACGTTGCTTTCAGGCCTCCATGCTATCAGCCAGAATCAGTTCCTACATACTTTACATGAGTATGTTCCTCAAGTAGGTAACTAGGGATTTAGAATCAATGGTTCCTCTCAAAACTTTTCAAAGTTTGTCAATAGAGCAACCTTTGATTGTTTTGAGTTCACCAGTAGAGCTACATCAATCTGCATCGGTGCACACAGAATTGCATGGCTACAAGCATCGGATCTTGAACAATGGGTTCAAGATAAGTTGGATAATATTCCTTGCACCAGTGAAAACCTTTTTGGCATGGATTGGCAAGACAAAGCATCTTGGTTAGAATCTGAAAACACTACCCTGAATAGGCTTTCAAGATCCACTGCCAACCCAGCTAAAAAGAAGGCAGCAAAGAAAGCCTTCTTTACAAAGAAGAAGTAGTACTATTCTTCTTACACCCCTGCTTCTCAATGCCAGCATCATGCTACCCAACCTTCAAAACAGCAGAGGAAGTCATAGACTCCTAATGTGCAGCCAGCTCAGCAGACTCAGCCTGCTCCTGGTTTTTGACTCCTTCCTAGAGAACATAGCTGCTCTGCCTCTGGATAACCCCCATCCTCTCCACATTGCCAGCATACTGTGCCATTATGCCCACAGATGGCATCTGATCACCTCAGAGCAGTGGATTTTGAAGATAGTCAGGGAGGGGTACAGGCTTCATCTTCAAAAGCCTACCCCCCTCTATCTCAATAAGAGAGTATCATTCTCAATTCCCCCTCACTGCTCTGTTACTACAGGAAGTCACCTCCCTTCTATTGCAGGGCCCACTATAAGAGGTTCCAACATCCCAGCAGGGAATGAGCTTTTATTCTCCATACTTTTTCATCCCAAAGAAAACAGGAGGATACAGGCCCATTCTGGACCTCAGGAACCTAAACAAGTTTCTTGTACACGAGAAATTCAAAAAGGTCTTTCTAGGGACCCTTTTCCCCTATCTCCAGAGTCAGGACTGGCTCTCTTCTCTAGACTTAAAAGAAGCATACACTCATATCCTGATTCATCTAGAACACAGAAAGCTCCTACGCTTCATGTTCCAAGGAAGACACTATAAATTCAGGGTCCTTCCATTCGGACTAGCCTATGCCCCAAGCTCACAGAGTGCATGGCGGTCATAGCCGCATTCCTAAGAACTCTAGGGATACTTGTCTTCCCTTACATGGATGACTGGCTCATAAGAGCAAGCACCTCTTAGGAAGCCAGTCTGTCTCTTTCACACACCATGCAGGTGCTACAGCACTTGGGCTTTGTTGAAAGTCCCAACTAGTTCCCACTCAGACTCTAGAGTTCATAGGGGCTCTCTTAAACACTCAGCAGTCAAAGGCATTCTTGCCCCAACCACGCTGCACTCGACTCAATCAGCTGGCATCTCAGGCACGTCTCAAGGACTACTTCGCTGCCCAAGAAATGCTGCAACTTCTAGGTCATATGGCATCAACGGTGCATGTAGTCCCATATCCCCTTCTCCACATGCGCACAGCACAATGGACTCAGGCTTCCCAGTGGACTCAAGCCTCAGGCCGTCTCAAGGACAAGATACTTCTATCCCTCCTCTGACGACATCTCTCCAATGGTGGTGTTCCCCAGAAAATCTCCTCGTAGGGTCACTTTTTCAGATGCCTCCACATCAGTGTACCCTAATGATGGATGCATCCAAACTGGGCTGGGGAGCCCATCTAGGGCATCTCCTCTTATGGCCTCTGGTCACCACAGGAGTCACGATTCCAAATAAATCTCCTGGAACTTCGAGCCATCTTCAGTTTATTTATTTATAGTCTGTTTTATACCGCGCTATTCAGCATCAGCGCGGTTTACAATAAACAATGAAAACACACATTTCCAATAGTACTTTGTGTTTACATATGAACAGGAAAAGTGCTCAGTGCTCTCAAAATATTTCAGGAACCCCTTTCATACCATGGAGTCCTGGTCCAAACCGACAATCAAGTTGCCATATTCTATGTGAACAAGCAGGGAGGGACAGGCTCTCAGTCGCTCTGCAGGGAGCCTCTATATCTCTGGTCCTTTGCCTTTGCTCATCACATCCACCTACAAGCAGTGTATCATCCAGGCAAACAAAATGTCTTAGCAGACAAATTGAGTCGGATCCTTCTTCCATACGATGGTCTCTGCATGTAGACACAGTATTCTACATCTTTTGGACCTGGGGAACTCCAGAGATAGACCTCTTTGCCACCCCTCAGAATGTCAAGCTCCCTCGTTTCTGCACCCAGGACTCTCACTTCGGACTGTCAACAGGTGGATGCTTTTCACCTCCACTGGGGGCAAGGCCTACTTTACGCCTTTCCCCCTATTCCCCTAATTCCCAAAACTCTGTTCAAACTCCAGGTAGACAGGGGCTCCATGATACTCATAGCCCCATGCTGACCATGTCAACCATGGTTTCCTCTCCTGCTACATCTGTTGCAGACTCAGTCGATAGATCTCGGATCTGCTCCAGATCTACTCTCTCTGAGGGAGGGGATGCTGCTCCATCCCAAACTGCAGTCTCTCCACCTCACAGCATGGCTGCTGAAGGCATAGCTTTTGTGGTGGCGAAGACAGCCAGGTCCCTATGGAGATAGAAAAAGTACAAGCAGTTTCCCCTAGTCAGAGGGAAAGGGAAAGAAATGGTCATTTTAAAAGTGCAGCTAAGGTTGAGAAAAACCTGTCAAAAGTTGTTGTCCAAAAGCCACGCCCCAGCTCCATGGCAACTGAGGGTGGTAATGCAGGACAGCTGGGGGCGGGGTGGAAAGATACCGGTCAGTCCCACACATATAAGCCCCAGAGAACAGGGAGAGATAGATTGCCAGGACCAGCAAGATTCCCAGGACAGCCAACACAAGCAAGACTGGAAGGACAGGCAAGTTTGCCAAGGCACGAGAGGAGGAGAGCTGACTCTGATTCAGAGGCGGAGTCTGAGAGGGAACCTCATTCTGAGCAAGAGTTTCACTCTTGCAGGAGGAAGAGAGACGAGAGGGCTAACTTAACCAGGAAACAGCATGGCCAGGGAAGTGGAAGTGAAGCATTGCTGAAGAAACTCCCAAAAGGTATTGCTGCTAAGGTTACTAGCCAAAGGTCTCAGGAAAAGTTCCCAGACAGCAAGTGGAGGGAAGGATATCCCCAAAGCCAGCTCCAGCAGTTTAACCAGCACCAGGGTTATAGGAAGCCTGCAGGTGGTTCAAGAACCCAGGAAGGGCTGGTAAGGAAGCCTCTCAGTAAAGAAAGTTTGAATGTTTTAAAACTGGTAAAACGTATGCTAAAAGACCAGGAAGTAACCTGGGGAGAGAACAGTTCTGTGTACCGAGGGAAGGCTCGAGGGGAACAGCTGTTTTCTAACGACATCACAGAACAATCGTGTTCAGAATGTGAGTCAATGGACATTGGGGAAAATGATCTTTTGAGTGAGCCTGAACAGGCTATGGAATGTGAGTTGTCCCTGGTAGTGAAGTAAGAATGTTTGGAAATATAAGTTTGAAGAAAATTCCATTTCTGTGATATGCATGTTGTTTCAAGGAGCAGAGAAGTTTTAATTAGTATGGCTGCTGCTTTAAATGAGACCTGCTAAGGAAGACGGCTTGAAGTCTCTGGATAACTGATTAAAACCCTTAAAGCTTTGAAACACAGAAGAAAAGTTTGTTTGCTAGAATTTTGCTGCATTGAAGTTTCAATGGACATTTTGAGTTCAGTTAAAGCACTATGAAGTAAAGCTTTATTTTTGGAGAAATAACATTTGTTTGCTGAAGTAAGCAAGAGCAATTCTTACCTTTAGTTTCTTGTGGATGTTTGTACACGTGATATACCAAGCTTCATTTGAAGTTCCCGCTATTAAGGGAGGCGAATAAAAATATTCCTGCGTTTGCTTTCAACTCTCGGCTCAGCATTTTATTACAACTACATTTGCTCAAAGTACTACAACTCCCAGAGGCCTTTGCCCTGGAGTTTATTGAAAGGAACATTCGCACCCCCTTTCCTCGTCAGGCAGCCGCCTAGGCGGGGGAAGGGCGCGACACTTTTCAGCACCTTAATCTTTCTCAGGAGGTTAAGGACATCCTTTTGGCTTCCAGAAAGCCATCCACCAGACATTCCTATGCTTTTAAGTGGCATAGATTCTCACTCTGGTGTTCACAAAGGGAACTTAATCCCTTCTTGGCTCTGGTGGAGGCACTTCTCCAATATCTCCTCCACCTTTCCTCCTCTGATCTCAAGACCAACTCGTTAAGAGTGCACTTAAATGCAATTGCAACCTCTCATCATCACTTAGATGGGCAGTCTATCTCCTTGCAGCTGCTTGTCTCATGCTTTATGAGAGGACTTCTTTTAACCAAGCCTCCCATCAGACACCACCAGTGGCATGGGACCTTAATGTTGTTCTAGGGCAACTTCTCAAACCACCCTTTGAACCTTTAGCTACAGCCTCATTCAAGTTTCTGTCATGAAAGGTCATCTTCCTTATTGCCCTCACTTCAGCAAGATACATTAGTGAGCTTCAGGCCTTGGTGGCCAAACCGCCTTACACCCGGTTTCACCATGATAAGGTTATCCTTAGGACTCATCCTCACTTTATGCCAAAAGTGGTTTTGCCCTTTCATCTGAATCAGGCAGTTTACTTTCCTGTCTTTCCCTAGACTTCATTCATCTAGGGCAGAGGCAACCCTCCACACTCTGAATTGTAAATGTGCTTTAGCATTCTACCTTCAGAGGATGAAAGGACACCGAAAGGCTTCTCAATTGTTTGTCTCCTTTGACCCTAGTCATCTGGGGTTACCAGTATCCAAGCATACCCTCTCCAAATGGATAGCAGATTGCATCACTTTTGCTTATGATGCGGCAGGCCTTGAAGATCATGACCTTGAAGGTCATGTCACGGCCCATAATGTTTGGGCTGTGGTCACCTTGATGGCAAATCTATGCTCTGTGGATTGGCGAAATCTGTAAATCAGCAACTTGGTCTTCGGTCCATACCTTTGCTGCTCACTACTGTCTGGACAAGGACTCTTGCCGGGATGCCATGTCTGGCCAGGCTATTCTCCAGCATCTCTTTCAGACTTAGAGCAACTCCTACCCTCCACCCGATCTGCCTGATACGATTCTCCACATTCTGCCTCATCCTGTTGGGCACAAGCAAAACAAAAATGATTGGAGATATCTGTGGAGTACTGTATCTATTACTTGGAGGTCAGAGCAAAACAATAAAATAAATTGATAAAGCATTACCTTAGCTGTGAAATTAGAGGCTTTCAGGCACTTTGAAAAACTGATTCGAAAATGAAAGATGTTTGCTCCCACTGTGGATGTTACTGAGACAATCTTTGAAAATAAAGATGAAATAAAAGAAAGCTTGCAAGCAGTAACATTTTTGAGTGATATCATGGAACATGGATACAATTTTGAATACATGGATTGAAGATAAGAATTTATGTAATGTCTTCATAAGGGCAGTGATAATCCAGGAGAAAGCATGCAGTTTATTTGAAGACTTAAAACATAAGCACAGAGAGAGCCTTTTAGAGAGAGCTCTAACAAGGAATTTTCTGTTGCCAGTAAAGAGTAGTAAGAGTGATTTGGAAAGACTCCATATTGTTAAAAATAAAATCTAGATGAGCAGCAAGTGGCAGTGCATGCATTAATGTATTAAAACTATTTGCCGCCTTTCTAAACCAGATAAGGTGACACATATGGGCAGGGCCGGATTTACCTTGAGTGAGGCCCTACGCCAACAAAAATTGTGGGCCCCCAGCAGGGGCGGCCCAAGGGGGGTGCGGGGCCTCATTTGCATAAGGGGCCACATTTGCATAAATATTTGCATAATGTTACCATATACTAACTTTTAGTAAACGTGCCTCTTAATGAGTGTATGGATAAAGAAAGACTAAAAGATTTCTACATTACTATAATCCAGTGCCAACTGCCAGACACATTAGGAACTACTACAAACACTGCCCATTTAGAACCCATAGCAAACCCACCGTATCCTAACAGCACTACCAGGACTCACAAAGCACTATACTCTACCAATCAAAAGGCAACACTGCAAATATTAAACCAATACATTTCAGAGAACAACAATACATGACCTACTGGGGAAAGAGAACAAGTGGCAATGTCAAATAGGAATTATATAAACAGAACACCTCAGCTCAGTTACACATGCAGAACATAGACCATCACCAAACAAGTAATCACAATTTAGAAACAGGAAGACAATAATTAAACTGGGAATCCCAAAAGTCAAACTTGGAATGTACAACACTGTAGAAATAAAACTATACATTAATTTGCTCTTGTACTAAACAAAGCGCAGACGTTAATGATGCACATTTACCAGAGCTGACATATTCCAATTAATAAATTCAAAATAAAGAGATGTTTTTCTACCTTTTGTGCATTTTTTTCAGCTGCAATTGCTCCAGCCACTTTCTTCTGGTTTCTTCGTGTCTTCTGCTAACTCTCCATCGTCTGCTGTCCATTTGTCCTTTCTTCTCTCTTCTAGTTTTTTTCCATTCTCTCTCTACATCTGCTTTAAAATACTAATCTTTCTCCTTTTGCTCTTTCCTCATTCCTATTTCATCCACTCAAATTTTAGCCCTCCATCCTCAATCCCCACTTACTCTCCCAATACCCGGCCAATTGTAGATTTTTTATCCCTCCCACACAAAATATTTTTCCCTTCTCCATTTTACTCTTCCAGCCCCATCCCATTCTAATCCTCCCCCAACATCAGCTCCCTTCTAGTTCCAGCCTCACCCAGCATCCATTCCCTTCTAGTCCCTGCATCAGCCCATTTCCAGTCCTAGCCACCCATCAGCCCATTTCCAGTCCTAGCAACCCCCCAACCCAATACCAGTCCTAGCCCCCCATCAACCCACTTACAGTCCTAACCCCCCCATCACCCCATTTTCAGTTTAAGCCCCCCCTATAACCCATTACCATTCCTAACCCCCCCAGCCCACTTCCAGTCCTAACCCCATCAACCCATTTCCAGTCAGCCCCCCATAGCCCATTGCCAGTCCTAACCCCCCATCAGCCCACAGCCCATTACCAGTCCTAACCCCATCAGCCCACTTCCAGTCTTAACCCCCCCAGCCCCTTTCCAGTCCTAGCCCCCCCATAGCCCATTACCAGACAGCCCCCATCAGCCCACAGCCCATTACCAGTTCTAAACCCCCCCAACAGCCCACAGCCCATTATCAGTCCTAACCTCATCAGCCCACCTCCAGCCTTAATCCCCCAACCCATTTCCAGTCCCAGCCCCCCCAATAGCCCATTACCAGTCCTACCCCCCCCCCCGGCCTAAAGTAAAATTTAATTTAAAAAAAAACCTGCTGGCTGCCGCTGCGGGGCCCCCTCTGCTGCCGCGGCAGCATGGACTGACCCGCGGGGGCCCCCTCTGCAAGCTCGCTCGCTCGGTCGGTCCCTCCCTCCCTCCCTCCGTGCAGGCTGTGAGAGGCGCGAAGGCAGACTGTCTCCCTCGCGTCTCTGTTAAGCCCGCAGGGGCTGATGGGAATTTCCCATCAGCCCCTGCGGGCTTAACAGAGACGCGAGGGAGACAGTCTGCCTTCGCGCCTCTCACAGCCTGCACGGAGGGAGGGAGGGAGGCACGGTGGGAGGGATCGAGCTTGCAGAGGGGGCCCACGCGGGTCAGTCCATGCTGCCGCGGCAGCAGAGGGGGCCCCGCGGCGGCAGCCAGCAGGTTTTTTTTTTAATTTTATTTTTAAAAAAAAGCCTAACTTGTTCCATTTTTGTGGGCCCTTGCCAGCTGTGGGCCCTACGCCATGGCGTACATGGCGTATAGGTAAATCCGGCCCTGCATATGGGTACGTGGTAGCAAATACCTTTGTGGTCAACATTATTGGCACCCTTTCAGTTCAACCCTTTAATGTCAAATACTTCTAAAAAAAACAGTGACCAGTGAAATGGCTTTGGACTATATATACTGTAATGGGGAAGAGATATCCTATGATGGAAAAACAGAGAAACCTAAATGCGATAGGCCTGTTTCTAGCAGGAAGGAAGAGATCAGGACTCCCAGTTGCCAAGGGCAACACAAACATTCCCAGCCACGAGGGCAGGAACTCCGCCCAGCTGACAAACAATCCCGAGCTCCTAGGTCTAATAGCTTTCACCTGGGAGGGGGAAGGGCCAGATTAGATCCCCAGCAAACATATAAGAGACGTTCACTAGAGTTTGAGAGGAAGGAAGGGGAGGAGAAGGAAGCAGCTGCAGCAGATGCAAAGAGAGAAAGAACCAAGAGTGACAGAGTTCTAAGGAGCAACGTAAGAAGCAGGAAAGACGCTGTAGATCAGAACCAGCTGAAAGGTGTGTGTAAGCTGAGGTCTGGTTCTTGGAGGCAACGTCTGCCCTGGTGTGAAAGAGAACCTTACGTGAGTGATTCAGTAGATTCTGATACTGATGGGGAGAGAGGAAGGCAGAAAGCAGCTGACAGTGATAATTGGAGGAGAAAGGCACAGAAACCTTTTAACCAAGCCTCCAAGCATTTACCTTATGGTGAAAGTAGCATAAGAGAGAAAATACCAGTGAGGATAACTGGGAAGCATTTACAAGTACAGGGGAGTGAAGGACCTACAGTGCAAGACATTTGTATGTCTGAAGAGGAGGGTGAACAGCCAATATGCAGAGAGAAGCCTCTGAGGTTTAAACCCCGTCCTAAAGGAGCAGTGCACAGACCTCCCTTTGCCTCAAAGCCAGAAGGTAGGCTAATTAACCCTTGTAAAGGTGCTCATAAGACTTTCTCTCGTAGAAGCTATAAAGGATATAATTCTCCTGTGAACTATTGACAGAGATATGGTGAGACTGATCCTTACCTGTTAGAGGAGATATTAAGCAAGTCTCAGGAACTAGCAGAGGAGAATAATCTGCCAGCACTTTATATGCAGCAGAAGTTTTATTCAGATGATTGTCAGAGTGAGTCTATGGTAATTGACCCTCCAGAAGCTGAATTATCTGACAATCAGATGGACTGTACATTAGCTGTATTAAATGATGTGATTTCTCTGTGCTGAAGCCAAACAGTTTGTGGAAGTTTTCTAACTGCCTGTTAAGAAGCACAAGACTTTACTTTTTCTTACTTTATGCCAGAGTGCCTGGCTTATGTTCTTTTGTTATCCTGTGTTTGAACCCAACCCCGGGAGGGGAATTAAAAGCCTGTTTTGACCTTAACCACTCGACCCACGACTATCACTTATTGAAAGGCCCACAACTATACTCCTAAACCTTTCAATAAAAGGTCTCCAAGCAGCCTACCCTGTATGCTAAGGCTACAGGTGGACCAATTGGTGACAATGCACACATATCTGACACATAAATGAATCAAATAAAACAAGACCAACTGAAAAAGGAAATACTATAAAAACTGGGACAGTACAGGACATGCTTATTGACACATTCATAAACAATTCAAATCAGTTTGAATAGAAGAACCACACTCCCATTGCAGTAAAATTAGATGCACCTGTGATCAATTGTCAGTACTCACGTGACTTGAATCAACCAATGAATGATGGTTCTAATGTTTAAAATGGCCACATTCACTCCATTTTCACAATGGTGAAGACAAGAGAGCTGCCTGAAGTCAAAAAAGCCATTATCACCAAATATCAAACTTCAGAGGAGCACAAGGCCATCTCAAAAGACATTGGTATTCTGTGTCTACAGTTTGCAATGTTATAAAGAAGTGTTCTGCTCATGGAACTGTCAAGAACCTCCCAGGACATGGTGGGAAGAGGAAAATTATTCAAGAAGTCTTCGAAGGTTAGTGAGAAATCTTTGAAAAATACCACATACAACATCCAAAGAGTTTATGGCTGAACTGGAGCAATGTGGAATGGTGGTTTCAATCTGCACCATATGCTGTGCACTAAATAAAGGAGGACGTCTTCTTTGGCGAAGGCCAAGGAGGACCCCACTGCTCAAAGATCTTTGCCCTAACCCACCTTGAGAAACCACAGTCCTTCAGAGAAAATGTTCTATGGTGAGATGAATCCAAACTTGAGCTCTCTGGCAATGCAGACCAGTGATACATTTACATGTGAAGAAATGAAGATGGCGGTTGTGGGGCTGTTTTGCTGCTCAGGAACTGGAGGCCTAGAACCTATTAAAGGAATCATGAAGTCAGAGGACTAATAAGGTATTTTGGAGTGAAATGTGCTACCTAGTGTCTGAAAGCTAGGTCTGAATTGAAGATCATTGGCCTTCCAGCAGAACAATGACCCAAAACATATATTCAAAAGTATAAAAGAATGGTTAAAAAAGAAAAAATGGACTGTTTTAAATTGGCCAGCAATGAGTCCAGATTTCAATCCAATCGAGAACTATTGGAAAGAGCTGAAATCTGTCATTGAAAACATTCATGAGCCGGAACAAATCACAGTTGAAGAGTGGGAGAAACTACCAGCAGACAGATGTAAGAAACTTATAGATGGCTACAAGAAATGTTTGGAGGCTGTCATCACTGCCAAGGGTTGTGCAACCAGATATTAGTGAAGGGTGCCATTATCTTGTCCAGGTCATATTTTGTTTTTTTCTCAGAAATTACTACGTCTAAGTTGCACAGACATCTTTTATTTGTTGTATACGTTTGAACATATACTATTATTTCTCAAGATATTGTACACAACATTCCTAAAATTCAAGGGTGTCAATAACGTTGACCACAACTGTAAACATGGTGGCATTGTGATAACATGATTTTGCGATCAGGTTTTTTGGACCTGTGGGAGATCTTTTACACAACACAGGCCAGATGAGCCCAGGGTCCATATAAAAAGAAAATCTTTATTTCTTATAAATACAAAAGAAATGCCTATCTTACCCTTTTGCAGGCTTCAAAACAGTTTAATATTGGCTCATACAGACAGGGTGACGGCATACTCCTGGAGCCTTCTTTTCCATGGCTGGACTCCCCTCTCCCCCTAAATCTGAGCTGTGCTCTTTTTAATGTGGGTTGGGCTGTTGTCCTTTCACAAGTGTACAGCAAACAAGACCTGAAAAGTTACTGATCAAAAACGGTAAAAATTAGATCCACCAACATGAGCAACCCGGCACACAGTCCTCCCCATAGTTATGAAAGCTTCCAATTAGCAGGAACCTTTTCCTAAAAACTATAGGCTAAGGGGTATGTTTACAAAGCTTCTAAGAGTGCCACGTTTAATAAAGGTATAATTGCTATCTCTTGAAGGCCCAAAGCAAACCCATTCAAACTGTCAAGCTTATTACTTCCAAAGGTAATTTGTTTCAGAAATGGTGGATAGTCCAAAAGAACCGCTGGTGAGAACATCTAATTAGTGCTATTGATTTAATTGAGGGCAGATTTAGCAAGTTAGCTTCCTAAAATACAGAGCATGGTAGGGGATATACTGCTTCAACTTAAATTTCAATTATTCAGGGCTCATATCCTGCATTGCCTTAAATGTACAAACCAAAGCTTTAAACTAAATCCTGCTTCAATTGAGAGCCAGTGCAAGTTGGCCAGAACTGGAGAGAGAGAGAGTGAGAGGACCTTGGCAAGCATGGCATGGCTGATCAACAATGAAGGAGCAGCGCTCTGAATCACTTAGATCGTATTGATAGATACTGCTCATGAATGTCCTGAACTGCTGAAGAAAATTTTTGAAAAAGTGTGATACAAACCAGAGGAAGGTTTTAGTGAAGAGAGAGGCTTTTTCTGAAGCAGATGCCGGTAAAGCTTTTCTTGGTATGGAAGAAAGTGCTTGCCAAATTTTAAGTTTGCCAACATTTGCATTTGCCTGAGAGTCAAATGTTTTGGATGATTTTTAATTGAAGCCCTTGCTGGTGTATCATTCTGAAAATCCAAAGGTTTTGAAGTGGAATATAAAGCCAAATGTGTCAATAATCTGGAGAGCCTAAAGGAAGTCCTAGGTGACTGAACATTTTTAGGAGTGGTTTGCAACTTCTTTTGTCCTACAGTCAAATGCTGAAGTGCCGGCAACAAACTTGCCCTCAAGGCTTTGCCGCTCATAAAAAAGACCCATAGCACTTACTCAATTTTGGGGAATTTGTCTGAAAATATGAGGGCCAGATACCTCCTCAGAATCATGACAGAATTATCTTAGCTCATGGATCAAGGAGCTAAATGCAGAGTTCATCATAAATGGAAACCACTCCATGGATATAACTGATATATGCAAATAATTTCATACAGGACCGTACCTAGCCCTGTGCAAACGGTGCGGCCGCACAGGGCGCAAAGGCTTAAGGGGCGCATTTTTAGCTGTCTTCTGTTGCCTGCCGCTGCCATTTTTTCTCCTGTCAGCGGCGGCAGGCAATGGCAGGACAGCTAAAATGCGCTCCTTAAGCCTTCTTGCCAAGCAGATCTTTCCAGATCTGCTTAGCATGCTGGCAATTTGCACATCGGGCGTGCCTCTTCTCTCCTGCCACGGGGGGTGGGGGGGGGGGCGTGTGCCCGATGTGCAAGTCGCACAGGGGTGTGATCTTCACTCGGTACGGCCCTGATTTCATATGTGGTGGAGTTGCTACAGTCACATGGAGAAAACCTGTCCAACGAGGACCTGATGCAATTGGAACAAGAGCAGGCTGCAGAGGAGGGCAAAAAATATAGAAGCTCCACCCACCATACGTCTGTTAAAAATAAAGCAACTCACCAAAGCTTTTACATCCTTTGAAGTAGGCTTGCAGATCCTCATGGATAATGATTGATTCCAATATGAACAGAGCCTTAAATGATGTGCTCAGCTACTGCCAGAACCTGAATAAGGTGAAAAAGAATTGATCATGCAGCTGTCTTTAGATGCATTTTTTGGCAGAAGAAAGCAGGATGATGAATACTTCTCATCCAGAACAAGAAGATGATTACAACCATTCACAGGAAGCAGCAGATAATCCAGGAGATGAATCAGAAACAGGCAGCAGATGATTTACAGGATTAGTCAGAAGGAGGAGAGAGAGGAACTACAGGAGGAGAAGGTGACTAAAAATAAAGACATATAAAAAGTATTGTTTTTGGCTATTTTGTGTCCCTTTCTTTTGTTCAGGGGTATGCATTCCTAGGCTTTTAATGGACGCCAATGGAAAATGTTCCATTATGGAAGTATTTATGTCTTTAATTTATGCCCTTTCAGTAGTAGCTCAAGCCAAGTTATATTCAAGTTCAGTTGGTATTTCTCTGTCCCCAGAGAGCTTACCATCTAAGTTTTGTACTGAGGCAATGGAGGGTTTGTATAGAATGTACAGGAACGAATCTCTTCCATATATCAAGAGATGTCTATACCCATGGTTGCTATAGGTATGCATGCTCAGATTCTTCAAACGAATCAATGGGCGATGCAGTTAAACACAAAACAGGATTAATGTGAAAATAAATTCTCCACTTCATTGTAATTATATTTGAGTGCCTACAGTGTAGAAAGTCATCTGCATGCAACTTGCAGCCTAGATTTGAATATGGAAAATTAAGCTGATTTAAGATTACAGAGTGAGTAGTGAGTAGTTGAAGTAAACCGGATCTAAAGAATTGATATTCCAAGCTCTAATGGTTATAGAATACCACCAGCTGAGCTATAATAATGTCATATTTAATAACTCTGTAGCTACTTGTAATGAATGGAAGAGGCTGGAGTGCGTGTGGTATTTACCAGATTTTGCTTGATGTTGATTTACAGAAAGGAAAGTTCTTTCTGATTTCATGTTAGTAAACAAATTGATCTCGTTTGTAACCAAAGCAGAGCCTCTTTGTTTGAATTCCTCATCGAAACTGATTCAGTTCAGTTGACTTTTAAATAATATTTCACTAGGGCCGATATTACCTTTTTTGCTACCGTTTGCGAGTGATTACTGTGCTACCCTTTCCCCCTAATAAATTTCCCTCATAAGCCTCATTTTTTGTCCCAATATGATGACAATTTTCTGAGGGGCAGTGATGTTAGTCCAAATGGCAAAAATGATAGTGACCTCAATAAACTAGTTAGGCTAGAAAGCACCATCATTTTTGTCCCAACAATAACTTAATAAGTGTCTGAACATCATTTACATGTGCAGAGGGGCTAAAGAACGGTTACCAGATTTCTACATAGTTTCCCTGACGTGCCAACGACTCTGTACATGAGGAAGTACTATAAAACTCTTCAAAAAGACAACTCAAAGCCCATAACAGACCTGCACTAACACAATACTAGGACTCACAGAGCACCAGCCCTGTTTATGAAAAGGCAGCACTACAAATATTAAACCAATACACCTTATAGAACTCCAATAGCTCTTCGATTGGGAAAACAGATCAAGTGGAACTGCTACAGATCTCTACACAAAAACTACATGCTAAGTACATCACAGTCACACATGTAAAACACAGACCATTCCTCACCAAATACAGAACAAGGGACCAAAAATTAGAAGTATACATATAAAGACATTAATTGAACTTGAAACTCCCAAGAAGCCAAACTCTGCATTTACGACAACACTGGAGAAATTAAAATAGAACTGCATTTCTTCTGGTACTGAACAAAACACAAGGACACCAGCAGTGCACATTTCCCAGCGCTAATGTAGTCCAGTTAATAAATTCAAAATAAAATACTTTATACCTTTGTCTGGTCATTTTTATTTTTTTTTCAGTTATGATGGCTACAGTCTCTCTTCTGTCTTCTTTTGTCATCTTCTAATTTTCTTTCCAGTGTCTGCTCCCCATTTGCTATTCCTCCTTACTCTTCCTGTCTTCTTCCATGCCCTCTCTATATCTGTCTCTGGCATATTGATCTTTCCCTCTTAGCTCTTTCCTCCATGTCTTTCTTTACACCCTCTCTACCCACCCAAATTTCACCCATTCTCTAGTCCTCAATCTCCTTTTGACTTTTGACTTATCAGCTTCCATCTCCTCTCACTTCAGCCCAGCTAATCTTCCCTTGCTCTCCCATTTCCCTGTCTCACTCCTTCCAAAGCCTCTTATTCCCTTCTGTCTCTCACCCATGCTCCATTACCAAATTTCCATCCTTTGTACTCACCACCTTCCTCTCACTCATCTTCTTGCTAACCCTTCATGGCATCTCCCACATAGCTTCACCATGCCCAGCATCTTCCCTCTCTCTCCCCCATACTCCCCAGTCCAGCATCTCCCCATCTGCTCACCCTTCTCCTCTATCCCTGTGATCGAGTATCAACCCTCTTTCTTTTCCACTGTCTACCCCTTTTCTGTCCCTTCGACTTCCAACAGCTTCCTCTCTCCTCCCCCTTCTTTTTTTCTTCACCCTTGCATTTGGTGGTTCAGCATCTGCCTTTTCTGTCCATCCCTCTGAACTCAGTTTTTCCCCTTTCACTGTCCATCCTTCAGAGTCCAGCATCTGCCCCCTCTCTCTCTGTCCACACCTCAGAGCCCTGCATCTGCCCCTCTCTCTGTCCACTCTCACAGCTCAGCATCTCCTCTCTCTCTCTCTCTTTTTCACTGCCCCCCCCAAGTCCAGTATCTCCAAATCCCCTTGTAGTTCAACAATGTCCTGTCCCCCCTCCATGCGCCATCTCTCCCTTCTCTTTCCCTCCCCTTACCACCAATTTGAGAAAGTAAAAAGATCAGCATTGGGCTTTGGAGCCAATATGCATGCCGCACATCTGACACATCCCCACCCCTTAGTAACAGGAAGTTACTAGGAAGATGTCAAACATGCAGCACTCACTTGGGCTCCAGAAGCCCGCTCCTGTATATCACCTAACTTAATCTGTTGATTGTTTATGACTAAAATATTGTCTGAGCAAGCTGCATTTCAAAAAAATGTGTTTTTTCAAAAATCAAATTTACAACCGGTTGTTTGGAATGAGAAAGGCCAATAAAGGGATGATGTGCAGCTGTTCAGCATAACAAGAAAGGAGAAAATAGTCACACAAGTCACATCAAAAATGTCTGCTCAGTCTATTTCACCTCAAATTATAATGGACATCAGATGCTACCTATTGTGGCAATGCTAAACCTTTATGCTGTCAAGTGGGAAAACCTACATGCAGTTTCTAGCTCTGCTCCTTTTCCTTCCAACCAGTCAGCCAGTTGTTGGGATTAAAGTTGCTTCACTTTATCAGCCAGTCTCTTTTAGGTATCTTTGAGGGTTGTGTTAAGAAGCATCAAGTGTACAATGATATAATACCAATAACATGGGACGGAGGCTTTCTGTGATCTATCATTATATTCCATTAAGTTTAGATTACTCCATCAAAATGATAGGAATATTTATTATGAAAAAAAAGCATTTACTAATTCTACAGTGTAGGCATTAACAAGACTAGTGATAAACTTGAAAAGTGTGGGAGAGAGTTTAAGAACAAAAGATTTTCCATACTGCGTCAGATCAAAGGTCCATTAAGCTCTGTATCCTGTTCCCACCAGTGGCCAATCCAGGTCACAAGTACCTGGCAGAATCACAGAATGTAGACAGATTCCATGCTGCTTATCCCAGGGATAAGAATAGATTTCCCCAGTCTACTTTCATAATGGTTTATGGACTTTTCCTTCAGGAACTTCTCCAAATCTTTTTTAAAACTAGGTACACTAACATAAGAAATTTATTGATTTTAGCAAAGCTTATATACCACTTTTCATCGGGTCAAAGAGGTTTCCATTACACAACAAGTGATACATCGAACAGGTCATAACATATTTACAGTTTGATAGAGGGTGTCAGGGAAGGCGGGGAGGTTATACAATCAACATGTTCTCAACTTATTTACAATCCCAATTGGGTAAACATCAGGAGTTCCTAACTTATTTACAATTCCTCTTCATATCTCGGTCACAAATTTATTGTGTACAATGTAATCCGGTCTTTATTGGGTGTTGCTCGAGTCTGCACCAAAGTGCTCTCTGAATAAGTAGGTCTTTAATTGTTTCCAAAAGGAGGAGAGATCCTTGTTATTTATTATTTATTTATTTATTTATTTACATTCTCTTATATACCGCACTATTCAGCATCAGCGCGGTTTACATGGAACAAAATGCTCAGTACAAATAACATGTATGAGTTTACAGATAACAGGGAACAAAAAACTTGGATAACAGGGGTAACTATTTACAAAACTTACTACATGGAAACAAAATTCCAGATTTTGGTTTGGAGAGAATTCCATAGGGAAAGAAATGCCATACTGGGTCAGACCGAGGCCCATCAAGCCCAGTATCCTGTTTCTAACAGTGGCCAATCCAAGTCACAAGTACCTGGCAGGTTCTCAAAAAGGCACACAGGTCCCATAATTCTTGTCCTAGGGCAAGCAGTGGATTTCCTGGGTAATAATGGCTTATGGGCCTTTCCTCCAGGAACCTATCCAAACCCAGTTGCAATAACAGCTTTTACTACATCCTCCGGTACTGAATTCCAGAGTTTGATTATGTGTTGAATGAAAAAATATTTTCTCTTATTAGTCTTAAATGGGTTACATTGTAGCTTTATTGCATGTCCCCTAGTCTTTCTACTTTTTGATGGCGTAAACAACCGATCAAAGTTTATCCCTTTCATTCCATTCCATTCATTAATTTATAGATCTCTATCATATCTCCCCTCAGCCATCTCTTATCCAAGTTGAAAATCCCTAACATTTTAAGCCTTTCCCATAGGGGTATTCTTCCATCCCCTTTACCATTTTGGTGCCTGTACCTTTTCTAATTCTGCTATATCCTTTTTAAGATACAGTGACTAGAATTGCACACAATATTCAAGGTGCGGTCGCACCATGGAACAATACAGAGGCATTATAATATCCTTTGTTTTATTCTCCATTCCTTTCCTTATGATACCTAGCATTCTATTTGCTCTCTTGGCTGCCGCAGCACACTGGGCAGAGGGTTTCAACATATTATCCATGATGACACTTAAAGCTTTTTCCTGGGTGGTGGTTCCTAATGTGGAAACTTGCATCATTTAACCATAGTTCGGGTTGTTCTTTCCTAGGTGCATAACTTTGCACTTGTCCACATTCAATTTCAGCTGCATTTTGGACATCCAGTCTTCTAATTTATCAAGGTCCTCTTCCAATTTTTCACAATCCTCTTGTGTTCAACAACTTTGAATAATTTTGTGTCATCTGCACATTGTTTGAAGAATCTGAGCATGCATACCTATAGCAACCACGGGTATAGACATCTCTTGATATATGGAAGAGATACGTTCCTGTACATTCTATACAAACCCTCCATTGCCTCATTACAAAACTTAGATGGTAAGCTCTTTGGGGACAGAGAAATACCAGCTCAACTTGAACGTAACTTGGCTTGAGCTACTACTGAAAGGGCATAAGTTAAAGACATAAATACTTCCATAATGGAACATTTTCCATTGGCGTCCATTAAAAGCCTAGCAATGCATACCTCTGAACAAAAGAAAGGGACACAAAATAGCCAAAACCAATACTTTTTATATTTCTTTATTTTTAGTCAACTTCTCCTGTAGTTCCTCTCTCTTCTCCTTCTGACTAATCCTGTAAATCATCTGCTGCCTGTTTATGATTCATCTCCTGGATTATCTGCACAAATCTCTCTCATTATTCCCATTTCCAGATCATGTATGAATATGTTAAAAAGCAGCGGGCCCAGCACAGTTTTTCCTATATCCTTCAACAATGAATTCCAAAGCTTAATAACGCATTGAGTGAAAAAATATTTTCTCTGATTAGTCTTAAATGTACTACTTCAGCGCATCATTGCCTGTGTCCTCCACTTTATACTTTTTGAAGGTATTAATAACCAATTCATGTTTACCTCTTCCATTCCACTCATTAGGTTATAGACCTTTGTCATATATCCTCAGCCATCTCTTCTCTAAGTTGAAAAGTAAAATAGTAACATAGTAAATGACGGCAGATAAAGACCAGTATGGTCCATCTAGTCTGCCCAGTAAGATGGCAAGAATAGGTGCACCTACCGCTCCGTGCAGGCTACCCCTCCCCATGTCTTTGTTTTAGGGGTGAACCCACTGCTCCGTGTAGGACACCCCTGTATGTTAAGAAATTAGTTACGTTTATTTTGATTTTATCCTGTTGCTGTAAAGGGATCCACTGTGTCTGTCCCATGCCATTTTGAATTCTGTCACTGTATTTGCCCCCACCACTGTATTTGCATCCACCACCCTTTCAGTGAAAATGTATTTCTCCAGGACCAAGCAGGAAGTCAGTCCTCACGTATGGGTGACGTCGGTGTCGACGGAGCCCCCATGCGGAGCACTTCCCCAGCTTTCAAAGAAAGCCTTTGGGAATGCAGGCAAGCATGCGCGGTTCTCTTCCCGCCCAAAGGTGCCATCTTGCTCAGTCTTCTTTTTTCCACGGAGCCCTACGGACGCCTGTCCTTGTCACCTGTGAAAAAAGTTCATTTTTCTGTGTTGGGTCGAGTTTTTTCTTCGGTTCGACGTCGGTTCCTTTCCCTCCTGGACTTGGTACACCGGTGCCGAGCCCAGATCTCTTTTTTCGGTTTTTGTCCTTAGAGACTGTGTTCGCGCCTTTTTTATTTTCCCGGGCAGCCCAATTTTTTGATCTTGCAGGGGCCCTTTTTCCCCCGATGGCTGCCAGTGGCTTTAAGAAGTGTGATCGGTGCAAGAAACTGATGTCTCTCACTGACACACACGACTGCTGCCTCCGGTGCCTGGGGCCAGACCATATCTCCAGGAACAAGCAGGAATGAGTCTTCACATATGGGTTTCGTCGGCACCGACGGAGCCTGCGCGGGAACGCTCCCCAGCATCCAATCAGAAAGCTTTTGGGAGCATCCCACAGCGCCTGCGTGCTGCCTTCCCGCCTTTCCCAACTGTCTCTCCTCAGTTCTTCTTTTTCCGCAGAGCCAGCAGGTCGTGTTCCTGTCACCGCAGAAGAATTTCTTTATTTTTCTTTATTTCTTTTGTGTCGCGTCTGCCTTCTTCGACGCTGTACCGGTACCGCCGGACTTTTTTCTTTTCTTCTTCTAAAAAAAAACAAAAACTTTTTTCCGTTTCTTTTTTCTTCAGGTGCACTTGCGTTTTGGGCCTTAGGCCCAAAACCTTTTTTCCTTAACATGGAAAAGCCTGCCTCAGCATTTAAGAAGTGCATAAAATGTGGCGGTACCATTTCCGTCACCGACACCCATGACAGGTGTCTAAAATGTTTAGGTCCTGATCATTCCATCACAGATTGTATGTCCTGTTCTATGATGTCTAAAAGGGGTCGGCAGAACCGAGCTGCCAAGCTCAGTACCCTGTTTCCCTCTGATGCAGCTTCGGTGGCATCGACGTCTTCCAGGGCTTCTTCTTCCTCACATGGATCTCAGATAACTAAACATAAATCCAGCCAGTCCTCGAAGGGTAGATCTCCTTCCAAGCATCGAGATGCCTCTGGCGTTGCCCTCGAGGATGCTGCACCGGCAAAATTACCCCGGCGGGAGGCTTCGGCCTCTAAAGCATCATCATCGGGGTTCCAGGATGATCTTGATGGCGTGGCCTTGACAGATCTCCTGGTGCCATGCTCTGGAGTACCGGTGCCTTCCACCGGTACCGACTTCCAAGCATTGGCAGCGTCGATGGATCAGAGGATTCTGTCCATGGAACGCAGTCTGGCGGCTTTCCTTGTGGCATCGACGCCCGTGGTACCGCAACAGACTATCCCACTGGTACCGGCTCTAGCATCGCCATCGATACCGATCCCAGTACCGGTAGCATCAACATCGGCATCGGTGTCCGCTATGCTGGTACTCTGTCCTCTGAAGCCCTCCAGTACCGATACCCCGGTACTGGTTATTCCCGATACCGATCCTGGTCGGTACGGGTATCGGGCTTTGCAAGAGCATCCCGACAGACGATACTTCGATTCCTCTGAGGATTCTGAAGAGTCGGTCGATGCAGTGATGCTTCTTCCACAGGAGGAGTCCTCTCCTAAACGAAGGATGTCTCCTCCAGAGGACTTGTCTTTTCAAGACTTCATCAGGGAGGTGGCTCGGGGCCCTTTCCATCACAGTGGCCCCTGAGACAGAGCCCAGAGCTAAGGAGTTAGATATTTTACAATATCCTAAAACTCCTAAGGAGGCAGCTACCTTGCCTATTCATGAGATTCTGTATGATCTCATGTTAAGGATGTGGGAATCACCTCTGACCACCTCCCCTCATTCTCGCAGGTTGGATACCATGTATCGTGTCCCTCCTTGTCCTGGTTTCCATAAAACTCAACTTCCTCACCACTCTATTGTGGTTGAGTCTGCTATGAGAAAGATTAGAAGTGCCAAAAGACATGCCTCTAATCCTCCAGGACGTGAATGTAGAACCCTGGATGCTTTTGGAAGAAGAGTCTTCCAAGCTTCCATGCTTGCTGCGAGAATTAATTCCTATAGTCTTTACATGGGAATGTTCATAAAAGAAGTCACTGATCATTTGCAGACTTTAAGTCCTTTCATTTGTGAAGATAAAAAACAGGACTTTTTCACTTGGCTCAAACATGCCCAAGATATCTCCAAATTCTCCAACCGTGCAGCTTTCGACTCCTTTGAATGCATAAGCAGAGCCTCAGCTATTGCCATAGGTGCACGTAGAATTGCTTGGCTTCAAGCATCTGATTTGGAGATCTGGGTTCAAGATGAATTGGGAAATATCCCTTGTACAGGTGAAAACCTGTTTGGTAAAGATTGGCAAGCAAAAGCCAATCAGATGGATGCTGAAAATTCTGCCTTGGATAGACTATCCAAATCCACAGCTGCTCCTACTAAGAAAAGGTTGTTCAAGAAAGCACCTTTTTCTAAAAAGGGAAGATTCTATCCTGCTTATGGTCAGCGGGCATCTTCTGCACCTCAGTTCCCTACAAAATGTCAGCAATCATCCAAACAGAGCAAAGCAAAGGCTGCTAGGCCTCCTCCAGCCCAGCAACCTCAGCCCCCTCAGGGCCTTTGACTTTCCGCTAAAGAACTTAGCCTTCCTGGCTCTGGAAGGACCAGAGCCCTCCACCATTCCAGGAAGGTTAGGTCATTTTGCTCCCAGGTGGGGGCAAATTACAGCAGAGCATTGGACACTCTCCATCATAAGAGAGGGGTACAAACTTCATTTTTCAAGCTTGCCTCCTCTCACAAGAGTGCACCAGTTCAATTCTCCAACCTCGCTCCTCAACTTGTTGGGGCAGGAGGTTGCCACCCTTCTCGCCCAGGGTGCAATAGAGGAAGTGCCTCTTCATCAACAGGGCACAGTTTTCTACTCCCTCTATTTTCTTATTCCAAAGAAAACAGGGGGCTACAGACCCATCTTAGATCTTAGAGAATTGAACAGATTCCTAGTCAAGGAAAAATTCAAAATGATTTCTCTGGGAACTCTGCTGCCATACCTTCAGAGTCAGGATTGGCTTTGTTCTCTAGATCTCAAGGATGCGTACACCCATGTTCTCATACATCCAACTCACAGAAGATTCCTTCGGTTCCTTTTTCAAGAGAAGCACTATCAATACAGAGTGCTTCCTTTTGGTCTGGCCTCTGCACCAAGGGTGTTCACGAAATGCATGGCAGTGGTAGCTGCATTTCTGCGCACCCTGGGAATATTCGTCTTACCTTATCTGGACGACTGGCTCATTCAAGCACCCACTCATTCAGAGGCCAAGACTTCTCTAACCTGCACAATGCGTATCCTTCAGTATTTAGGGCTGGTAATAAACATCCCAAAATCCATTTTGACCCCTACTCAGTCCCTGGAGTTTATAGGGGCATTGCTGGATACCACAAGGGCAAGGGCCTATCTCCCCCAGGCCCGTTGCCTTTGCTTGGTGCAGTTAGCTTCTCAAGCAGAGTTGAAGCCCCACTTAACTGCTCGAGAGATGTTACAGTTGCTAGGCCACATGGCATCCACCGTGCATGTGGTTCCATATGCTCGACTTCACATGAGAGCAGCTCAGTGGACTTTATCCACCCAATGGACCCAGGCATTAGACTGCCTGTCAGACAAAATAGCAAACACAAGTCGCCTCATTTTGTCCCTCCAGTGGTGGTAGTCCCCTCAAAACCTGTTGCTGGGGTCCCCCTTTCAGCAGTCTCTGCCCCAAGCAACTCTTACAACAGATGCTTCTCCAATGGGGTGGGGAGCTCATCTGCAAGACCTCTCCACTCAGGGCATCTGGTCCCCACAGGAGTTTGTCTACATATCAGTCTCTTGGAACTAAGAGCAATCTTCCTTGCTCTGTGGGTGTTCCACACCCTGCTCAGCTACAAGACAGTCCTTATCCACACAGACAATCAGGCAGCCATGTTCTATGTGAACAAGCAGGGCGGAACTGGCTCTCTGTCGCTTTGCAATGAAGCTTTGCGACTGTGGGCCCTCGGCAGAGAGCATCAGATTCATCTTCTGGCAGTTTATCTTCCAGGCGTTCAAAACTCTTGGGCAGACAGGCTCAGTCGAGTTCTGATTCCACATGAGTGGTCCCTACATGTGGACCAGGTGTCCAAGATTTTTCAGATTGGGGGAACCCCGGACATAGACCTCTTTGCAAGTCCGTGGAATGCCAAACTTTCCCGATTCTGTTCCAGAACTCCGGCTCAGGGAGCTCAGGCAAGGGATGCTTTCCTCCTTCACTGGGGTCAAGACTTCCTCTATGCCTTTCCACCCATTCCCCTAATTCCCAAAACCCTGTTCAAGCTTCAGAGAGACAGAGGCCACATGATTCTCATAGCTCCACATTGGCCACGGCAAGTGTGGTACCCTCTGCTTCTACATCTCTCTCAAGCTCCCTCTCTGGAGTTAGGGTCTGCTCCAGATCTCCTATCTCAAGAGGACGGAAAGTTATGGCATTCCAATCCCCAGTCTCTGCATCTCAGGGCTTGGTTGCTGAAGGCCTAGATCTCCAGGATCTTTCTCCTCCCAAGGAGACCTTTACTGTCCCGGTTCCTCCGATGCTGTAGCAGTTGCTCTTCCGCATGTGGGAGGCGCCGGCCTCGATGCCGGTTCTAAGCAAGCGGGTCGATTCCATCTATCGAGTCCACAAGAGCCCCGGGTTTCAAAAGGCACAGCTACCGCATCTTTCTCAACAGGTGAAAGATGTTCTTTGTGCTTCCAGAAAACCTTCCACTAGACGTTCTTATGCTTTCAAGTGGAAGAGTTTTACTATCTGGTGTTCTGGGAAGGGTCTTAACCCCCTTGCCATACCTCTGGAATCTTTGCTGGAGTATCTTCTCTATCTGTCTAATGCAGGCCTTAAGACAAATTCAGTAAGGGTCCATTTGAGTGCTATTGCAGCTTCCCTTTATCCTCTAAATGGACAACCTATTTCCTCTCAACCTCTTGTAGCAAGGTTCATGAGAGGCCTCCTTTTAACAAAGCCTCCCATTAGACCACCTCCGGTGGCATGGGACTTGAATCTGGTTCTTGGTCAGCTTATGAAGCCGCCTTTTGAACCTTTGGCTACCACCTCCTTGAAATACCTTTCTTGGAAGGTCATCTTTCTCATTGCAATCACATCAGCACGTTGTATTAGTGAATTGCAAGCACTCGTAGCTAATCCACCTTATACAAGGTTCCATCATGACAAGGTAGTCCTTAGGACTCATCCACACTTTATGCCTAAGGTGGTCTCGCCTTTTCACCTCAACCAGGAGGTCTACCTACCTGTCTTTTTTCCATCAAGTGCAGAGAGGAATCTTCATACCCTGGACTGTAAAAGAGCTCTGGCTTTTTACTTACAGAGGACACAGCAGCATAGAAAGTCCTCTCAGCTCTTTGTTGCCTTTGATCCTTCTCACTTGGGACTACCAGTCTCCAAGAGAACACTATCTAACTGGATTGCCCAGTGCATTTATTTCGCCTGTCAGAGTAAGAACCTTTCTCTAGAGGGCCATGTCACAGCTAACAATGTGAGAGCCATGGCAGCCTCAATGGCTCATCTGAACTCTGTGTCTATTGATGACATCTGTCGAGCATCCACTTGGGCCTCAGTTCATACCTTCACAGCCCATTACTGCTTGGACAAGGACTCCCGCCGGGATGCCTTGTTTGGTCAGGCTGTTCTCAAACACCTGTTCCATACTTAATCTACTCCTACCCACCATCCCTGATGGGATGCCAGAGATCCATGTGGGGAAGTGCAGCCCTGTCCCAGGGACACACAACTTTTGGGGTTTCTCCCTGGCATCTAAAGCTAGGGAGTCCCCATATGTGAAGACTCATTCCTGCTTGTTCCTGGAGATAGCACAGTTACTTACCTGTAACAGGTGATCTCTGGGAACAGCAGGAATAAGTCTTCACAACCCATCCACCTCCCCTAGGAGTTGTATCTCTCTATCTCTCTTTCCTTTCCCTCTCTCTCTCTCTTTGTCTCAGCTTTAAAACTCAAGTGAGGAGAGACAGTTGGGAAAGGCGGGAAGGCAGCACCCAGGCGCTGTGGGATGCTCCCAAAAGCTTTCTGATTGGACACTGGGGAGCGTTCCCGCGCAGGCTCCGTCAGTACCGACGAAACCCATATGTGAAGACTTATTCCTGCTGTTCCCAGAGATCACCTGTTACAGGTAAGTAACTGTGCTGATTCTACGGTCTGTAGTCCCTGTGGCAAAATGTCTTCCAAGGCAATCTCCAGGAACAAGCAGGAATGAGTCTTCACATATGGGTACGTCGGTACCGACGGAGCCTGCGCGGGAACGCTCCCCAGCTTCCCAAAAAGGAAAGCTTTTGGGAGCATCCCACAGTGCCTGCGCGCTGCCTTCCCGCCTTTCCTAACCAACTCTCCTCAGTTCTTCTTTGCCGCGGAGCCAGCAGGTCGAGCCCTGTCACCGCTGAAGAAGTTCTTTATTTTATTTTATTTCTTTGGTCACGTGTCTGCCTTCCCCGACTCCGGACCGGTACCGCCGGTCTTTTCTTTCTTTCTTTAAATAAAAAAAAAAAAAATCAATATTTTTTCCTCACTTGGTGTAATTTTCTTTTTAAGGCTTTAGGGCCCACAAGAAAATTTCCCTCATGGAAAAACCAACCTCCGGGTTCAAAAAATGCACTAAGTGTAGCGGTACTATTTCTGTTACAGATACCCATGAATGGTGTCTTAAATGTTTGGGTCCTGAACACTCCATTCCGGATTGTCCGTCCTGCTCCCTAATGTCTAAACGGGGGTTACAGAACCGAGCAGCTAAGCTCCATGTGCTGTTTCCCGCTGAGGCACCGGCAGTAGCATCGACATCTTCCAGGTCTTCTTCTCCTGAAGGATCTCAGGTAACCAAACATAAACCTAGCAGGTCCTCGAAGGGTAGATCTCCCTCTAAGCATCGAGATGCCTCCGGGCTTGCCCTCGAGGATCCTGCACCAGCCAAACAACCCCGGAGGGAAGCTCCGGCTTCCAAAGCTCCTCCTATGGGGTTACAGGTTGACATCGATGGCACGGCCTCGACCGATCACCTGTTAAAATGCTCTGGGGTACCGGCACAATCTACCGGTACCGACCTCCAGGCATTCATGGCGTCGATGGATCAGAATGTTCTGTCCATGCAGCAGGCTATTTCAGCCTTCATTCAAGCTGCGACGCCGGCGGTACCGCAACGAGCTCCGTTGTCGGTATCGGCTCCGGTACCGGCAGCAGCGCCGATGCCGGTACAGACTGCATCGACATCAACCAGGATACCGACTGCTGCGGTTCCTTGTGCAGGGCTACTTCTCGGTACCGATCCGGTACCGGGGACGCCCGATGTCGATACCGCTCGATACGCGTATCGAGCGTTAGAAGAGCACCCTGACAGGCGATACTTCGATTCCTCTGATGATTCTGATACATCAGATGAGTCTCCTGAAGTATCCATAGCCCTTCCTGAGGAGACTTCTTCTCCAAAAAGAAGAATGTCTCCTCCAGAGGACTTGTCCTTTCAAGACTTCATAAGAGAAGTAGCTAAAGGACTCTCTATTTCAGTAACCTCTGAATCAGAGCCTAGAGCAAAAAAATTAGATATTTTAGAATACTCTAGGGCTCCTAAAGAGGCAGTCACCTTACCAATTCATGAGATTCTTCATGAACACATGATTGATTTATGGGAGACTCCTCTCTCTCTCTCCTCATTCTCGCAGGTTGGACACTATGTATCGTGTCCCTCCTTGTCCTGGGTTCCAGAAAACTCAGCTTCCTCACCATTCCATTGTGGTGCAGTCAGCTATGAAGAGGATAAAGAGTACAAAGAGACACTCTTCTGCTCCTCCAGGAAGAGAATGCAGGACCTTGGATGCTTTTGGTAGGAAAATCTTCCAGGCCAGTATGCTTATTGCCAGAATCAACTCATATAGCCTTTATATGGGTATGTTTCTGAAAGAAGTGGCAGAAAAGCTGCACACTTACCTCCCTTTTATTCCAGAAGATAAAAGGGAAGAATTCTGCATGTGGCTTAAGCATACTCAGGACATCTCCAAGTTTTCAAATAGGGCAGCCTTTGACTCCTTTGAAGGTGCCAGTAGAGCCTCAGGCATTGCCATAGCTGCTCGCAGAATTGCTTGGCTCCAGGCTTCTGATTTAGAACCCTGGGTTCAAGATGGCTTAGGAAATCTGCCCTGTACAGGTGAAAATCTGTTTGGCAAAGAGTGGCAAATTAAAGCCACTCAAATGGATGCAGAGAATTCTGCTCTGGATAGACTTTCAAGGTCTACCTCCATTCCTGCCAAGAAAAAGACTTTTAAAAATTCTTTTTTCAAAAAGGGCAGGTTTCCTTCCACTTCTGGCCAACAATCTTCTACAGGTCGCTTTAACCGCTAAGTGTCAGCAACCTAAGCAGGCCGGCCTAAGTCTACAGGGGCTGCTGTAACCCAGCAGTCCCAACCCCCTCAGGGTTTTTGACTTGATGCTAGAGAACTTAGCCTTTCTGGCTTTAACACAGCCAGAACCTCTCACCATTCCAGGAAGGTTAGCTCATTTTGCTCCCAGATGGGAGCAAATCACATCAGAACAGTGGACCCTCTCCATCATAAGAGAGGGCTACAAACTTCATTTCTCAGACCTTCCTCCCCACACCATGGTGAGACACTTAAATTCTCCCACATCTCTTGTCGACCTTTTAGGTCAGGAGATAACTACCCTTCTTGCCCAAGGGGCAATAGAAGAAGTTCCTCTTCTTCAACAAGGGTCAGGGTTCTACTCCCCCTATTTTCTCATTCCAAAGAAGACAGGGGGATACAGACCCATTCTAGATCTCAGAGAATTGAACAAATTTCTATGCAAGGAGAAGTTCAAGATGCTTTCTCTGGGCACTCTCCTTCCATACCTTCAAAGTCAGGATTGGCTTTGTTCTGTAGATCTCAAGAATGCGTACACACATGTTCTCATCCATCCATCTCACAGAAAATTCCTACGTTTTCTTTTCCAGGGAAAACATTACCAATACAGAGTCCTTCCTTTTGGTCTGGCCTCTGCTCCGAGAGTGTTCACCAAATGCATGGCAATAGTTGCTGCATTTCTACTCACTCTGGGAATATTTGTCTTCCCATACCTGGACGACTGGCTCATCCGAGCTCCATCTCAATCAGAAGCCCAGATTTCCCTGGACCGCACAAGGCGCATTCTGCAGTATCTGGGACTGGTAGTAAACCTCCCAAAGTTCCAGCTCATCCCTACTCAGTCCCTGGAATTCATAGGGGCCTGGTTGGATACCACCACTGCAAGGGCCTACCTTCCTCAGGCCCGTTGCCAACGTCTAGTGCAGCTAGCCTCCCAGATTCAGTCAAGGAGCCACTTAACTGCCAGGGAGATGCTACAACTGCTAGGCCACATGGCTTCCACAGTACATGTGGTACCCTATGCTCGCCTACACATGAGAGCAGCTCAATGGACTTTGTCCACCCAGTGGACTCAAGCTTCAGGAGCTCTCTCAGACCAAATAGCAACCTCCAAACGTCTCTTTTGGTCTCTCCAATGGTGGATGTCCACTCAAAATCTGTTGCTGGGGTCCCCCTTCCAACAGTTGTTGCCCCAAGCAACCCTCACAACAGATGCCTCTCAAACAGGTTGGGGAGCTCATCTACAAGACCTCTCCACCCAAGGCACTTGGTCCCCACAGGAGACCTCTCTTCATATCAACCACTTGGAGCTTCGAGCAGTGTTTCTAGCTCTCAAGGTCTTTCATACCCTCCTCAGCTACAAGACAGTCCTTATTCATACGGACAATCAGGTAGCCATGTTTTACATAAACAAGCAAGGAGGAACTGGCTCTCTGTCGCTTTGCAACGAAGCTCTAAGATTATGGGCCTTTGCCAGAGAGCATCAAATCCATCTCCTGGCAGTATATCTCCAGGAATCCAAAACTTGGGCAGACAGACTCAGTCGAGTTCTGCTTCCACATGAATGGTCCCTGCACATGGATCAGGTACTCAGAATCTTTCAAGAATGGGGAACCCCGGACATAGACCTCTTTGCAAGTCCGTGGAATGCCAAACTTCCCTGGTTCTGTTCCAGAATTCCGTGTCAGGGGGTTCAGGCCAAGGATGCCTTCCTCCTTCATTGGGGTCAGGGCTTCCTGTATGCCTTTCCACCCATTCCCTTGATTCCCAAGACTCTGTTCAAACTCCAGAGGGATCAAGGATCTATGATCCTCATAGCTCCACGCTGGCCACGCCAAGTGTGGTACCCTCTACTTCTGCATCTCTCCCAAGCCCCCTCCCTGGACTTGGGAGCTGCTCCAGACCATCTGTCTCAGGAGGAAGGGACTTTGTGGCACCCAAACCCCAAGTCCCTTCACCTCAGAGCTTGGTTACTGAAGGCCTAGACCTTCAAGACTTGAATCTTTCTCAGCAGGTGAAGGATATCCTCCATGCTTCCAGGAAACCTTCCACCAGGCGTTCCTATGCTTTTAAGTGGAAAAGATTTTCCATTTGGTGTGCTGAAAAGGGTCTTGACACTCTAGCACTACCTTTAACATCTTTGTTAGACTATCTCCTGCATCTCTCCAATGCAGGACTTAAAACAAATTCAGTAAGAGTCCATTTGAGTGCTATTGCAGCATCCCTTAAGCCCATCAATGGACAACCTATCTCCTCTCATCCTCTTATTTCAAGATTCATGAGAGGCCTAACTTTAACTAAACCTCCCATTAGGCCTCCTCCGGTGGCATGGGACTTAAATTTGGTTCTTGGTCAGCTTATGAAGCCACCTTTTGAACCCTTAGCCACTACCTCCTTGAAATTTCTTTCCTGGAAGGTTATTTTCCTCATTGCAGTCACTTCTGCTCGCCGCATCAGTGAACTGCAGGCCTTAGTGGCTAATCCGCCTTGTACAAGGTTCCATCATGACAAAGTAGTCCTTAGGACAAATCCACACTTTATGCCTAAAGTGGTCTCACCTTTTCATCTTAATCAGGAGGTATATCTACCTGTCTTTTTTCCAGCTCCTCATGCATCCAGTGCAGAGAGGAATCTTCATACACTGGATTGTAAAAGAGCTCTTGCTTTTTACTTACATAGGACACAGCAACATAGAAAGTCTTCCCAGCTTTTTGTTGCTTTTGATCCTTCTCACTTAGGACTTCCAGTCTCTAAGAGAACACTGTCCAATTGGATTACTCAGTGTATTTCTTTCGCCTACCAGAGTAAGAACCTTTCTCTGGAGAGCCATGTCACAGCTCATAATGTGAGGGCCATGGCCACCTCTATGGCTCATCTAAATTCTGTGTCCATCGACCAGATCTGTCGAGCAGCCACCTGGGCCTCTGTTCATACCTTCACAGCCCATTACTGCTTGGACAAGGATTCCCGCCGGGATGCCTTGTTTGGTCAGGCTGTCCTCAGACACCTGTTCTATTCTTAAACAACTCCTGCCCTCCTTCCCTGGATGGATGCCTGAGATCCATAGGAGGACGCAGACCCCTTCAGGGTCTCATATCCTTGGGGATCTCCCAGGCATCTCAGCTAGGGAGTCCCCATATGTGAAGACTCATTCCTGCTTGTTCCTGGAGATAGCACAGTTACTTACCTGTAACAGGTGATCTCTGGGAACAGCAGGAATAAGTCTTCACAACCCACCCACCTCCCCTAGGAGTTGTATCTCTTTTCTATCTTTCCTTTCCTCTCTCTCTCTATTGTCTCAGCTTTAAACTCGAACTGAGGAGAGTTGGTTAGGAAAGGCGGGAAGGCAGCGCGCAGGCGCTGTGGGATGCTCCCAAAAGCTTTCCTTTTTGGGAAGCTGGGGAGCGTTCCCGCGCAGGCTCCGTCGGTACCGACGTACCCATATGTGAAGACTTATTCCTGCTGTTCCCAGAGATCACCAGTTACAGGTAAGTAACTGTGTTTTACGGAGCTGTCAGCACCAGCGTGAGAGGATCTTCTCTGAATCTGCCTCTGGACGGGTCCGGACTTCGTCAGAGGCCTCGACGTCTCGGGAGTCTGACACCGAGCATCGTCGGGGCCCCTCTGAAAGGGAGTCTCCTCAAGGGAGCACCGAAGGAAGAAGAAACCCGCGAGAGCAGCATCGGTGGACGCTCTTGGCTCCTCGAGGGCCAGGTCGCATAGCCCTGATTGCCGTCCCGGGTCTTCTTAGTCGGAGAGGCCTGCAAAGCATCCTCGTGTAGAGTCGGAGGCCCCAAGTCACGTGAGTGCTTTAGTCCTCATGGACTCTCCTCCGGGGGAGCCGACTTTGGGCCCGACGCCGTCAGGGCCCGAGTCGGAGGCTGCTGGGTCTCCTGAGCTCGGACTCAGGTTGACAGCCTTGGAGAGCAGATTGTCTGTCTGCCTTCATGGAGCAGCAGCGGGTGCTGATCGCCGGTCTCACCGGCGCATCTGCCCCGACCACCGGGACATCGACATCCAAGTCGACCCCGGAGGCCGAGCCGATCCTCGACCATGCGAACTCGAGTCAATCCTCGGCCGAGGTCACCCTCGGCCTCCAGTTCGGGACCGAGGTCATCAACGCCAGTTCCCTCGGCGTCGGGGTGAATGGCGTCGGTGCCCGCCCATTCGGAGCCGTTCGATTCCTCCTTGGAGGAATCGGCGTGGGAAACGGAGGAGGAGGAGTCCCCTGACACCATTCCGGACTCAGTGCGTCCCTTCGGACTCACCAGGTTCCGAGCCTTGGACAAGATCCCCCCAGGAGGATACCAGGTTCTCGGATTTCATAAGGGACATGGCCAAGGCACTGGCATTCCCTGCGGACCCCGAGGTGGAGCCTCGAGCCGAGGAGCTCGAGGCTCTGCAGTATGACTCTCCTCCGAAGGAGGCCTTTACTGTCCCGGTTCCTCCGATGCTGGAGCAGTTGCTCCTCCGCATGTGGGAGGTGCCGGCCTCAATGCCAGTTCTAAGCAAGCGGGTCGATTCCATCTATCGAGTCCACAAGAGCCCCAGGTTTCAAAAGGCACAGCTACCGCACCACTCCATGGTTGTGGAATTGGCCATGCATCGCCTGAAGAGTCAGAAGATGTACTCCTCGGTGCCTCCTGGCAGGGAAGCCCGGAACCTGGATGCCCTCGGTAGAAAGTGCTTCCAGGGCTCTATGCTTGCTTGCCGTGTCCAGACCTTCCAGCTGTCCATGGGCATGTACCTCCGAGACCTGGCAAAGGAGATTGCCGGGTTCTCTGCTGGTCTGTCCGAGGAACCTTTGCAGAGGTTCAAGGTCTTGTCTTCTGGTATTCGAGAGTGCTCAAAATTTATATCTCGAGCAGCCTACGATGGATTTGAGGCTTCAGCCCGGGTAGCAGGGGCCAGCATCGGTGCACGCTGCCAGGTCTGGCTACAATCCTCGGACCTCGAGCCATGGGTACAGGACAAGTTGGTCGATGTCCCTTGCCGAGGTGAAAACCTCTTTGGCAAGCCCATGGCCGAAAAGGCTGCAGAACTCGAGACCAAGACTCTTACACGGACAAGGCTGTCCAGGAAAACCTCTGCCCCTTCTCAGAAGAAGAAGGGCTCGGGGAAAAAGACCTTTTACCCGAGGAAGACCGCTGCCTACAAAACCTACCCTCGCTACCAGGCCTCTGCAGCTCCCCAACAGGGCCAGCAGGCCAAGGGCCAGGGTCATGGGCCTTGTAGACAGAAGGCTCCCAAGCCTCCTACTCCGGCTCCTGCTCAGCAGGGAGGTTTTTTTTTACTATGCCAGCATAGCCTCTCCTCCTCTCCAGGGCACAGGAGGTCGGCTGACCCTGTACGCAGACAGGTGGCCAGCCATCACACGGGATACTTGGGTGTTAAGCATCATCGAAAGGGGCTATCTGCTCCACTTCACCCAGATATCCCCCTCCTACTTTCCAGGGAAGCCTCCAAGACCCCCTCTGCACAGAAACTTACTCCTTCAGGGGTTGGAAGATCTACTAAGGGACCAGGCGGTAGAACCGGTACCTCGCCTCCTGGAAGGGCAAGGCTTCTACTCGAGGTACTTCCTGGTACCAAAAAGAACAGGAGGCCTCAGACCCATCCTCGACCTGAGAAATCTGAACAAGTTTCTGGAGAGGGAAAGGTTCAAGATGCTTACCCTTGGAATCTTACTGCCCTACCTCCAGCAGGGAGATTGGCTATGCTCCTTAGACCTGAAGGATGCTTATACTCACATCCTCATCCATCCAAGTCACAGACAATTCCTCAGATTTGTGGTGGGAGGAAAGCACTTCCAGTACAGAGTGCTTCCTTTTGGCCTCACCTCCACCCCCAGGGTCTTTACAAAATGCCTGGCGGTGGTTGCGGCCTACCTCAGGAACCAGGGGATCTTTGTGTTCCCTTACCTGGACGACTGGCTTATCAGGGGCCAGTCTCCACAAGAGGCCAGGCAGGCCACCTTCAGAACCATATCCCTGCTTCAGCACCTGGGGTTCGTCATAAACTTCCCCAAGTCCATTTTAGTCCCCTCACAGGACGTGGAGTTCATAGGAGCAAGATTGGATACCATCCATGCCAAGGCCTGTTTGCCTGTGGACAGAGCTCACAGGCTGATAAAGTTGGCCGGCCAGTTTTGGGCGAACTCTGTGGTCTCGGCCAGACACTTCCTCCGGCTCTTAGGTCACATGGCTTCCACAGTGCATGTCACCCCACATGTCCGGCTACACAGGAGGCCGGCTCAGTGGCACCTCAGGGCGCAGTGGCTGCAGGCCACAGGGAAATTGTCAGACAGAATGAAGGTGTCCAAACTCTTGGTGGACTCCTTACGCTGGTGGAGGCATCTCCCAAATCTGGTCAGGGGTGTTCCTTTTCAGGCCTCCCCACACACTCAGGTACTGACAACCAATGCTTCCCTGCAGGGCTGGGGGCACACTGCCAGGGGGCCTGCACCCAAGGCCTGTGGTCTCCGTGGGAGGCCGACCAGCAGATCAACCTGTTGGAATTGAGGGCCATTCGATTAGCCTTACGGACTTTCTCTCAGATCCTGTCTCACCAGTCTGTCCTAGTTCAGACGGACAACCAAGTGGCTATTTTCTACATCAACAAGCAGGGAGGCCCAGGATCCAGACTTCTGTGCCTGGAAGCACAAGCTCTCTGCTCCTGGGCTGTCACTCAGGGCATGACCCTCAGGGCGGTCTACCTCCCAGGCCAGGAAAACTACCTGGCGGACAGGCTAAGCAGACTCCTGCAGCCTCACGAGTGGCAGTTGGATCCTCTTGTAGTTCAACAGATCTTTCTGAAGTGGGGTCTTCCGACCATGGATCTTTTTGCCAGTCCGCTGAACAGGCAACTACCCAGGTTCTGTTCCAGGCAACCGCATCCCTTGCAAACAGCGCCAGATGCATTCCTGATCCCCTGGTCAGAGAGCCTGCTGTATGCCTTTCCTCCCACACCTCTGGTGGCCCGGACTCTATTCAAAATCCAGAAGGACCAAGCCACGGTGATCCTGATAGCCCCCAGGTGGCCCAGGCAGCCGTGGTTCCCTCTTCTTCTGCAGTTGGCAGTGGATACTCCACTTCCTCTGGGGTTGCAACCCGACCTTCTGACTCAGGATCAGGGGTCCCTCTTGCATCCCAACCTCAAATCCCTCAATTTGCTGGCCTGGCTGCTGAAAAGCTAGTCCTTGCTCCCTTGCTCCTATCAAGAGAGGTTGAAGAGATGGTGTTGGCCTCCAGGAAGCATTCCACTAGGAGGCCTATGCTCTGAAATGGCGTAGGTTCTCTACTTGGTGTTCTCAACAGCAAGAGGACCCCTTCTCCTGCTCTGTCCAGGTGGTGCTATAATACCTGCTCCACCTTTCCAACCTAGGACTTCAGTCCAACTCTGTCCGGGTTCACCTCAGTGCCCTCTCAGCTCACCACTCGCCGGTGGATGGACAATCTCTCTCAGGCCACCCTCTGGTGTCTCGCTTTCTCAGAGGTCTGCTTCTGCTTAAGCCTCCTATTCGTCCATCAGCCACTGAGTGGGATCTCAATGTGGTCTTGCAGCTACTGACTCAACCACCTTTTGAGCCAATGGCAACCTTGCCATTTACGTTTCCTCTCCTGGAAGGTGTTGTTCCTTGTGACACTCACCTCGGCTAGGCGGGTGAGTGAGCTTCAGGCCCTGGTCTTGGATAGGCCGTATACCAGGTTCTATAGGAACAGGGTAGTCTTGTGGACTCATCCTAAGTTCCTTCCAAAGGTAGTGTCCTCCTTCCACCTCAACCAGGAGGTGGTCCTTCCGATGTTCTTTCCCAGGCCGCACGCCAGTAGGGCCGAAACTGTCTTGCATACCCTGGATTGTAGAAGGACGCTGTCCTTTTACCTAGAACATACGCAGGGGCATAGAAGGGCTTCTCAGCTCTTCATTTCCTTTGACCCTAATAAATTGGGGTTGCCTGTCACTAAGCATACGTTGTCCATTTGGGTGGCAGACTGTATCGCCTGGGCGTACAGGGCAGCCGGCCTCTCCCTGGAGGGTCGAGTCACGGCCCACCGGGTCAGGGCGAAGGCTGCATCAGCAGCTCACTTCCGTTCTGTTCCGTTGGCAGACATCTGCCGGGCCGCTACTTGGTCTTTAAGCCAGACTTTTGCGGACCACTACTGCCTCGAGAGGGAGTCTCGTAGGGACAGTGCTTTTGGGCAAGCAGTACTCCGTAATCTCTTTGAGGTTTAGGCAACTCCTACCCTCCGGCCCTGGTGTTGGGCTACCGTTCAGGTGTGGTCTCTGAGAAGATTCTCTCACTGTTGCTGAGGCTCTAGAGGGAGCTCTATTTTTTAGCCTGGGTTCCTGGTAGCCCAGAGCTAGGGAGCCACCCATATGTGAGGACTGACTTCCTGCGTGGTCCTGGAGAAAGAGTAGTTACTCACCTGTAACAGGTGTTCTCCAGGAGCAGCAGGAATCAGTCCTCACGACCCTCCCTCCTCCCCTTGGAGTTGCAGTTGTATATAGTTAATTTTCTTTTTGTGCTGTCTTTTAGCTATGTCATTAGACTGAGCAAGATGGCACCTTTGGGCGGGAAGGGAACCGCGCATGCGTGCCTGCATTCCCAAAGGCTTTCTTTGAAAGCTGGGGAAATGTTCCACATGGGGGCTCCGTCGACGCCGACGTCACCCATATGTGAGGACTGATTCCTGCTGCTCCTGGAGAACACCTGTCACAGGTGAGTAACTACTGTTTCCTGACATTGCCTTTCAATTTACCCCCTGCAACTTCATGTTATGCCCTCTAGTTTTACAGCTTCCCCGTCTTTGGAAGAGGTTTGTTTGTTCATTATTTCTCTTTAAGTATTTAAAGGTCTGAATCATATCTCCCCTGTCCCTCCTCTCCTCCAGAGTGTACATATTTAGGTCTTCATGTCTCTTCTCATAAGTCTTCTGACGCTGGCTCCAAATCATTTTGGTTTCCTTCCTCTGAACATTTTCCAGTCTTTTTATATCCTTTGCAAGATATGGTTTCCAAAACTGAACACAGTATTCCAAGTGAGGCCTCACCAGTGACTTATACAGTGGCATTAGTATTTCTTCCTTTCTGCTGGTAATTCCTCTTTGTATGCAACCCAACATCTTCCTGGCTTTTGCCACTGCCTTGTCGCACTATTTTGCCACCTTGAGATCCGCAGAAATAATCACACCAAGGTCCTTCTCCTGGTCCGTGCACACCAACCTCTCACCCCCTATCGCGTACATTTCCCCTGGATTTCTGCTTCCCAAGTGCATGACACTGCACTTCTTCGCATTAAATTTTTACTGCCAAGCATTAGACCATTCTTCCAGCTTTTGTAGATATTTCCACATGTTATCCATTCCCTCAGGGGAGTCCACTCTGTTGCAAATTTTCGTGTCATCTGCAAAAAGACAGACTTTTTTCATGCAGTCCTTCAGCAATATCACTCACAAATACATTGAACAGTGCCGGGCCCAGGACTGAATCCTGAGGCACCCCGCTAATCACTCTCCTTTCATGTGAGTGAGCTCCATTTACCATCACCTTCTGTCGTCTGTCAGTCAACCAATTTCTGATCCAGTTCACCACCTTGAGACCCATCCCCAAACTACTGAGTTTATTGATAAGCCTCCTATGAGGAACAGTATCAAAAGCTTTGTTGAAATCCAGGTAGATGACATTCATCACATGCCCCTGATCTAGTTCTCTGGTCACCCAATCAAAGAACTCAATCAGATTTGTTTGGCAAGATCGTCCTTTGGTAAAACGATCATGCAACTTGTTGGTTTTGAGAAAGTCCACTATTCGCTCTTTCAGAAGCGCCTCCGTTACTTTTCCCACAACCGAGGTAAGGCTCACGGGCCTGTAGTTTGTCACTTCTTCCCTTTCACCACTTTTGTGAAGAGTCTTTAAAGTCTTTCCTCATAGGGGTATCCTTCCACCCCCTTTATCATTTTGGTGTCCTTCTCTGTACTTTTTCTAATTACGCACATCATTTTTTAGATGTGGTGACTAGAACTGCATGCAGCAGTCAATGTATAGTCACAACACACATTGAAACAGGGGCATTATACGAGGTGTGATCAAAATGTATCGAGGCTTGTTGTATAGCTATATAACAGTACGTTGCACAATGATGCTATTAAGCATCATGGTGCAGTGACCTAGTTATGTGCTCTGCATGTGCAGAGTGTAGCATGGCTGCAGCACACCTGTACTTTTTTTTAATCATGTGATGTTTGATATCGTGTAAATGCCGTTTGTCAGATTTATGATGAGTGCAAAAATTGAACAGTGAATTTGCATTAAATTCTGCCAGAAACTTGGAGATTCATGCAGAGAGACTTATAACAAGTTACCACACGTGTATGGCAATAAATGCATGAGTCATGCTGGAGTTTATGACTGGTACAAACGTTTCCAAGAGGGCCGCCAAAGTGCTGACAGTGACGAAAGTTCTGGGAGGCCATCCACGAACAGGAATGAAGACAAAATTGAATCAGTGCATGCCGTAATACACTCAAATCATTGATTGACTATCAGGGAGCTTGCTGAGGACATGGACATTAGTTTCGGGTCGGTATAGTACATTCTCACTGTCGATTTGGGGATGAGACGTGTCTGCAAAATTTGTGCCAAAACTCCTGTCCCCTGACCAAAAGGAAGATTGACTGTCTGCAGCCAAGCAGTTGTTGGAATGCATTGAAAATGACCCAGAGTTCATCAAAAGAATTTTACTGGTGAGGAATCATGGGTTTATGGTTATGATCCTGAAACTAAGGCTCAATCCTTACAATGGAAGACTCCAAACTCTCCCAGACCCAAGAAAGTCCATCAGGTGAGCAGCAATGTCAAGGTCATGCTCACAGGTTTTTTTTGATTACCAGGGTATTGTTCATCATGAGCATGCTCCAAAAGGCCAAACCAACTTGTCCAAGTTCTGATTTGTTTGAGAGATGCAGTTCGTCATAAAAGGCCAGAGTTGCTTCATCACGATAACGCCCCAGCTCATACATCACATCTTATCCAGCAGTTCTTATTTATTTATTTGTTTTTATATACCACAGTATTTATAATCAGAGCGGTTTACAGGAGAACAACCCATTACATAAAACAGGTTACATTGAACATATGAACATAATACAATGAAAATGACAGGTTACATTAAACATGTGAACAGAACTTGACATAATGAATCATACAACAGTAGCGTTTAAAAACGGTGAACTATTTACGAGCTGAAGGGATCTTTAGTATAGGATGGTCAGACAAAGATCTCAGTTACATGATTGAATAAAAGATGGAATAGATGTGTTTTGATTGCCTTACGAAAGGTGAGCAGGTCAGAGATGAGACGGATAGGAGGAGGTAGGGAGTTCCAGAGTAGAGGGGTGAAGAGTGAGAAGGCTCTGTTCCTGGCGAATTGGGAGCTTTTACTAGCTAGGACTGGGATGACAAGGGTGTTTGCCATATTTGTTCTTCTGATTCTGTTGATGGTCTTGGCCAAATACCAAATTGAGCAAGTCCGTCAGCCTCCGAACTCACCTGACCTCGCACCCTGTGACTTTTTCTTGTTTCCAAAACTGAAATTACCATTGAAAGGAAGGAGATTCAACGACTTGGAGACCATTAAGCAAAATTCAACACAGTAGCTTCACGGCATAACAAAAGCAGTGGCTGTAACTTTGGATGAAGTGTGTTTTATTGGATGGGGACTACTTTGAAGGAGATTGAGTGCAATAACTATCAGTGTTATACTTCATGTGTTATTGTACAAGTCTCGAAACCTTTTGATTGCACCACATAATATCCTTTGTTTTATTCTCCATGCTTTTCCTTATAATTCCTAGCATTCTATAAGCTTTCTTAGCTGCTGCTACTGCTTGCTGAGCAGAGGATTTCAATGTATTATCCACAATGGCACATAGTTCTTTTTCCAGGAAGATGACTTCTTATGTAGAACCTTGCATCATGTAATCATAGTGTAGGTTGCATAACTTTGCACTTTTCTACATTAAATTTCATCTGCCATTTGAACACCTAGTCCATCAATTTCTTAAAGTTCTCTTGCAGTTATTCACAATCCTCTTGTGAATAATTTTATGTACCTACAAATTTGATCACCTCACTTCTTGTTCCCATCTCCAGATCCTTAATGTGTTAAAAAAAATAGTGGAGCCAGGACAAATCCCTGGGATACTCCACTATTCACCTTTCTCCATTGAGAAAATTGACCATTTAGCTCTACTCTATGTTTTCTATCTTTTAACCAGTCCTCAAACTACAACGGTTTACTTACTATCCTATTCCATGACTTTAATTTCCACAAGAGTCTTTCATGAAGGATCTTGTTAAAAGTTTCCTGAAAATCCAGATACTCTATATAAACTGACTCAGCTTTATCTACCTGTCTGTTTGCACCTTCCCTTGGCTAAATCCATGTTGGCTTTGTCGCATTAAGCCATGACTATACAGTATGTTCAGTAATTTTGTTCTTTATAGTGGTTTCTACTATTTTGTCTGGCATTGAAGTTGGGCTCATCAGTTTGTAGTTTCCTGTATCACTCCTGAAACCCTTTTTTGAAAATTGGCATTATGTTGGACAGTCTTCAGTCAGGTACTGTAGATGATTTTAATGATAGTTTACAGATTACTAATAATAGATTTGCAGTTCATTTTTTAATTCTTTCAGCATCCTGGGATATATATTCCATCTGGTCCAGCTGATTTGCTACTCTTTAGTCTGTTAAATTGCCCTATTACATCTTCTAGGTTCGTTGAGATTTGTTTTAATTCCTCCAATTCATCATCACCTGTAAATACAATTTCTGGCATGGGTATCTCCCCCTACATAATCTTCAGTAAAGACCAAAGCAAAGAATTAAGTTTGTTTTTCTGCTATAGCCTTGTCCTATCTTAGTGTCCCTGTTACTTTCTGTCATCTAATGGTCTACCTGACTCCCTTGCAAGCTTTTTCTTCGATTGTACCTGTAAAGGTTTTACTTTCATGGCAAGCTTTTTTTCAAATTCTCTCTTTGCTTGCCTTATTAATACTTTTCATCTAATGGCCAGGGCTTATGCTGTTTCCTGTTTTCTTTATTTAGATCCTTTTTCCGTTTTTTGAAAGATGCTTTTATGGCTATAAGAGCCTCTCTCACGGCATCCTTAAACCATGCTGGCAACAATTTGGCCTTCCTTCCACCATTTTTAAAGTGTGGAATATATCTAGTTTTTCAAAATGGTGTTTTTAACAATGCCCAGACTTGCTGCGAATTCTTAAGGTTTGCAGCTATTCCTTTTCGTTTCTTTCCTAAATATTTTTCTCAAAGCTTCTTGTCCCAAGTTGATATCTTCAAAATACATATATTATCATCATCATGATTATTGTTAATAATAATAATAATGATTAAGATGTATTAACTGCCTTTATGAAGAGATTCACCTAAAGATTGTATAACAGGTGTAACTTAACATAGGCTCTGCCAGGGAATGATCTATGAAGATACCCAAGCAACGATATGTCTTTAACTTTAATGTTTAGTATCGCATATTGTAAGCTGTAAGGGATGAGAGAGGTGATGGGTGAGGGAATGGGGGGAAGGGGAGGAAATGGAAGGGGATAGATGAAGATGTATGTAATATATGTTATATATGGAAAAATAATAAAAGTATAAAAAAAAGAAAATCAATTTATGCTAAAACTGTGCATGTCAGCTCTACTTTCTAATTCAGTGGACCCTTCTGCTCATTACAGAAATCATAATTTTTAATGTTTGCCCTGTCAATACTCTGTATAAAAAGAATCACAGAGTGCCAGAACTGTGCTTGCACATTCATACAAGTACATCTTCTCACCAAATGAGATGCACAGAATGATGCAAGTTTATTATGCTGGGGTCCATACTGAAACATGGAGTGCTGCTTTACATAATTATCAGTAGGTGCCCTATGAGCATCTTGTTTGTTGGTGGTACTATCATTGTGTCTGGTGCATGACAGATGGCAAACTTTAAATGTTTCCTGATATTATGTATTGCTTAACCTCAGACCTACAAACCCTTAAATGGAAAACTATACCTTTATAGGTAAGCATGCTCTTCTCTTCGATTCAAGATTTGGTGTAAGCCAAAGGAATCTAGGGTCATTAGCCAGCATCCCTCACAAATCCCAGTTAAATCTGTCAAGGAAAGTTATTCTCTTCACCAGTGATGTGTTTTCAGCTCTATGCATCGCCATGGAACTTTCTATTTTGTCATCTTCTTGAATCTGTGAAACTGGAATGCTGCTGGTGAAATTTTAGTATAAAAACTCCTAAAAGCAGCACAAGACCTGTTATTTGATGGCTTTTTGATTTTCACCTTCCTTCTTTGATGCTTTCTCAGCTCTTCAGTGAGCGATGACACACATTTACAGTTACTCGGTGATAACTTTCCATTGTGAAAGTTATTGTGTAAAATGTAACAGTTTAAATAGTCTGCTGTTCTGGATAGTTTTAGGTTAACTATTTCTTTAAAGGCAAAGCAGTGACCCTAAAAATAATGTGAAGCTCTATATATGCCAGTAAACTTTCAAATGGAGTTATATGCTCACTGGCAGCAAATGAACATAGAATTCCTCTAAACATGTATCTGCAGCTGCTAAATGGATGGGGTACACTGAAAATACATTAAAGTTCTTTGCCACTATCCATATGGTGGAGTGGCAGTGGGAGGACAGCATGAGGTTGGCACCAAAAGAATCTATATAGTGGTGATACTCAGTCACTATAGAGTTAAGGCTTGATTCCATCCTGGTCTGTAAGCCCGGTCTGAACCAGACGTACAGAGAGCGTTGCAATTCTGATCCCGCGGGGCACATCTTGCTCCATGAGATCAGAATCGTGATCAGGTCTGTACATGCAGGCCAGAACTGCAGGCCAGGACTGTGATTCAGCCCGAACTGCACATACAGGCCATGCCTAACTAACTCAGTCTGGGCTTTACAATGGAGCTGTGGCACCATGGAATCCTGTTGCCATGGCACTGTGGCTCATTGCAAAACTGTGATCCCAGCTGCTGGCTCCTGCACTGCATTCCCTGCAGTCAAGGCCAGGATCGGGCTGTGAGGAATGCTCACTGCCCCCTTCTACCACTTTCTGGCCCCGGGCCCACTAACCCTTGATGACTAGAGAAGTTATTCCACCTCAGAGGTGGAATAACTTCCCTGTGCAGGTCACCGGCCCCGGATGTACAGGGCCAACATTAGAATCAGCCCTGTATGTCCAAGGCTGACGACTGCCCACCACCCACTCTAACTCCACCACCGATCCTCCCCTTCCCCGCCCCCGTCTAACTTCCCTGTACAACGGTGGGGAAGTTAGCCGCTGGCAGGAAGAGGCACGAATAGCGGGACGTCCATCCCAATTTATTATTTAGCTTATGCTTTTCTAGTAGTGGATCAGGACAAGTTACTGTCAGCTACAGTAGGTAGTCGCTTGTCCCTAGAGGGCCCAAGACCACACAGAATGTCAATGGGATTTGAACACTGGTCTCTTTGGTCATCAGGCTGTTGCTCTAAACAATAGGCTACTCCTTCACTCCTCCAGGATGTCCATTAGCGCACACTGGGGAATGTTTATTAAAGGGCATGCTGCTGGTATATGTTTGAGCCATAAAACTATCGTGAATGCCCCCGTTAACATTTGAGGGCATATGCAACCATCCTGCTGCCATTATCCTGTTGATAATGTGCCATCTCGCACTAACTGGCATGTGGGGCACTTATTGCCATCCATTGAAATGGCCTTAACTGCACCTATGCTAACAGTAACATTTGTGGTTAGTGCATGCCCATATTGCGTGCGTAAAACGTGGTGCTCCATCCATGTCCACATTATGCTCCAACCTGCTCAGTCCCCACTCAATCGTGCGCTATTAACCGATTAGCGCAGGATTTGGCTGGTAGAAAAATGGTATACCGAAATCAGTTAATTAAATAAATAAATATTGCTGAGCTCTGAGCTGTTGACATGGTGCACTTAAGGCATGACAAACCCTGTGCTAATAGCATGGTTTAGTAAACATGGACCATAACGACATATTAGAATCTCAACCTTGAATACTATAGGGCTCATTCTATTCTGGATGTAGATCCCCCTCTGTATGTCCCGTCTGAACCGGACGTACAGAGGGGATCGCAATCGTGATCCCGCGGGGCATGTCTATCCTCGCGGGGTCAGAATCGCAATCAGTCATGTACATGCAGGCTGGGACTGTGATTTAGTCTGGCCTGCACGTACATGACCTGTCCGACTAACTCAGACAGGGCTTTTAAATGGAGCCACGGTGCCATGGCATCCGGTTACCATGGCACCACGGCTCCATTTAAAAGTCGCGATGCCGGCCACCAGATAAAAGTGTTTATTCCCCGCAGCCCGACTTCCGATCTGGCCTCCTAAGGCCAGGGTCGGGCTGCGGGGAATGGCTTCCCGCCCTCTGCCCCATCCACGCCCCAGCAGTACAAAAAAAGAAACATCCAGCCCTGAATCAGCCCTGTACATCCAGGGCTGGCAACCGCCCAGACTCTGCCCCCTTTCCCGCCCCTGTCTAACTTCCCCGCACAACCAGTGGAGAAGTTAGATGCGACCGGAGAAGGCACGAATAGTGGGGACATCCATCCCTGCTATTCATGGCACAAAATCTGGCCCTATCTGAAGACCATCAGAATCTTAGGCAAATGTGGAGACCTCTTGCATATATTTTTGGTGGAGCTTGATTGAGACTGAGTGTTGGAAATGCTCCTTTTTATAGAGAGGTTTCTCAGGCTCAGACAGCTGGGATTCCGTTCTTTCCCTTGATTTCCCTGAAAATGCTTAATAGTGACTGACTAATCTCCACGTGTCGGTAACTGAAATACCATGATGTATGTGCATAAATGTGTGTAGAAATTTAGCCACACCTTATACGGTAGAATTACCCTCTACAGGTCTAGAATATTGCAAACAGCACAGTACAGGTTGGTGTTGGGCTGTTGTGGCTTTGTCAGGATCATTTGCTTTGTTAGGGAATATCAAGAAAGAATGGGATAATGAGCGCCCTGCAAAAAATGGATTTCTTCTCTTTTTTGGTTGGTGACCCAGTATTAAGATTTGACTTATTTGTGAAGATGTTTTCTAAAGATCTTTCTAAACGTCAAAAACTGGAAGCCAAATCTATGGAGTATGTTTACTCAAGCACTTTAGCTGTCTTTGCAGGATTGTTGCACTGTGAAGATAGCTAAAGCGGGAGAAATGCAGCTACAGCAAGCCAGTTTCCATGATAGCTGCATGTCCCATGTTACCTGCAAGAAAGGACGGGATGTGGGCGGAGAGTGGCCATTCTAGATAGGAGCAGCTATCGCAGGCGTTCACATCTCGTGGTAGCTGCTCTTTCTGCAGGCTTTGCGGATGCAGTTACCACTACCTCAATGGGTGCTGATGGCTGCATCTGCAAAACTATTTTCCTCTGCACTCTGTTTTCTCTATGGTATCTGCAGGGAAAATGCTGATAATATTGGACTTTTTCAGCTAACGCCAGCAGCTTTTGCAGCTATCTCCCAGGATTAGCTGCAAAGGCCCATTGTGACATATTAAACATATAGAAACACAGAAACATAGAAATATGACGGCAGAAAAAGACCACATGGTCTATCTAGTCTGTCCTTCCATATAAACAACTACAGCAGTCCACTTTTTCCTTTAGGGATCCTCTGTGTTTGTCCCATGCTTTTTTGAATTCAGTTACTATCCTCATCTCTACCACCTCCACTGGGAGACTATTCCACGGATCCAGTACTCTTTCCGTAAAGAAATAGTTCCGCATATCACTCCTGAATCTATCCCCCTTCACCCTCATCCCATATCCCCTCATAGCAGAACTTGCTTTCAATTGAAAGAGGCTCTCTCCCTGAACATTTATGCCACGGAGGTATTTAAACATCTCAATCATATCACCTTTATCCCGGCTTTCCTCTAAGGATTACATATTAAGATCCTTAAGTCTGTCCTCATATGCTTTATAATGAAGACCACTAATCATTTTAGTAGTCACCCTCTGCACCGACTCCATCCTGTTCACATCCTTTTGAAGGTATAGTCTCCAGAATTGCACACTATACTCCAAATGAGGTCGCACCAAAGACTTATACAGAGGCATTATCACCTCCTTTTTTATGCTAGCCATTCCTCTCTGTATGCACCTAAGCATCCTTCTAGCTTTTGCCGTTGTCTTTTCTACCTGTTTAGCCACTTTAAGATCATCAGACACAACCATGCCTACGTCCCGCTCTTCTTTATCTTTATCTTTATCTTTATTTAAAATTTGATAAACCGCTTAGGCCGAAACATAAAAGCGGTGTACAAAAAAAAATAAAAGGTCAACACTGCAAACTATAGAAAAAGGAACGCCAAAATATAACAGGAAAGCAAAAGAAAGGACAGTGCAAAGCAAAAACAACAAACAATAATCGCAACCAAAACACAGACTGACTCAATTAAAACAACGACAGACAAGGGGAAAACAGGACCAAAATCTAGCTGAGACAAGACAACAATAAAAACAATGAAACTACTACGTCAGGGGGGGGGGGGGGGTCCAAGGGAAGGTCAAATGCTTTTTGGAAGAGGTAAGTTTTAAGGGATGCTTTAAATTGAGAAAAGGAGTTTTCAAGACGAAGAGACGAAGGTAAAGTATTCCACAACCAGGGACCAAGGAAAAAGAAAGCAGAGTGACGGGTCTTTTCAAGATGTGCATGGGAGGGGGGAGGCAGAGACAGACGATTAGCGTGAAGAGCACGGAGCTGGCGATAGGGTGTGTGCAAGGAAACCAAATCAGCCAGATACAAAGGGTTATGGGTGTGGATGGCACGGTGTGTGAGAATGAGAATTTTGTAATGAAATCGGACAGATAGGGGCAGCCAGTGTAGACGAAAGAGGATAGGAGTGATATGATCAAAACGGCGGGCAAAAGTGATGATACGGGCAGCGGTATTTTGAATTAGTTGGAGGCGTCGGAGTTGATACTTGGGGAGGTTGGCTATGAAAACATTACAATAGTCGAGTCGGCTGGTGATCAGGGCAATAACAAGAGTAACTAATGATTCTAAGGGAAGAAATGTGCGGACAGCTCGAATTTGATGAAGGGTAGCAAAACAACGCCTAGTGAGGGAAGAGATATGGTCGTGAAAAGAAAGAGAAGGATCAAGAACTACTCCAAGATACCGAAAGGAGGATACAAGAGGAATGGGTACAGAATCGATCAAAGGGGCAGAGGAGGGGCAAGAACCAGTGAGGGATACCCACATAGCCGTGGATTTGGATGGGTTCAGGCGTAAGAAATGCTGGGAAAGCCAAGAAGCCACATGTGAGAGACAGATATTGAAAGGGGAAAGATCCAGAGAAAGTGGGGAAGTGTGATAGAGTAATATGATGTCATCTGCGTAGACATAGGGAGATACTGGGTACTGCTGCAGTAAGAGAAGTAGAGGGGCCAAAAAAATATTAAACAACAGAGGAGACAGAACCGAGCCTTGAGGGACACCACAGGTGAGGGGAAGAGGGGAAGATGATGTTCCGTTAAGAGTGACGGAAAAGGATCGGGCCGTAAGAAAGGAACGAAACCAAAGAAGAACCGTATCGTGAAGACCCACCTCCGCAAGACGAGTGAGAAGCAGGGTGTGATCGATTAAATCAAACGCAGCAGAAAGATCCAGGGAAACCAACAGAGTAACATCACCACGATCATGTGCAACGTGAAGCTCATTCAAAACCGCAAGAAGAACAGTCTCGGTGCTGTGGCCCTGTCGAAATCCGGCTTGCCGAGGGTGAAGTGCGTTAGTGGATTCTATGTGGGAAGACAACTGATTAAAAACAAAACGTTCCAGAAGTTTAGATAAGAAGGGGAGATTTGACACAGGACGCCAATGTGCAAGGACAGAGGGATCAAGAGATGATTGTTTTAAAAGAGGGTGAACAATGGCAGATTTCCACGAGGAGGGGAATAGACCAGAGGATAAACTAGAATTTATGATGGTAGTGATAATTGGGATGAGCTGAAGCGAGGGCTCTGACAGCCAACGAGAAGGAATTGGGTCCAGAGCACATGTGGTCTTTCGAGAGGTAGACAGCGTGGAGAGTATTTCAGCAGAGGACACCGGATGGAAAGAGGACCATATGTGAGCAAGAGCTCGATTTGGCGCAGGGGAAGAAGGCGGGGGTGAGCGATCAATGGCAAGCGAACTACAGATAATAGGAAGTGGTGCTAATGGAGGTGGAGGAGGAATAGGGAAGGAGGCACGTAAGGTAAGGACTTTGTCTGAGAAGAAGGTAGCCAGAGAGTGAGCGTCAGGGGCCCCCATAGTTGAGGTACTATGGGAGTTAGTGGATGAGAGTTTCCGTAGGATAGTGAAGAGCTGGCGAGAGGAATTCGCAGCTCCTGAGATCTCGGCTGTATAATAGGCCCGTTTGGCTGATTTGGTGGACAAAAGTACTTCACCCCCTATACTATATTGCTCCCTTGGATTGCTGTAGCCCAAATGCATGACCTTACATTTTTTAACATTAAATCCCAGCTGCCAAATTCGAGACCATTCTTCAAGCTTAGCTAGATCCCTCCTCATGTTATCTACACCTTCCTGGGTGTCTACTCTATTGCAGATTTTGGTATCATCCGCAAAGAGGCAAACCTTACCCGACAGCCCTTCCGCTATATCACTAACAAAGATGTTAAAAAGAATCGGACCAAGGACAGATCCCTGGGGCACACCACTGGTAACATCCTTCTCCTCAGAGTGAGCCCCATTTACTTGTACTCTTTGTCGCCTCCCACCCAACCAATTTCTAACCCAAGCAGTAACTTTAGGGTCCATCCCTAGTGTGCTCAGTTTGTTTATAAGTCGCCTTTGAGGAACAGTGTCAAAGGCTTTACTGAAATCTACATACACCACATCTAGGGCTCTCCCTCAGTACAACTCCCTGGTCACCCAGTCAAAGAAATGAATCAGATTTGTCTGACAAGACCTGCCTCTGGTGAATCCATGCTGCCTCGGATCCTGTAATCCACTGGACTCCAGAAACCTTACTATTTTCTCTTTCAGCAGCGTTTCCAATAATTTACTCACCACCGAAGTTAAACTAACTGGCCTGTAGTTTTCAACCACATCCTTACTTCCACTTTTGTGTAAAGGCACCACATGAGCCTCTCTCCAGTCCTTTGGCACCACTCCCGACTCCAACGAGGCATTGAAAAGGTCAGTCAGTGGAGCTGCTAGAACGTCCCCAAGTTCCCTCAGTATTCTAGGGTGAATCCCATCCGGTCCCATCGCTTTGTCTAATTTAAGTTGAGCTAGCTTCTCACGAACACAGTCTTCTGAAAATTGTTCAAGATGTCCATCGCCTCTGTTCCTGTTTGTGGGTGTTTTCTGAGGACCTGCTCAGGTTCTTCATCTGTGAACACAGAACAGAAATATTTGTTAAACAATTCCATTTTATCCTTATCAGCTTCTACATATTCCTCCCCTGCACCCTTGAGTCTGACAATACTACTTTTGCCCTTCCTCTTCTCACTAACACTTGATTAGGTGTCAGCAGTTCCCAAAGCTGAGAAGGTTACTAGAGTTCAACATCCGCAAAGAGGCAAATCTTACCCGACAGCCCTTCCGCTATATCACTAACAAAGATGTTAAAAAGAATCGGACCAAGGACAATTTCTACTAAAGCACCGTTTTAAGAGCTCCCAGTCAGAGAGCTAGCAATTTAATAAAAATAAACCCTCAAATCCTTACCGTTGTTTGACCTGTAGAGCCCCTTTCCTCATCGTCCCTCCAGTCCAGTGAAGACGCATAGACTATGCACACCTACCAGCAGGTGGAGACTGAGAACTACTGTTTTGATGACATCACAGTATAAAGGTCCCATGCAGTCCTGGTCTCACCAGTATTTCTCAGTCTCCAGCAGATGGAGGTTGTCTCATCCTGTGCAGTCTGGATTGGTTTGGAGTTATGGACCTGAGGATTCTTGGAACATGGGGCTTAGGTTGGCTGGGGCCTCTTATAGTGCCCTGGGGTGCAGAACCTGGTGGCGCAAGATCCCTCCCCTTCCCCCACCCATTTACTTTCCCTCAGGGAGTTTGAAAAACAAAGGAAAAAGATAGCGGTGGAATGCTTGTGGCGTGACTAGATCCCTCTCCTCCTCCAGGGGCCTTTGGCATGCTAACCCTTAGGCTTGTGTGGCAGAATGTGGTGATACACTCTTGTCTCTGCTCCTGAGCCTCAAATTGGGCTAGGTAAGGAGTTTTCCCTTTGCTTCTTCCTGATATGGCTGCATTGAGTTTAAAAAAACAAAAGAAACCAAGATAGCAGCGGAGACCATTACCGCTTGTAAAAGAGGCAAGTGACTGCTCTGTGGAAGAAGGGGGCATTGGATGGTGCTCGGCCTCCCTCTTGGCTGGATTCTGCTGAGTGGCCAGCGGGATGACAGTCTTTTCTGAGCTCCTCTGATTGTAGACACACGGTTCTGTGATGGGACATCAGCCCATGAAACAGAGGGGTTGCTCCCAGGTTGATAGGGTTGCTGCAGGTCAGGGTTCTTTGTAGCAGACTCACTCGGCTAGCGGCTCCGTTGCTTGGGGGTATGGAATTGAGGATGAGCTAGCCTCAGGACATAGAAACATAGAAATATGACGACAGAAAAAGACCACATGGCCTATCTAGTCTGTCCTTCCATATAAACAACTACAACTGTCCCCTTTTTACCTTTAGAGATCCTCTGTGTTTGTCCCATGCTTTTTTGAATTCAGGTCCTGTCCTCATCTCTACCACCTCCACTGGGAAACTATTCCGCGGATCCAGTACTTTTTCCGTAAAGAAATATTTCCGCATATCACTCCTGAATCTATCTCCCTTCACCCTCATCCCATGTCCCCTCGTACCAGAACTTGCTTTCAAATGAAAGAGGCTCTCTCCCTGAACATTTATGCCATGGAGGTATTTAAACATCTCAATCATATCACGTCTATCCCGCCTTTCCTCTAAGGTGTACATATTAAGATCTTTAAGTCTGTCCTCATATGCTTTATAATGAAGACCACTAATCATTTTAGTAGCCACCCTCTGCACCGACTCCACCCAGTTCACATCCTTTTGAAGGTGCGGTCTCCAGAATTGCACACTATATTCCAAATGAGGTCACACCAAAGACTTATAGAGAGGCATTATCACCTCCTTTTTTCTGCATTCCTCTCCATATGCACCCAAGCATCCTTCTAGATTTTGCCGTTGCCTTTTCTACCTGTTTAGCTACTTTAAGATCATCAGACATAACCACGCCTAGGTCCCGCTCTTCTTTAGTGGACAAAAGTACTTCACCCCCTATAATATATTGCTCCCTTGGATTGCTGCAGCCCAAATGCATGACCTTACAATTTTTAACATTAAATCCCAGCTGCCAAATTCTAGACCATTCTTCACGCTTAGCTAGATCCCTCCTCATGTTATCTACACCTTCCTGGGTGTCTACTCTATTGCAGATTTTGGTATCATCCGCAAAGAGGCAAACCTTACCCGACAGCCCTTCCGCTATATCACTAACAAAGATGTTAAAAAGAATCGGACCAAGGACAGATCCCTGGGGCACACCACTGGTAACATCCTTCTCCTCAGAGTGAGCTCCATTTACCTGTACTCTTTGTCGCCTCCCACCCAACCAATTTCTAACCCAAGCAGTAACTTTAGGGTCCATCTAACGAGGCATTGAATAGGTCAGTCAGTGGAGCTGCTAGAACGTCCCCAAGTTCCCTCAGTATTCTAGGGTATATCCCATCCGGTCCCATCGCTTTGTCTACTTTAAGTTGAGCTAGTTGAGGACAGTCGGGACATGAGCGGCGCTCAGAGCCACCAAACTCGCAGTATTTCTTAAAGTAAACCAAAAAAAAGGGAATTGGAGAGTGTCCTCTCGTCGCAAACTAGGTGGCAATACCAGCATAGCACACTAATGCAGTGTGGATCTTTGGAGTGCCGAGGTAATTTTGGCGGGAACAGCACTATTATCTTCTCTTCACCAGTCCTCTGCACTATCAAGAGTGGGAAGTCCCTTGCAGTATGTGTCCCTGGTTCAGACAGGAGAGTTGAAGCTGTGCATTCTCCACACGGATGAGTCGTGTCCGTGCAGTTTGTTTACTATATTGGTATTTTTAGGTTTTGTTTTTAGAGTCAGTGTATGCCTCTTACTCAAAAACAAACAAACAAAAAATAAAGGAAACACAAAATATCTTAGAATAAAGAAAGCAGAGAGCAGTCGGGTCCTCCCACTTTATTCGGTTGATTAGGCAGGTCCATATTCTCTCATCTTTTCCAGCCCTTGCCAAGGTTAGGGCTTTTGCTTTCAGGCTTAGCAGTATTGATCATCTCTTGAGAGGCCCAGGTTAGGACTCCTGTGAAGATAAAACCAGCTGAATCAGGAGCTGGTCCTATAGTTCGAGGTCTAATATTCATTGGATTCCCACGGACCAGGTTGGGTAAGCGATGTCTCTATTATGTGAAATTAAGAATATGTGTAAGCAGTAAAGTGGGGGTGTTTTGGCTTGGCTATCAGTATGAGGGAACTGGTCTGTGTTGGTAACTAAGCTTATTTTCGGCCATCAACAGTCCCGTTGAATTAATCATTGTTAGTCAGTGTCATATGTATTGGATCAGATTCCTTAAGGACAGCCATTCAGGGTCAGACCAAAGTCCATCAAGCCCAGTATCCTTTTTTCCACAGTGACCAATCCAAGTCACCTAGCTCCCACAGTTGCAGAATCGGGTGTAATTGAGGCACGTCAATTTTTTGGACGGCCCAGATGTGCCCCGGGTAGAATTGGCCTCCACATACATAACTTTACACTTGTCCACATTAAATTTCATATGCCATTTGGATGTTCAGTCTCCCGGTCTTGCAAGGTCCTCCTCTACATTTTCATAATCCACATACAATTTAACATTCTTGAATAATTTGGCATCATCTGCAAATTTGGTGACCTCACTCACTATTCTCATTTCCAGATCATTAATAAATATATTAAAAATCACCGGTCCCGGTACAGATCCCTAGGGTACGCCACCATTCAGTTTACTGTACTGAGAAAATTTACCAATTATCCCTACTGTCTGTTTTATTTTGTCTTTTAACTACTTCATAATCCTCACTAAAACATTGCTTCCTATCCCATGGATATTTAATTTCCTCAGAAATCATTCATGTTGTACATTGTCAAACCCTTTCTGAAAATCCTGATACACTATGGGGCAAGGGCAGCGGAACAACCTTTTATTTGGAGGGGCCAAAGAACACAATTTCCAGCCCTGCCTCCAAGCTCTCTATTCCCGATGCTATGTTGGTCAAAATATTGGTGGGGCCATGGCCTCTGCTTCCCATCCCTTTCAGCTGCCTATGCAATGGGGGTTAATCCTTATTTGCAGTTTCCATGTGTAAATGGCAATTTTAAAGGGCTGAATTTACAAGTGGATGTCCTTACTATGCCGAAATTCTAAGGAAACATGTCAGGGATGTGCTTAAAGAATGGTCTGGGTAAGTCAAAAATCTATACATGTATTCTCTAGTTCATATGATTGCAATTGTCCATATCAGGATTTACAGCCGTTCCTGGCCCATATAGGTTTTTAAAAAGTGCTTATTTCAACCAACTCTTTAAAGGACGGATTAAGGGGTTTATCCTCTAATCCCCCATTGTTTATTTCCACCTTCAAACTGAAATTAGATAAATATAGCAGCATCTTTACTTAATTGGTAGCATTTATATATGTGTAAAAAAAGGCCTGGCAATCTACTTCCGGTCAGATCTTGCCAAGAAAACCCAGGGCTGCTGGGTCACCAGGAGTCAACATCGACTTGATGGCACTTTAAAAAAAAGTGCTGGCATCTACACATGGAAGTTGCCAAGTTTCCCCCACTGATTTTTCCCATACGTAGATTTGCAAAATGGATCCTCTGGCTCCAGATATCGGCAAATACACGTATACTCCTGCACTATTATAAAAGCCTGCATGTTTAGCAGATCCTTTTCTAAAATACTGCTAGAACTGTGTATGTTGCAACCTTGACATCTTAATTCTATGCTCCACATACTATCTAAAATGTGCTCTTTTTTAATCAACTGGCTCATCTTTATCCATATGTTTATTCATGCCTTCCAAAAAAATGTAGCCAATGGGTGAAGCAAGATTTCCCTTAGCTAAATCTGTGATCTCCAGGGACAAGCAGGAATGTAGTCTTCACATATGGGTATCGTCAGTACTGACGGAACCCGCACGGGAACGCTCTCCAGCGTCCAATAGGAAAGCTTTTGGGAGCATCCCACAGCGCATGCGTGCTGCCTTCCTGCCTCTGTACCTCTCTCACTTCAGTTCTTCGTTTTCCGCAGAGCCGACAGGACACGGTACCCTGCCACCGCAGAAAATCTACTTTTATTTCTTGTTTTTTGTGGTCGCATCTGCCTTCACTCAACGCCTACCGGTACCACCGGTTCTCTTCTTCCTCTTTCTAAAAAAAACCAAACACATATTTTTCTTCCGGGTTTTTCCCTATTTTCGGTGCTAGGCGCCATTTTGGGCACTAGGCCCATTTTTTTCTTCAAGCATGGAGAAACCAGCCAGTGGTTTCAAAAAATGCTTAAAATATGGCGGTACCATCTCTGTCATCGACACCCATGATTGGTGTCTAAAATGTTTGGGCCCTGAACATTGTCCAGCGGAGTGTCTCTCCTGCATGAGGATGACCAAGAGGGGCTAGCCGAATAGAGCTGCAAAACTCGGTACCCTTTTTGCCTCTGACACAATGTCAGTTGCATCTACGTCTTCCAGGGCTTCATCTTCCTCCAATGGATCTCAAGTAACCAAAAGTAAAACTAGCCAGTCCTCGAAGGGAAAATCTCCTTCGAAGTATCGAGATGCCTCGGGCATTTCCCTCGAGGATACTTCACCGGCAAAACATCCCGGCGGGCGAGCTCGAAAGCATTAACGGGGCTCCAGGATGTTCCAGAGGCCTCGACCTCTGCGGAACTACTGGTGCCATGCTCTGGGGTCGTGGCCACATCCACCGGTACCAGCACCCAGGCATCGGCAGAATCACAGAATCCTCTCTATCAAACGCAGTCTAGCGGCCCTCTTAGCAGCCTCGGTACTGCTAAGACTGCAACAGACGGTTCCACAGGTATTGGTACCGATATCGGTACCGGTACCGACAACACCTGCTTCAACAGGACTGCTTCCCCCCATGCCGATGTCTGGTATGTACTGACTTTGAGCGGTACCGATACCATGCATCACAGGAGCACCCGGTGCATGAGTCTTCCGATTCTGATGACTCTGATTCTACCGATACCAGAGTGAATTTATTAGAAGATTCAACTCCCTCTCCTCAACGCAGGATGTCTCCTCCAGAAGATATGCCCTTCCAAGACTTCATACGTGATTTAGCAAAAGGCCTTGCAATCACTGTGATTTCAGAAAAAGAACCTAGGGCAGAGGAATTAAGGATTCTACAATACCCTATGGCTCCCAAGGAAGCAACTATGCTTCCCATTCACAAGATCTTATATGATCTGAAGTTGAGAACGTGGGAGACTCCGTTAATGATATCTTCACATTCCCGATGCCTGGACACTATGTACCGAGTGCCAAGTTGTCCTGGTTTTCAAAAAGCTCAGTTACCACACTATTCAATGGTAGTGGAATAGGCCATGCGAAGAATCAAGAGTGCAAAAACACACTCTTCTAATCCTCCAGGCCGTGAATCCAGGACACTCGATGCCTTTGGCCGTCAATGTTTTCAATCCTCCATGCCGGGAGCCAGGATCAGTTCCTACATTCTGTATATGGGAATGTTCCTGGAAGAAGTCACAAAGGACTTGGAGCTCATTAGTCCTTCTGTCTCAGAGGGAAAAAGAGCAGACTACCTTATTGTGGTCAAACATGCCCAGAATGTCTCTAAATTTATGAACTGTTCTACCTTAGACTGTTTTGAATGTCTTAGCAGAACCTCTGCTATATCCATAGGAGCACATTGTATTGCTTGGGTTCAAACATCAGACTTAGAACAGTGGGTGCAAGAAAAGCTGGGAAACATTCCTTGCACAGGAGAAAATCTCTTTGGTAAGGACTGGCAAGACAAGGCTAATCAGCTTGAATCTGACAATACTACTTTGAACAGATTCGCAAAGGCTACAGCCAACCCAACAAAAAAGAAAACATTAAAGAAACCTTTTATCAGTAAGAAAAAGAAGTCTTACCAATCTTACACCCATCAAACTCACTGTCCACTTCATGTTTCCCAAAAGGGACAACAGAACAAACATCAGAGAAAGCCACAAGCTCAAAAAGCTCAACAGGCTCAACAGACCCAGCCCCCTCAGGGTCTTTGACTTCCACCTAGAGAACTTAGTCATTCTGCCCCTAAAAGGTCCATAACCCTTGACCATTCCAGGCAGACTATGCCATTTTGTCAAAAGATGGCAACAAATAACATCAGAAAATTGGACTCTGTCCATTGTAAGATTTGGATACAAGCATCATTTCCTCAACTTGCCCCCACCTACAATTCTGAGACAGTTCAATTCTCAGGGCCCTGCCACCGACCTCTGTGGCAGGAGGTCTCTTCACTTCTGGCTCAAGGAGCAATCGAAGAAGTGCCCATATCCCAACAGGGGACAGGGTTCTACTCCCCCTATTTTCTTATTCCAAAGAAGACAGGGGGACACAGGCCTATACTAGACCTCAGAGAATTAAACAAGTATTTGTTCCGAGAAAAGTTCAAGATGATCTCCCTCGGAACACTTTTACCATACCTTCAAAGTCAAGATTGGCTATGTTCTCTAGATCTAAGAGATGCGTACACGCATATTCTCATCCACTCAGATCACAGGAAGTTCCTTTGATTCCTGATCCAAGGAAGACACTTCCAGTACAGAGTTCTTCCTTTCAGACTTGCCTCTGCTCCGAGAGTCTTCACAAAATGCATGGCAGTGGTAGCAGCATTTATGAGGACTCTAGGAATATTCGTCTTCCCTTACTTAGACGATTGGCTCATTCGAGCATCGATAGCTCCAGAGGCCAGCTTCGCTCTCTCTCGAGCAATGACAATTCTTCAATACTTGGGGTTGGTCATAAAACCTCCCAAAATCTCATCTCACCCCCTCTCAATCTCTAGAATTCATAGGGGCTCGTCTAGACACACTGCAGTCAAAGGCTTTCCTGCCCCAGCCACGCTGTCTACGTATAATACAACTGGCATCTCAAGCATCTATGAAGGTATTCCTTACTGCTTGGGAGATGCTTCAACTGCTGGGACACATGGCATCCACTGCCCATGTGGTTTCCTATGCTCGCCTGCACATGTGAGCAGCACAGTGGACCCTTTCCTCTCAGTGGTCACAAGCCTCGGGTCGACTAACAGACCACACGTCTGATTTCGTCCCTGAAATGGTGGCAATCCCTGGAAAACCTCCTTGTAGGCTCTCCTTTCCAGCAACCTCTATACCAAACCACTCTGACTGCCTGCAAAAGAGTAGCATTGAAATAGCATTGAAAATAGCTCTAGGAGGTTTATGTGAAGGGAAACCTCCTGTGAGGTCCAAAGACCCTGAGTGGAGAGATCGTGCAAGTGGGCCCCGCAACGATCTCTCCACTCAGGGTCTTTGGACCTCACAGGAGGTTTCCCTTCACATAAACCTCCTAGAGCTATTTTCAATGCTATTCAAGTCTTTCAGGGCCATCTCAGCAACAAAACAGTACTGGTCCAAACCGACAATCAGGTAGCTATGTTCTATGTGAACAAGCAAGGCAGAACAGGCTCTCTGTCGCTATGCAACAAAGCTTTGTGAATATGGGCCCTCGCCAGAGAGTTACAAATTCACCTGTTTGCAGTATACCTTCCGGGCATTCAAAACTTGTGGGCAGACAAACTCAGTCGAATACTGCTGCCACACGAGTGGTCCCTCCACTCAGTTGCTCTTCAGCAGTGGTGGTGAGAGGACCTGCTTTGGAGAGCTCCTGCTAGGGGGAGGAGTTTAGCTCCCTGACTGTGCTTGGATGTCGGGTCCTGGGCCACCTCCAGCGGGAGAGGCCCAGGCCCAGAGGCCTACCAGGCCAGGTAGGCCTCCTTCGCTGCAGACAGATGGGGCTGCTGGTACTTCTTTACAGCTGGTGCCCCGGGAGGGGGACTCCCCAGGTAGGACTGCACATGACCAGGGAGGAGGGACCCACATGCCCGGAGGCTCGGGCCTGCTACCCCCTGGAGGAGGCTCGCTTCTCCTTCCCAGGCAGGGTGTGGAGGCTGGGTGGAGGCCAGGAGAGGCCCTGGGGAGACCCTGGAGTATTGTCTCGAACAGTATAGGGGGAGGCGGGTTCCCCCCTCCGCCTCGGGTCCTGGAGGAGGCCTCTACCTCCTCCATTGAGGATGAGGATGGAGGGTCGGGCCTGCCGTCCTTCCAGCAGCCTGCTAGGGCCCCGGAAGAGATTGTGGCGGCGGTGCGACAGCTCCGGGGTCTCCAGGAGGAGGCGGCCCAGCTGCATGCCCAGCTCTCCCACCTGGAGAGCCTGCAGGCCACCATTCCTGGTAAGGAGTGGGTGGCCTATAAAACGTATCTGAAGGGGGTGAATCGGGCCTTGAAGGCCAAGTACCACGGGATTGCTTATTTGAAGAGCCAGGGTTGTGGGTCCCTCGCTGAGGTGTACCACAATTACGACCGTTGGAGTGTGCCTGCAGTTCAGGGGAGGCCCCCAGGGGCGGGTGGGCCGGTGGGCTATCACCGATCCATTTGTTTGCCCTTCCAATTTTCAGCTGCTGGGGGGTCTACAGCACGCTCACTGCCCTTTCCTTCTACAGTATTAGCTGGGTTCAATGCTCCTTACCTGCAGCAGGCTGCTGGTCCTGACGCTGCAGATGTCCTGTCCCAGACTCCTGCGGCTGCGGTGCCTGCCCTGCTCGATCCTGCGCTCCACGTTGGTGCTCCGGCATTCACGGGCACGGATTCGGCCCGCCCGGGTTTGTTGGGTTCGGCACCGGGATCGTCCTTCTCCAGTGCGGTCAATTTGATGGCTTCGTCCAGCACCGGCCCCGGATCCAAGGGGGGGCTCCGAGGGCTTCCTCCGTCTCCTCTGCGGGTCATTCCCGCCGTTTCTCCTGCCCTCCCGACGTCCTGCATCGCTGTTGGGATTCCCCAAGATGGCCGCCGGGGAGTGAACGATGACGTCAGGCTCACTGAGAGGGCTGCTTCGCTGCTGGACGGGTCTGTCGGGCTTCCCCCAACTCGATCGCATCTCCAAGATGGCCGCCGCGAGCCGGGTGATGTCACTTACGGGTTCCCCCAGAAGGGTGAAGATGGCCACGATCTTCCGTCTGCCCTGCCGAAGGAGTACCGGCGGCGGTCTGCGGAGGTTTTGTTGGACCTCCCCCGCTTCTCCTCCACCGGAGGGGTTCTTCGAGATGGCGCTTCCTTCCCGGATGGATTTTCCACACGTCGGGGGTCGGTGGATTCTGCAATGGATCGCCGGATGCTGTCTGCTGCAGTCACTGAATGTTCTGTGAGGACTGCGGGTGTACAGGGGGATGTTGTGGGTACAGCTTCTCCTTTCCTGGCTCCTCGAAGGCTGCAGTCTGGCTGCCCCTGGTTTCCGGAGGTGGCTGTTTGGCGCCGGAAGGGTGCAGGAAAGGGGAAGGACCAGGGTCGGGGCTGCTTTCCTTTGCCTGCAGCCCCAGGGGGGGACCGGAAGGGTACTCCGCAGCTGTCTCTGCAACATGTGCTGTTGGAGCGGGATGTACGGGCTTCTGTGACTGCGGATAGTGTGGCCGAGGGGGGCCTGGCTCGCGGGGGGCGTCCGTCCCCTCTGCTGGAGTCTTGGCTGCCGGCCTGGATGTCCCTGACCTCTGTGCCACGTCTGGCACCGGCAATCAGGTAGGAACTGGGGTTGGAGGGGGGCAGCGGGAAGGGGGATCGGGGGGACTGGTCTTCAGAGGCCCTGTCCTGCTGTCTCAGGACGGTCCTGCCTTATTGCCGGGAGCCCTGCAGAGGGAAGAGGTTGGTGAGCTGCATGGGGGTCTTGCATTTGAGGTGTCTGCTGTCCCTGTAAAGGAGCACGGACCTCCTGTAGCTGTGGGGGAGAGGGAGGGGGAGCGGATGACTGGCCCACCAGTGGGAGGGGGGTAATGGTTCATTTGGATGGGGAGCAGGGACCGAAGTCAGTGGGGATGGGGGATGGGACAGTGCACCCGGATCCCAGGACTGGGGGTGGGGCCGTGTCTTTCCCCAGTTCTGGTAGCGGAGACACAGGAGACACAGGAAGGGCTGGGAATGCAGGGCAGGGGTACAGGGGGGTTCCCTGGTATTCCTGGTGTCACAGAAGAGCAAGTGCATGACGCCATTCTGTTAGCCCTGGAGACCCCGGACGGCCCTAAAGGGGCTTTTGCTACACTTAGGAGGCAACAGGGTCTGGTAGACACATCGGATAGGGTGGAGGGAGGAGATCCGGAGTTGCCAGGTGGCACCCAGGGAGAGGGCAGAGAAAGTATCCCTGATTCTGTGTTCGCAGAGCTGATCCTGCCTAGTCCCACGGTCGCTCCATTGGAGGTGGCTGAAGATCCTGAACCACAGCAGCGGATTTTCTCGCAGGCTGTTGCGGGGGAGGTGAGCGGAGGTCAGGGGCTGGAGGCCGGGGGGTCGCTCCCCCCCCGTACTTTTGCAGAGGCCCTGAGGGGGTCTGCTGCTGCTACAAGGACTTCAGGTGGGGCTGGGGGGAGGGGGGTTTCCCAAGGGAGAGGTCCTGTGGGCGGGGGAGGAAGTGGGGGAGGGTTCCGAGGGGTAGGGGGTGAGGTTCGACGGCGCAACGTGGCGCAGATCCGGTGGGCTGGGGAGGGGCCCCCTCCAGCCAGGGAACAGGTCTTGAGGATGGTCCTTGGGCTGGGGTTTCTCCCGAGGGATCTCTATGCCTTCATCCACATGAACAACACCATTGAATATGATGTTAGTTTCATGTTGAGACGGGGGCTGGAGATTTTCTGGGACCGATACCAGCAGCAGAGGGGGCAGGGTGGGTGGGCTGACTTTCGTGTTGTGCCTATCTCTCGCCAGGGGACCATACCTGTGACCATCCTGGTTAGGAATGAGTCGCTCCCAGGGCAGGACATCCAGTTTTGGTTGTTGCGTCATGCGGTGCTTCTCGCACCCCTGGTTAAGGGCGCTGGGCCCCAAGGGGTGTGGGACGGGTCGTGGAAGGGTAAGATCCGTTTGCGTGAGGTGGGAAATGTCGTGCAGCACGTGCCCTCGGCCGGTTTCCTCGGCCGGGATCGCATCTTGTGCTACTACCCTGGGCAACCTCGCGAGTGTCACCGCTGTGGCTCATTCAGACACCTGAGCATGAACTGTCCCGAGCAGGTCTGCACCCGTTGTGGTGGACGGGGTCACGCCTTGGCCGGGTGTTTGCTGATCCGGTGCAACCTTTGCGGGGAGTTGGGCCACCCCTTTGCCCGATGGCCCTCCGCATCACACAATGGACCGGGGGGGGGGATGTCGTCGCCCCACCTCGGGCTCCTGTGCGGGAGGAGGTTGTGGAGGACCTTCTCCCTCAGGAGGAGTCCGGGGGCCCTAGGGTGGAGGAGTCCATTGAGCCGAGGGAGCCACCAGGGGGAGGGGAGTTGGGTAGGACGGAGGAGAGGGTTGATGTGGTGGAGGTCGATGTTTCACGACAGGATAGGGGGTCGCGGGTGGTGCCACCTCAGGAATGGTCTACTGTCCCTCCTAAGGGCAGCAAGACCAAAAGGAAGAAACGGGAGACATCCCCATTGCCGGATGAAGAGCCTGTGTTGGATATCAACCGTTTCATCTTTTTGGCTGCTGATGCAGCTGAGGCGGATGAGGGCTTGCCTGTGGAGGCAGGGCCCCCTGTGCGGCGCTCAGTGCGGTTAGCGGCGGGGGCGGCCCCTCTTCCTCAGCGGCGGCCTCCGAAAATACCGAAGGCGCACCACAGTCAGGGTCCTCCAATCAGTGTGGATACTGGCGCCTGACGGGTGAGGGAGGACGGGCTTTTGCCCCCGCAGTTGGGTGCTGGGCCTTCGCAGGAGCCCCCTGCTGACCCGGCAGTCCCGGCCTCCCCCGCGGGGGTGGGCACTGTTTTGTTGTCTCAGTCTCTGTCCAGGGAGGGGGAGGCAGCACCGGTGGTGGACCCCACGGAGGAGATCATTCCTCCGACCCCTGACCTGTCTGTGCCCCCTCGCCCCATGGGGGCTGGTTTAGCCCCTGCGACAGCTTTGCCTGGTGGTCCCGGGGGCACCAGCACCCCCTGGGGTGACAGGGTCGGGCGGGAGGAGGAGGAGATCCTCGAGGTGGTCAACGTGGACCCCGAGGAGTTGCTCCAGCTTGCGGGCTTGTCCTGCAAGCGGGATTCTGGGGATCCAGGGGTTGGTGAGAAGAGGAGGAAAGGGACACTGCACACAAAATAGGCATGGCGTGCACTCCTGTGTTCTCGTGCGCCACTATCAACGTGGCCAGCATTTTGACAGACCAGGCGCGGGATACGGCCTATGATTTTCTTTCCACGAGTGGGCTGGATGTCATCTTTTTGCAGGAGACCAGGCTCACCTCGCTCGCTAGCCTTCATCGGGCGAAGCGGGAGTGGAGGTGGGGTCCTTCGTACTGGTCACTTGCGGCCCAGCCCTACGCAGGAGTGGCGGTTTTGTTCACGTCCCACCTATTTCAGGTGCAGTATGTGTGGGAACTGGAGCAGGGTCGGTGTTTGCTCTTAGACGGCTACTGCGGGCCCCATCGGTTTCGTTTCGTGGTGGTCTACGGCCCCCAGTCTAAGTTGGCGCGGAAGACCCTGTTTCGGGTCATCCGCCCCTACTTACACACCTCCCGTTTGGTGGTTCTTGCAGGGGATTTCAACACCACCACCCTGTTGCAGGACCGAGGGGGGGAGCGTTGCCCACCCAGTTACGAGGGCCTCTTTTTGGCCGAGATGACCCGGACGGCTGACCTAGTGGATGTCTACCACCGGGCCTTTCCACGGTCGCCGGGTTTCACCTACTACCATGGGACCTGCAGGAGTCATATCGATCGGATATATGTGAGTGCCCGGGTGGAGTGTTCCCCTCCGCAGTTGCAGGCGGTGGACTTTTCGGACCACTGCGTCCTCTCCGTGTCCTTCTTGGCTAACCACGAGGAGCTCAGCAGGGGTCCTGGCCTGTGGCGACTGAATGTGCAGTTGTTGGCAACATCAGAGGTGGTCCAGGAGTTCTTGGCCTTTCTTGCAGACCAGGAGACCCTGTTGGGTATTTTTCCTTCCCGTGGAGCTTGGTAGGATGAGGTGAAAACGCGTGCCCGCAAACTCTTCCGTTCCCGGGGTACCTCCATAGCTCGATCCCGTTACCTCACTTATACTGTCCTCCGGAGGTCGCTGGATCGTTTGGTATCCCGAGGGGCAGCGCGGGAGGAGGTGGAAGAGGTGCGCGTCCAGCTCCGTGGCCTGCTTTATGATCGCCATGCCTCCCTATGTTTCGAGGGGGCGGCTGATGGGGTCGCCACTCCAGACCCTTTCCTGAATTGCAGGGAGAGGGTTCGGCGGCGGGAGGTCATGGCCCTGCGGGGCGAGGACGGTACCCTTCATACCTCCCAGGAGGACCTTTTGCGGATGGTGGGGGAATACTTCTCGGAGCTATTTGGGGATCGCCCTGTGGACCGCACCCGTATCCGAGAGTACCTGGGCCTTCCCCCGGTGTATTCGGCTGTGGTCCAGGCACAGGTTGATGCACTCGCTGCTCCAATTCAGCAGGTGGAAGTGGAGAGGGCGATTCGTGCCATGCCGTTGGGGAAGGTGCCTGGGCGTGATGGACTCCCAGTGGAGTTCTATCGCACTTTTATCTCCCAGCTGGCCCCCTTCCTGACCTCCCTGTTTCAGGAGATCATGGACACGGGGTTTCTCCCGCGCGGTCATTTCGCGAGTCTGTCCTGCTGCTGCTCTCCAAGGGGAAGGATGATAGCTCCTTGGACTTTTGGCGGCCGCTCTCTCTTCTGAACGCGGACCGGAAGATCCTGGCCAAGTGTTTGGCCAACCGACTGGTGGAGGTGTCGGGCGTTTTGCTGTCCCCTTCCCAGTATTGTTCCGTTCGGGGGAGAGGGGTTCTGGACGCTGTCGCCACAGTCCGGGAGGTGGTGGAGAGAGGCCGGTCGCTCCAACGGGACCATTGGCTGGTCTCCTTGGATCAGTCCAAGGCCTTTGATCGAGTCAGTCACCGGTACCTGTGGGTGGTGCTCCAGCACTTCGGCCTCCCCGCAGGTTTCCTCTTCGTCTTGCAGGCGCTGTACCGAGGGGGGGGTGAGCTTCCCGTTTATTAACGGGTGGCTCGGACAGCCGTTTTGTGTCGTCTTGGGGGTACGGCAGGGGTGCCCTTTGAGCCCCCTGCTGTATGTTTTCTCCCTCGACCCCTTCCTCAGGAGATTGTCCTCAGGTGGGTTGCGGGGCCTGGAGGCGCCTGGTGCGCCCCCGGTGATTGTCGTTGCCTATGCTGACGACATCTCAGTTTACGTGGACGGCACTGAAGGGGTAGAGGCCCTGCGGGAGGCCGTGGAGGAGTACTCGGAGGTAGCCCACTCTGTTGTCAACCACAGCAAGTGCCAGACGCTGTGGTTGGGCCCCTCGGAGGCCTCCCCGCCTTCCTGCGCCCCCTTTCCTCCTCCCGTGGGGGAGGTCCGCGTTTTGGGCCTCGTCTTCGGATCGGAGGACTGTGCTGTGTCCAATTGGGATCGTTGTATTGAGACTGCACGGTGTCGGGTGCTGCGGTGGAGGGGGTGGAGGTGTACGTTCGAGGAGAAAATCAAGCTCCTCGGGACGTTCCTGCTTCCCCTCTTTCTGCACGTGGCCACGGTCTTCGTTCTTCCGTCGTCCCGTCAGGCGTCTGTTAGTGCTGTCTTTTTCTGTTTTCTGTGGGGTAACTGCCTGAACCCTGTCCAGCGCAACATCGTTTGCCTGGATCGGGCACAGGGCGGTTTAGGTATGTTGCACCCCCTTGTCTTCCTGTCAGTCTTGTCTATGGCGTTTCACTTGGGTAGGCTGCGGGAGGGGGGTGGGGTTTGGTGGGTGGCCTCCTATCGGGGGTGGTTCTCCCGCTTCTGGGAGCAGTGGGAGGGGGCGTCCTCGGTCCCACGTGTGCGTCAGAGTGGGGAACAGGCCCCATCGTACGTTTTTGCGATGGTGGGGCTCATTCGGCGGTGGGGGGTGACCGACCCGCTCGCCCAGTCCTTGGGGCGGAAAGGATTGTACCGGATGGTACTCACCTCCCACTTTCAACCAAGGTGGGCCCTGCGGGACTGTCCAGCGAATGTGATGCAGCGGGGCCTTCGGCAGTTGAACTCCCCTCGGCTGCCGAAGAAGGTTCGGGATGTGGCCTGGTTGTCTTTCCACGGGCGTTTGTACGTGAGGGACAACCTCAAGTACAGGTCACAGGCCGAGCGGGTCTGTCCGAGGGCAGGGTGTGAAGGGCAGACGGAGACCATGGACCATTTCCTCCGGCAGTGCCCCTTTAATGTGGAGGCCTGCCGGTTGGTGTCCGCTGCCCTTCACCTGCGTGATCTTTCCCTCCTTATGTATGCGGAGTGGGTGTACGGGGCCTGGTCCTTTCCTCTAAGGCAGGACTCCGGGACCCTCTACCTCGTCACGGCTGTGGTGCGCTACCACCTGTGGCAAGCGCGCTGTCATGTCTCGGCCCGGGGGTTGGTCCTGTCCCTCGACGAGGTGGTGCGGGACATTTTGGAGGAAGTGTCCAGCATGGCGCAACGTGAAAGGCGGGTGGTGGAGGCCCATCGTTGGGAGCGTCTGTGGCGTCACCTCACCCTCCGCCCCCCGTGAGGGGGAGGGTTTCCCTGGGGTTTCCTTGTTAGGGATTTGGGGTTTTTCTCCCGGTGGGAGGGGGGGTGGGGGGGGTGTGCTGGTACTGCAGCTTTGAGGAGGTTTGGCCACTCGTCCGCTTTCCCTCTCTCCTTGGGGGATGGGTTTCCCAATCACTCTCCAGTGTGCAACAGTGTAATTATTATTTTGTGTGCATCCCGCTCTGCTGTCTGGTATTGCAGGGCAGCACTGGGTTTTGTTCATTCTATGGTTTGGTTGGTTTCTTTGGTTTTGTTTTGGTGGGCTTTTGTTGGGGAAGGGCCAGATTTGCCTTTATGTTTTTGTTTGGGGGGGTGGGGGGTGGGTTTTACCTTTGATGTGTTTTCTTTGTGGGGAGGATGGGGATGGGGTAGGGATTGGGGTGGGGGGTGGGGGAGCTGCTGCTCCTCCTTAGGGGCGGGGGTGGGGATGGTGGAAAATGTATCTTGGGCATGGTTGGGAGGGGGCTTGGCAGTCCCCAACAGTTGGACATTATGGACATGGACATGGACATTGCCTGGACTGGTGTGGGTTGTTGTTGAGGGGGGGAGGTTGGGCATGGACATGGACATTGCCTGGACTGGTGTGGGTTGTTGTCAAGGGGGGGGTGGGCACGTGAGCTGGTTGCTGGGTTTGGTGATGGGTTTGGGGAGGTGGGTTACGGGGGGGGGGGGGGTTCAGCTTCCTGTTTGTGATTTGTCGGGGTGGGTGGGGGTTTGGGGGGTGTGGGTCTTGTTTGGGTTGCCTGTTTTGCTTTTTGTATGTATTTTGTTGCTTGTTTATAATAAATCAAAATTTCCACTCATACCAGCTTGCTCGAGTGTTTCGAATCTGGGGAACACCAGATATAGACCTCTTTGCAAGTCCACAGAATGCCAAACTTCCCCGATTCTGTTCCAGAATTCCAGCTCAAAACTGTCAGGCAAGAGATGCTTTCCTACTCCACTGGGGACAGGACTTCCTCTATGCCTTCCCACCCATTCCCCTCATTCCCAAGACTTTATTCAAACTTCAGAGAGACAGAGGTCGCATGATACTCATAGCTCCACATTGGCCACGGCAAACGTGGTATCCTCTTCTTCTGCGTCTTTCTCAAACTACTCCTCTGGAGTTGGGGAATGCTACAGATCTCCTCTCGCAGGAGAACGGATCTTTACTGCATCCCAATCCCCAGTCCCTACACCTCAGGGCCTGGTTACTGAAAGCCTAGAATTCCAGGATGCTAACCTTTCTCAGCAAGTAAAGGATATCCTCCTGGCTTCCAGAAAATCCTCCACAAGACGTTCCTATGCTTTCAAGTGGAAAGGGTTCTCTATCTGGTGTTCACAAAAGGGACTTAACCCCCTTTTAGTACCTGTAGAGTTGCTACTAGAGTATCTTCTACAATTATCAACTTCTGGTCTGAAGACCAATTCAGTTAGAGTCCATCTTAGTGCTATTGCTGCTTTTCATAAACCTTTCGATGGACAACCTATTTCCTCTCATCCACTTATATCAAGATTTATTTATTTATATCCCTCTTTTCACCAGGTCAAAGCGGTCAATTGGGGGATACATTTAACACAAGGGGATATGACACACATACACTAATACTTACAGGGAACATGGGCAATGGAGGGTTAAGTGGCTTGCCCAAGACCACAAGGAGTGCCTATAGGACTAGAAATCCCAGTCCCTCTGGCCTGAGATTGCTGTCCCCAGGTGGGACTTGAACCCCTGGCCCTCCGGCCTGAAGTACCTTGTCCTAACCACTAGACCACTCCTCCCACTTATGAGAGGCCTACTTTTAACAAAACCTCCCATTAAACCACCACCGGTGGCATGGGATCTAAATCTTGTTCTTGGTCAGCTTATGAAACCGCCCTTTGAACGTTTAGCCACTTAAGACCTAAAGTTTCTTTCATGGAAAGTTATTTTCCTAATTGCCATCACTTCTGCAAGACGCATTAGTGAATTACAGGTGGTAGTGGCTGACCCTCCCTATACAAGGTTTCACCATGATAAATTAGTCCTCAGGACTCATCCTCACTTTCTGCCAAAGGTGGTTTTCGCCTTTTCATTTAAACCAGTCGGTTTATCTTCCTACATTCTTCCCTGGGCTTCATGCCTCCAGTGCAGAAAGGAATCTTCACACTTTGGATTGTAAAAGAGTCTTAGCTTTTTATCTCCAAAGAACTAAGCCGCATAGAAAATCTTCTCAGCTTTTTGTGGCTTTTGACTCTAGTCATTTGGGACTTCCAGTTTCTAAAAGAACCCTGTCAAATTGGATTGTAGATTGCATATCCTATACATATCAGAGTAAGGGACTTTCTCGCGAAGACCATGTCACGGCTCAATGTGAGAGCAATGGCAGTTTCAACGGCTAACCTTCGTTCTGTCTCTATTGATGACATCTGCAAAGCAGCCACTTGGACTTCGGTACATACCTTCACAGCCCACTATTGCTTAGACAAGGACTCCCGTCGGGATGCCTCGTTTGGCCAGGCTGTTCTACAACATCTCTTCCATACTTAATACTACTCCTACCCACCATCTACAGTTTGGATGCCTAAGATCCATGGGAGGAAGCATGACCCATCTCACCTGGGTTCGCAGCCAGCTGGGGTCACCCCTTGGCATCTTTCAGCTGGGGAGTCCCCATATGTGAAGACTACATTCCTGCTTGTTCCTGGAGATAATGTAGTTACTCACCTGTAACAGGTGATCTCCGGGAACAGCAGGAATGTAGTCTTCACAACCCACCGACCTCCCCTAGGAGTTTGTCTCTATCTCTCTCTTTCTCTACTTCTCTCCTTTGGTTTCAGCTATAAACTCAACTGAAGTGAGAGAGGTACAGAGGCGGGAAGGCAGCACGCATGGGCTGTGGGATGCTCCCAAAAGCTTTCCTATTGGACGCTGGGGAGCGTTCTTGCGCGGGCTCCATCGGTACTGACGATACCCATATGTGAAGACTAAATTCCTGCTGTTCCCGGAGATCACCTGTTACAGGTGAGTAACTACGCTTTCACTTTGTCCCATCAAACTATGTCTATCTGTTCAGTAATTTTGTTCTTTATAATAGTTTTTACTGTTTTCCCCAGCACTAATCTCGAGTTTATCAATCTGTAGTTTCCCAAATTACCCTGGAATCCTTTTTAAAAATTGGCATTATGCTGGTCACCTTCCAATCTTCAAGTACCATAGATAACTTCAGCGATAGGTTACAGATTACTCATAATATAACTGCAATTTTATTTTTCATTTCTTTCAGCATTCTGGGATGTATATCATCTGGTCCAAGTGATTTGCTACTATTCAGTTTGTCAGTTTGGATTACATGAAGGCATATTTAAAAAATGACATCTAGGTGCAATCTGGGACATCCAGGCCATAACATGAAAAAAGACCAGCCACATGCAAGTTTCAGCCCAGTTTCAGAAATGGATGGTGGTGACCACAGCCATATAGACATCCCTGCAACAAAATTTTAGGATGGGGATATCTGTCTCATGCTGCATGTACGTCCCTACCTGCTCTTTTGCAAGCAGACATATGCATCGGCGTGCCAACTAGAAAACAAGTGTTCTCGTTTCCCTTCAGTTTTCTTTGTTATCGTGAAAAGCATTGGGAATATCAGAGTACCTTCTTATCTCCTACCTCTAGGTATTTTGGAGGTAGAATGAGAGCTTTTCTGATGCCTATTCATGTCTCAGAGCAAGAATAGACGTGAAGGCACATTTTACAATGGGACATCCAAGTGCAATCTGAGACATCAAAGCCAGAACATCTGAAAAAAAAAGCAGGCACGTGCAAATTCAGGCATGGTATCAGAAATGTGGGCGTGCCCAATATGGACATCTATAGAGATTATAGAAACATCTACATAGATGTCTGTAGAACAGCATCATATAATATGGATGTCTAATAGCATAATGGTTACAGTAGTGGCTTGGGAGCAGGTTGGCCACGGTTCAAATTCCAGTGTAGGCGTTTGTGATCTTAGACTAGTCACTTAACTCTCTACACTCTCTGGATGTTTTAAGGCCAAAACAAGCACTTTCCTGATGCCTATTTGTGCCTGCAGCAGGTCTAAACATAGACATGCCTGCAGATGTCCCAGTCATTCTTGAAACTGCACCTCCCCAGTCATGCCTCCATCATACCCCCTTGCCTTTTTGGATGTCCCTGTACCAGAGATGTTTGTAAACGCCATTTGTGGAATGGCTTCGGAGATGTGTCTATGATTTTGATGTCCATATGCACGTCGTCAGATGTCTTAAATCACGACTAAGCCTTTTAAAATGATCCCAAAGGATGTTACTACTGGTGGCTCCAGATGTGCTCACCGTTTCTGAAATCTGGCACACACATGTATCTTTACCAGAATGCCACAGGACACGCCTCCATTATATCCCCGTGCGATATGGACAGTCTCGCACTGGGGACGTCTGTATACTCAGCTTTCTAAAATGGCTCTGGCGAAGCCTCCATGATTTGCATGTCTAAGTGCTCCTTTTTAGATGTCCAACTTATGAATACAGCTTCTAAAATGACCCTTAATATCTTCTGTGTTCACTGAGATTTGTTTCAATTCCTTTGAATTTTCATCATTAAATACAATTTCTGGCATCTTCCTCAGTAAAAACTGAAGTAAAGAATTCATTTAGAGGCATGTTTACTAAAGTGTGCTACCCAGTAGAATGGGGTTTAGCACAGGCCCCAGTACCAAGAATCCTGCACTACCCGGATTGCACGTGGTAGAGCAGAGACTAGGTGGGCCATGAGTGGAACAGAGGCATTGATGGCAAGGCACAGCAACCGCAGGCATTAATAGTCATTCTAACTGTGCATGCAGTCCTCAATAAGTGGCATGAAGTGCACCCACATGCTGGCTTGTATGGTGCGGTTTCTTGACCCTGCGTTAACTGCAGGGAGATGGATGCACAATCCACCTGGAGTTAGCATGGGACTCCCGTTCTGGTAATGCAGCCTACACATGCATTAGTGGTGCCGGGCTTAGTAAACATGCCCCTTAGTCTCTCTGCTATGGCCTTATCCTCCTTGAGTGCTTCTTTTATTCTATGATCATCAAATGGTTCAGCTGATTTCCTTACAGACTTCTTTAATTCGAATGTACCTGCAAAACGTTTTAGTATGAGCTTTTGCTTTTACGTAAGCTTCTTTTCAAATTCTTTTCTTGCCTTCCTTTATCTAACTTGCCAGTACTTATGATGTTTTTTGTTCTCTTCATGCAAATCTTTTTCCTTTTTCCATTTCTTTTAAAGATTTTTTTTGTTGCTATAATAGAACATTATATAGATGATAGTTTGATTTGTGGGCTGATACCTCTGAGGAGTTTGAAAACTTCTTTTTGTGGTTGACTGCTTGCAGTATCAATTTGTTTTGCTTATTATTAACTAGATTTACAAAAATGTGCTACTACATTAACTTGCTGTTAAAATACACTGCAAGTAAATAGGTCCTATTTTGTAAAATGGAAGCACCAGTAAATGCACACATCAATGCAGGGACTCATTTTAGTAAATTTAGCCCAATATGAGTAATACATCTGTAGCATTTTCAATTTTTAGGGAGCTTACAAATGGAGATATACTTCTAAAATCTTCAAGTCGTCATTCCTGTAGGTTGAGAGAAAATTCAGTGGCTGGACAATTTCTTTACCTCCATAGGTTATGCTATGTGCTTTTTGAGTATAAATGACAGGTCAAGGATATGATGTGCCACTTTGAAGAGAGGATGTAAATGAGCATGGTGGGCACAGAGGGAGTACTTACTAGACACAAGACTAGACTAGACTACTAGACACAAGACTTCTAGAACTGTGTGCTTTGCCATTTCTCTTTCTAATGAATATATTTCATAGAACATTTTACAACATTAGGATATTTTGAATTTGCATTCAGTATTTCCAGCAGCTACCAGTGTTTGCATTTTAGAGAGAGAGTAATATCTATGATGTTAGTACAATCTTTTTTCCCATGATCTGTTGGTGATCACATTCCCTGTTCAGATGAACATGTAGGGTATGTTCTTTATGGACATTGCTCTGAATATGCTGAATCATTTAATGGAACAGTGCTGCCTTTTCCTATACAGCTGAACATAAAATGATCCATAGTTTCCACTTGCCAAGCTACTGATGCAATATAGTGCCCTTGTCAAACAGGAACTTGGGTAAAACGATTCAGGTTTTGCATGTTAGACTTGTTGAGTGTCGAAGCTGCCTTTGTTGTAAGACAGTGGAAGGGTCTTTGGCATCATACTGCCAATAATTTGGACACATCTTTGAAGATTTTTGCTTTTCAGTACTGGATGTCCCAAGAAGAAAGTTTATGGGGGGGAGGGGAGCTTCAGTTATTAATTATTTCACTGCAAACAGAGATGGATATTTAAATTGAATTTTGTGGTTATGAATTGTATTGCCAAAGCTGTTGCCCCCATTACAGCTTCTGCCTCTGTCCAGACAGACATTCCAATGCCAGTCGAGGGACTGGTTCCATGTGCAAGATGCCTGCAAGCTGAAAGATCTCAGATGTTGAGGCTTTAATGGAAGAAGCTAACTTGGATATAGTGGTGGCTACGGAAACATGGTTCACGGACAACCATGACTAGGATTTATTTTATTTATTTATTTATTTAGACAGTTTTGTATACCACCTTATCCGTCAATCAAAGTGGTAAACAAGACATTGGGAGGCATACATTCAATAGGAGGAGATATAATTCACATATGTAAAAAGCTATCTACTTATGGGTCTAAAAGGGGATGGGAGGTTGGGGCTAAGTGGTGAGGGTAGCTAGTGGGCCACTTAGGTGGTATCTAGTGCTTGGCAACTTAAGGTAGTTGCTCATAGGCCTCGGTGAAGAGATGGGTCTTGAGAGCTTTGCGGAAGTCCTTGGTATTATTTAGGGTCCTTAAGTCCATGGGGAGGGAGTTCCATAATGCAGGCGCCAGTAGCGAGGGAGCTCTCTTAGATGTTTCTTGCTTAGTCTTGTGATAACCTGTGGGAAAGGTGATCTTGTTGTCATTGTTGGTTCTTCTAAGCCTGTTATTGACATCTTTGGTTATTACATTCTGGAGCGCATCTGCAGAGCGGTGGTGGAAGATTTTGAAAATGTTCAGGATTGATTTGAATTTTGCCCTTGCAATTATTGGGAGCCAGTGCAGCAGGACGGGGGTGATGTGTTCAGATCTTGCAGTGCCTGTGATGATGCGTGCTGTAGTATTCTGCACCATTTGGAGTGGGCGAATAGACTGCTGGGGGAGGCCTTGGTATAGTGAGTTTCCATAGCCTAGCAGTGGGGTGATGACTGCCTGGCAAATGGTGCGGAAGTGGTCTTGGTCAAGGATTGGTTTGAGTTTTCTGATGATCCTCAATCGGTGGTAGGCTTTTGCTGCAGTTTTAGTAATGTGAGATTGTAGGCTCAGAGATCTGTCCAGGGTGATGCCCAGGTACCTCACTTCATCCTTGATTGCTATAGTTTTGTTTAGAATGCTGATTGTTTGGGGCGGCTTGAATGTGGATTCTCTGGTAATGAACATAGCCTCTGTTTTATCGAAGTTGACCATCAGGTTGTTAGCGGTGAGCCAGGTGTCCATGTCCTCAAGGCAACTTGTCATCGATGTCATGTCAGGTGATTGCAGGTTAATTGGGGCATATACCATGATATCATCAGCGTACAGGTGGTAATGTAGTTTGTGGCGTTTGATGTTGCATATGGGTTGGATGTATATATTAAAGAGTATAGATGAAAGAGCTGAACCTTGTGGTATTTCTTGCGTAACAGGGAACTGAAGTGATTTCTTTTGAGCACATTTGACTTGCTGCGTCCGATCCTTCAGGTAAACCATTTTAGGGTGTTCTCACTTATTTCAATCTGCTGCAGGCACTGTAGCAATATGGTGTGGGACACAGTGTCAAAAGCCGCTGAGATGTCCATGAACACTAGCAGGAATCCATTCTTTATGTTGTCCATGCCTTTTAGGAGATTGTCGAAGAGAGAGGTAAGCAGAGTTTCCACATTGTGCTGTGGTTTAAAGCCATGCTGGTGGACGTCAAGTGGAGCGTTGAAATCTATGCGATCCTGTAATTGTCTCCGCACGGTCTTTTCGATGATTTTTGTGAGGAATGGAAGGCTAGAGATGAGGCGGTAGGATTTTGGATCAGAGGGGCTTAGCGTGGTGCTCTTGAGGATCGGGCGTATCGTGGCTCGCTTGAGGAATTGTGGCATATGTCCTTGCTGGAGGGATTCCTTAACGATTTTGTGGAGGTAATGGGCTAGTTGGCTTCTAGTAGCTTTGATCCACGCCACTGGGCATGGGTCAGATAGCGATGTTGTTGTGTTAAGGGCGTTCACTATGTCCTCTATTTGCTGTGTTGAGGGTATGCTAAAGTTCTCCCAGGTTTGCTTGGAATGCAATCAATGTTCCCTCTAATTTTCTGTAGGCTGTGTGCGCATAAAATATCAGCTGTGCAGCTTTTGAAGGAAGGTTAAATTTTTGTGCGCCACATAACGACACTCGGAGTTATATACTTTAAAATTGGACTACACGTCAGAATACAGTATGTACACCACACTGATTGCACTAGAAAATATTGTAGAACTTATGAAAACCATAAATGCACAACAACTTTTAAATTTTAAGATGTCTGTGTTGTTTTCTATCAGAATCAGAACCGTAATTTTTGTGCGCTCTGTTGTAAAGTATGTGCGCTCGCTCGGCGAGGTGTGTGCGTGCGCACACGCGCACAGCTTAGAGGGAACAGTGGATGCAATTATACCAGGCTAAACTTTATTCAGGAACAACAGGGTAGAAAGAAGGGGAGGAAAGTGGCACTATATTAAAGCTATAGAATTACAGGGCTTAAAAGGAAGCAAGGAGGCACTATGGGATAAACTAGAAAGAGGGAACGCAAAATTCATTTGTTCTGGTGCAGTGGTTTTCAAACCCTTTTGCTGCAAGGCCCACATTTAAGATTCAAACATTTTTGCGGCCCATGTGTTAAATAAAGTTAAACTAATAAAGTGCTTTATATTTATACTAACTTTATAATGTATTATGTTATATTTTTCTCTACATGTTTAACTACATATTGATTGGTACACAAAAGTTCATTTTATTTATGTTTATTGTTAAAGATGGCACTGTTTCCGGTTGGATAGCATGTTTATTCTGGCTGGAATTTGTGACAAACACATTCGAAGATCATCCTCCACGTTCATTCTTGACCGATATTTGGTTTTCATGGTAGTCAATGCAGAAAATGAAACCTCGCATAAATAAGTTGTTGAAAAAGTTAGAAGAACTTTTATCGCCAGGGCTGACAACAACGAATATTCCAGCGAAACAGTTTACCAAAAGGAAGAGATATCCACAGCTGGGTCGTTAAATTTGATTTGTAATGTGCGATCGCTAGACAGCTCCGCTAATTCTTCTTGTGCACGACCGGTTAATTCAGAGAATGCACACTGAAAAGGATTACAAATCCAGTCGTAAGCTTCAATGTCTTGGGGTGTGAAGTATTTGTCAAAATATTCAGCACGTGATCGCTTGCCGCACCAGTAGCCTGTGTTTACTCCACCCTCCCCATCTTTGATTGGAAAGGTTACCTGCGTGCAGCGTCAGCTGCCTGATTTTCCAGCTGATACACTGAAACTGTTCTAACAGCTGCAATGTGGACATAAAGCGATCTACAATTCTGCGACTTGCATCCTAATAAAGCGATCTATAATTCTGCTGCTGTGCATTGAAAAATGCAGATTAATTTTTTAATTTTATCTACTTTTTTTCGCTATTTTCTTGTTGCTTTGAGACTTAAGTGCGGCCAACAATACTCCCTGTCACGGCCCACCTTTGGTCCGTGGCCCACAAGTTGAGAACCACTGCTCTGGTGTGATCTACAGATCTCCTTCACAGGGCGAAGAAGTGACAGAGATTTAATAGAATACGCACAGTATTGCCATGAAAGGAGAAGTGCTACTGATAGGTGATTTCAATATGCCGGATGTTGATTGGCACATCCTTGCTGCAGTGTTATCTAGAAGTAAGGAGATCCTAGATTCTCTACAGGGAGAACTATTCCGGCAACTGGTAACAGAACCAACAGGTGAAGGGGCCATACTGGACTTGGTGCTTACTAATGGGGAAAGTGTATCTGATGTTATAGTAGGAAATCATCTCGCATCCAGTGATAACCAGATGGTGTAGTTCAGTATTAGGACCAGGGCTGATAAAAATCCATTCAAAAGTCAGGGTCTTAGACTTTAGGAAAACTAACTTTGCCAATATGGGACAATACCTCGAGGAGTTGTTAGCTACTGGGGGATTGAGAAACGCAATGGGCAGAACTGAAAGAGGATATTTTAAAGGCAACAAACCTTTTTGTTATAAAGATAAATAAATGGAAATGGAAAAGGAGGACACTATGGTTCTCAAAAGAAGTAGCTGAAAAAACATGAAGAAAAAGAGTGGCCTTCATAAAGTACAAGAGATCACAGAAAGAGGAAGACAAGCATCAATATTTGAAAAACTTAGAGAAGCTAGGAAAGTAGTCAGGAAAGCAAAGATACAAAAAGAAGGAGAAATAGCCAATGCAGTGAAATGGGGGGACAAGACATTTTTCGATATGTTAGCGAGAGGAGGAACTGTAAAAGTGGTATTGTCAGACAAGGGTGAAGGGGAAGAATATGTAGAAGCTTATGAGGATAAAGTGAAATTGCGTAACAAATATTTTTGTTCTGTGTTCACAGATGAAGGGCCAGGAGTCAGAATTTCAGAAAACATCCACAAATAGGAACAGAAGTGAAGGGGATCTTGAATGATTTACAGAAGACTGTGTTCGTGAGGAACTAGCTAAACTAAAAGTAGACAAAGTGATGGGACTGGATGGGATACATCCAAGAATATTGAAGGAACTTGGGGATGTTCTAGCAGCTCACTGACTGATCTTTTCAATGCTTCTTTAGAGTCTGGAGTGGTCCCAAAGGACCGGAGAAAGGCACATGTGTTCCCTTTACACAAAAGTGGAAGTAAGGATGAGGTTGAGACTACAGGTCAGTTAGTCTGACCTCTGTGGTGAGTAAATTAATGGAAACACTGCTAAAACAAAGGGTAGTGAGGTTTCTGGAGTCCAGTGGTTTGCAGGATTCAAGGCAGCATGGGTTTACCAGAGGCAGGTTTTGTTAGACAAATCTGATTGATTTCTTTGATTGGGTGACCAGAGAGTTGTACTGAGAGAGACCCCTGGTTGTGGTGTACTTAGATTTCAGTAAAGCCTTTGACACCATTCCGCACAGGCGACATATAAATAAATTGGGCACCCTAGGGATGGACCCTAAAGTGACTGACTGGGTTAGAAATTGGTTGAGTGGAAGGTGACAGACTGTACAGGTAAATGGAGCTCACTCTGAGGAGAAGGATGTTACCAGTGGTGTGCCGCAGGGATCTGCCTTTGGTCCGATTCTTTTTAACATCTTTGTGAGTGATATTGCAGAAGGGCTGTTGGGTAAGGTTTTCCTCTCTGTGGATTATACCAAAATCTGCAATAGAGTAGACACCCAGGAAAGAGTATTTGGCAGCTGGAATTTAATGCTAAAAATGCAGGGTCATGCATTTAGTCTGCAAAAATCCAAAGGAGTTGTACAGTGTAGGGGGTGAGGTACTTCTGTCCACAAAAGAGAGCGGAACCTTGATGTAATTGTGTCTGATGATCTTAAAGTAGCTAAACAGGTAGAAAAGGTGACTGCGAAAGCCAGCAGGATGCTTGGGTGTATAGGGAGAGGAATGGCCAGCAGAAAAAAGAAGGTGATAGTGCCTCTGTATAAGTCTCTGGTGCAACCTCATTTGGAGTATTGTGTGCAATTTTGGAGACCGCACCTTTAAAAGCATATAAGCAGGTTGGAGTCGCTGCAGAGGGTGACTATTAAAATGGTTAGAGGTCTTCATTGTGAAGCATATGAGGACAGACTTAATCTTAATATGTATACTTTAGAGGAAAGGCGGGATAGGGGTGGCATGATAAAAACCTTTAAATACCTCCATGACATAAATGCATAGGAAGGTCTCTTTCAACTGAAGGCAAGCTCTGCTACAAGGGGACATAGGATGAGAATTAAAGGGGATAGATTCAGGAGTAATATGCGGAAATATTTATTTACGGAAAGAGTGGTAGATGCATTGAATAGTTTCCCAGTGGAGGTGGTGGACAAGAGGACAGTATCTGAATTCAAAAACGTATGGGACAAACACAGAGGATCTCTAAAGGTAAAAAGGGGACTATTGTAGTTGATATGGAATAACAGACTAGATAGACCATGTGGTCTTTTTCTGCCCTCATGTTTCTGTTTCTACAGTGGCTGGCTGCCAAAGACACTTGCCCCCTAAGGGCAGAAGCATTTACTCTCTCATGATGCAGTGACTCGATGTCAAAGACAAGGAACTGCTTTGGAAGTGGTTTATACGTGAGATGGATTTTCCCCCCAGAGGAGTCTCCTCCCAGCATGATGTAACTGGATTAAAAGTAGTTTCCCCTGTTCTGGAAGATTTCTAGTTCATCTCCAGGACACTGTAGTAATCTAGTACGGCCACTAGAGGTCTCTGATGCTCAAAGCTGGGGCATGATTTGCTTTCGTTTAAGCCACAATCTATGGAGAAGAATAGAGTTGGTCTAGATACCTGGATGTCTGAGAGTTTTTGAAAATGTTCTGAGTACAAGTTCCACACTGATGATCAGCCTGTACCAGAAATAAGTTTGTTACGAAATGTTGCTGATGATGTGAGGAAGGTTTGGCGCATTTCAACTGCTGACTTCTCAGTATACTACATTCTTTGTAATGAGAGTTTAAATTTTAAAAAAGTTGTTAACTGGTTCCTGCCATAGGTCTCCATGAAGCTGCCATTTAAAATCCTGTGAAAGAGAACTAAGATTAGCAGTGTGTTCCCAAAATGACCAACATTTTGATTACAAATGCCCAAAGCTGAATGCTGATGGCATTTTTGCTGCACTGGAGGTTGTTTTGAGAGTCCAAGGAGCCATAATTTCTCAGTACAGTCTCCAAATGTTCAGTACATGGATCATTTATGACACTCCTTCAAGAATAAATCCTCACTCCTGTCAACATTATTCCCTGCAGTCACTAGCAAGTTCTGCCAGAACTCCCTCCTACTGCAGTTACATTTTTATCTTTACTCTATCTCTCTGCAGCATTTTTAAATTTCTTTCTCTTGCCAAACCTGAAATATGGCTGTATCATTTCCAAAATAATTTGTTAGCAATAAAGTGATACAAATTGCCTCATTCTAGTGTTCTGCATTTTTATTAGCTTATGAGAACATTGTTAGCAGAGTGGACCAATAATCTGTACAGTAGGGTAAGTTATAAACTGCAGTCTAATTTGGCACGTATTGTAATCTGTTTTGTATCGCTAAGGCACATCTGAATTTTATAAAATTCAGGTTAATTACAACAGTATAAATCTTTAAAATGTTGTAAAATCTGATTTTGTTAGCTTTGTTCTCTTAGGAGAAGGGAAGAAGTGGTAAAGAAGTTAATACGTTTTAGATTTGCGGAGGAAATGAGCAGTGGTGGATGACCCTGTCGGGTGTTTGGGCATGCCCTGGTGTGCTTGTTTGTTGGAGGCTGGAATCTGCGTTTACACAGGGCAGTGCCACGGTGACTCTGAAGGAGCAGTAACAAACAGAGGCTCAGTGGCACATGGAAACTCTGGCATTTGCCCTAATTTGATGTGAGCTTTCAATCTAAGGGTTAAATGTCTTGCTCAAGACCACAAGGAACAGCAATGGTATTTGAACCCTGGCTTCCCTTGTTGTCAGCCTGCTGCTCTAACCATTAGGCTGCTTCTCCCTTTTGCAGTGTTACTGTGAGACTATCACTGTGGGGCCAGAGCTGCATTTTGGACCAGGGAGCAGAGCTGGGCAGGGGGATATCTGGTACTAGGTGTTGTGGAGTGGGGTGATTTGGTTCTCAGTGTCAAGGGAGCCAACCCGTAGTAAGGGCATTCCTGATAATGCAAATGCACTTACCACTTCCTCTTCAGGAGTAGTGAGTGCAGCCAAACTATCTGCAGCAGTGACAGTGCATGGTAACTTCCATGTACTAACTGCAAGGTGCTGTCCATACTCACAACCTATTCTTCACCCCTTTCCCACCCACTGCCACAAGATGAAATTACCATGCAAATTATCGCATGGCCATGCAATAACTGCTTAGCCATGTTCTGTTGCCATGCACTAATTCACGTGGCAACTGCTTACCTCATTGCAGTAAACAGGCCCCTTGAAGGATTACCAAAATGGACTGCTACAGCTCAAAAAAGATCTGCACTTGTAAGTATTTATCTTCTGGAATATACTCTAAATCTTGGGGAAAAGGGGAATTCTTTGGATTAAGGCAGATAAATCTTTGTATTTTAGAATTCATTGTTTTTGCTGAGTCAGTCAGGTCTTAGTATCACCAGAGAGCTTTTCATTTAAATCAAATCAGAGGATAGCTTAGCATAGAAAGTAAAACAGAGTGAATAGTCTCTGAAATAAATTTGTTTCTATAGAGCTTTTATTTAAATCAAATCAGAGTATAGCTTAGCATACAAATAGAATAATTGTTTATGTTAACTAAGCAGCTCTCTACCCTCTGAGTAGAAAGAAATAAACTTGCTTCTAGTGACCTTTACAAAGAGGCCTTCCAGTTAGGAGGCAAAAGATCTGTGAAGTTGTCTTAAATAGGTGTTAAAGGCAAGTGACAGATCAAAGGGGAAATTTGAAAGACCCCCCTCTATCAAACCAAGGGCTGTGTGAACACACAGGAAATTCGTAAGACTTTACATTAGAAACACAGGTCAGGGCACTGTGTAGCACCGTGTAGCAAGCCAGCTTTTATTAAGTCTTCTTTCCCATTCACCCACCCTAATTCCCACACACCCCAGGGATAATCTCAGCTTTATAGGCTCTTAAATCTATCAAAGCGATGGAGGTGCCCATATTCACTTTCAGGTGTGGCTAGTTATCCTCATCAGAAATACATTAATTAAGAACTTGAGATTAATTAATCTTGAGGTGAACAATGTCCATTAAACATATTAGGTATAGTTGTATTAGTATAGGTATCCCCATCATACCTAAGTAAGTAAACAATTTAAATACCTAAACAAAACCTTAAAACTAAGATGCAGACAGAGGTCCAGCAGCGAGACGGGAGCTTTCCAGTCTTTTGCATTAAGTGTGACATGTATGATTTCCTCCATGTTGATGAGGGGTCTTATGTGTTCACTAGGTGCAAGAAGCTCTTTGCTCTCAGGGAACGAGTCCGATCTTTGGAGGACATAAAGAAGACAGAGAGATATAGATTGAAAAGATCTACAGAGACGTACTGCTGAAGTTCCGTTCCAGTCTGGCTGCATTCCTGTAGCTATGGAGGAGAGAGATCATGTGACAGGAGAGCATCAAGCTGGTGTGGCAGGAAGTGATCCTGTAGCTAGGATCTGTCCTCCAGGTGATTAAAACCCTTTCGCACCAAGGAGTTTTCTCCAGGGCCCTGTGCCCTTGAGGGAAGGGTTAGGACAGCCGCTATAGTTGGTGATTCGATCATTAGGCATGTAGATAGCTGGGTGGCTGGTGGATGTGAGGATCGCATGATAACGTGCCTGCCTGGTGCGAAGGTAGCGGACCTCACGCACCACTTCAACAATGTTTTAGATAGTGCTGGGAAGGAGTCTGCAATCTTGGTACATGTTGGTACCAATGGCATAGGAAAGTGTGGTAGGGAGGTTTTGGAGGCCAAATTTAGGCTTTTAGGTAGGAAGTTGAAATCCAGAACTTCCAGTGTAGCATTCTCAGAAATGCTTCCTATTCAATGCACGGGACCCAAAAGGCAGGCAGAGCTCCGGAGTTTCAATGCGTGGATGAGATGATGATGCAAGGAAGAGGGTTTTGGATTTGTTAGGAACTGGGCAACATTCTGGGGAAAGGAGTGACTTTACCGAAGGGATATGCTCCACCTTAACCAGAATGAAACCAGGCTGGCATTAACCTTTAAAAAGGAGATAGAGCAGCTTTTAAACTAGATAATAGGGGAAAGCTGACAGTTGCCCAAGAGCGCATGGTTTGGAACAATGTATCCTTGAAGGATACTTGCAGAAGATTGAAGTTAGGGCATATCGACAGAGAGGTTCCAATAAAGACAAAAGTAACGCAAATGCCAGAGCAGACAGAGCTTAAAAATTCCAAATTACCCCTGCCTACCAATAACAAGATTAATATGAATAAAATAAAGCTCTAAAATGCTTGCATGCAAATGCTAGAGGTCTAAAAAATAAGATGGGTGAGTTAGAATATACTGTATAGCACTAAATGAGAGGTTAGATATAATTGGTATCTCAGAGACATGGTGGAAGGAGGACAACCAGTGGGACACTGTGATACCTGGGTACAAACTATATCGTAATGATAGAGCAGTTGCCCAAGGGTGCATGGTTCGGAACAATGTATATTTGAAGGATATTAGCAAAAGACTGAAGTGAGGGCCTATCGACAGAGAGATTCCAATAAAGACAAAAGTAACCCAAATGTCCTTAAGTACAGAGCAGACAGAGTTTAAAGATTCCAAATTACCCCTGATACTGCAAAATATATTGGACCAACAATTAGTCAACTTTCTCAAGCCAGAGACCAACACTAACGTAAACTGCAAGCAGCTGCCTCTTCACTCTTGTCTTTTATCAGTCCTGTTCCAGCTCTCTTTCCTGATTCTCTAGAAGTGTGAGGGATCATTTTTGGTCCTTTGTATGGTTGTAGGAAAGAAAGGGAGGCCCCACTTGGTGACACTGGATTGCAGAAGCCTTTGCAAATGTTACAGACATCAGTTAATGGCAAATTAAATTCATATAAGAAGCACAAACAGAATAATTATTTCTTTTAATCACATGATGATTAAAAGGTAGATAAAAACCTCCCAGGGTCAGATTAATCCATTTCAGAAAGATAATTGGAAATTATTTGTTCTTCTTCAGGTTTCCTCAGCCTTCCTCTCCTGCCTTAGCCTTTAATTTCTGAAAAAAAAAGATAATTCCTAATTATTTTATTCCTTCTGTGAAGAATGAGAATCAGAACAGTCTTGCTGCATGATTTAAAGTGTGCTTTACTTTGCTTTCTTGGTTTAAAAGAGCAGTTCTTGAGCTGCATTCATCAAGAAAGACCAGATGGAGGACTGGGAGCTGAAGAGCAGTTCCACAGCAGGCACTGGGGACTAAAAATTTGTCTTTCCAAGTGTTTTCTATGTTCTTCCTTGGGTTGTGCTCCTTGACATTACAAGTGTTAATGTTTGAGGGTGTACCCTCTTCTTTTCTGTTTTGCTCCCACCTCATGGGTAAGCATACCATTGGGAGAAAAGTGAATAGAAGCCTGCAGGAAGTGAATACAGGCCTACAGTTCCTGCATTTGTTGACATATCTTTCTTTTCTATCCCTTCAGTTCTTTGCCAAGATCCCTTTGTTGGGTTTCTATCAGTGACCTTTTGTCACATGCCTCCGTGGAGCTGAGTCTTAAGCCCTTCTTGCTACTCTGTCTATTCCATTTGTCCTGGGGATGTCTCTACTCAGCAAATCACCTCTCAGGAAGATCATTCACTCTTTTTGTCCAGGGCGTTAATGTAATATTGACATGTTTTTACTGTAAACATTAAATAAAAGATGAGATTCTGTAACAAGGAAATGTATTTCTTTCTGCATAACATTGGCAAAATTCATCCCCTCCTTTCTACACACACTACTAAGACACTTACCCACTCTTTAGTCACCTCCTGTCTAGACTATTGCAACCTCCTCCTTGCTGGTCTCCCTCTGAATCATCTGTCTCCCCTTCAATCTGTTCAAAATTCAGCTGTGCTGCTAATCTTTTGCCAGCCTTGATATAGTCATATACCCTCTTCTTCTCGCTTCACTGATTTGTAGCACTATACAAATGCTAAGTTGTAGTAATAGCAGTATGATTGCATTTGATTTAATAAATGAAGGAAGGACAGCAAAGAAATCTACAGTACTAACTTTTAACTTTCAAAAGGGAGACTATGATAAAATGAGGAAAATAGTGAAGAAAAATCTAAAAGGAGCAACTGCAAAGATTAAACATTTAAATCAAGCATGGACGTTGTGTAAAAATGTTATCTTGGAAACTCAGACCAGCTGTATTCCACGCTTTAAGAAAAGTGGAAGGAACTCCAAAAAACTGCCAGCATGGTTTAAAGGTGAGGTCAGAGAGGCTGTTGTAGCCAAAAAAGCATCTTTCAGGAAATGGAAAAAGAAGCCAAATGACGAAAGCTGGAAACAACATAAGCACTGGCAAGTTAGATGCAAGACATTGATAAGGCAGGCAAAGAGAGAATTTGAAAAAAAGCTTGCCATGGAAGCAAAAATGCCTAATTAAAAACCTTTTCAAGTACATTCATAGCAAAAAAACCTGTGAACCTGCTCAGTTGGACTAATAGATAATAGACGAGTAAAAGGGGCACTAAGAGGGGCAAGGCCATAGTGGAGAGAATGAATGAATTCTTTGCATCAGTCAGTACTGAAGAAGTTGTAGGGCAGTTACCAATGACTGAAATGGTATTTAGAAGAGATGCATCGGAAGAATTGAAAGAAATATCGATAAAGTGGGAAGATGTATTACAACTATTTGATAAACTAAAGACTAGCAAATCATCTGGACCAGATGGTATACATTTGAGGGCGTTGAAAGAACTGAAATGAGATTGAAGTCCTACTATTAGTAATCTGTGAACTATCATTAAAATCATCTGTAATACCTGAAGATTGGCGAAATCCACTGCTTGCCCCAATACAAGCATTGTGGAACCTGTGGATCTTTTTGGGAAACTGCTAGGTACTTGTGACCTGGATTGGCCACTGTTGGAAACAGGATACCAAGCTTGATGGACCTTGGTCTGACCCAGTATGGCATATCTTATGTTCTTATGATTTAAATGGTATTTAAGCTTAGCAAGAGAAAGCAGTATGCCCTCAAAAGGAGACTAAATTAGGGACTCTTGTTGTGATATGGGTGCTTGCAATAAGGGGCTGGGACCTGATTGCTTTATTACTGGCTAAATGGGTAAATGCCTGGCAAGCTTATTAGGAGCAAGAACAAGGGATGTACCTTATTCATGCGTTCTGTGGGTATTGTCAGACGGCTGCCTAGGGTGAGAACTTACACAATCTTGACGATGCATATATTCATATGATTCTTGCAAGGTATTGTGGGTAATGTAGTTCTTTCACTCCCAAACACAGCTGAAGACGATAATTGAGTTGTGAAACCAGTGGTAAGGCCAATAAAATACTTCTTTTATTGATGGGGTTTAATTCACCCAGCACAAATATGCTTGGTAGCAATATAAATGAGGTTACTTGCTTGCAGTGTTTAAATGGATAACATAAAGTCATAAAGCAAATCAGAAAAACAACCTTCAGCTTGTCAGGCAATTAGCTAATGTTTTCTTAGCAAATAATTACCAAATACAAAGGCACAAAGAAATGAATAAACTTTGTTTGTTAGGTTAACTTCTGCTTATTTTCCACGCAGATCCCAGCAGTGATTCTCCCTTGCTCACACACACAATCAGGTGCAGCTTTAATTACTATCAATTGACCAGCTGAAAGCCTTTAGCTGGCTGGCTGCTACTGTGTGAACCCAAATCCTGCTTTAAGAGCTGTTTGCAGTGGAAATAAAGAACAAAGTTAGGTTTCTTTGTGATGGCTGATGTGTTTGCTCACAGAAAGCTAGCAATAGCATTTAGATAGAGAACAGTCCATGTAAATAGTTTCATCTGCTGTATCTCCCCCTTCATCAATCAGCATAGGGTCACTATCATACATTGGCACAGACGAGTCTTTCATTAAGGCACTATCATGAGAATGCTTATTCCCTTGCTGCCATTCTCTATTATAGATAGGGTCTGGATCAGTGTTCATACCTGAGCCTCTCCTGCTATCATAATTCCTCTCTGTATAGCCTGGCCAGTATGTAATCCAATTCTGATGTCCAGCCTTCCAATCTTGATCCCTGGACACTGGATCTCCTCTCACATACCTTCTGGCCTTGGTCTGAAAGTCCTTTCCACGTGCAGTCTTCTCTCTTCCAGGTAGGCCCTGGTGATTCCTATCTCTGCCAATCCATTCCTCTGGCTGACTCCAGTCCAATGGACTCTGCTGGCACTTGGAATACCTCCCAGTATAGGTACTGCCTTGGAATCTCCCAGACCTTCCAATGGCCCTTCTTCTCTTCCTTCCAGAGAGTTTCCTTCTCTCTCTATCCGCTTGGCTTGGCTTCTGTTTCTCCAGGTGATGCTGGTGCTTGAGCTTGTAGCTGTTGCTGTCTCCTTTCCTGAAACTGTTATCTGAAGAATAAGCTCTATTCTTATTCTGTCCTAATGTGTGCTCCTCCTTAACACAGCGCAGCTGTGTTGAATCAGGCCCTGCCCTTTGAGATGAGTGCTTAGGGATTACCTCATAGCTCTCTTGATTGCACACACATTTTCTCACTTCAGCCCCTCTCATGGCTGCTGGAAACCTGGTGCATTCTGGCACTAGTAGTCTTTTATGTGAAAACTCTGTTTTCTTACTTCTACCAGAACTGACAGGTTGCTTGTTCAGAGTCACATCATCTTTTCTATAGCTCCTACCTGAGCTATGATAAGCTTCCTTATCACATACCCCCCTGCTTAAGTTATTACGGACTGGTTTTACTGGTGAAACTTCTTCTCTACAGTCCGTAATACGGGAAAGTGCATCCGCATTCTTGTGTAACTTCCCGGCACGATGTTCAACCTGAAAATCAAACGCCTGTAAGGCCATGTACCAGCGTGTCAACCTGGCATTGTGGTTCTTCATTTGCTGCAACCACTTAAGTGGGGCATGGTCCGTGACCAACTGGAACTTTCTCCCTGTAAGGTAAAACCTTAACGCCTCCACTGACCACTTGATAGCCAAACACTCTTTTTCTATTGTGGAATACTTTTGTTCAGCCGGTGACAACTTCCTGCTCAGGTACATCACAGGATGCTCCTCCCCATCATGGCACTGGGATAGGACTGCTCCTAGCCCTACATCCGATGCATCGGTTTGAACCAGAAAGGGTTTCTTGAAGTCTACTCCTTTCAGTACCGGTCCTGTACACAATTTTTCTTTTAAGACTGAAAACGCTTTTTCAGCTTCTGGTGTCCACTTTATCTGGTTTGGACAATTCTTTCGCAGCATATCCGTGAAAATGGCACTTTTCTCTGCGAATTGCGGTATAAACCGGCGGTAGTATCCAATAAGTCCTAAGAAACTTCTTAGTTGTTTCTTTGTTGTTGGAGGAGGAAAATTCCTGATGCTATCTATTTTGCTTAATAGAGGTTTAATTTTTCCTCTTCCCACTAGGTGGCCTAGGTATTTTACCTCCCTATTTGCAAAGGCACACTTCTTCGGGTTTAAAGTGATTCCCGCTTGCTTCATAGAGCACAAGACTGCCCTGATCCTCTTCAAATGCTCCGCCCAGGTGTTACTATGGATTATGACATCATCCATGTATGCAAAAGCATAATTTTGGTGGGGTCGAAGTACCTGATCCACTAACCTTTGGCAGGTAGCCGCTGCTCCATGCAGTCCGAAAGGCATCCTCTTGAACTGGAAAAGGCCAACGGGGGTGCTGAACGCAGTCTTCGGCTTCGACTCCCTGGTGAGAGGGATTTGCCAATATCCTTTTGTCATATCAAGGGTGGTTAAGTATTGAGCCTGTCCCAGCTGGTCCAACAGCTCCTCAATTCTTGGCATTGGATATGCATCAAAAACTGATATGGCGTTTACCTGCCGGAAGTCAATACAAAATCTTAAGGATCCATCAGGCTTCGGCACCAGGACTATGGGGCTATTCCAGGGACTCTTTGACTCCTCTATTACCCCCATGTCCAACATCTCCTGGACTTGTGCCACTACCTCCTGTCTTTTGGCTTCAGGCAAGCGGTATGGCCTATGACGAACCAATTTCCCAGGTGGAGTTATTATTTCATGGGCCACCAAATGGGTCTCCCCAGGTATGGGTGTCAACACATCTGGGAATTCCTTAAGCAACTTCCTAATTTCTTCCTGTTGTACCATTGTCAGGTCCTCACCTATTTGGGGCTCTGATTTTTCTTTACAATCAGATATCTGGGGTCCCAAATCTTCCTCTTCACTCACCTCCCTCTCTCGGGCACAGGTGGCAGCTAAGCTTTTAACCCCTTTGACATCAGTAGAACCAAAGCCTTTGGCTCCACGTTCAGAATTCTCTAGGGATGTGACCTCCTCCACAGGTGGAAAACCCAGCCTCTCACAGATCAATTGGGCAATTTTGTCTCCTGTCTTCACATGATACTCATTCTGTCCAAAGTTAAACAACAGAACTTTAATATTGCCCCTGTAATCGGGATCAATTACTCCCGCACCCACATCGATGAAATATTTAAGGGCTAATCCGGACCTTGGGGCTATTCTCCCATAACATCCAATTGGTATTTCCACTTGGAGACCGGTGTCAACCAGGGCTCTCCCTTGGCTAGGTACAGTCACATTTTCTATGCTGCACAGGTCAAACCCAGCAGATTGAGGGGTTGCCCGCTTAGGAGCTTGGGCCTTCTCTGAGACCTTGTGGTACTTTAGGACGAATATCTGCTTTGGGGTAGCTTGGTCTTCTGGACGCTTAACCATCTTTTTAGCTGGGGTCTGAGGACTTCCAAATAAAGGCCCGGGAGCTACTACCATTAAACCTTCTCCCTCCTTCTTTCCTAGTCCTTCCACTAGACCCTGCTTAAATCTTGGCCAGTCTCTTCCTAGAACCAAATCAAAGGGTAGCCTAGGCACCACTGCTAACAGGACTTCCTCTTGTTTCCCTAGGCACTTAACCTTTAGCCTATAGGTGGGATATGATGATGCAGCACCATGAATGCATCTGATGTGAACTTGGCTTTCAGGGGTTCTAGGCACAAATCTTTCTTGGGCCTCTATCCTCTTCCAAAGCCTTTTTGACATCATACTTTGGTCTGCCCCAGAGTCTAATAATGCATTTGTGGTAATTCCCTGCACATCAACCATCAAAAGAAATCCTTCCTTGGGCTGTTTCAAATCCAGACCCATTAAACTAGTGTGTGTCTGGCATCTCTTCTTTAAGTGTCCCACTTTTCCACACTTGAAACATTTCTTTCTATTCCACTGTGTCATCTGGTTTGATACAGTACATTCATTTTCAAAAACATTCTTAATTATTCCCTTTTCTGATACAGCACATCTAGCCTCAGCATCCATCTTTAGAGGGCCACCCAATCTATGGCAAGCCTGCGTGGCTTCCAAGAATCTCTCTGCTAGCATGGTTGCCTCTCCAAGATTTTGGCAATTTTGCTGTATAAGAAAAGCATTCAAATCTTTAGGTACCCCAAGCATAAATTGTTCCAGCATTATAATATCTAATAACATTTCTACTGTCTTTTTCTCAGGCTCCAACCATTTTACAGCTAAACTTCTGATTCTCTGACTCAGAGCCCTGGGTGTCTCACCCACTTTCAATGTAACAGCTCTAAACATTCGCCTATACTCTGAAATAGACAACCCTAGGCGATCTCTAACAGCTGCCTTTACATCCTTATAATTCAAAGCCTGGGCTGCTGGCATTGCTCTGTAAGCTGCTAGTGCCTCTCCAGTTAATGAGGCTGCCAGCCTTACTGCCCACTGGGTCTCTGGCCATGCTAAAGCCTGTGCCACTCTTTCAAAAGACTCTAGAAAATCATCAACATTATCATCTGGAGTTAATTTCCCAAAATTAAATGCCCCAATCCCTTGATTGAGTCCCACACTGTCCACATGTGGTGTACCAGTACTAACTGCTGGTCTTGCATCTGTTCCACTTTGGCTCTGCAGCTGAACTAGAGCTTGCACCAGATCAAGCACTGGTTTCTGCTGTTCCATTAAGGCCTTCATAGCAGTGTCCTGGGCCTGCTGTGATAGCTCCTGCTGCTTGCTAAATTGGGCTGCCATCCACTGAGCCATCTCCCTCGGATCCATCTTGACCCCTGCAAGAAATAAAGAAAAAAAAAAACCAAAGTGCAGCACCTTCCAACCAGGTGTGTTTTTTTCAACTTTTTTTTTTTTTTTCCAATTACCCCCTGTGCTTACACACATCCACCACTAGACATGCCCAGGTACATATTACCTTGTCTCAGTGATGAATCCAGCTTTTCACAGGGTCTTTTCATCTGGGACAGCTTCCTGGAACAACCACTTCTCCTCCAAAGTGTAGATGAGGGAAAAAAAAAATCTTCTTTCAGCTTCAAACTTGAATTTTATTTGTAATCCACAGCAAATAAATCCTCTTGGTGCAAAAGCAATCCGAAAAACTACGCCATTTGTCAGACGGCTGCCTAGGGTGAGAACTTACACAATCTTGACGATGCATATATTCATATGATTCTTGCAAGGTATTGTGGGTAATGTAGTTCTTTCACTCCCAAACACAGCTGAAGACAATAATTGAGTTGTGAAACCAGTGGTAAGGCCAATAAAATACTTCTTTTATTGATGGGGTTTAATTCACCCAGCACAAATATGCTTGGTAACAATATAAATGAGGTTACTTGCTTGCAGTGTTTAAATGGATAACATAAAGTCATAAAGCAAATCAGAAAAACAACCTTCAGCTTGTCAGGCAATTAGCTAATGTTTTCTTAGCAAATAATTACCAAATACAAAGGCACAAAGAAATGAATAAACTTTGTTTGTTAGGTTAACTTCTGCTTATTTTCCACGCAGATCCCAGCAGTGATTCTCCCTTGCTCACACACACAATCAGGTGCAGCTTTAATTACTATCAATTGACCAGCTGAAAGCCTTTAGCTGGCTGGCTGCTACTGTTGTGAACCCAAATCCTGCTTTAAGAGCTGTTTGCAGTGGAAATAAAGAACAAAGTTAGGTTTCTTTGTGATGGCTGATGTGTTTGCTCACAGAAAGCTAGCAATAGCATTTAGATAGAGAACAGTCCATGTAAATAGTTTCATCTGCTGTATCTCCCCCTTCATCAATCAGCATAGGGTCACTATCATACATTGGCACAGACGAGTCTTTCATTAAGGCACTATCATGAGAATGCTTATTCCCTTGCTGCCATTCTCTATTATAGATAGGGTCTGGATCAGTGTTCATACCTGAGCCTCTCCTGCTATCATAATTCCTCTTGTATAGCCTGGCCAGTATGTAATCCAATTCTGATGTCCAGCCTTCCAATCTTGATCCCTGGACACTGGATCTCCTCTCACATACCTTCTGGCCTTGGTCTGAAAGTCCTTTCCACGTGCAGTCTTCTCTCTTCCAGGTAGCCCCTGGTGATTCCTATCTCTGCCAATCCATTCCTCTGGCTGACTCCAGTCCAATAGACTCTGCTGGCACTTGGAATACCTCCCAGTATAGGTACTGCCTTGGAATCTCCCAGACCTTCCAATGGCCCTTCTTCTCTTCCTTCCAGAGAGTTTCCTTCTCTCTCTATCCGCTTGGCTTGGCTTCTGTTTCTCCAGGTGATGCTGGTGCTTGAGCTTGTAGCTGTTGCTGTCTCCTTTCCTGAAACTGTTATCTGAAGAATAAGCTCTATTCTTATTCTGTCCTAATGTGTGCTCCTCCTTAACACAGCGCAGCTGTGTTGAATCAGGCCCTGCCCTTTGAGATGAGTGCTTAGGGATTACCTCATAGCTCTCTTGATTGCACACACATTTTCTCACTTCAGCCCCTCTCATGGCTGCTGGAAACCTGGTGCATTCTGGGACTGGTAGTCTTTTATGTGAAAACTCTGTTTTCTTACTTCTACCAGAACTGACAGGTTGCTTGTTCAGAGTCACATCATCTTTTCTATAGCTCCTACCTGAGCTATGATAAGCTTCCTTATCACAGTATATGGTGCAAGAATTTAGTGGTATACTCTTAGGGAACTCAGCAGACTGGATGGGCCAATTGATCGTTATCTGCCATTGTTTATCATTTTACTAAGGAGTATTTTGACCTTGCAGATTTATGAATTGAACAGGTTGAAATATCTCTTTTCAGTAAATATACAGAAATTGTGACAGCAGCATAAGTGATATGTGATCTTGTTCTAAAAGGTGCTATCTGAAATTTTGGGATACAATAAGATTACTAGATTTGAACCTGGACATGTTGGGTGTATGTGTTAGTATTCCATTTTTGTCCTTGTGCACCGTTTTTGTACTCTTAGGTTATTTAATTGTGAAGAAATCTGATATTGTTGTTGCAGTTACTATAATTACTGTTGTTTTTTAAATTATTGGTTAATGCTTAATTTTTATAAAATATTCCAGATACATGTCAGTCTTTCCCTTTGCATACTTTTTTCTACATTTCTGCCATTGCTTACATTAACGTAAATTCTAAAAAACACTCTCTGAAGTAAAAATACCATAACTAATCATATACTCCTTCACATCAAGTGCTTATGGGAGGAAGCAATAGAACATACACATGAATTTAAAGGGAACAAAATAATAGTAATAAAGAAGGAGACCATCAGAAAGGAGACAAGCATACTATGAAATGCTTACACTTGTTGCTCAGTTTGTCATCGGTCTCCAACTTGTTTATCCATTTTATTTGTCTTTTAGTTGCCACCAAAAGGGTTCAGTACATATTCAATACATGTTGGCTAAAAAAACACTATTTAATACTATTTCGCTGCCCTTTATCATATTGAGGCAGCCGGAAAGGCAGCTGTGAGAGAAAGCCCCCCCTCTCCCCTGCTTGGGCTGCAGCGAAACAACACTTACACATACCCTTTCTCCCAGAAAACCAGTAGACCAGAGCATACTAGTTTAGACAGGTCACTCGGGAATGCTTTAGGAGAGCCCACTGTCCCCCCCTTCAGGGGCTACTGATTGGTGAAGAAGAGATACCTGGGGCAAATGGGAAGGTAGCAAGGGGGTTTGAGAATGTACTGTATATAAGACAGTGTGGGACGTCATTTAGGGGCTCAGATCTTTTGTCCAGGGTGCCGGCTCTGTCTGAGTCCTGTGTACACAATAAAAGATCCTGTTTGCATTCTAGTCTGTCTGTGTGTTCCTTCCGAGGGTGTGGGAGACAGGGTTCCTGCTTTAATATCTGCTGCATATTTTTGCAAAAATAAAGTTTTTGCAAGTCCTGCACTTACCTATTGTGCTGGCTGCTTGAAACAAATTCAGCCATAAATAATGCTGTATTATTTGCAAGTTTCCAACCAATATAAAAAATCTTCAGTATCTCTAATGTCTGATTTTGCTCGAGAGACCACAAAATTGTGAATCATACACCCTGCACATGCCTCCACCAAGCCCACCACCATATCTAGACGTGCATGCACGGGACGTCTCTGTGATTTGAATGTCTGAATGTACATTTTCAGATGTCCAAATTGCTTCTAAAATGACCTCCCCTTGCACCTGATAAGTTCCACATAGCTCAAGAGATCAAGGCTCCTTATGTTCCTAGATGGAATAACTTTTCGAATGTGACTGAGGACATGATCGAAGAAACTTTATCTTCTTACCTTCTAAAGTTGGCTGGTCGTATCCTTGTCCATTTTGGCTGGTAAAGGCATCAAAACATTTTTGTTGCCTTTTCTTGCTAGTATGACTAATGATATGCTGAGTACTGGCAGCGACCCAGAAGAGTTAAAATGAGCTGTAGTCCTTTCTCTATTGAAAAATGGCCAAGTTGATGATTCAGTTTGTGGAAGCTATCATCCGGTGTCTAATCTAACAGCTATGGCTAAGTTGGTTGAAAAGTTGGTTCTGCATTTTGACAGACTTTGAGGAGTATAATGACATGTTGGACCCTGCTTAAGGGGGCTTTTGTAGAGTACATAGCACTGAAACAGTGCTGCTATCAATACATGAACATGCCAGAGGTATTCTAATGGAGTCTAGGAGGGATAAAGTGCTGCTTCTTCAACTGGACATTGCATCCACTTTTGAAATAGTGAATCATCAGTATATCTGGAATGGGTATTGGGGGGATGGTAAGGAAATTATTTGGGAATTTTTTAGCTGATAGGGGGCAGAATGTTGTATGGGATGATACAGACTCTGATTGGTGGGTGTCAATGCAGGGATCAGGACCAGTACTATTTTTGCTGCTCTATGCAAGTGATTACTGTACTGCGCCCCCACTCCACCCTGCCACACACACACACACACACACACACACACACACTCTCTTTTTTCCAACATGATGAAAATTTTCTGAGGGGTAGCCCTGTTAGTCTAGAGTGGCTAAAATGACAGAGACTTTAATAAATTTGTTAGTCTATGAGGTGCCACCTGCCTCTATCATTTTTGACCCAGCAATAACTTAATAAGGGTACAGGTGTCTGAACATCATATAGATTTGCTTTGAGGTTAGAGAGAGGTTATCAGATTTCCACATGATTTCCCACTAGTACCAACTCCCATGTACATAATTTATACAATTCCATAACTTCCATGTGATCTTGAAAAATCCAGGCAAGTTATTACACCTGCCATAGACAGTGGAGGAGTAGCCTAATGGTTAAAGCATTGACTTGGGAACCAAGCGACCAGGGTTATATTCCCACTAGCACTCCTCATGGCCTTGGGCAAGTCACTTAACCCTCCATTGTCTCAGAAAAATCCAAGTTATCAATGTCCCTTTTTAATGTGCATTACCAAGTATAAGTTACGATGTAAACTGCTTTGACTGAAATGATAAAGCAGTATAAAAAAACCTGTTAAATAAATAAAGGCATAAGTGCTCATGCCTATTTGCATACATTTTTATGTCACTTATGCCCCTCTTTTATAAAGTAAAGCAGGTATGTATTTCACTTTATAAAATAGGCCTCAAATACACGTGTGCTAAGGTGCATCAACTCCATTGGGAGTTTATGAAATTACCCTCTTAATGTCAAAGTACTCCATCAAAATAAATCTCCTCCCCGCCTAGTTCTACTTGTATTCCTACAGATTATAATTTCTTTGCTAATGCACAACTGTGGTAACAGCTAACTCAGCGGCTTGACACTTAGCACATGCTAATTCAGAAGTTAGCTGCATAGCGTAGAAAAGGACAGGAAATGGGTGTGGATCGCACCTTGATGTTAACGCAACAAATAAGGCAGATCGCTTGAAGCCACCTCAGCAGCAGGCAGTAAGTGCATCCATGCCTCTGTCATGCACTTAATGGGCAGTAAATGTTTTTCTCGGTGGTAATCGTATGGGACGATGTTGGGCATGCCAGCAATAGTTATTGCCTGGGCTTTGTCTTTATCCCTCTCAAGAAATCACCCCTTATAGATGCCCCCTTACTCATGATCTGACTCTACCTATCCTGCAGTGTAAATAGCTTATGTATATAGTTATGTATATAGTTAACCCTGTTATCCAAGTTTTATTACCTGTTCAATGTAAAACCAGACACTTTGTCACCATGGTAGTTATGTTGTGATGTAAACCGCGCTGATGCCGAATAGCGCGGTATATAAGAAATTGTAATAAATAAATAAATAAATAAATCCCATATTAATTTTTACAACACACTGTAACTGCTCATTTTTGCCATGCTTTAGTAAAGGGCCCCTTTTATTATAATGAGACTATATATGGATCTCCCATGCCAACATCAATATACTAACGATGGAGCCATCTGACTAGCTAAGGAACATTATTCCTTGGAAGATCTGGGTTTTGCTGCTGTTCCTTAGCTCTGATTACTAGCATGATGTCTCACCGAATGTAGTGTTCAGTACTGGCAAGATTACCGTGATGCACTGTTTAGTGCACCTGGGAAAAAGTATGGGCAAATTATGTTTATCTCTAGGTAACAGGTGTTATGCTGGCTACAAATATCTGATGCCCTGAAACTCCAGATAAGCAGGTGATCATTCAGGCTGAGCCTTTTGCGTCTGCCTCTGCTTTCCTTATTAATTATCTTGTCTAATGAGCTGTAGGAGCTTAGAGACAGAAATGATTGGTGAAGCTTTAAGATGGAAGACAAGTATGCTGAATCTGTGGCCAAGCTCCAGTGTGTTTGTCTTGTAAAACATGCCAACCCTGTGCCTTTAATGGGCAGCATTTTGGTTGCTTCTTTAACACTAGAAGCCCCAAAAGGAATTTTACCTAGAAACCCCAAAGTGCGTCAATTGACGCATTATCACAACGACTGCGTTTAGCATGAAATGCAGATGTGAATTAATGTGAAGTTACTTATTTGTTAAATACGTGCAGTATGTGACGTCATTACATGACATCATCATGTGTTTATTGTTTGTAATGTCGGAGTAAAACTAAACAGTGATTGAGATACGCCACCTAGTGGGAACATGAATTTATACCTAGAAGCCCCAAAGTACGTCAATTGACGCATCCAAGACAATTGAGTGCGTCAATTGACGTACTTTGGGGCTTCTAGGTATAAATTCATTTTCCCGTTAGGTGGTGCATCTGTCATTAATTTTCGATGCACATATTTGAACATCTTGACCTTGCTAACAAAGTCATGGAACATGACTGACATGGTTCTAGCAGTGGTGCTGGTATACAACTTTGAAGATGCATTTGCGTCAATTGACGCACTTTGGGGCTTCTAGTGTTAAATGGCTATCGGGATACATTAGTGTTAAAACTGTGGGGCCAGACGTCATGTGTCTTAGCCTTTAGTGCTAGTTTGTGTCACGTGTTCAGTGCCTACAGAGAGTGGCTGTGACCTATACCTGTGCCCAGTGAGTTGTATGTTTCCTGCCTAATATCACAGGCAGTGAACCTGTTTAAAGATATGTGTGCTAGTCCTACAGACTGCTGTCTTTCAAGCCTGCTTGCACTGACTTGACCCCACTGCATATGGGTGCTGGTAGGGACTGCCCCCTGCCATTGTACTACCAAATATAGGCTATAGAATGGAGTAGAACACTGGGGCCTTGGTTCGCCCAACCTTTTGCCACACATGGCATCAGCAATTAGGGAGCTTGGAGTGCAGAGTGAAGATTAGTTTGCCTCTCACTCATGAGCAAGCATAGCGTAGAATGAAGTAAAGGCCAGAATCTGCTAGACAAGCAAGCAATTTGGTAGGGAGTATTTTCACAATGGCATAAAGTCTGTATGGCTGCACTTCCAAGACAAAGGTTGAGCTTTCTTCAGAGCATCTGAGTGGTATTTGGATAGAGGCAAAAGGAAGCACTGGGCCCTGGTTGTTCTGCTCATTCTTGTATGCCATCTAGCCATCATCTAGCCTCTTCTGTTCTCTTCTATATATAATGGAAAACATAGCTCGCCTCTGGAATTATTATGTATTGTTGGATATATTATTGCTATATACAGTGGAGTGTATTTGGGTATTTCATATCATCCCTCCAGTCCAGTCCAGACGCATGGGTTGTATCCCCCAACCAGGAGATGGAGACCAAGCATGCCCAATTCTTATGATCTCATCCTATAAGGGCTCTGTTGCTCCTACAGTTGGCCAGTATTTGCTCAGTTCCTAGCAGACAGTTGAGCTTCTGTGCATCTGGGCTGCACTTCAGGGATATTGGAAAGCTAAGAAGGAGCTGGTTGGTACCCAGTGGTACCCAGTGAGAGGCAGTATAAATGAAAAAAAATTAAGATTATCTGAAAGTGTGAGCAAGAGTCATAAAAAAATTAATAAAATAAAGAGAGAAAAGCTCTGGATGATCAGGCAGTTTTTTCTCTTGAGAACTGAAGGGGTGTGTCAGTCTGCCTGCCTCTACTGCGGTGAGAGCTACGAACTGATCAATTCAGTGACAGTCTCACCCACACTCAGGGTGCAAACCCAGGTGCCCCGGGTCTCTCCCCTCTAACCTGCCACCCGCTGCGGTCTTCTGGAGCCAGAGGGGGCTGACGGTCCTAAGGGCCTGAGGCGGAATAGGTGAGGCTTCTTCTCCTCATTGTACCTGATGTTGCGGCAGCGCTAGCTCAGGGCATTTGGGGAACATGGTAGGTGCGCTGGGAGAGACTGGTTTGTGGCAGCTGCACATCCTAGTCTGACATGTGGTGACGCTGGGAGGAAAGCCAGAGAAGTTTGCCTGCATGGTTTGTGATTGCAATGTATAATAGATGGTCTTCTCAGAGTATGAAACAACGTTAAATCAAATGTAAATACTCTATTATAACCAATGTCAATATACTAATAGAAACTCTAGTGATATCGCTGATATGTTAAACTGCTGTTTCTTACACTTGATGTATTCCTCTTAAAGTAGTCTCAGACTTGGATAGCACTTTCAACCACAATCACTGTGGAAAACAAATTGTGCTCCGTTTGCATCAACGACTACTATAAAATTATGTTTCTTCTTTTTTATATGTCTTTTTCTCTTCGTGTTTCTAAACAGCAAAAATCTCATGCAATACTATCACCAAGACGTCTCTGCTTCGTGTTACTTAAAATGTTAAAAATTCAAGCTTATCTGAGCTCCGTTGATGTTTCATGTTGCTCCCAACCACTGTTTAAAGATCTCTCAACGCCTTCCTATGGCGCCTGCATTAGCGTTTCTCTCCTTAGGGGAGGTTCATCAGGAGAATTTTCTGTTGCTGCCCACGTCTTTCTGTCTGTCAGAGTAATGAAACGTGCGCGGCGTTTTTTCATTACTCTGACAGACAGAAAGACGTGGGCAGCAACAGAAAATTCTCCTGATGAACCTCCCCTAAGGAGAGAAACGCTAATGCAGGCACCATAGGAAGGCGTTGAGAGATCTTTAAACAGTGGTTGGGAGCAACATGAAACATCAACGGAGCTCAGATAAGCTTGAATTTTTAACATTTTAAGTAACACGAAGCAGAGACGTCTTGGTGATAGTATTGCATGAGATTTTTGCTGTTTAGAAACACGAAGAGAAAAAGACATATAAAAAAGAAGAAACATAATTTTATAGTAGTCGTTGATGCAAACGGAGCACAATTTGTTTTCCACAGTGATTGTGGTTGAAAGTGCTATCCAAGTCTGAGACTACTTTAAGAGGAATAATACATCAAGTGTAAGAAACAGCAGTTTAACATATCAGCGATATCACTAGAGTTTCTATTAGTATATTGACATTGGTTATAATAGAGTATTTAAATTTGATTTAACGTTGCATGGTTTGTGAAGCAAGCAGGGGCATGCTGTCGGTTGGCAGGCCTCTGCTGAATCTGCGCAGAAGAAGGCAGATTGGAGGAGGTCACGCTGGAGGCGGGAGCCTCTCCTGCTGAGTCAATGAACGCAGCCATGCCTGTGGTGGGCGCGATCTCCCAGTATGCCGGCCAGATACGTGGTCTGCAGGGGGCAGGAAAATGGCATTTTGGGTAGTGCAAATGCAGGGGGAATGGCCTCCATGTTGGGCAGTGTGTCCAGTGAGGGAAAGCCGGGAGTAGGCAAATCCTCCAGAGCTTTGCCCAAGGAGAAGAAAAAACATGACACTCAAAGACAAAGCAGCCCCCGGAGCTATTCTTCTTGCCAGAATTCATCTTATTGCTCCATAAGGCTTACTGCTTAGAGCAGGGTCGGGAAGCAGCAAAGAGCTCTAAGGCAGAAAGAACTGCATCTGCAAGTAGAGGAAAGAGATTGCCCCTGCCATAGTCAGAGGAGACTCCACTGTCCAAGAGGCCGCGGGAGTAACAGGAGCAGAAGAGGGAACTAGTTTCCCCAGATTCTGAGACTTCACAGGATGCTCTTGAGGGAACTTCAGCAGACTGGGAGGTCTTCAAGGGGTGGAAATGGAGGAAAAGGAGATACCTTCTGATGACAAACCTACGGTGGTTAGGGTCTTCCACGGGGAGGAACTTGCAAGCGCACTATCTGTCACAGTGGGCGCAGGGCCATTGGATGGAGGAGGAAGTGGCGTGGTCCATAAATTGGTTGGAGCTGAGAGCTGTCTTTCTAGTCTTCCAGCATTTTCTGCCACTGCTTCAGAACCAGGTGGTGCTCTTCTTTTCGGACAATGCTACCATGGTGGTATACATCAATCGCCAGGGAGGCACGGGCAGCAAGACTCTGATGGAGGAAGCGGCTCCACTGATGCAGCCGGCAGAGTGCCAACTGAGTGCACTGCTCATGGCTCTTGTGGTAGGCAAGGACAATGTGCAGGCGGACTTCCTTGCTGACATCAGGTGGACCTTGCAAAGTGGTCTCTGGAGGAGTCTGTGTTTGTGAGTCTCACACGGCACTGGGGGCAGCCAGTGATGGACTTGATGGCCTCGGCAAACCAGTTCTTCCGCAGGAGGCACGAGCGCATGTTGGAGGATGTAGACATGCTGATACAATCGTGACCGATGGAGGGACTGCTGTATGTGTTCCTGCCCTGGCCCATGATCGGGCGGGGGATGTACAGGATAGAGAGACACCAGGGTCTGGTGGTTCTCATTGCACCAGATTGGCTGCGGAGGCCCTGGCACACAGATCTGGTGCACATAACAGGGACCCAGCCTTGTCACCGTCCAATGAGGGATGACTTGTTGACTCAGGGTCCGGTGCGGATGCCCCAGGTTGAGACAAAAGGGGGTGACGAGTGTTTGAGAATTGGTGCGATGTCAGTGGCATCAGGTCGCTCACGGCATTCATACCCTATATCTTGGCTTTTCAGCAGGCAGGGCTGTAGAAGGGTCTGGCCTTGGGCTCACTGAGAGTCCAGGTCATGGCCTTAACATATTACTGTGGAAGAGTCCACAGCATGCCTGTTGCTACTCACTCAGATGTGGTGTGGTTTTTGCAGGCATTTAAACAGGTTTGTCCACCGCAGGGGACGATGGTATCACCTTGGGATTTGAATATGGTACTGTCTGCCTTGACGGAGCCTCCCTTTGAACCCTTGAAGGAGGCATCATTGAAAGACTTTACGCTAAAAGCAGTGTTCTTGGTGGCGATATGCTCAGCATGATGGCCCTGTCCTGTCAGGATCTGTATTCGGTTTTCCATCCGGAGAAAGTAGTTTTGCTTCCGGTGCCATCCTCCTTGCTGAAGGTCTTGTTGACTTTTCATGTTAACCAATCCGTGATACTCCCAGTTCTGCAGGGCCAGGGGGAGGACCAGGGGAGTCAAAGGCTGCAGACTCTCGACCCTTGGAGGATGCTGTGTATCTATTTATGAAAGATGGAGCCGTTCTGTCACTCGGAGTGTCTTTTCATGTTGTTTGGTGGAGCATGTCATGGGGAAGTGGAGGTGAAAGCCTCGATTACGCGGTGGATGAAGGAGAGCATTGTGACAGCCTACATGCTGAGAACAGGCCCGCGCCCCAGGAATTTCGTGCCCACTTGACTAGGCTGTAGACGAGCTGGTTCCGCCATGGCAAATCTGTAGAGCAATGACCTGGGAATCATTGCATCTGTTCATGGAACACTATCGGCTTGATGTTTTGGGGCTAGTGTGCTGCACGCCAGCCTTGCAGGTCCCACTCAATAGGAGGTACTGCTGTGGTACATCTCATGCATCTGGACTGGAGGGGTAATATTTTATTTATTTATTTATTTATTTATTTAGCTGCATTTATATCCCGCTTTTCACCGGGTCAAAGCGGTTGGGGGATACATTTAACACGAGGGGATATGAGACACATATACTAATACTTACACATATACTAATACTTACACTTATATGGAAGGTGAAATTAGGCCTTACCTGCTAATTGCCTTTCCTTGAATCCCTCCAGTCCAGTCCAGAACCCATCCTGTTTTGTTGCCTGCTTGGGAGGTATCCAGGATCCAATGGTGTGGTGTCAGTTTGGAAGGGGCAAGGATCTCCAGGTGTCTCGGTCAGCAGGTGAAGTTCTTTTTCAGTTCAGAAAAAAAAAAGCGAAAAGAATACAGGAAAAGGAGAATGGACCATAGACTGTGGTCCAGGAAAGGTGAGAAGCAAAGGGTTCAAGGTCATTCAGGAGAACATGATTGGGTTTGAGCGAAAGGCTCAATTGGATCCCGAGAGGCTGCAATCTGCTTTGTCAGGCAATACTGGCCAACCTTAGGAACAACAGAGCCCTTATAGGATGACAACATAAGAATTAGGCATGCTCAGTCTCCATCTGCTGGTTGGGGAGCACAATCCATGCATCTGGACTGGAGGGCCTCAAGGAAAGGCAATTAGCAGGTAAGGCCTAATTTCACCTTATGCTTGTATCTAAATGATCTCTCCGATCTCAAATTGCTCAGCCTATACAAAATACTTTTCTTCAACTCCATCTTGTTTGCAGGTTTCCGACATTTCTCGATCCATCAGATTTTCATTTAATAGTTCATTTAGTATCTGGGCTATTGTAACATACTATACACGGGGTTCCCATAAATATTTTTGAAACATCCTTTATTAGTTCAAAATGTTGAAGTGAGAGTCATTTTGATTTGTTTACTTTGACTTCCAATAAAATTTAGAGTTCAGTTTAAGTGTATGTTTGGTTTATAAAATTGTTAATGATCTATGGAAGAATGAATTGAGCTCCTTTTTGATGTTTTGCATTCCTTCTAGTGCATTGCAGTGTAGCCAAGGCTTGTTGGCGATACCACTAATTTGTTCTGTAAAGAAAACTTCCATGTAGTCCAGGATTTCTACCATGCTAGGCCCACAATTGTGGAGTTCCTTACCATTAGCTTTACGTTGTGAAGGAACATATTTAGTGTTACGGAAAAAATTAAAAGCGTATTAGTTTGGTATTGTTTTTAAATGTGAACATTTTTTCCTGTGTTTATGAAATTCTTTAATTTTGAATTATAATATGCTTGTGACTGTTGTATGTTTATGAAATGTTATTATGTATGTTGAGACTGATATTCAGCCTGCAGCGTTCAGCGCCATTAAAGCTCCTGGCTGCCGTGGGCAAAAGTGAAATTGGATATTCAGCATATTACACAAAAAAAGTGGACCAAAAAATTCTTCAAAACTATTAATCATTAATATTCATTGATATTCTCTTGAAACGGCACTATCCTCCTCAATGTATGTTTATATTCATCAGTGGGCATTAATATGCATACAAGGGCTCAACGGACGGTCTTACTGGTGACAAAATCTCAGCGTGCCATGCCCATTAAGTCACCATCGCCCCTGAATGCATTGATGCAAAATATTCAGACCCCAGGCATACACGTCATAAGCACTTTGAAAACACTTATTTTATGTGTATCACTTTGCTTCTGCTCACTGGGTCCTCAAATACACTACATCTTCATGTTCAATCATGCCGGATATCACCAGCACTGAAATACCTCATTTCATTGCTATGTGGTCAGAGGCGATATATTCAGCCAATAACTGGATAGCAAAATTGCATACGTTAGGAGAGCCACTAATCTCTCCAAACTTTATGTAGATACCTATCCGGATAGCAGGCCACTGAGCGGACAGGTGCTGGGACTGCTCCAGCATCATCTGGATTGAGCTAAGGCAGTCTGTAGGGAGGAAATTCAACAGCACTGGCTAGTTAGTGCCACTGAATACTGGGCTTTGCAGGGTTTACTGTATGCAGTTAGGTTCTGTTACTGCATAAATCTTTTGAGCTTCGGGCCCATTATTACTTAATAAATGTAAATAAACTGTAAACTACTTAGCTGTACGATGATAAGCCGTTTATAAATGTAATAAATGAAATTAAATGTTCCAGTGAGTGGTTTGGGGACTAAGGGATGTCTCAATGCTATTTAAGGTAACCGGCCACCGTTCCATGGTTGCATTGTCAGAAAACAATGACCTGGCAGAGTGGTGTATATGGCTTGTCTCTGTAATCCTTACTGAAAGTGCCTATTCTGAAATATTTACACACAAATATGTGCATACATGTTTCTACACTTGTACTGTGTGTGAGGGGGGAGGGGGGCCGGGGATACACCTATTTTATAAACTCTGCAACTTGTACATGCTTTATAAAAATACAGGCATGCATTTAAGTAACCCGTTTTTCAAGTGCACATATCCTCCCACCTGTCCTATTCAAATTTACCCCCTCCCCCCCCCATGACAGAATCCTCTGTATGTATCATTGACAACCAGTAAATTCAAGCTTGTTTTGCATGATTAGATTCTTTGGTGTCTGCCACTTTTTGCAGAAGGCTGTGATGAGCTCTAGTTTCTTCTGGTTAATAGACTCCTTAATACTGTGTTTTTCATTTGGGTATCTAGGTTTATCTTCTAGTCTACTTCCTCAGTTTCTTTTCTGTGACCTAAACTATGAATACGTGTATTAATGACAAAAACAAAAATGGAGAGGTCAATGAGGAAAAACCAGCCCTGGGCTGAATAAACTGGGTTGAAATAATCCTGTTTTATAAAGACAAGTGGATGTCTACATGCATTTATAAAATACTAGCATAAGTGGCAGACAGTGCCTTAAATTCAAGCACGGGCATTTAGGCCTAAATGATTGTGTGTAAAGCTTGCAAGTATGCACGCAGATTAAGATAGTTTTATAAGCAGCCTGCGCACTTGCACACCCTGCCCACATTTTGCCCCTCTGTGTGCCTACTGGTAAAGGACATGCCATCATGTCAAAGCACATACTTTTATGCCAATCAGAGTTTTATAAGAGGCTATTAACACACGTACAGAAAAAAAGGGGGGGAAGGACACTCCTACCAAAAACAGTCCACGACAAAGACAAAACCAAAAACAAAGGGGTCAATGAGAAAAACCACAGAACCAGTTAAAACAGATGCATCTTGGATGCCTGAATCTAGGTGACCTGCTATAAAATTGTCCTCTTTAAGTAGAGCTCTTAGCTGTGACATAGATGCACAGCTAAGGAACTCTGATATCTTTAGTTAAGCATGTAGCAAACATTGGAATTCTTTAAACTGAAATTAAGGGGTATACGAGGGGGTACCCAAAAAAAACAAGAATAACATTGCCGTGGGCAGAGCTTGTGTAGTACGCACTTCTGCCGCTAGGCGTGTATAGTGCAACTCATTGTCAGTTCAGTGCCGCCTGTGTTGTCGACCTGGCTTGTTCTGTTCATCTGCAGTGATTGTTTTTGCTAGCGCTGTTTTGTTCTTGTTTCTTTTATGATGACAAGTTTAAGTGAACAACGTGCAGCTGTGAAATTTTGTTTTCTACTCGGTAAAAATGCTGCTGAAACTGTTTTAATGTTGAAAACAGCTTATCAAGATGACGCTATGGGAAAAAGTCAAGTGTACCAGTGGTTTGCTCGGTTTAAAAATGGCGACATGTCGATTGATGACAAACCTCGTTCTGGGCATCCATCAACTGCCCGAATCGACGAAAATATTGAAAAAATTAGAGAGCTTGTGCTCACAGACCGTCGACAGACAATTGATCAACTGTCAGAGATTAGTGGTGGGTTATCTTGGAGCTCGGTTCAGCGAATTTTAACGGAAGATTTGGGAATGAAAAGGGTTGCTGCCAAGTTTGTTCCTCGGGTTCTGACTGACAATCAAAAGGAACATCGAGTTGAAACATGTCGTGTTTTGAAACAACAGCTTGAAACTGATCTAGATTTTCTGTCAAAGGTTATTACAGGTGATGAGTCATGGTGCTATGGTTATGACCCAGAAACAAAGCAACAGTCAAGCCAATGGAAGACGTCATCGTCACCCCGTCCAAAAAAATGTCGTCAAGTCAAATCAAACATCAAAACAATGCTGATTTGCTTTTTTGATGCCGAGGGGGTAGTTCATTCAGAGTTTGTTCCCCCAAGTCAGACCATCAATCAAACCTTTTATTTGGAAGTTTTAAGAAGATTGCGCAACAGTGTTTGTCAAAAAAGACCCGATTTGTGGCAGTCAGGAGGCTGGTTCTTCCACCATGACAACGCACCTGCACACACAGCCATCTCTGTTAGACAGTTTTTGGCTAAAAATGGCATGGTTCCGCTGCCCCACGCACCTTACTCGCCTGACCTGACTCCGTGCGACTTTTTCTTATTTCCACGCATGAAAAGGGGCATGAAAGGACACCGATTTGACAACATTGAAGAAGTCAAGAAAAAAAAGAGGGAGGAGCTGTCAGCCGTTTCTAAAGATGACTACAAAAAATGTTTCGAACAGTGGAAGCACCGGTGGGACAAATGTATCAGTTGTAATGGATAGTATTTTGAAGGGGATAAGGTTGTTTTATAAAGAATTTGAAATAAATAGCTTTTAAAAAATAATTCCTGTTTTTTTTGGGTACCCCCTCGTATTGCTAATATTTAGTACAGGGCGCTGAACTAGTGACCCTACACTAACCAGTTAGTGCATTAGTGAGTGCCGACAGAGCAGGTTGGGGCATAACATGGGCATCATGGTTAGTGCTGGCCTTATGAGTGCGTGCTAACCATGGCTGTTGCCATTAGCATGGGTGCACTTAATGCCAACTCATTGGGCAGTTTTGCAGTGCCATGCGAGTCCTGCAGCATACTATTGATATGGAGGACTGAGGCACATGCCCACAAACATTGCTGAAGGCCTACATGCTGATACCGTGTCGCAGTCACATGCTAGCAGCACAGCTTTTAGGAGACATGCCCCTGAGTGAACGTTTTAAAATGTTCCCTATCGACATCAGCTTTGAATGTAGCAAATGAATTGCGGCCCCATGTAGACATTACAGACATGTATGGAATATACAGTAATTTCATATCTAGTGCTTATGCTTCTAGTTCCAACCAAACTTTCCTTCAACGCATTCACATTATTACTTCCTCGTTGTTTGGCTTTAACTCTTTAACACTCAAACACACACACTTATGTTTAGGTATATCCAGCATGTTCTTTACATTTGTTATTTTCTAAGAAAAGCAAGCTGTGCTTTGCATAGCGTCTCACTGGATGCCAAAAGGCTTTTTAAACAGCAAGCTTTGCAACTTCTTGTGGCTCACAGTTGTGAAAGTTACATTATGCTCTATCAAATATGCCTGAATGCATTTAAAATCCAAGTTGTGGAAGAGAGTGAAAGGAACATTGGGGTTCGTTTTCTGGGCCATATAAACTTAAGCAGTGTTCCCTCCATTCTACTTTTTTTTAAAATGATAAATTGATTTTACAGATGTGAAAATCCATCTAGAGCTTTGAGTACAGACAATGTTTTTCTGCTGTTATTGGGCTGGATATTGTTACTTGGTTGTGCACCAGCTAAATTACATGCTTAAAAATTACTGGTTATATTTCAGCAGTTAATCCAGAAGTGAATTTGCTAGTCAGCTAATGAAAGAAGTGCTTCTACTTTGCTGATTTTTTAAGTGCTTCCCTAAGAGAGGTAACTTGAGTAACCCTCCTGCCTGGCCCTTCCTCTGATATGCAGAGGAGTCACTAGTCCAGTTTCAAATCCCCTCCTTGTCTCTAAAAAACCTGGAGCAGATTATCTGAATGAAGGGAAAAGATCTACCTCTTTGAAGTCCTAGACACAGGCATGCTTCCATAAACACTCTCATAGACCACAGTTGACATTCTAAACAGCAAACTAAGGGCTCCATTTACTAAGTTGTGTTAACATTTCATTAATTCAAGTTGAATAATGTGCATTAAATTGCATTTATGTGCATTAACACGCATTAACATGTATAATGCAGCTTAGTAAATAGAATCCCCAAGGATTCTGTCTACTAGCATGTATTAACCAGTTAGTGTGCATTAATGCATGTTAAGAACACAAGCCTCATTATTCACACATTAACACACATTCCATATCGTCCCTCCAGTCCAGTCCAGGATACGATTGGGTTTCCCCCCTCCATCAGCAACTTAGGACTGAACATGTCAGAATCTTGATGTCACTATATAAGAGCTCCCCCTTTAGCTCAGACTGCAATATTCTCAGTCCTCAGCAGCTGAGGGGGAACTCTTCCATAGTGGACTCTACTAAGAGGATTTCTGAGAGAAAGTTGCATATCTTGAAGATAAGAAGAGATCACAGAAGTAGTATACGCTAAAGCTGGATAATCCTCCCTCACGGCTCTGGGAGTGAGGCAAGGCTAGCAGTGCTACAGGAGCTGCTGTTTTACCACCAGGATTCTTTGGTGGGTCTGGTGGGCCCAGGGGTTAAAGTACCTAGTGGTTCAGATATCTTCCCCTCCCAGTAGGACAGCCCAAGCGTCTCATTAGAGACCACTGGATCTTGTACCTCAATTACTTTGGCTGTTGATTCCATTCAACTATTTCTTTGAGCCTGTAGCTTTAAAAAAGAAAATAAAAAGAAAAGCGGTGAATGGAACAGTGCTAGTGAATGAGAGCTTTAACCGGGAGATGCAGTAATACCTTTCAGCTCTGTTTCAGGTTGATCGTCGGACAGGTAGGCTCTGCCTCGGGGTTACTTTAATTCTTTCTCATTGGCCCTCCTCAGTGCTTTGCGGTGTGCAGGCCCCTGGGAGATTTGTATGTGTACTGCTTCCTCTTGCATCAGCTGTGGGGGAAGCCGCGGTTTAAATTTACATTGCCTTTGCCATGTCTGTGTCAGGCAGGGAAGGTTCTTGGAGTGATTTTTTGATTGCAGGAGAAAGGAGGAGTTGGTAGAGCATATTGATTTGAATGCTACAGGCTCAGCGGTTCCTGTGGTTTTGGTGGGAACTGCGACCATTTCCTCAAGGAAAGGGAACACTGCATAAAAGTAAGCAAAAACACGTTTTTTATCCAGTTTACCGCGGTTCAGCTCCTAGCACAGCTGAGGAGCAGGAGGATGTGATTTTTCCAGCAGACTTTATCCATTTTTTGCACAGAGCATATCTTTTGAACAGGGCACAATCTGAGTTTCTAGGTCAATCTGCTCTTCTGAATATCATATCTTCTCCAGTCCTGCAGGAGGATCCTCGGGCATCTGAGGAGCCCTCAGTAAAGAAATTGAGAAAGGAAATGGATCTTTGGGGAGAGCAGGATTCAATGCAGTCGCAGGCCTTGGAGGAGCTGGGCAACAGGCCTTCAGACCTCTGGGGAGAGACATCAGTGCCAAACCTGGAGGAGGGAGATGATACTAATGTATTCAGAGTTTTTCCTAGGGAAGAGCTGGTAGCCTTGATCAAACATTCTCTAACCCCTTTGAACATTGTGTCCATTACACTCATTATAGTGGAGCCACTGGGGGATCCACTTCTGCAGGGGTTCAAGGGCTTCCAAGCTTGTTTTCCTGTGCACAGAGTGATAAAAAGGATGATAGAGATGGAATGGGAGGTTCCTAAAGTGGGCCTCAAAGGAGACAGGGCAATGGGTCACCTGTACCCTATCCCAGAAGAGGAGAAGGAGCTCCTTCGGATGCCTAAAGTATGCGGTGGGCTCGGCAGTAACAAAGAAGACCACAATACCAGTGGAGGGGGCAAGAGCCTTGAAGAACCTTCAGGACCGTAAGTCGGAGTCTCTCCTGAAACAGGCTTTTGATAACAGCGCCCTATCTCTCCAGGCTACCACCTGTGGAGCCTATGTGGCCAGGGCTTCGATCCGATGGTTCCAGATCCTGACTTCTTCGGAGCTTGCGGCCCAGCTGGTGGCACAGGAGGGGGGCCAAGCTGGAGTCGGCAGCAGCCTGTTTAGCAGATGCTTTTTGCGACCTGGTGCAGTCCTCCTCTAAGACTATTGCTTCCATTGTCGCAGCACAGAGATTTCTGTGGTTGCAAAACTGATCGGCAGATGTTTCTTCAAAGACTAGGCTCAGTAAGCAACCCTTTAAGGGGAAGTTGCTGTTTGGTGAGACTCTAGAGAAGCTGGTGAAGGACTTGCGGAGTCCAAGGGCGGTCATTTACCAGAAGATAGAAACATGATATCAGAAAAAGACCACATGGCCTATCTAGTCTGCCCTTCCATAACGATTACTACAATAGTCCCCTCTTTTCCCTTAGATATCCTCTGTGTTTGTCCCATGCTTTTTTCAATTCAGATACTGTCTTCATCTCTACCACCTCTTCTGGGAGACTATTCCATGCATCTGCCACTCTTTCCGTAAAGAAATATTTCCGCATATTACTCCTGAGTCTATCCTCTTTCACCCTCATCCTATATCCCCCTGTAGCAGAGCTTGCTTTCAATCAAAAGAGGCTTTCCTCCTGACCTTTGATAAGCCACCAGTTTTATACAACGTGCAATCCATGTAGTCGTGACGGTTTCACTGAAAAAAATGCTAATGCATGCACAGTTTTATCCAAAATCCATCCAATCACAATTCAGTAAAACCAGTGCCATTCATATTGGGAATTTAACCCTTGCGGTTCTACAGTCTGCCAACGAAAAATGAATTGTTGCTCCTTACGGCAAAACAACTGTTGAAGATTACCACCCTCTCCACCCCTTACTTGTTATAAAACAAAACATTGTAATTCTTCTACAGAATGCTTTTTCAATCTCCAATGTGTCACTAAGGGGCTTGTTTACAAAGCCGCGGTAGCGGTTCGCGATCGTTATCGGAGCTGCGGCCCCATTGATTTCAATGGGGCCGTGGCTCCGATAACGATCGCAAATCGCTACCGCGGCTTTGTAAACAAGCCCCTAAAGGTGCTGATTCCACACCACGACAAATAGCCGACATATGTTCAATGATTCACGTTTTGAATGGCTGAGAAGTCTGTCCAATATACAACAATGAACAAGGACATAAAATGACATACAGTAAATCACTCCCTTGGTTAAACAATTGGTATCCCCCTGTAAATGGTAAATAAACCCTAAAGATGGATGTGCAAAAGATTGTATCTCCAACGTAACTGCACATACTACACATCGATTACATTTGTGGTGTCCCCTGCTGATGCACCTGTTACCAAATCTTGGTGTGAACGAGAATGAACTAACATATCTCTCAAATTCCTACCCTTTTAAATGAAAAACCCGGAGGTGTCTTAAAAGGAGAATGAACTCCCAATATGTTCCAATGGGACAAAATCAAATCCCTAACAAGTCCGGCTTGGGAAGAGAATGGTAAAATACAGGCTAATGTCAGTTCAGACCTCTTTTGAGACCCAAAGGAAAACCATTCTCGATGGACATTAAACACTTGTTTATATGCCCTATATATTATCCAAGTAGGATATCCACGTTCATTGAATTTCTTCTTCATATTACTCGACTGCAAAATATATTCCTCACGTGAGGAACATAACTTGCGTAACCGCAAAAATTGTCCAACCAGTATGTTGTCCCTTATATGTCGTGGATGAAAACTATTATAATCTAATAAACTATTCCTATCTGTAGGTTTCGAATAAATAGATGTATGAAATCCAGATTCATCAAACATAATACGAATATCTAAAAAATGAACTGCTGTATATGAAATTTCAGGAGTAAACTGTAAATGAGAGTCTTGAGTGTTCAACCAACCTAAAAATTCACTCAAATCACTATCTGAGCCTTTCCAAATGAAAAAAATATCATCAATAAATCTTACCCATTTTACCTCAAAAGGCCAATAAGAAGATTTCAAGACAATCTCTTCCTCAAAATATCCTACATACAACCCTGCTACCGAAGGGGCTACCATTGCACCCATAGAAACTCCCGCTACTTGGTGGTAATAACTACCCTGAAATTCAAAATAATTTCTACATAAAATCAATGTTAAATTTATGAAAAAATGAATACCTTACTTACCATTGGCAGACTGTAGAACCGCAAGGGTTAAATTCCCAACTTGAATGGCACTGGTTTTACTGAATTGTGATTGGATGGATTTTGGATAAAACTGCGCATGCGTTAGCATTTTTTCAGTGAAACCGTCACGACTACATGGATTGCATGTTGTATAAAACTGGTGGCTTTTCAAAGGGCAGTTTCTTTTTCTTTATATTGTTTGGTTAGTTTTAGTCTGTGTAGTAGTATCTTTGATATGTGTTAGGGTTTTGTGCATATGGTTCAACGGTTTTATTTTATTTTTGGGTCTATAAAGTAAAATCCTTGAAGAAGCCGGATACCGGCGAAACTGTTATGTATACAGCGTTTTTGGCAGACTTCGAGAAGTGGTCAGAAATGGAGCGGTTTGGAGTTTAATTCAGGTGGCCTACAGTGTTTATTAGGTTTGGAGTCCGAGTGTTTGTGAATTATCTTCACTCAATTTTGAAGGTATAAGCGGTTGGATTTCAATAGTAGAATACATTAGTGGATTTTGTGCACAAGAGGTGCTGTATATTTAATGAGGAGAATCATATTGTTTTTCTACATTTATTTGTTGGTTCTTGTAAAGCGGCAACAGAACTTGTTGGCGAGATCACACGGAAGAGTGGAGCTCCTGAAGATTGTAAACACAAAAGTTGTATGAGTGGAAGCATTAGCTTGAAGAGTTTAGTATATCCACTGATCGGACCATAATGCCTGAGTTAGTAGTTTTCTGTATCCATACATTTTTGCTTTGAGGAATTATCTCTGCCTTATTCAACAGTTGAAGTTGTAAAGATTGGAGTTGTAGGTGTAAAGATCGGAGTTGTAAGGAACGGAGGAGTGAAGATTAAGAAAGGGAGTGGCAAAGATCAGAGTTGCAAAGATTAAGAAGAGATTAACAAGAGTTCACGAAGGGAGTTATAAAGATTTAGCAGTGCATAACGTGACTGACATAAGTAATGTTTGTTTTCAACATATCTTTCTTGTAAGGTGTTAATTACACTTGGGGAAATGTCTTATCAATTAATGATGAATAATTATAATTTTATATTAAATTTATAATAGTTTTTTGCATTGTGTATTTTTACTGAATGCCAAGGCAGTGCATTTCTTCAGCAGCTGTCGAGAGCATATGTATGTGTTCCCCACCATGGGCCCTGATCAGGGCACTGTTACAGCGCATAGTGGCTTACAGTGGCATGGTGATTCTGATATCGCCAGACAGGCTCTGCAGGCCATGGTATGTGAACGTGATCTGACTCCTGGTGACAAGCCGTGGCACCTTCCTGGCAGGGTCAATCTGCTTGTGCAGGGACCAATATTAATGCTTTCAGTGACTTGATTCTCTCTTACAGCCTGGCTCTTGAGAGGAAGTGTCTGATGCGGAGAGGTTAAGCATCATCGGTTGTCACCACACAGTTGAAGGCAAGGAAAATCTCTACTACCTTGGCTTATGTGTGCATTTGGTGAATCTTCGAGAGCTGCTGCAAACCCAAGCACATCCGGCCTTTTGTGGCTACCATCTCAGATACCTTGTTTTTGCAGGAGGGACTGGAGAAAGGTTTGGCCTTTAGCTCCTTGAAGATTCAGGTGATGGCTCACTCCTGTTATCGGGGATATGTACAGGGGTGTTCTCTGATGACCCAGCTGGATGTGGTATGTTTTCTGAGTGTGGTCAAGCAGATATGGTCGCTGATGTGCACCATCAATTTGGTGCTGTCTGCCTTGGCAGATGCTTCCATTGAACCACTGGCGGAAGTCTCGTTGAAGGTTTTGAAATCCATTTTCCAGGTGGTGATTTGCTCGGCGCACAGAATTTTAGAGCTGCAAGTGGCGTCGTGCAGGGAATCTTTTTTGGTGATCTCCAAGGAGAAGGTAGTTCTCAGACTGGTTCCATCTTTTCTCCCTAAGGTAGGTACCAGCTTCCATGTGAATCAGACGGTTCCTCTACCGGTCTTTCCAGATCTGGGTATCTCAGAGGAAGATTGGCAGCTGCACAAGCTGGATTTATGCAGACTTTTGTGCCAATATCTGAAAAAGACAGCGTCCTTTCGAAGATCAGATTGCTTGTTCATATTGTTCAGTGGTTAATGAAAAGGAGAAGTGGCCTCCAAAGCTTTGGTGGCATGCAAAGTGAGGGAGGCTATCATTTCTATGCGGCAAGAGGCAGACTGGTTCTGGCAGGTCTGTGGGCTCATTCTATGCGGTTGCAAGCAGCATTCTGGGTGGAACATGGTTGTATTCCATCAGCAGACATTTGTAGAATGGCGACCTGGTCATCATTGCACACTTTTGCTCAACATTACTGAATGGATGTGCAGGCCATGACAGATGCCCATTTTGGGGCATCTTTCTTCAATCTGGACTCGATGATCCTTCCCAGCATTAGTTACTGCTCTGGTATGTCCCAATCATATCCTGGACTGGACTGGAAGGACAATATGTTAGGTGAAATTAGACCTTGCCTGCTAATTGTCTTTCTTTGAGTCCCTCCAGTCCAGGTCCTTCCCGGAAGTTTGTATTCTAGATGGGCACAAATCCAGCTGATCGAAAGGGATGAATCATATGAAGAGCCACATGGTGATCTTGTTGTCCTTCTTTTCCTATCATTGGGGGGTGAATCGAAGGTCTTACTGTCAATGCATACAGTGGTTTTCTGTAAGTACTCACTGTTTGAGTGGTATGATTACTGGGTTTAAGATATGCTACTTCTGTTGCTTCAAGTGGGCTCTTGCGGTCCAGTAAGGTTTGTTGTTTTTTCTTCTGGATGTTCTCTCGTACTCTGCTTTGTCAATAGGATACTGAAGTCTGAGCTAAAGGGGGAGCTCTTATACAGTGACATCAAGATTCTGATATGCTCAGTCCTCAGCTGCTGCTAATGGAGGGGGAAAACCAAATTGTATCTTGAACTGGGCTGGAGAGACTCAAAGAAAGACAATTAGCAGGTAAGGTCTAATTTCACCTTAATAAACAGAGCCCCATATTTATTGTAGAAATTGATACAGTTGGAAGATACAGTAACAATCCATTTGACTTTTGTCACCCAATTCATAATCATGCTCTGTGAAAGTCAACACTGTTAACCAATGTCCTGATAGCCTTTTTTAGTACCCTGGGCCTTCCCAAATCTTCAGGCCCTTTCTCCAAATAAGTATGCCTTGTCCCTTAGGACCAAAGCACCACTTTGGGTACAGACTAAGGTTTCCCACACTTCATGGGTCCCTGGAATTGAACCTCTATTATCTGCTCTGTTGTCTTCTGTGTCCTTCTCCTTGACTCTTTCCAGACACTTTGCTGCCACTTTGTGAGGGACTTTTATCGTAAGATCGATGATGGGGACTTCAGCTCCTCCCTTAGCAGCTCTGGTGCCCCAGTGCTCCTCTTTATTTATGTATTTATTTATTTATTTATGCATGTAAAATACTTTTATACCGTGGCACTCCCAGTATTCATTGGATCAGTGCAGTTTACAAATAAAAGAAAGTTTGCTAATCCTATGCAATAAAAGTATTCAGTCAGAAAAAAGCGAAGTTTAAGTTGTTTTCGAAAAACCGAGACTGATTCACTTTTCTTCAAACCTTTTGGTAGCTAGACCAAAACTGGCTCCTTTATATGGAATAGTGTAACCAAATCTCTTCTTGCTCATGGTCCTTCCACTCGAAGGAAAAAGAAGGGTCATACTATCCTGCAAATATCTAGACTTCTTAGCTAAGTATGGCAACAACATAGCAGAGAAACGAACTAGAAAAAACTCATTAAAAATTTATATAAAAAAACAATACAATTTAAAATATATACACACTGACATCATGAGCCAGTGCAACTGGGCAAATAAAGGGGATACCAAAGGGAGTGGTGTACACTGTTAGAGTAAACAACAAGCAGAACTTATGACAGATAAATTGGCATATGTTGAGAGTCAAATGACCGTTCTTTGAAAAGGGCAATAAGACGGAAAGTATTTTAGTGGCCATATTGAGAAAGCAGACAGAACAGAATCAGATTGTTTGACTTTGGGGGGAGAGTAGGTAGATGTTAGTTAAGAGACCGGATCTCAGGAAGTGTTTTCTGGGTTTTTATGAGATGTTATACCAGGCTAAAGAAGCTCTGAATTCACTAGACATTGTTCTGAATTTCAACTTCCTACCCAAAAGTCTAAATTTAGCCTAAAGAACCTCCCTACCTCACTTTCCTATGTCATTGGTACCAACAGCAGATTCCTCTCCAGCGCTATTTAAAGCCTTGTCCAGTTGGTGTGTGAGGTTTGCTACCTTTGCATCAGGCAAGCATATTAACAGGTGATCCTCACGTCCACCAGTCACCTAGCTATCTGCATGCCTAATGATCGAATCACCAACTATAATGGCTTTCCTAATCCTTCCCTCATGGGCACATGGCCCTGGAGAAACCTCCTCTGTGCGAGAGGGTTTTACATCACCTGGAGGACAGGTCCTAGCTACAGGATCACTTCCTGCCGCACCAGGGTGATGCTGTCCTGTCATGTGACCTCTCTCCTCCATGGCAACAGGGAGGCTGTCAGACTGGAGGTGGGACTTCACTACTGCGTCCCTGTAGGTCTCGTTTATATACCTCTCTGTCTTCCTTATGTCCTCCAAGTCTGCTACTCTAGCCTCTAGAGATCGGACTCGTTCCCTTAGAGCAAAGAACGTCTTGCACCTAGTGCACACGTAAGACCCCTCACCATCTGGGAGAAAATCATACATGTAACACTCAGTGCAAAAGACTGGAAAGCCCCTATCTTCCTGCTGGACTTCTGTCTGCATCTGACTGCATATCATGTCTAAGGGCTCTGTGCCTCATATCATTTATCGGTATTGCTCAGTCTCTATTAGCAGATGATGAAGCTTTGGTGCTGCTGAACTGCACTTCAGAGGAATTGGAAGACAGCAGTAGTTTTTTGTTTTTTTCTTTACTCGGTGGCAGACGCAGCTTGTCAATCTTGGGTGCACATAAAACAAATAAAAAATATAGGAAAGGACCAAGCAAAGGGTGCAGAGGCTGCTTTTGCGGCAGAACAAGTCCTGAAAGAGAGCATGACTCCAGTCTGGCCCTGTTGTTTGGACCAGCTTCAGACCCACCTGTGTGCAGGGTGTAAACTCTGGTGCCCTGGGTACCTCCCCTTTGTGGTTACGTCCTGCCTGTGAGCTCAGGTCAAGGCCTGTGGGCTGCATTGGTTTTTCTGATCCAAGAGTGGTGAGTAGCAGCTGCAGCTGGAAAGAGGGACCATACCTTACCTTTCCCCATTGCCATCACTTTAGGTCTGCTTCCCTGAGAGTTTTAGTCCATATCTCGGGGTGTCAGTGGGTAGGCATTATAAACCACAGGACTCTGAACATCGAACCACACGCTTGGCTGCACAATGCCCTTGGACAAGCAGAGAAAGCTCCCTTGTGCTGCTTGCAGCACTCAGAGGGGCACTCTGACTGCGGCGGGCCTCTGCCGTCTACAGAGAAGTGCAGATCAGTGGAGGCTACCCTGGCAGCTGGATGCTCCTCTGTCAGGGGACAAAAGAGCACCCTGCTGTCTGAGAAGATTTCCCGTGGCTTGGGCTTTGCCGACTCAGTTTTGGCAGCCTTTTTAAATGCCATATTGGTGGGAGAAAAGCCTGCCATTTCCATTTCAAGCTTGGCAGGAGCAGCATCCAGAGGAAGTAAGACTCCGGGGGGCTCTTTGAGAGCAACAAAGAAATGCCATCATGTGGACACTGAGTAAGGGAGTACTCTCCCTTTTTTGCCTGAATTCATCCTCATGTTGCATCATGCCTACTGCGTGAAGCAGGGCAAGGACACTGCAATGCCGGACAACGGACCTTTGCTCCTTCCGGGCCTAGGGCAGAAAGACTCTCTCTCCTGGAGGCAGAGGGAGGCCCAGATGTCAAGCGCCCTAGGGTACAGTTTGATCATCAGGACAACCTGACTTCTTTGGCCTCAGTCTCCTTTGGAGAGCCTCGAGAGGAGGCATCCTCAGAGTGGGAGCTCCCAGATCCCGACTTTGTGGAAGGGGAGTTCCCCTCTTTAGATGAACCGACGGTGGCCTGCTTCTTCCGGAGGGAGGAACGCTTGACCCTGATTTTCCATCCCTGGCGGCCCTGCATATGTCTGTCAGTGCTCCCCAGGATGAGTTAGAGAGACGGCTGCTCCAGGGGATTAGTCCCCTCATGATTTCTTCCCTTTGCACAAGATGATTAAGCAGTAGCTAGCCTGTGTAGGGGCAGGACTATGGCAAAATTGTACCCACTACCTCTGGAGGACCTTGAGGCCCTGGAGGTTCCCAAGGTGGATGCGCTGGTTACTGCGATAACAAAGAAGACTACCATCCCTGTAGAAGGAGGAGCGGCTCTTAAGGACCCACAGGACAGGAGGTTGGAGACCATATTGAAACAGGTCTTCAAGGCCAATGCTATGGCCTTATCAGCTTCCAACTGTGGGGCCTATTTAGCCAGGGCTTGCCTGCGGTGGGCTAAGGTCTGGCAGACCTGGAAACTTCAGCCAGTACAGACATGTTGGAATCGGGTGCTGCCTATTTGGCATACGCCTTTTATGACCTGGTGCGGTCCTGCTCTAAGGGCATGGCAGCTCAATGGTAGTTCGTTGCCTCTTGTGACTGTGTAATTAGTCTGCAGATGTGTCATCTAAGGTTAGACTGTCCAAGCTCCCCTTCAAGGGACATCTGCTTTTCAGTAAAGTGCTGGAAAAGCTGGTGAAGGATCTAGGCGAGTCAAAGGGAGGCCAGCAGCCGGAGGACAAGCCCCAGGGGGGGAGATCTTGGCGGCTCAAGAGGCCCCTTCCATGATTTGCGCAGATTTTGTGGATCATGCTTCCCCTCCTCTCAGAGGGCATGCTACCCAGCAAGAGGGAACTTCTTATTCCGAACCAGGGAGACCTACAGGGGCTATTACACCTCTGGGGCAGGTTCCTCCAAGAAATTACAAAGATCCAAGGGAGGCCCAAGCCGTGGTAGAAATCAGAGGGAGAGTCCAGTATTTCTTCCCGGTTTGGGTCCAGAAAGCGCAGGACCAGTGGGTACTCAAAATTATTCAGGACAGGTATGCATCGGAGCTTGCGTGCCTGGTGCCTGACGTCTTCCTGGTCTCTCTCTGCAAATTTGTGGTCAAGTTGGGAGCGGTACAAACCACATTAGACAAGCTACTCCACATGACAGCAGTGTGTTCTGTTCCCGCAGACCAGTGCGGCTCTGATTGATGCTCAATCTATTTCATAGTCCCAAAGAACGAGGACTCATTCCACCCATGCTGGACCTCAAACATGTTAACAGAGAGTTACGGGTCCCCTGATTCCATATAGAGACCTATGGTCGGTCATGTTGGTGATGCAGGAAGGTGAGTTCCTCACCTCCCTAGATCTCAAGGAGGTGTATCTGCACATCCTAATACACAGGGAACATCAGTGTTTTCCTACGATTCGTGATCCCCATGGGCCATTTTCAGTTCTGGGTTCTTCCCTTTGGTCTGACGATGGCACTTCGAATGTTCATGAAGGTCATTGTCATCATAGCTTCTGCACTGCATCGAGAAGGTATACTGGTTCACCTGTATCTAGGTGACTGGCTGATTTGAGTGAAGTCGTGGGAGGAGAGCAGATCCGTGACTTGCATTTTCACCATCCACTTTGCTTGACACTCTGAACTGATCAAACAATCTCTGCATCTTCTTCATCATTTCATCCTGGAGGCCTGTCTGCTCATCCAGTTGGTTAATGCGGTGGCCCAAAATCACCCAATTCTGGCTTGAGGCTTATCACTGCCTCCATAATTTCTGCTTTCATTTCCACCATTTCTGCCATAATTTGTTATGAGTACATCTTGCATCAGTTAAATGGCACGGCTTCCTTCTGCTTGTCATCACTCAAATCCTTCTTCAATTCAGAGCTGCACACCGCCATTTTGTCCATGCCCATGCCTGCCCCTGCCCCACCCACAAAAAAATAACTGCAGAGAGGGCTTTAACATCTGCAGGTTATATCAAGGGTACAAGAGGTTGAACTCTTCAGGTCCTATTCAGCCACTGTTCCTTTCTCAGGCCTCTCCAACACACATATGCTCTCTTACATGGCATTAAATCCAAAAATATATATTCTGCATCCACCGAACCCCTCCCCAGCCCCTTCCCCAACAATTTGTGCAGAGCAAAGCAGAGCTAGAACCTTCCTCATAAAACTTAACATACGAGGAAAAATCCCTTTCAATACCAAGCATATTGTGAATTAATCAGGTGCCAGACCTAGAGCTGATTCAAATTGTTGACACCCTAATGAAATCTTAACCTGTATGTCCCCCCTGGCTGTCAGAATTTATTGTTTAGTTTTGAATGCCCTACTCTCTGATGACCCCCAAAAGCGATTGCCTGAGTTATTTATTTTTATTTATTTATTACAAGTTCTTATATACCGCACTATTCGGCATCAGCGCGGTTTACATTATAACATAAAGATGGTTGGGCTGGCCCTGGAATTAATATAAAAAAGTCATTCAGAACCAAATTTACTAAATTCCAAAACTCACACAAGAACCCTACGTAGGAAAAGGCAGCGCCATAAATATGGCAGTGGGCCCTAAAATATCAATGAACTTATTGGGAAAGTTGAACAAGCCAGATTACTACACATCCTTAAATAGAAATTCCATGCTAACAGAATACCCACTCTTGGTTGCATACACACATTAGAGACAGACCATCACCAATAAATGAGCACAAAGTAAAATAGAAATATGTAGACAAAAATTAAACTAAAACATCAGAAAGACAAATGCTCATGCAGTGCAACATTAGAGAAGCAGAAAGAAGTGCATTTCTCCCTGTACTGTAGAAAACCAAAGACAGCAGATGTCAGGATTGGCATTAGGAGGGACGCAGCCAGAGCAATTGCCCTAGGCCGCCAGGCCAGAGAGGGCCTCAGACCTGTCTGAAACTGAAAAAGGCACAGCTTGCTAATGGACTTTAAGGTCCCTTCTCATATGTTTGCTTTGGGCTAGGAACCAGCCATTTGCGACACCAATCCTGACCCCTGTCAGATGTACTTTACAAAAAACAACATTTTCCAGTTACAAAATAGAAAATGCAATCATTTTTTCTACCTTCGTTGACTGGTCAGTTTATGCTGTGATCACATTGGTCTCAGTCATTGGTTTCTGCTCTCCTCTGGCTTCACTTAACTCGTTTTCTAGGGTCTCCAGCCCATCTGCCACTTTTCTCCCCTCTTGTCTTCCTCACTTCCTTACATCTCTGGCATTTATCTTTTCTTTTCTTTTTTTTATGTAATGCAATTTATTTATTGGATGTATGACTTCACACAGAAGCATTACAATGAAAAAGCAGCTTTACACTATTACATCAATTACATGTAAAGTGGCATTTTAGAAGGGACATGGACATGATTGTGCCAGGTGCATATATATACCTAGCTTTCTAAACTGACTCCAGGGATTTCTTTGTGATTTGCAAGTCTGAATGGCCATTTTCAGACGTCTAAAGCACTAATGGAGCTTATTTTTTTTATTTTCAGTTTTCATAACAGAAACAACAACGGGAAAACAAACTTCAGATACAGAGTTATCACAAATATAGAGAGTAACATGTCCCCCCCTCCCCTTCCTGGCAACTACTTTTTAGAGGTGCTATTCCATTAAATAAACAGTCATTTACATATTATGAGGTGTCAACACAGCTTTGGACAGGACCTTCCATTTAAGCAAACTCAGAGGCGATTGTCTGTTAGAAATGCCATACGTGATTTCATACCTATAGCGTTGACAGGCCGTATTCCAGCAGTGAGTACTGTCCAGAGCCGAGTTAACCTTCCAATTGTTAACGACTAGTTTTAATGTGGTAGTGAGCAGGAAATCAAATGCAAAAGCATCATCTGCATGCAGCAATGGGATATCTGCCAAGGAGCGGTAAATTATGATCCGTAAGGCAATGTCTTCTCTCATTTGAAAAAGAGCTTGGACTCTCTTCCATACTCGCTGCCAGTAGATTTGAAGATTAGAACAAATAAAAAGCATATGAGAGAGGGTACCAAGTCCTGTCTGGTATGACCAACATCGATTTCCTTGTCCAGTACTCCACATAGTAAGTAAAACTGGTGTAATTAGTACACAATGTGCTAGAAAATATAGTAATTGAGTAGTAGAAGCTGAATGGGAGGTATATGTAAACTCTCCCCAGAATTTGCTCCAATCCTTACGTGTTGGGAGGTTCCCAACGTCGAATGCCCAGGCCCTCTTCACGGCCAGACATGTGGTTCCATGACGATCTCTAATGAGGGAGTAGAACTGAGATATCAATTTAGAGGAGCCTTCATAGGCCTGAACCAATTGTAATAGCTCCCATCGTTCTGTTAGAAGGTTTATCTTTTCCTTTCAGCTTTCGTCTGTTTATTTTTTATCAACTCAGATTTTACTCTTCCTTCTTACTATCCAGTTCTCATATACCACTTTTTATCCCTTAACACAGCCCTGTCATTCCCCATCTCTCTCTCCTTCCCCATCCTATTAATTCCCAGTTTTTAGCTAACTCTCACCTTTCTCTCTTCCTCTCCCCACATCCAGCATCTTTCCCCTTCCCTCTTCCCCTATCCAGTGTCTCTTCCCTCTTTCTCTCTTCCATCCAGTACCTCATCCCCTTTTTCTTACCCCATGTCCGCCATTCCCCTTCTCTCCCTATTCCTCTCCCTGTGCCCAATATATCCCTCTTTCTTTCCCTTCCCCTGTGTCCAGCATCTCCCTTCTGCTTCTCCCCACACCCCATGTCCAGCATTTCATATCTTCCTCTCCTCCCTCCCCATCCAGCATTTACTCCTATCTCTCCACCACATGCCAAGTATCTCCTTTCTCTCCCTCCCCATGTCCACTTCTCTTTTCTTCCTCCCCCCCCCCACTGTACCCAACATCCTGTCTCTCTCCTCCTCCTCCCTTTATGCTTATCATCTTTCCTCTATCCCCCTTCCACCTTTGTGCCCAGCATCTCCTCTCCCCCTCCCTCTCTATGCCCAGCAACTCTCCTCTCTCTCCCCTTCCACCTTTGTGCCCAGCATCTCCTCTCCCCCTCCCTCTCTATGCCCAGCAACTCTCCTCTCTCTCCCCTTCCACCTCTGTGCCCCGCATCTATCCTCTCTCTCTCTCCCTCCATCTTTGCCCAGCATCTCTCCTCTCTTTTCCTCCTGATGTCCAGCATTTGCCTATCTCCATCCCATAACCATCATCTGTCCCCCATCCCCCCATACCTACATCAGCCCTTTCTCCATCTCTACCCCATGCCCAGCATCTGCCCTCCATCCCCCTGCGCCACCCACCTCGTGTCCAGCATCTGCTCTGTACTCCCATCCCATGTCCTCTAACTGTCCTCTAACTCCCCCCCTCTGTTGCCACCATCTGCCCTCTGGCCCCCACCTGTGGCCACCATCTGCCTTTTTTCCCTATCAGCCCATGTCCAGCATCTTCCCTCCATGCCCCTGTGTCCAGCATATGCCCTCTCTCCCCTATCTCTGCCCCATGTCCAGCATCTGCTCTAACCCCCTATATCCCCACCCCATGTCCAGCATCTGCTGTCTACCAAATCCCATGCCCACAATCTGTCCTTCATTTCCTCCGTCCATCCTCCCTACACCAAGGCCAGTATCTGTCCCCCACCCCCATCCCTTATCCAGCAACTATCCTCCATCCTCTCTATGCTCTCCCCATGTCCAGCATCTGCCTTCCACCTCCTCCCCCCTGCACCCAGCATCTGCTATCCCATCCCATATCCCCTATCTGTTCTCCACCACCCCCACCCTGTTGCCACCATCTGCCTTCTGCTCTCTCTCACCTCATGGCCAGCACCTGTCCCCCACCCCATTCCTAAAACTAAAATGATGTAAATGTTTTTAGCTGTGAGATATTTATCTTTTCTTCATGGCTGGAATCACTCAAGAGAGGAGAATATGAAACGTCTGAAAAGCAAAACATACTTGACACCATATTGTATATCTAAATGTATCCAAACATTGCTTTGATATGTTTAACACCTATTAGAAAGCCAGTCTATACAATCAAAATCTTAGCAAATCAATATGTGGTTTAGATTTGTTTCTCTGATTGTTTTTTAATTGTAAATTGCCTTGATGTTCCTTGGTTCTAAAAGCGGCATATCAATGCTCATAAATTAATAATTAAAAGAAATCCCGTGTCCAGAACCTGCCCTGCATGCCCTTTGCTCCATTGAAATCCAGCATCTCCTCTTCCTATCTATTTCCCATGACCCCAGCTTACCGCTGCTGCCTCTGGCCAACACACAAAAGAGAACGTGGGGTCTTCTTGACTCCAGCACGTTTGGAAGGCCCCGCCTGTCTCGCCTTCTTCTGACATGAGCAAGCGTTAGAAGGGGCGGGAACAGTAAGGCTTTCTAAATGCGCCATCACAAAGACCCGGCGCTTTTGCTTTGGGAGAAACTTTTTTTTTTGGCAAGCACTTTGCCTGCCGCTGCTGCTTCTCATCGCGTCTGAGTCAGTGGCAGCAGTGGGAGGGGAGGCAATGCCACCTCTGCTGCCGCAGACCTACTACTACTACTACTCAGCATTTATATAGCGCTACCAGTCATACGCAGCGCTGTACAGTATAGACATGTAAGAGACAGTCCCTGCTCATTAGAGCTTACGATTTGACAAAGCAGCGGTGGCAGCAGCAGTAGCCAGAATTTAAAAAAAAAATCTTTTTTTTTAAAGAGAAGTGAGAAACCAGCCAATAAAGGCTTGGAAGGAAACTGGCCCTTCACTGGCTGGTTTTACCATCCTGCCGGCCACCGGTTGACAGTCCTGGTTGGAGACGGCTTCCCACTCTGAAGAAATAAATGAACAGCGGGTGAATTAGATAACACACTCACAGTGGCTATGCTGAAAATCAGAAAGCTTGAGTGATCTTGCAGATTTCTAGTTGAAAAGCAAGGTGATTTAGAAGATTGCAGGTGTTGCGATATCTGGATTGTTGGAATACTGGAAAAGGTTGAGGGGCCTAAACCAGGCGGAAGCAGTTAGTACTAATCTCTGTTTCCTGTCTTTTATTCAATTTCAACCCACAGTTGGATGTTGCCTCCTATCTCTTGACTTTTTAATTTACTGAGAAATCTCAAGGGGAACTTTGTCAAATGCCTTTTGAAAATCAAAGTCTACTATATGACTCACCTCAATTTTATTTACATTTTCAAAAAATTCTTATAAATTGGTAAGTAAGGACTTCTCCTTGCTGAATTCATGTTAGTTTTTCTCTTGACTGCTTCTCCATATCCATTATATTTTGGAGACAAGGCATACATAATGTGACCTACTTGTAAGGCAAACGCTTAGATTTATTAAACATCATGCATCTATGCATTTCAAGATTTCTTGGCTGAAGTACATCATCACTGGCAAGAGTTTTTTATGAAGCTACAAAAGAAGTGCACAAAAGGGTCAGTGCATTTGCGCTTTTACTCAAGGACTTTTTATGCTGATCAGAAAGCTGCAGAACACCTTAGAGTGGCAGGCAACAAGATAGTCTTACACCTGCAGAAATATTTCTTAGCCTTGGCTGCATGGCCTCTTATGAGTTTCCCTCCACCTTTTCTATGTGTGCTTGTTTTCTTCGAAATATTTTCTACCTGTCTTTAATGAGTTGTTTTGTTGTTTTTACCTTGACCTTCTGGCCAGTCTGAATTCATTTAAGCCTCTGCCTATGAACAGTGCTATTCTTTTGCTTTGCTCAGCATGGAAGCATGTTCATGTTATAAGAAGAAGCAAATATGGGCCACCTGAATGGCTCGGATTATAAATGCTATGCATTTCCCATGCAGAAGGTTTTCCGTTTAATTCCAGTGTTGAGACTTCCATTCCCCAGATCAGATGGGGGTACTTTAAAAGCAGCATTCACAACCCTCAAAGGAGGGAGGCAAGGGAGGATAAGTACAGAGAGGTCAGGATTTAAATTCTACTGATACTGTCTCAGACCTTGGACAAGTTACTTACCCAGAGATGCCAAGTCACATTCATTTGAAGCCACTGTCATACCCATTGAGCCCCTTCTCTCAAGCAGTGGAGCCTAGTGCCAGTGTACTGCTCCTGATCACGGCACTAATTGAAAAAAATTGCAAGAGGATCTTGAAAAATTGGAAGACTGGACATCAAAATGGCAGATGAAATCTAATGTGGACAAGTGCAAAGTTATGCACCTAGAAAAGAACAACCCAAACTATAGTTACATAATGCAAGGTACTACCTTAGAAACCACACGCAGGAAAACTCCATCATGGATAATATGTGGAAACCCTCTGTCCAGTGTGCTGCAGCAGCCAAGAAAGCAAATGAAATGCTAGGAATCATAAGAAAATGAATGGAGCATAAAACAAAGGATATTATAATATCTCTATACTGTTCCATGGTGCGACCGCACCTTGAATATTGTGTGCAACTCTGGTTGCCATATCTTAAAAAGAATACAGGTGAATTAGAAAAGGTACATAGAAGAGCGACAAAATGGTAAAGGGAATGGAAGGGATACCCCTATGAGGCTTAAAAGGTCAGGGCTCCTCAAGTTGGAAAAGAGATGGCTGAGGGGAGATATGATAGAGGTCTATAAATGAATGGATTGGAATGGGTAAATGTAGATCGTTTTTTTTACACTATCAAAAAGTAAAAAGACTAGAGGACACACAATGAAACTACAATGCAACCCATTTGAGACTATTAAGAGAAAATATTTTTTTACTCAACGTGTAATCAAACTCTGGAATTCATTACCGGAGGATGTAGTAAAAGCTGTTAGTGTAGCTGGGTTCCTAGAGGAAAGGTCCATAAACCATTATTAAAAGGGACCCAGGATATCACTGCTTGACCTAATACAAGCATTGAGGAACCTGTTTCTTTTGGGGAAACTGCTAGGTTCGTATGACCGAGATTGGCCACTGTTGGAAACAGGAAAGTGGGCTTGATGGACCTTGGTCTGACCCAGTATGGCATACCTTATGTTCTTATGTAGTATATGTAAGACTAATCAGAGAAAATATATTTTCACTCAGAGCATAATCAAACTCTGGAATGCGTTACTGGAGGAAATAGTAAATGCTCATAGTGTAGCTAGGTTCAAAACAGGTTTGGATGAGTTCCTGGAGAAAAAGTCCATAAACCATTATTAAAGAGGACTGGGAAAATCCGCTGCTTACCCCTAGGACAAGCAGCATGGAATGTGTTTACCTTTGGGAACCCGACAGGTACTTGAGACCTTGAATGGCCACTGTTGGAAACAGGATACTGGGCTTGATGTACCGTTGATCTGACCCAGGATGACATATCTTATGTTCTTCTGTAATTTGATCTACCTTATCATTGCGATATAATTTGTTCCAGGTATCACAAAATCCCATTCATTATCCTCCTTCCATTAGGTCTCTGAGATACCAATTATATCTAACCTTTCATTCAATGTTATATATTCCAACTCTCCCATTTTACTTTTTAAACTTCTAGGATTTCCTTAGAAGCATTTCAAATTTTGTGTTTTCTCTGGTTATCAGTTGACAGGGGTAATTTGGAATCATTCAACTCTGTCTCCTCTTTACTTAAAGGCAACTGGGTTACTTTTACCTTTATTGAAACCTCTGTATTGGGATGCCCTAACTTCCCTTTTTTGCTAGTCTTCAAAAATACATCATTCTGAACTAGGCGCTCTTGGGCAACTATCAGTTTTCTTCCATTGTCTAGTTTAAAAGCTGCTCTTTCTCCTTTAAAGGCTAATGCGAGCAGCCTGGTTTCATCTTAGTTAAGGTGGAGCCTTTCCTTTCAGAAAAGCTCCCCTCCCTCTCCTTAGAATGCTACACATTTAAGTCTAATCGAAGAAAATATTTTTTCACTCAATGCATAATCTAACTTTGGATTTTGTTGCTGGAGGATGTAATAAAAGCTGTTATTGTGGCTGGGTTTAAAAGAGGTTTGAACAAGTTCCTGGAGGAAAAGTCCATAAACCATTATTGAAATCAATTGGGGAAATCTACTACTTACCACTGGGATAAGCAACATGGAATCTTTCTACATTTTGGGAATCTGGCAGATACTTGTGACTTGGATTGGCCACTATTGGAAACAGGATACTGGGCTTGATGGACCTTTGGTGTAATCCAATATGGCAGGCATGTCCAACAGGTAAATTGTGATCTACCTGTAGATCGTGGAGGGGTCAGAGGTAGATCGCCAGCCCCACTTGGCTCCATCTCTCCAGCAGCTCGCCCTTTCGCTAAGAGAGAGCTCATGCCGGCAGGTCATTTGCCGAGGGCTTGCCGCCGCTGCTGATCCTTTGCCTGACTTTTTTCCCTGCCTGCAGGAATCTTGCCTGCGGGTGTATTGGGGGCGCTTGTTGTTTTCATGCCAATAGCTTGTGGGTACCCCAGGGGGCTGCCGCCCGCGCTCCGTGACGAGACGCCACAGGCCCGGCGTCATACCTGGTCTCCTTCCTCTCAGAACCACCCATTCCTGCCCCCGCCCCAACACCTCTTAGAAGTGTGTAATATACCGGGCGATATCCATTCACCCGGGCTTTACCTGAATACACTTACCATATTAGTTGTGTCGTGTGCTGGTCGTTGGTCGCTTTATAGTTCGCTTTCATTAAACGTTTTCAGGCAGACACAACAAAGTGTCAAGAATTTGGTGATTTTGGTGGGCTTTTCCAATTTTGTTCTAACTTGCCTATGCCTTGCCTTCGAATTGGTTCAAACCACTGTGACTTTTGCTTGCCTCTGCAATTTTATTTTGCCTAGCCTTTGCGTTGATTCTACACCGTATGCAGAATTTATTAAATCGCGTGTGGTGGTATTTGAACTTGTTTGACGGTATTTGATTTTTATCTGGTTTGCTGGACAGGTGTTTGAGTTCTTTTGATGATTGTTTGGTGGTATTTATTGGTGCCAGTATGATGAACTCTTATTTTTACTTTTAGAACTGCATGTGTGGTTTTGGCATCTCTAGTCCTTGTATTGCACATCATCCAGAGATCTTCAGTTCCTGTTCATCTTTAATACTTTGGGACAGTGACAGTTTTGGACCAGATTCAGCCAGTGTTTAATACTAACTTAGCAGATTTGGCCTTCTTACATCCAGCCACCCCAGTATAACGAAGATGCGTGTTCCAAAGGAGAGAAAAAACTACCACTTTCATGATGAATGGTACATGGACTACTTCTTCATCATGGTGAAAGATATGTGTTGTTGTCTAATTTGTAACGCCCCAGTATCCTTGCCCAAGAAGGGTAATCTGGAACGTCATTATAAGGCTCTGCATAGCAATATGTTTGATGCTGATTTCCCACCCAAAAGTGAAATTCGTAAACTGAAGCTCAAAGAACTTAAATCGAAATTGGCTACTCAGCAACAGTTGATGGCAAAGCCAAGGTCACATTCAGTCAATGCAACCATAGCATCCTTCAAGGTCAGCAACCTGATTGCAAAAAAATGCAAACCTTTCACTGAAGGGGAATTTGTAAAAGATTGCTTTCTTGAAGCAGCTGACAATCTTTTTGAAGGATTTAAAAATAAGAAAGAGATCATAGCTGCTATTCAAGATGTCTCTCACTTGGTTTGCAGCTTGTTGTGCTGTGAGGGCTTGCGTGCATCAGTGATGCTGAGAGCTAAACTATCGGTAGTTTAACTACTGGCAGGGTCTCCCAAGATGGACAGGTCTCAGCTGAGGTGCCAGACCAAGACAAACCACCCATCTGGGCAGCAGCAGAATGGGATAGTGTTGACGGCGGAGGATCACATTTTTGTGACAACGGCAAAAACACCAAACTTAAACTGCGTGGAAGAAAGGCCCGGCAATCTACTTCTGTATCTTGCCATGAAAACCCAATGGATAGTTACAACAAAACAAATTGTGCTATGGTGCTGGAAGATGAGCCCCCCAGGTCAGAAGGCACTCAACTAGCTACTGGGGAAGAGCTGAAGACTTTTCAGAGTAAAGCCAACATTTATGATGTGGTTGGATCAAAGCCCTTGGGAAGTCTGACTGCTGATGTAGCTGCGCATGAAATGAGAATCAGAAGCTGTAAAGATGTCTTACGCAATGGAACATGGAACGTACGAAGCATGAACCAAGGGAAGTTGGAGGTGGTCAAGAATGAAATGGAACGTGTACAACTTGATCTGTTGGGTGTCAGCGAACTGAAATGGACTGGCATCGGGCACTTTTCATCAGATGATCACATGGTCTACTATGCTGGAAATGAAAGACAAAGAAGAAATGGTGTTGCATTTATAATAAAGAAGAAACTTGCAAGAACTGTAATGAAATACAATGCAGTCAGCGAACGCTTAATCTCTATTCGTCTACGAGGATTGCCTATCAACACAACTATAATTCAAGTATATGCCCCAACAACAGCTGCAGAAGAGAATGAAATTGAAGAGTTCTATGAACAAGTACAAGCTGAAATTGACAGAACATGCAAACAGGATATCCTGATAGTCATGGGTGACTGGAACGCAAAAGTTGGCAACAAAGAAGAAGGCAAAGTAGTTGGAAAATATGGACTTGGCAACAGAAATGAATCTGGAAAAAGACTGATAGAATTCTGCAAGACCAATGATCTATTCATCTCAAACACCTTCTTCCAGCAACACAAGCGGTGACTGTACACACGGACTTCACCCAATGGATTGTATAAAAATCAAATTGATTACATCTGTGGAAGTCAATGATGGAAAAGTTCTATAACATCAACAAAGACAAAACCTGGAGCTGACTGTGGTACAGATCATCAACTACTAGTATGCAAACTCAAGCTAAAGTTGAAAAAGAGCAAACCACTCATGAATGCAGCAAAATATGACTTTGAGAATATACCACTGGAATTTAAAGACTGCCTGCAAAATCGATTTGCTGCTTTAGATACAAATGACAGAGCTCCGGAAGAGTTATGAAATGACATCAAGAAGGTTGTGTTGGAAGAAAGCGAGAAGTCTCTACAAAAGGTGAAAAAGCAAAAGCGGCCAAAATGGATGACAGAAGAAACTCTGAAAATTGCCCAGAAACGCAGAGAAGCTAAAGCCAGAGGAGAAAGAAACTTGAAAATGTAAAGAGTTTCCTTTTTTTTATTTTTTCAAATGCTTTTTACAAAACACAATGTACTTCCCAGGCTTCTGTATATAGCTTATTTCAATATGATCTTTCAATAATCAATTCTTTAAAGAAGTTCCCAGGTGAACTGTTGTGTACAGAGTTATATTGTAAAACTAGGGTCTCGACGCTCAGCTCCGGCGCCTCAATGGCGTTTCAAAATTTTTCTTCAGGAGACCGTGATCCTATAAACAAATAACATATCAATATCCTCACCTATAATACGTTTAAAAACACAAAAGTAATGACATCATATTATCTAAAAACGCAAACTACTTACATCGGTTTATGCTGCCCGCGCTTGCCCTCCTTAACTTTACTACGGAAAAACGCCGCGCATGCGTGATGGTGACTCCTTGTCTTATTTAAACCCCTGTAGAGTGTGTCAAGCAGTTAACTCGCAAAGCTTCCACCCTGAAGTTACTTCATACCACGTCACAGCTAGCTAATGAATAAGAATTACAACCATCTGTTACTTGTCAAACTAGGACATGAGAGTTCTCCTTCGCTCTCAGTTCCCAAAATATGTTTTAAAAATTTTTATATTTATCTATTATTCCCCTTACTATTAGCGGCATATTTCTAATTAACAACATGACCTAGAAACAGGACGCCCATTCGATGGATACATTTAAGCCCTTTGGAGCAACTGTTTGCAATTTATGTATCCACCATTGTTCCCGCAGTAACAAAGTTTCATCCAGTGTTTTGTCTGCCCTTGGGACATGGATCTGCTCTATTACAAAGCTGCGAAGCTGGTCAAAAGTATGTCCCAAGGAGAGGCAATGAGTAACTATCGGGGCTTCAAGTCGACGGCATTTTAATCTACTTCTATGCTCTCTTAGCCGAACTCGTATTGGACGGATTGTCTTGCCTATGTAGTATAATCCACATGGGCATACTATCGTGTATACCACTGTCTCCGAATCGCATGTAGTATGCGATCTAAGATAAAACGTTTTCCCCTGATGCTTAAACTGCGACTGCTCCAGCATGACCATACACACATCACAACTACCACAACTGCTGTGCCCTCCTATTATTGTTTGTTTATTTTTTGGAGGAAGCACCGCAGGGCTCAAGTACTCTTTCAAATTACGTCCTCTTTTCCAAACACATCGTATGTGTTTCTTTTCTAAACCTGGAGCTACTGCTAAGACGTTTTTATGTTTATTTATCAATTTTTGTATGCGAAGACTTAACAGAGTGTAAGCTGTGATGAAATTAACATTCTCATCGCCTTCTTTCTGTTGTTGAGAATTAGATGGTTGTCTTAACAAATTAGCTCTATGGTTAAACAAGGCTCTACGATATGCCTGTTTTACTACCGCTGTAGGGTACCCTCTATTGAGGAAATCTTCTTTCAGAATACGGGCCTGGCGTTTGTAATCATACACATTCGAACAGTTTCGCCGATATCGCAAAAACTGTGAAAACGGTAGAGATTGCTTAAGCTTGTGGGGATGTTTACTAGAAAATTCCAGAAATGTATTCCTATCAGTGGTTTTTCTAAAAACCGATGTATTCCATCTATGGGCCCCTCTACTCACTCGGACATCAAGGTATGTTATGCTCTCTTGATGACATACTGATGTAAAAGTTATATTATCTTCCCGAGTATTCAGCCATAGATGGAATACATCGGTTTTTAGAAAAACCACTGATAGGAATACATTTCTGGAATTTTCTAGTAAACATCCCCACAAGCTTAAGCAATCTCTACCGTTTTCACAGTTTTTGCGATATCGGTGAAACTGTTCAAATGTGTATGATTACAAACGCCAGGCCCGTATTCTGAAAGAAGATTTCCTCAATAGAGGGTACCCTACAGCGGTAGTAAAACAGGCATATCGTAGAGCCTTGTTTAACCATAGAGCTAATTTGTTAAGACAACCATCTAATTCTCAACAACAGAAAGAAGGCGATGAGAATGTTAATTTCATCACAGCTTACACTCCGTTAAGTCTTCGCATACAAAAATTGATAAATAAACATAAAAACGTCTTAGCAGTAGTTCCAGGTTTAGAAAAGAAACACATACGATGTGTTTGGAAAAGAGGACGTAATTTGAAAGAGTACTTGAGCCCTGCGGTGCTTCCTCCAAAAAATAAACAAACAATAATAGGAGGGCACAGCAGTTGTGGTAGTTGTGATGTGTGTATGGTCATGCTGGAGCAGTCGCAGTTTAAGCATCAGGGGAAAATGTTTTATCTTAGATCGCATACTACATGCGATTCGGAGACAGTGGTATACACGATAGTATGCCCATGTGGATTATACTACATAGGCAAGACAATCCGTCCAATACGAGTTCGGCTAAGGGAGCATAGAAGTAGATTAAAATGCCGTCGACTTGAAGCCCCGATAGTTACTCATTGCCTCTCCTTGGGACATACTTTTGACCAGCTTCGCAGCTTTGTAATAGAGCAGATCCATGTCCCAAGGGCAGGCAAAACACTGGATGAAACTTTGTTACTGCGGGAACAATGGTGGATACATAAATTGCAAACAGTTGCTCCAAAGGGCTTAAATGTATCCATCGAATGGGCATCCTGTTTCTAGGTCATGTTGTTAATTAGAAATATGCCGCTAATAGTAAGGGGAATAATAGATAAATATAAAAATTTTTAAACCATATTTTGGGAACTGAGAGCGAAGGAGAACTCTCATGTCCTAGTTTGACAAGTAACAGATGGTTGTAATTCTTATTCATTAGCTAGCTGTGACGTGGTATGAAGTAACTTCAGGGTGGAAGCTTTGCGAGTTAACTGCTTGACACACTCTACAGGGGTTTAAATAAGACAAGGAGTCACCATCACGCATGCGCGGCGTTTTTCCGTAGTAAAGTTAAGGAGGGCAAGCGCGGGCAGCATAAACCGATGTAAGTAGTTTGAGTTTTTAGATTATATGATGTCATTACTTTTGTGTTTTTAAACGTATTATAGGTGAGGATATTGATATGTTATTTGTTTATAGGATCACGGTCTCCTGAAGAAAAATTTTGAAACGCCATTGAGGCGCCGGAGCTGAGCGTCGAGACCCTAGTTTTACAATATAACTTTGTACACAACAGTTCACCTGGGAACTTCTTTAAAGAATTGATTATTGAAAGATCATTTTGAAATAAGCTATATACAGAAGCCTGGGAAGTACATTGTGTTTTGTAAAAAGCATTTGAAAATATAAAAAAAAGGAAACTCTTTACATTTTCAAGTTTCTTGAACGTATTAACCACAAGCAGTTGACAACTCTACGTTCAAAAAAAACGGACCACAATTTGAAGTAGAGGAGAAAGAAAGACAATCGCAGAACTCAACAGAGATTTCCAATGTGCAACAAGACAGGACAAGGAAAAGTACTACAATGACACTTGCAAGGAAATAGAAGCAGAAACTATTAGAGGAAGAACAAGATCGGCTTTCCTAAAGCTACGAGAGTTAAAGAAAAAGTTCCAGCCTCGAATTGGAATGTTACAAGATGCTCAAGGTTCTATGTTGAATGATGCTGAGAAGATCAAGAAAAGGTGGAAGGAATATACAGAGTTTTTATATGATAAAGATCAAGTGGACCAACAGCCGTTTCAACCTGTACCTTATGATCGGGAACCATTGGTGATGAAAGAAGAAGTTGAAGCAGCATTGAAAGCCTTATCAAAGAACAAAGCACCAGGCATTGATAGCATTCCTATAGAAGTATTGCAGCAATCTGATGCAGCTGTTACCATACTTACAAGGCTCTGCCAAGAAATATGGAAGACAACATCATGGCCAACTGACTGGAAAAGATCTGTGTTTATACCAATACTAAAGAAAGGTGATCCAACTGACTGTGGAAATTATCGAACAATCGCTCTGATCCCACATGCCAGCAAGATTCTACTGAAGATTATTCAAAAGAGATTACAACCATACCTGAAACAAGAACTACCTGAAGTGCAAGCAGGGTTCAGGAAAGGGCGAAGAACGAGAGACATCATTGCGGATGTGAGAGGGATCCTTGAAAAGACTAAAGAATACCAAAAGGATATCTATTTGTGCTTTATCGACTATAGCAAGGCTTTTGACTGTGTAAACCATGAGAAACTCTGGGCCACATTAAGAAGCATGGGTATACCAGAACACCTGATCGTTCTCTTGCGCAATCTGTACATTGATCAAGAAGCAACAGTTTGAACGGAACAAGGAGAAATAGAATTGTTTAAAATAAGCAAAGGTGTAAGACAAGGCTGCATACTTTCCCCCTACCTGTTTAATTTATATGTACAACAAATCATCAGAGAAGCAGGATTGTATTAAGACAACAGAGGTGTGAAGATTGGTGGAAGACTCATCAACAACCTTCGCTATGCTGATGATACTACATTACTGGCTGAAAGTGAAGATGATCTGAAACATTTGCTTCTCACAATCAAAGAACATAGTCTCAAAATGGGCCTGCACCTTAATGTAAAGAAGACAAAGATCATGACAACTGGCATAATCAACAGGTTCATCGTTGAAGGAGAATAAATTGAAATTGTGAACAACTTTAACCTACTTGGATCAACTATCAATAAAGAAGCAACAAGCAGTCAAGAAATCAAACGACGCATTGCTTTTGGCAGAATGGCTATGAAAGACCTAGATAAGATTCTCAAGAGCAGAGATATCTCTTCCATTACAAAGATTTGACTTGTTCAAGCCATGGTATTTTCAATAACATCATATGGATGTGAAAGCTGGACAGTGAAAAAGACAGACAGGAAGAAAACTGATGCCTTGAATTATGGTGCTGGTGGCGAATACTGTGTATACCATGGACTGCCCGAAGAACAAACCAGTCGGTACTAGAGGAGATCAAACCTAAGCTTTCTTTAGAAGCTCAGATAACAAGACTTAGACTTTCATACTTTGGACACATCATGCAAAGAGAGAGATCATTAGAGAAAGACATCATGCTTGGCAAGATAGAAGGTAAACGCAAAAGAGGAAGGCCAGCAATGAGATGGATCGATACAATAACAGCAGCTATGGGTACCAGTCTGTCAACAATGAGCCGCCTGACTGAAGACCGAACACAATTTAGGATAGCTATCCAGAGGGTCGCCATGAGTCGACTCCAACTCAACGGCACTTAACAACAACAACAACATTCAAGATGTACAATTGTCAAGAAACACTGTCATGCGGCAAATAGAAAAGATGTGTGGAGACACAACTAAACAATTGGAGGATGTTTCAAATTGTCTTGCTTTCTCACTCCAACTAGATGAATCTACAGACATAAGAGACATAGCCCAGTTACTAGTCTTTATCTGGATGGTTTTTGAAGACTTCAGTGTTAAAGAAGAACTACTTGGAATGATTTCTTTAAAAGGGAGAACTACCGGTCAGGAAATATTCAGTTCTTTCCATTCTTTTGTGACAAAGTGTATCTTCCATTGCATAGACTTGTTTCCATCACTACTGATGGAGCAAGAGCAATGACAGGTGAGGGTAATGGTTTCATAGCCCTCTGTAGACAGCATGACGACTTCCCAGATTTCCTTTCTTACCACCAGCACCAGCAAGTTTTGGCAAGCAAGAGACTCAATACAAAGACTGTCATGGACATCACTTTCAAAATTGTAAATTCAGTTTGTGGAAGATCACTTCAAAGACAGCTTTTCAATCTTACTCTTGATGAAGGGGCACACAGATGTAAGGTGGCTAAGTAGGCTCAAATTTCTGCAAAGATTTCGTGATTTGCTGAATGAAATAAGATTTTTGAAGGAGAGGGGAGATGACCAAGTAGAGTTGGAAGATGAGGAGTGGTTATGTAATCTGGCATTTCTCGCTGACTTTACAGGCAAACTAAGTGATATGAACCTTGAACTATAAGGTAAAAACAAATGCACTGGAGAAATGATGAGTACAGTTTCATCCTACAAGAGCAAATTTGAGCTAATGATGACTGACCTTGCAAACACTTTTGATCATTTTCCTAATACACAGGACCATCTGGGACAATATCCAAATTTTGTTTTTCAGAACGATGTGACAGAAATCTATTCTGTTATCCAGGAATTCGAAAATAGATTCTGTGACTTCCAAAAAATTGGAACAGTTGTGGAGTACTTGTCATACCCATTCAAAGTAGATGTGGACATTAAATAAACTGCAGCTGCTATCAGTAAAAATTAGTCATTGAAAAAGCCATCTCTTGAAAACAAAATATTAACCCTTAAAAATTACATTTTTCTCAAGACCCGTGCTGTGCAAGAATCGCTTTGGAAGCTAGTGCCTAGAGACAAATTTCCCTACTTGAGAAGATGCAGTGAAGCTGTACACTTATTCCACTGATTTTCTCCCAAACCCTGTGCAGAAAATCAGCCCACCCTTCCTTTGACCAGTGCAATCTTTCCATTGGCTGGAACCTACCACTTGCTCTGTACAGTGAGGGGAAGCACTGGTGAACTATAGAGTTAAACTAAACAAAATATCCAGACAATCTAAACATCATTCTGACTAAGACAGCTACTTTACAAAGTTGTAGTATCCTAAAATAATTTAGATGGTTGGTAATCCTAAACTCCTGAGTCCTCAGCACATCTAACAAATCTGGCTCTGTTTATTCCCCAGAGCTCAGGCAACCATCAGTCAGACAAAGCCAGCCAATAGGTTGCAGCAGACATAGCCAGCCAATAAGGAGCAGGGGGAGGTGAGAGCAGTAGCTAGGATACAGAAATATTCCTTTCTTCCTTGTCCTTCAGGTCTGGAGTATGATTTTTTTTCTACAGATATACAAACCTACAGGAGAAAATATTGAGGGTGCTCAAGCACCCACAGAGCTGGTGCCTATGATCCTGGGGCCAACATCAGTATCAGTATCACGGTCAGTGGTCAGCTGATTTCATTGATTCTGTCATCTGTGTGGGCTCTTAGTCTAGGATGCCTGTTTCTATTTCACCTTTAGACTTTATTTTAATTTTAAAATGCTGAAAAGAAAGTGTATGTTTAATGACCAACTGCAAAATGAATACTCATTCATTAAGAAACATTCTGGTGATAGCACGGTGTTTTGTAACAGATGCCGGTCTTCCTTTTCAATCGCATATGCAGGAAAGGGTGACATTGTTCAGCACCTAAGGACAGACAAATACAAGAGAGCTGATGTAAGTGCTTTTTCAAGTAGAACTGTAGCTTCTTTTTTTTTAAAGTCAAATGTTTGATGAGAAAACCCAGTCACTGGCTACAAGGGTACATGGGTTTATCACTGTGTTGTCCACAACCATTCTTTTTGGTCATCAGACCGTACTTCAAAGTTGTTGAAAAATGTTTTGATGAAAAATACTCTTGTGCGCAAACCAAAACGGAAGCAATCATCTGTAATGTTTTCAGACCTGACTCTATTGATTCCCTCAAAAGAGACCTTTCTGAGGCACGTTTTCAACAGATTTTTGTGATTGCTCAAACTATGGAAGCATTAAAGGGTGCCCTATTTTAGTAAAGTGCTTTCTTCCTGAGTAAAGGGTTCAAGGTGGAAGTTCTTGATGTCCATGAAGTTAAAGGCGAAACCTCAGACATTCTTTCCATGTGCATTCTTGATACAGTTGAGTCCAATGGGCTAAGATCCAAAGTTTTGGCATTGTATGCTGACAATACCGATTGTAATTTTGGTGGGGTCACTAGGATGGGTAGTAGCAATATTTTTTTATGAGCTGCAAAAAGATTTAGGAAGTAATTTAATTGGTGGAAACTGTGCACTGCTGCTGAATGCCTGCCATTTGACACTGAAGTTATTGTTCACAGGATATTCAGATATTTTTACATTTAAACAGTGAGAATTGAAGAACTTAAAGAAATGTGTGACTTTGTTGGGAGTGAGTATCAAAAGCTCCTTAGATACAGTAACACTAGGTGGCTGGCTTTACTACCAGCCATAGAGAAGTTAATGAAAATGTTCCAACCAGTGAAATAATTTTTTCTGAGCCAGGAAAAATGCCCAGTTATCATCATTTTTTAGAATGAATCAGCAGAGGTTGGGCTGTACTTTCTGCACAGTCAGGCAATGCTTTTCTACAATGCAACTTTAAAAATTGAGCCTCAAAAAATCTTGATGACAGAGGTGGCTGGAGTAATCAGTGACCTTAGAAACAAGTTAGTAACTAGGAAGAATGAAGTATTTTTGCCTCTGACAATCAGAAAGAAGATAAAAGATCTTGAAGAAGAGGACAGTATTGATGAAGCAGATTTCAAGCAATCTTTGTCATCTTTCTACACCGCTTGCATTGATTACTTGAATCAATGAACCACTCCCAGGAGATTGGGAAAAAGCAGTGGACTCTCTTTCAAAAACAACTGGAGTGGTATGAGCTAGAGTCGTCTTTAGAATACGTTTTGTTTACAAGACCAGGCCTAGAGTCAGTAATAAATGATACTGAAATATTTGATGAGTTCTCTTATCTTAAGTCATTTGTTTCTGAAGATAAAGTTCAAGAATGGAGAAAAACAGGCACTATGATTGACGAAAAATGGAAGAAGGTGTTTGGACACCTCAAAAGTATTGAGGCACTATATAAAAATTTATGCAAACTGGTTGAATTTTTTTTTATGTTTGTCAGGTTCCAATGCTTCAACTGAAAGGTGCTTTTCAATCATGAAGTATGTTCTACAGAAAAAAAACTGCATGTAGAGACTCTCAAATGTCTAATGATTGTAAAGTACAATTTTGAGTTGAGTTGCCCAGAATTTTTTAATTCTCTTAGTGGAAATGTTGCTATTTTGAAGAAAAGTCATTCCATAGAGAAGTTCAACAAATAGGCCTGATTGGTACATCTGTAAGTAAAGTTATAAACCTAGCCTACTATTACAACTTTGAGTTAAAATTAAAATTGCAATTATAAAGATATTTTTTATTTTCCTTAACTTTGAAACCCCCAGCTTGATTGAGTGTCCCGTATTTGAACTTAAAACAGATGATCAGGTTACCTATGAGGAAAGTGCATGACAAGATTGCACTGATGTCATAACTTACATATGTGTTGTGTGCTTCCTCTGTCCTTTTCTATAAGGGACAGACGTCATTTGGAATATCCAGGAAGTATACAGAGGTTGATCAGACATTCTATAGCTTGAAGCCCAAGTGGTTCCTAGTGCATCACTGTACGTGCATTGGTGGCCTTCTGTTATTGAGTTTCTGAAGCCAGCATATTTAGATCCCAGAATAGCATTTAAAATATTCAGCCAACCCTGAAAGGCTATTCTTCACTACCTCCTTTAGTTCTCTAAATGGGTGAATTATGTGCAAAATAATTAAAATGATTTGGCTTAGCAAAAACCAGTTGTTATTACATACTTGACTAGCTAATTAGAAATTCCAACTAACTTATTTCCTTGCAGTACTGCATAGAAAGATTTTCTCAAGGTCAAAGAGATATATTGCTTCTCGGTTTTGTGTTCTTTCATTTGATACAGTGCTTAGTGGCACTCAAAAAGGACCTTCTCCCTTTACAAAAACATAAAAAAAATAAAATAAATCACATGACTTATCAGTAAGTAAATTACCTGCGAAAGCCTATTTATGCAGGAACATAACATGCAGACACTGACAGTGAATGGCAAGTTTAACTTGTTTATATTCAGTATTTTTGACACCAAGATATTGTTTTTCCTTGATGCCTTTCATGAGCTGCTTTTCAGCATTAGTATAGCAGAGCTGCAAAGCCAAATGATGGAGAAGTAGGTATGATGAAAGGAAATGCAAAATAAATCTAATGAGTTTTCAAGAGACGCTTGGAGAAGCAGCACTACAAATGGGGAGAATGAGCCAATCTCACTAGAGTTGCAAAGGAAATGAATGATCGGGTCTTGGGATACTGAGTAGAGCAAGTTTGATGGATAGCAAGCAGAAGATGAGAAGATGGAGGGGGTCTGAAGCATCAAAGGGCAGTAAAAGAGAACGTCCAGAACATATTCTTTTCTTTATTTAGACATAGTCAAATTTTGTGATAACAGACATTACTTGTTGGACCACGCTTGGCAATCCTATTGTACTCAAACGCTTTTGTATCCAATAAAAAAGTTTTCAGTTTAAAGAAAACCGGATTCTTGATTTTTTCCACAAGGATTTTTATTTATTTAGATACATAAAAACTAGGAATTTTAGAAATGATGTCCAGAAATAATTTGAAACACCCAGAGCACAACATCCAAAAACCCAGGGGAGTGACAGCAATGAAGGAAGGCACATATAAGTGCCATCTGAAATTGCTCTGTCTCCACCCTGAAAGATGAACGTCCCAGTAACTGGTTCTGGCAACCGGCCCCATGCAGATAGCAGACATAGTGTCAGCCATTAAAATGTTTCTGGACTCTCACTCTATGTCCACTATGCTGTTCCTCCCCTCCTCTCCAGCATGCCTCCACTAGTCTTTCCCTCTCCCCTAAAGCTCATGCCCAGGCCCTCCTCCCTTCCCAACTAGTCACCATCTCTCTTCCCTGTCCTCCTGGAGTGGAGGAATATCCTAATGGTTAAAGCAGAGGACTGACAGTAGAGGGCAATGAATCCCACTGCCACTCCTTGTGATTTTGGCCAAGTCACTTAAACCTCTATTGCCTCAGGTACAAAGTAAGTGAGGATAGGAAAATGCCTACAGTACCTGACTGTAACTTATCTTGAATGCCTCAGAAAAATGTGAATTAAAACCCAATTCCCCTCAGTCCACAACTCTGTTTCCATTCTCAACTACACCAATCAATCAAAAACCCTGCCTATTTTCACCACTCTCAGTCTGTCTTCCTTTGCCTGTTGCTGATTCTGTGGTTGTTCCCAGTTTTCTGGGCTGCCGCTGGTGTCATCACCTCCACTGCTCCTGCTGCATCCAGCCTGCGCAGCCATGCTGATCTCAGTGAGAGCTCCAGCAACCTCCAGCCCACTTGACCATTTTAATTCTGCCCCAAGAGCTTCAGTAATTGCTGGTTGCGCTCATTCTGTAATCACAACTACAGCTGCTGTTTATCCTATGCTCATGTAGCTTAGTGCATCTGGCTGGAAAGGACTAACTTTGTAACAAAGCTCAGGTTATTTTTTTTCCTTTCCTGTGGACCACATGTTGGGAACCACTACACTGACCCTTTTGGAGCCCAGTTACGTTATTTGAAAACAAGTGGGGAAATCATCCATATCATGGAATTCTTTCCAGCCTCTGTGTGCGTGTCTTTGACTAAAAGGAGAGAAGGGAGGGGTGCATTTTTTCAAAGGGTTAGTTTTGGGGGGTGGAGATTTGTTGGGAGTGGATAGGTTGTCGTGGTGAGTGGATTGTATATTTGACTAGAATAGCAGCAGAAAGATCTCTGTGCTAAACATACAGCACTAAAGGCTATTGGATCACACTGCATCCATAAATTTTGACATCAAAAAACATCACAAAAAATTATAACTCAAGAACATAAGAACTGCCATACTGGGTCAAACCAAAGGTCCATCAAGCTCGGTATGCTTTCCCAACAGTGACCAATCCAGGCCTCAAGTATCTGACAAATCCCAAAGATAGTCAATTTCATGCTACTTATCCCCAGGGATAAGCAGTGGTTTTCTCTTTGTCTACATTAATAACTCTTTATGGAGTTTTCCTCTTGGAATTTGTCCAAACCTTTTTTAAACCCAGCTACACGAGGAATCACGTGAGCACATGAGCGAGTGAGGACGTGTCCTCAGTGCGCTCCCGGACCGTTTCCCTAAAAACGGCAAGAAAGCGGCAATTTTGAGAGCGGGTGCGAGCGGTAATCGTGGGAGTACTAACCCGGAGACTCTTCGTGAGTAAAGAGCCTTGAAGGTGAGCGCGAGGTGCGGCGCATCCATGCGGTCTGCAGCAAAACGGGAGAAGGACAAAGTACCTGGGCCCCGAGACCATAAGATGGCGGCGACCACGCGGTCTGGAACGAGCCTGAGTTCCCCCGGGTCGTCTCCGGGCTCAGGAGCCGGCGAATCGGGAGCGGAAGACCTTGCACAAGAAGTCGCTAAGTTGTTAGCACCCCAGCTAGATTCCATTCTGCACAAATTAGATGCAATGGCAGAGACATATGGCGAGCTTACCCGGAGAGTAGAGGAAGCTGAGCATCGCATCACAGCACTAGAGGAGGGTGAGGGGAAACATGATACCCTCTTAGCTCGGCACCAGAAGGAAATTGCAACGCTCCTTGAAAAAACGGACGATCTTGAAAATAGATCACGCCGCAATAATTTGCGGCTGGTGGGAGTACCAGAGGCCTGGTCTGATCAACAACTTGCTGGGCTTTTTGAATCTTGGCTACCCAAAGAGTTGGGGCTCGAGGATTTGATTGGCCGGGTCATAGTGGAGCGAGCGCACCGCCTGGGACCGAAGAGGGGCCCTGATGAGAGACCGCGACCGGTGTTAGCCCGGTTAATGAACTTCCAGCACAAAATGGCCCTACTTCAGGCATATCGCAAGAGGCGCTCCCTACAACTGGACAATAAAGTGGTTCTAATGTTCCAGGACTACTCTGCCGCCTTAGCGGCTAAGCGAAAGGAGTTCTCCCCACTTTGTGGCCAACTGGTGAAAGCGGGCATTCGCTTTGCCCTTGTGTATCCTGCTATATTGCGTGTATACCATGCGGGGAAGACCCATAATTTTGATCGAACTTCGGCGGCAAAGACCTTCCTGGCTGCGATGCTGCGCACTGGGTCGGAGAATGGCGTGGACACTGCGCCTTGATCGGGAATATGGACCTGCTTGACTGTAACCTGGATGGGCAGGCCTCGCGTCTCCTAGACTGGATGAGAGTGTCTAGTGTGATGGGGGCTGCCAATAGGACATTATTGTGGGGGTGACATGGCTGCTACACTGGTGGTGGATGTGTAGCTACAGGTTGGTGATCTCTGTACCCTGCTGGTTTAACCATGTTGTGTTATTAGCACTAAGCATGTTGGCTTTTTCTTTGCTGGGGTGCTTGGTTGAGCTGTGATTCACCCAGACTCTCTGTAGGGAACTGCAGGGGGACGGTCCGGAAGTGCGGGCTGTGATTCTCTCCTTTTGAGGGTTATGGTAGAGTTTTTTAAGGTAAAGGTAGAGGGAGGGAGGGGGAGGGGGGGAGTAGTGCTGGTTCGGGGGAGGGAGGGGGGACGGGACCGAGAGGAGTTGGAGTGGTGGGCGGAAGGGAACGAGGTGGAGGTTGAAGAGAGGCTTGTAGAGAGGATTAGAGGGGTGTGGGTAGGGGAGGGCGGAGGATGGCAAGCGGTGAAGACTTGGGAGGGAGAACAGGGGAGGGTTTTAAATGGGAGGGGGGCTAAAGTGTGGGTATTGGGAACGCAGCATGGTAGGCGGAGCATTGGGGGCCTTGAGATAACGCACCTGGAGATGAGGCTGGGCATCTCTGGGTGGCTTTATGGATGTTTGATTTGCTGGTTTGCATGGAGTGGGGACTATGCCTGAGATAAAGATAGTGTCTTGGAATGTTGGAGGCATAGGCTCCCAGATAAAACGAACTAAGATCCTGCAGGGGTTGAAGCGAAAGGGAACGCATATTGCCCTGTTGCAAGAGACCCATTTAAGTGCCAGGGAACATCAGAAATTGAGGCGCGATTGGGTAGAGGTTTCTTATGGTGCTGATTCCGGCACAAAGAAAGCGGGAGTAGCGGTGTTAGTACGGCGGGGGGTGCCCTTTGAAGTTCACACAGCGCAGGCAGATCCTCATGGCAGATATCTCTTGTTGCAGGGCAAGCTCTTTGCTGAACCACTGTGGATATTGAATGTGTATGCTCCAAATGTTTATGAACACGCTTTCTTTACACATTTATTGGGCTTGCTGAAAGGTGCGGGGCGGGCAAACGTCATTGTGGCAGGGGACTTTAATTGTCCACATGATCCGCGATTTGATAAGTCCCATCATCGGGAGGAGGGTGCCTGGTCACGAAGGGGAGTTAGCTATCTTTGTAGGCAGGGTGAGTTAGTGGATGTGTGGCGCATGCTACACCCGGGTGACCGCACATACACTCACCAGTCCAGAGCGCATCTAACCTGGTCCCGCATAGACTCTATTCTGGTTAATGCGAAGGGAGTTTCGTGTGTCCTGCAGGCTGAGATAGAACCGATTATGATCTCGGACCATGGGATGGTTTGGATAACTTGGGATTGTGCGGGGCCGCCTAGAGCAGGATGGCGCTTTCCTGTCTACCTATGGGAAGACGAGGACTTTCGGGAATATTTGCAAAAACAGTGGGAAGAGTATGTCTCATTCAATGATACCCCGCAGTGTTCACCGATATTGTTTTGGGAGGCTAGTAAGGCCGTGCTGCGTGGAGCGATTATTTCGTATACTGCCCGTCGACGTAGGCACATAGACCGTAGTGTGCTGCAATTGGAACGTGCCTTACGAATATTGCAGGGGAAGTTGGGTGGGCATAGGGATAGTGCCGTCCAGCGGGAATACACTCGAACGCAGGCAGTTCTGAATGCATTGCTCCAGAGTAGAGCGACGCTTTCGATACAACACTATAAACATCGTCTACATGTATTTGGTAACCGTTCTGGGAGCTTATTAGCAAAGCTTATTCGGACGTCCGGGGGTACTCGCTTTATCCCAGTCCTGCGAGATGAGACTGGTAAGATACAACATAGATCGGAGGACATAGCTAAGATTTTCCGTACCTTTTATGAGCGCCTCTATAGTGAAGAGGAGAGGGACTATGCCCAAGCGGTGGCTTTCCTGCAGAACTTAGAGCTGCCGCGTCTTTCGGCGGGAATATTAGCACAATTGAATGCCCCACTGTCGGTAGCAGAGGTCTTGGAGGGTATTAAGCGGGGTAAGTCTCATAAGGCTCCAGGCCCAGATGGTTTTAGCATGGAGTATTATAAAATTTTGGCTCCGAATTTGGCTCCTTCTATGGTGGTGATGTTTGAAGCGGCGCGGGATGCTGGGATATTTCCGCGAGATATGAGGTGTGCGGACATTACGGTGATCCCCAAACCGGGGAAAGATCCGATGGATCCTGCCTCATATCGACCGATCTCTCTTATAAATTGTGACTTAAAGCTTCTGGCCTCCGTACTGGCAAATCGGCTCACCCCCGTCTTACCGTCTCTTATTAATGAGCGACAAGTCGGATTTGTGCGGGGTCGGGAGGCATCGTGGAATATTACTAGACTTCTTTTAGGTATGGATCATTGTTTGCAGCATAATGAGGAGCTCCTGCTAGTTAGTCTGGATGCAGAGAAGGCCTTTGATAGAGTGGCCTGGCGCTATCTCTGGGTCGCTTTAGAGGCCTTTGGTTTTCATGGGGATTTCATGCGCTGGGTTCGGGCACTGTATGCGCAACCTATGGCACGAGTGGGTTCTAATGGAGTTTTCTCGGACCCCTTTGAATTGGCGAGAGGAACTCGACAGGGATGCCCTCTCTCCCCATTATTATTTGTGTTGGCCTTGGAGCCGCTGCTACAGGCTCTGCAGACCGACCCCGGAATTATGGGGATTCAAATGGGTGGAGACGTGCTGAAAGTTTGTGCCTTTGCTGATGACATGTTGCTCTGCCTTACTACTCCGCTCATGTCATTGCCTCATGCACTAACTCTGATACGGGCATACGGACGATTTTCGGGTCTAAAAATTAACACTACGAAATCGGTGGTTTTAGATGTGGGGGGGAGAGTGCGACCTCGTTGGGTAGGGGAGTTTCCATTGGTGTGGGCGGACGGGCAGATTACGTATTTGGGTGTGCAGTTGCCGGAGCGACCAGATGATTTATATCGTGTTAATGTGCCCAGATTACTTGCTAGAAGTCAAAAGACCTTACTGAGCTGGCAGGGTCTTCCACTGTCACTGAGAGGGCGGATCGCGCTGTTTACAATGGTAGAATTTCCTAGGTGGATTTATGTTCTTCGTATGCTACCGGTTTGGATTCTTGATGGGGATTGGAGGCGCCTGGAACAATATCTTCGAGCGTTTTTATGGGGAGGTCGACGGGCGCGTATATCTTTACGGGCCTTGCAGACTAGACGGGAGGAAGGCGGTTTAGAGATGCCATCGCTGCGCAATTATAATCTTCGGTATCTGGCCCGCCACATATGGGCGATCCTGGAAGGACTCGAGGGGGGGGCTCTGGCCCGACAGGTGACAACGGCCTTCACCCCGTATCATCTCCTTTATCTCCTACATGTTGAGCACTTACCCCCGGTGTCTCGGGTGGGGGTGGGGAGGAAATATTTGGAGGCCCTGCGCGCTGGCTGGAGGGTACTCTGTCAGAGATTTGACTGGGATCGCCGACTGTCTCCACTGATGCCCCTGGTAGGTAACCCGGACTTTAGACCAGGTTTCTCTCAGCGTACTATCTTTTGCACATGGGCAGACAAGGGATTGGTGTGTCTTGGAGATTTGTATACGGGAGCGGCGGGTGTACTCGATAGTTTTCAGCAGATACGACAGCGATATGACATTCGCGCCCAAGATTTCTTTGGTTATCTGCAGGTGCGGCATTATTTAACCTCAACGATTGTGAGAGCTGAGGGGTGGTTGCTCTCTAGTTCTCCCCGTTTTGTGCTGGGAAAGTTGGTGGACCGCTTGCCGGGGGAGGAGATTAGTCGGCAGTTGCTCCGACCCTCCGGAGGGGATATGCTTTTGGTGGACCTTGCAGGTAGGTGGCGAGGGGATGGCGTAGAAGAGATGACGGCGGATATATTGCGCGTAGCATTTGAGGGGATTCTGAAAGGATCGAAGTGGGTCTATCTCCAGGAAATGCAGTATAAGTTTTTGTGGAGAGCATATACTAGCGACCAATGGGCGGCACAGGCTGGAGTTCGGCCTAATGCTTTATGCGGATGGTGTGATCGGGAAGTTGGAACCCTGCTCCATAAGTTTTGGGGTTGCCCGAAGGTGCATGATTTATGGGTGCGAGTTTGCGCTCAGCTACAACGGTGGACGGGGTCAGAGTGCAACATACAGAGGGAAGTGTGTCTCTTCCATAATTGGACTTTAGGCTTTACTTACCTGCCGTACAGGCGTAGAGTGTTATTTGAGCGGGGCTTTCTGTTGGTCAAGCGGGCGTTACTCCGTCGCTGGATCTCTTCCTCACCCCCCTTTTTGGGGATGTGGGAACAGTCTATGTTTGATTTGATGATCATGGAAAGGATGACTGCCCAACAGAAGGGAGGTAGGGTTTGGGAGGAGTTTTGGGAAGTGTGGTCCCCTGTGATTTCTCAACTGTCCGCAAAGGAGCGAGGGGTGGTGCTTAACGTTGGTGGATGAGGCCCTAGGAGTGGGATGCCCGACTTGACGTGGGAGGCTTCCTGCCGCAGTGACGTAGCCATTCCTGCAGGGCTGTCCCGATGCTGTCTCGGGGCTGACCCAGTGTTGTCCCGGTGTTGCCCGGATGTGCTCTGCACCAGATATATGTAGTTTCCCTTTCACTGAGACTTTGGCCCCTTTTCTGTCTTGTGCAGGGTGCTGGGGAGAGGGGGACTAGCCAGTGGCTGTCTGTTGGGCCTTTTCTAGCTCTAATATGTGCGATGAATCCTACATGCTGTGAGGGGAGGGGAGGGTAGGGCAAACGGGGGGGGGGGGGGGGTTAAGGGGTGGCTGTGTTGGGGGGTTATTAGTATCAATGTTATTAGTATCAATGTTCATTGGATATATCGGTTGTTGTTCTCTAATGCTGTATTGTTTGCTCTTTTGGAAAATTTTCAATAAAAATGATGTGAACTAAACCCAGCTACACTACCTGCTTTTACCACATCCACAATGAGTTCCAAAGGTGAATTATATGTTAAGAGAAAGTATATTTTCCCCCATCTGTTTTAAATATACTACTTTATAGCTTCATGGCATGTCCCCCAATCCTTGTATTTTTTTTTTTGAAAGACTAAACAATAGATTTGTGTCTACCCATTTCACTCCACTTGGAATTTTATAGACCTCTTTCATATCTCTCCTCAAGGGTATTTTCTCCTGGCTGAAGAGCCCTAACCTCTTTAGCCTTTCATCATGGGAGAATCTCTGTGCCTGTTCTAATGCCAATCTATATCTTATTTGAGATGCAGAGACCAGAAACTGAGAAGACATTTTGATTCATTAAAACCAAGAAACATCCTAAAACAGAGAATAACTGGAAAAACTACCTAAACTACTAAACCTCTATTAATAACTGCTGCACGCTGAAGGCTTTCCTGTAAGACCTCCAGTAGACAAAGAGAATAAGATCCAAAGGAAGCAATTTACCAATAACTTCTGCAAGTAATACCAAAATTTACCAGAAAATAAGAATTAAACGTTCCATCCATAACAAGAAAGAAAATGATAGCAGGAAGCCATACATTCTCCAAAAGGGGACTGAAATCTATGAGATCCAGTATCACGAAAACTTAAAAGCCAAAAGAAAAAAAAGACTTCAAAAGTAATACATTAAAAAGAAACCCAAATCAGCAGTTTGCAAACTACTCTCTCAATGGGAATGATAAAACCATAACCGATCTCATATTGCATAAAGAGGATACAAATGCCTGGCACAAGATCCTCCAGAAATCCTTTACTAAAAACAAGAAACGAGGGAGGGGGAGGGAGCAAAGCGACATGATAAAGTGTGTGGACTGTGGGGCTGTATAAGACATCTTTTAGACTGGTGGCATTGATATATTTGTGTTTATCTTGAGATAGTGTGTGGGTGGGTGTGGCGAGGGGAGTGTCTGGGGGGAGGGGGGAGGGAGATTATTTGTATGTGTGCTGTGAGCCTGGGGTGTATGAGTGTATGTGTATGTAGTGTGAGGGTGGGGTATGCATTTGTGTGTGGTGTGGGGTGGTGCGTGTGTTTGGTATGGGGGTAGGGTGTGTGTGTGTGTAGTGTAGGAGTGGAGATGTGTGTGTTTGTGTATGTGTGTGGTGCAGTGTGTGGTTGGGGTGTGTGGCCTGTTTCATTTTGGTCCCTCCACCCTTGCGATTGTATTTCGCGGTGGGGGAGGGAGGGGTCTTAGTCGATTAGCTAGCCGGGAGTTTAATGTTTAGGGGTGCATCGATTCCCCTTGGCAGCTCCCAGTGGAGATCAGGAGCTGTCCAGGGGGATCAGTGCTGAAGGTGGCCAATACAGTAATTTTTTATATTGGCTATGCCACGGATTGCAGCACCGACAATATTGGTGGGGGGGGGGGGGGCAGGCCCAGTCATGGCAGGTGGGTGGGGCATGGCAGCGATCGGGGCACAGAGATGCTGACACCCCCATGGAGTTACCACGGGGATCTGCAGTACCTGCTTCAACAGGCAATGCAGGACTTTTCCCACAGTATCTGCGGAAAATCCAAATCTTTGTGGTATCTGCAGAACCTATTACTACTATTCATCATTTATATAGCGCTACAAGGCATATGCAGCGCTCTACAGACACATATAAAAGATGGTCTGTGCTCGTCAGAGCTGACAATCTAATCAAGACAGACAATACAATAGCTGAGAACAAGGGTACAGATAAGGAAAGGAAGGAAAGCAAGGGATCAGGATCTAAAAACAGCCTCAAAGAGGTGAGCCTTTAGAATGGATTTGAAAAGAGTCAAATATAGAGCCTGATGTACAGACTCAGGTAGTTTATTCCAGGCGTATGGAGTAGCAAGGTTTAAGGAAAGAAGTCTGGAGTTGACAGAGGAAGAAAAGGGCATAGAGAGAAGTAAGCCAGTAGTGTAGTGGAGTTCATGAGGAGGGGTGTAGAGTGAGAGGAGAGAGGAAAGGTAGTGAGAAACAGTAGAATTAATGCATTTGTAAGTCAGAAAGAGAAGTTTGAACTGGATACGGAAACAGAAGGGGAGCCAATGAAGTGACTTGAGAAGAGGGGTTATATGAGTATAACAGGGCTGGCAGAAGATTAGCCACAACAGCGCAATTTTGAACAGATTGAAGGGGAGAGATATGACTAAGAGAGAGACCAGTAAGGAAGTGGTTACAATAGTCTAGACAAGAGGTGACTAGGGATAGATGAGAGTTTTAGAAGTGTGCTCAGAAAAGAAGGGGTGAAATTTGTTGATGTTATAGAGGAAGAAACAACAGGTTTTAGCAATCAATTGGATGTGTGAGGGGAAAGATAGGGAGGAGTCAAAGATGACCCAGGGTTGTGGGCTGAGGAAACAGGAAGTAGAAGAGTGTTATCAACAGAGATAGAGAAAGGAGAGAGGAGGCTTTTAGGAGGAAAAATAAGATACCGTGGAGGTTTGCTGCTTAATGCTCGGTTTTGGCTGCTAATTCACCACATTAGCAGCCAAAATTAACATGGTTTAGTAGACATACCCCTATGTGTATGGACATACAGACAGATGGATTGACCCTCAACAATAGGCAATTTCACTTGGTGTGAAAGATGCCTAAAATTGAAATTGTGAAAATATAAAAGTAATTCAAATCAGCCATAAATCATTTAAAAACACAGATCTCAGACCTAACAGATTGGATAGAAACATGTTGTTGTTAAGTGCCGTCGAGTCAGTGTCGACTCATGGCGACCCTCTGGATAGTTGTCCTAAACTGTGTTCGGTCTTCAGTCAGGCGGCTCATTGTTGACAGACTGGCACCCATAGCTGCTATAATTGTATTGATTCATCTCATTGATGGCCTTCCTCTTTTGTGTTGACCTTCTACCTTGCCAAGCATGATGTCTTTCTCTAATGATCTCTCCGCATATGTCCAAAGTATGAAAATCAAAGCCTTGTCATCTGAGCTTCTAAAGAAAGGTTAGGTTTGATCTCATCTAGTATTGACTGGTTTGCTCTTTGGGCAATCCATGGTATACATAGTATTTGTCACCAGCACTATAATTCATAGGCATCAATTTTCTTCTTGTCTATCTTTTTCACTGTCCAATTTTCACATCCATATGACATTATTGAAAATACCATGGCTTGAACAAGCCAAATCTTTATATGGAGAGAGACATCTCTGCCCTTGAGAATTTTGTCTAGGTCCTTCATAGCCATTCTGCCAAGACTAATGTGTTGTCTGATTTCTTGACTGCTTGTTGCTTCTTTATTGATAGTTGATCCAAGTAGGTTAAAGTTGTCCACTATTGCAATTTCTTCTTCATCAACAATGAACTTATTGATTTTGCCAGTTGCCAGGATCTTTGTCTTCTTTACATTAATTTTAAGACTATGTTCCTTGATCTTGAAAAACTAATGTTTCAGATCACTTTCAGCCAGTAATGTGGTACCATCAGCATAGCGAAGGTTGTTGATAAGTCTCCCACCAGTCTTCACACCTCTGTTGTCTTCATACAGTCCTGCTTCTCTGATGATTGGTTCTGAATATAAATTAAACAGGTAGGGGGAAAGTATGAAGTCTTCTTGTATGGCTTTGCTGATTTTAACCATTCTGTTTCTCCTTGTTCTGTTCGAACTGTTGCTTCTTGATCAATGTACAGACTGCAAGAGAACAATCAGGTGTTCTGGTATACCCGTGCTTCTTAATGTGGCCCAGAGTTTCTCATGGTTTACACAGTCAAAAGCCTTGCTGTAGTCGATAAAGTACAAATAGATATCCTTTGGGTATTCTTTTGTCTTTTCAAGGATCCATCTCACATCCGCAATGATGTCTCTCCCTCGCCCTTTCCTGAACCCTGCTTGTACTTCAGGCAGCTCTCGTTCCAGGTATGGTTGTAGTCTCTGCTGAATAATCTTCAGTAGAATCTTGCTAGCATGTGGGATCAGAGCAATTGTGCAATAATTTCCCTAAAAAGAATTTTAAGAGATGCAATAACAAGCATTTAAAACAAAGCAAAAGGTTTTAAATTTGGCTCAAGGAAAACAACAGTGCAAGAAATCAAAGAGAAAAAGAGTGAATTGGAGACAGAGCCTCAAATGGAAAGAGAAGAGTTGGAATTGCCCAAACTGTAGCAATTAAATCTGTCTTTGCCCCCACATGAGACATAAACAGCTTGGATCTCTTGTGTGTCTTGTCAGTGAGCTGTCACAGGGCTTGCCTGCTGAGTCTCGGGTGAGCTCTGCTGTGTGCTCTAAGAATGGGTCATCTGCTTTTTGGAAGGATCTGCTTGTTGTGTCTCAGATGAGCTCTTATGTAACCTGAGACAGGGCTGCCTGCTCATCTAAGACACAACAAGCAGATCCTTCCACAGAGCAGATGACCCATTCTCGGAGCACACAGCAGAGCTCAACCGAGACTCAGCAGACAAGCCCTGTGATAGCTCACTGACAAGAGATCGGAGTTGAAACCCAGCAAACCAATGCTGCAAGGGAACAGGTAACCCAACCTCTGAGTGCAGAGGAAAGTTCACCCAAGTCCCAGAGAAGAAACTCTGTCAGAGAAGTTACCTTCAAATAGCAGAACCAAGAATTTGATGTATTACTATTCATGGATTCGAACAGCAGATACCTGGATGAGAAGCGCCTATTCCCAGGAAAAAAAGGTGCTGAAAATTCAATGCACAAACTCAGAAAGAGCAAGGCAAGTTGTGCTGAACTCTAGACAGAGCAGCCTCAAATACATCTAATTCCATTCAGGAACAAATACATTAGGCCAATTAGAAAAATGTCTGAAAGGAATTAAGGACTTGGAGGGGAGGAGAGAAACAACCACAGTGTGAGGGATCCAAGATGGCCACTTAGGCAGTTGTGTCTCCAGACGCTGGTTCCACGATGCCTAAAAGAAAGGGGACGTCTCGCAAGGAACCTTCTCAACCTGCTAAGACTTTCCCCTTGTCAGTTACCTCTACTCCAGGACCGATGGATGCCTTTTTGTGGTGCTTGGGGAGTCCACGAGCAAGCCGGCAGGGTCTCAGGCTTGGAGGAGTCAGGGCTGGAGAGCTCGGCGCCTTCATTCAGTTGTGATCTCATGTCGGAGCTGCGTTTGCCTCCTGCACCACCTGGTGGTGAGCTCCACTCAGTTATCACTGTTCGTCGGGGCTCCGTTTTGGGGAATGACTGATGTATGGAAGGGGGCAGATCAGCTGAGTCAACGGTGGCGGCAGAGTCGGGGGTTTCTTCATCTCCTCTGGCTTCAGGAGGCAGTATTCTTCTCAAGGAGGTTGAAGAGGTGTCACGGCATAGTTCCCCAAGTCAGAGTGCTGGAGGTCCCTCTGTTTCCGCGGAGCCTATGGCTGGGTTCAGTATGGCAGTACTGTTAGGTGTTTTCCTTGGAGCGACCGGCCATGTTCACTTTGGAGTCAATCTGAACGGCGATTTCTTCTCTTGGCACATTACTGGTTCCGCAGATTAATGGTTTGGGTACTCAAGTTCATTCCAATTTTCAGACATCTTGGACTAATACTAAGGAGATCAGTGTTGTTAAAGATTTGATGGGTAATTTCAGTTTGTTCAATGTAAACCGCACTGATGCAGAATAGCGCGGTATATAAGAGAATGTAAATAAATAAATAAATAATTAAATAATAATAAATAAATAATTTGCAGCTTGAAACTCAGAAACATGAGTCTTATTATTCATCAATAATGAAGGATGTTTCAGATTTGAGATTTAAAAATGAACTTATAGAGAATCAAGTGTGCTCTATGAATTTGCGCTTAGTTAATTTCCCTCGTTCTCCTTTAGTTGCTGCCAGAGATATATTAAAAATGTATATGCAAGATGTTCTGGGGATCCCACCTGAGTCTCATCCTCCACTTGCAAAAGTGTATTATATTCCATCTCAAAAGAAAGTGGTGCGGGAACTCAGCTGGCCTCACTCTCTAATTCACAACACGCTGATATTCTTAATATATCTAATATTTTGGAGTCCTCTGATGCTGAATCTGTGATGCCTTCAACTTTATTAATTTCCTTAGCATTATCATCTGTTAGGGATTGGCTCTTTAAATTATACTTTAAGAAGCATTCTTTTTCCTTTAAGGGTCTGTTGGTTGCTATGTACCCAATCTGGCCCGTGAGACTCAGCGGCGCCAGAGAGAGTTTCTAGTGCTTAAGCCTGGGGTTTCCCAACTAGGGGGGGTCTATTTTTCTTAAAATTTCCATGTAAATGTCTTGTATGTTTGCAATCTCAGAGTTATGCTTTTTATGACCCTACCCAGTTGGCAGCTTTTCTTAGCCCATCCCTCTCTCCTCCATCTAACCAGTTAGGTTTCGTATATGATGCAGCAGTAATTTTGGAAGTGGATTAAACTGCCTGCTTATGCTTTCTTCTCATGTTTGTAATATTTTGGTTTCCTTTTGTTTTGGACCCCCTGATTGTTGGGCTAGTGGGCTTTTGGGGGGTATTATGTTTTCCTTGTTGTAATTTTTCTTTAATTTTTGTAACCTTGAAATCTTTTTCCTTTCAAGTTTTGTGCTTAAATTTTTGTAAATGCATAAAAATAAAAAAAAACAAATAAAGAAAAGACTTGGAGGTGAATTTTAGAAGATCAGTCCAAGTGCAATCTGGGACATCTAAGCCAGAACATTTGAAAAAAAATATAGGCACATCCAGGTACAGACGTGATTTCACAAACCTGAACATGCCCGATAGGGATGTCTGCAGGGGTGTCTACTTTGATATCCCCGGAACCATATTTTAGCACTCAGACGTCTAGGATAGCAAAATGGTTAGAGTAGTAGGTTAGGAACAAGACAGTCAGGGTTCAAATCATGCTGCTGCTATCCTTGAAATTGTGCTGAGTACTAGCGATGATAGAGTACTTCCTTCTCTGCACCCTCTGGATGTTTTTCAGATAAAATGTGCACTTTTCAGATGCTCGTTTGCTGCTATTTATGCCTCGGAGCAGGTCTAACGTTAGACGTGATGACAGACGTCCATGACCTTTCTGTGTTCAGGTGGACGTCCTGGTCCCTGTGAACACCCCTAACTATGTCTCCAGGTTCCTAGGAATGCCCCAGCCATGCCTCCTTCACACCCCATTCAGATTCGGACATTCTCATGCTGGGGATGTCCCTACAGCCGGCTTCTAAAATGGCACTGGAGACACCTCTGTGCTTTGGATATCTCTATGCCCGTTTTCAGACATCCAAAGCACAAATAGGGCTTCTAAAATAACCTCCTTGGTCTCTTTCACAGAAAACTATAAACTCGTATCTAAAAAAGTTATTCCTAAACATCTATACATTGTGTTACTATTCCCAATACGCGAATATGAGATGCTTGTACTTCCTAACCTGTCATTAGAAATTGTAGTGTATTTTACTTTGCCATTGTATAACTGCATTGCCTAATATAATACTAACACAACATGAAATCTTTCTCTGTTAGTAGCTGGAATATCCAGGATTTTACAACATAAATCCAGAGACCCAGATTTCACTGATAAGGATATGATTATATTACAGGAAACCTGGCTTGCCAAAGACTCAAGTATAGTCCATCCCACAGGTTTTGAACAATGTTAATTTCTGCCAAAAGGAAAAAAAAAAGAAAAACAGGGAAGGAACTCAGAGGGACTCATCTGATACAGAAATAAATTATCAGATTTTGTTACACCTACTAAAAAAGGTTTCACACGTTTTATATCTGGGGGAATTCTGCACAACTGTGCAACACAGAATATTTAAAGAATTCTGCATTTCTTAAACAGAATTCTGAATAGGTACCAGCAGAGGCAACTCCTGATCCCTCTCCCCTTGCCTGCAGAAATTGTGCACCAAGAGAAGGTAGCGTATGGCTGCAGATCAGGCTATGCCCTCCTCTTTTGCCATCTTGGACGTCACCGTTCATTTGAACCAGATGGCTGTATGGAGGCCCATGCAGTTCAAATGAGCAGTTGGGCCTACGACTACAGAGGAGAAGGATGCCCGATATGGATCAATTTGCTGCTGTGGCAGCATCTTGCTACGCGATCAAGACAGAGAGGCAGAGCCAGCCCATCCACTAGGTGGGCTAGGTGGCCACCTAGGGAGGTAGATCTCTGTGGGTGGCAGGCTATATGCTTCGGAACACATGGCCTGCCGTCCCCCCACGTGCTGAGCCACGCCACCCTTCCTCCCCTGTGTTGAGCCATGCCACGCTGCTGCTGATTCTGGTGGCGGGGGGGGGGGGGGCAGCTAGGCTCGGCGGCAGACCATGTGCTTCAGCACACATTTCCTGCTGCTTCTGAACCCCCAGAGTTATGTCAGATGGGAGTCAGAAGCAGTAGGCCATGTGTGCTGAAGCACATGACTTACCACTGAGCTGAGCCACGCCCCATCCTCCACCCCGCCACCGGAATCGGCGATAGTGCGGCTCAGCATAGAGGACGTGGCTCAGTGTGTGGGAAAGGGTGGCATGGCTTGGGAGGAGGGAAGCACAGCTCAAGTTGGGTAGCACGGCCGTTGTCCCTTGGGCCGGCCCTGCAGAGAGGGCAGATAAAGCAAGCTGCAGTAGGTATTGTGGGGGACGGGGGTGGTCATCCCTGAAGTAAGCTGTTAGAGGGGTATGCAGTGGGGATGGGGGACATCACACTCAAATAAATGTATTATACTCAATGGGGATCAGAGAGACTGTGCTAAAAAACATTCCAGCTACACATTTCCTGAAATTCGCTCTCCTATTAATTTAATTGGCTTTTGGTATTAGAAAGTTTGATACCTGGCTTATGTGGCCCATGCTGTTCTTAAGGTGCTCACTCGGATACATTTTTTGCAATGCTGATCTTTAGAAAACTGTCTCATCTTGCATACAACATGGGCCTGTAAAGAAGCTTGAAAATCAAAACCATTTTAAATGCCCACCTCAAAAAATGATCAGGATAGTGCCTGTCATCATTCTGCTCCAACTGTCGGCCTACGTCTGCCGACTGCCCTGAATGCTGGTAAAGTACACTGTGATCGAAAAGTCTCTCCGCACTGAGCTGTTCTCCCCTGTGCCACTCTGTAAGTCATTGCGGTCCCAGGACAATGCAGCAAACTCTCCCACCAAAACCGGAACAGCTCAGCAGTGACTGTGTGCAACTGAGCTGCTCTGGTTCTGACGGGAAGGTACACTGCCGCGGGGGCCCTGGGGGCCTAGAAGAGTTTGAGTGTGTGCTTGTGTTCAGTGGCTCCATGCCATCCATAACTACTTTACCAGTATTCGGGGCGGCCGGTAAAGATACGCTGGTGGATGCAGTAGTGTGGGGGAGGGGTGGAAGGGAGTAGATCATATACATGGCTGGATGGCAATTTGTGTGGGGGGATCTCTGCATGTGTGCGTGAGATCTCCTCCTAGTATGTGTCAATCTTGCAAGGTGTGTGGCCTGTATATCTGAATAATTTAAAATGCTAGGGAACTATTTGTATCTGTGTGTATGGTATGAATATGCTTGTGGGTGTATGTGTGCACTCTGCATCAGTTGTGTCTGTGGAGGGTAGCTGAGGGTGGTGGGATATTTTGCAAGAGAGGTAGTTTTGGGTAGAGAGCAGAGTTTCGGGGATTTTGTTACAGTTCCCAGGATATATTTTTTAGGAGTAGGGGTAATCTGCAGAGTTGGTGGGATAATTGCATGGAGATACGTTTTGGGGTGCGGTTTGCACCATAGTGGGGCAATTGCAGAGGGGGGCCATAGTTTTTGAGGTGTGACAGTTGCAGGGTGTTGGGGCAGTTTGTAGGAGGTTAGGTTTTGGGTGGCAGGTGCCATTAGTAGGGCAGTGGGGCAGTTGCTTGAGATATTTTTTAAGGGTGTTGCAGTTTATTGGGTAATAGGGCAATTGTAGAGGAGAATTTTTGGAGGGTGATGCAGTTGCAAGGGGATATTTTCTGGTGGTGTAGCAGTTGGGTGGGGGAGTATTTTTTGGTGGTGGGGCAATTTCAAGAGCCTGGTGGGAGAGTATTTTTTGGTGGTGGGGCAATTTCAAGAGCCTGGTGGGGCATTATTTGGGGTAGTGGAGCATTTGGGAATATTTTTTGGGAGTTGGGGCAGATTTCAGCATAATGGGGCAGTTGCAGGGGTAGTTTTTGGGGGTTGAGAAGTTTGCATGGTGGTTGGGCAGTTTCAGGAAGTAGTTCTGAGGGATGGAGGCAGTTGTAGCAGGGTCGTTTTTGGGGGAAGGGGCAGTTTGTGGAGTCATAGTGGAGTTACTGGGGGTATTTTATGAGGGGACAATTGCAGGAGGTACTTTTTGGGAGTGGAGACAGTTTGAGGTTGGGGAGAGATGAGGGGAGAGTGAGTTTGAAAATGAGCAGTTCCCTAACTGCTATGTTTCACTGTGTGTAAATTTCCATGCTACAGAAGTGAGAATCGCTTTTCCCATAGATGTGTATTGGACCATTTTTATCAGGGGCTTATTTCGCTACAATCCCTGATCTGATTTGGTCCATTGATGTATCTTTTCATTAATTTTTCCCCCCCATCCCAAGTTTCTTCCCAGTCCATTTAATTTTCAGAGAGTTATTTGCCCCCAGACAGACAGACGGATAGACAAGCAGGCAGCTATTTTCTGATCCTTTTTGTATAATTCTTTCCACTTCCATTGTGATTTGGAATCTGTAAGGCAGCAATGTGGCTGTCTCTGCATACCTTTGCATGTCATTACTGTCTGGATGTACATGCGTCTAACAATGCACATTTTGGGGCTATGGTTCTCCATGCTGGACTCGCGGGTCCCTCCCATACTTAATCACTGCTCTGGTACATCCAACACGTACTGGACTGGACTGGAGGGACGATTAGGAAGGCAAAATTAGACCTTCCCTGCTAATTGTCTTTCCTTGAGTCCCTTCAGTCTAGTCCAGGACCCCCCTTCTGGCAACAAATCCTGTCTGTGTTTTTAGGGTCTGGCGGAGTGGGCATGTCTGGCTGCTCACTTTGAAGGGCTTTCCTAAGAATGCCAGCTCTTCGCTTGCTGGAGTCCTCATGGCGATTGGTCAGTGATTTGGCAAGTATGATCCTGACTTCTTACTTCATTCTCACTTTGTATGCCAGAGTTCATTACCTTTATCTCTGTTATATGAATGAGGTTGTTTCTTTTGTTTGGCTAGCAATGCTCTCTGGGAGTCTACTTTGTTAACAGGATACTGATTTTTCCACCCTATGGAGGGAGCTCATCAGAAAACTGACATGCTCAGTTCCCAGCTGCTGCTGGTGGGAGATAATCCACATATACTGGACTGAACTGGAGGGACTCAAGAAAAGACAATTACTGTAGCAGGTAAGATCTAATTTAGCCTTACATGCCAAAAGTTATCTCTCCAAAAATGGGGCAGGGATTGGGATTTTCAGGGGTGACACCAGCCATATACCTTACATGTTTAAGCGGTGATATTCAGGTGTAAGTTGGAACATCTAAACAGCTAAGACACTTTAAATTTACATTCACTGCACAGCTGAATATTGTTCTCATAATAAATACATGGTACAATTCCAACAGAAAAATATTAGTACAGATAAAGCTGTAATTTTTTTATGTACTTAAAACTTGGTAAACTTGTATTAAGGTTTTAAAAAACTAAGTAGACATTGTACTTCAAATAACCACTATTGCAACTTGCTGATCAAATATGAAAACAGCACTGTTATGTCAGTCAACCATGCAAAATACATCAACTATTGTAGGCTTCATGGTTAGCTCCATGTATTTTTATTTAATGTTTTCTTTAATGTTATCAGCCAAGATATGTTTTGAATACCTATTCAAAATATGAGAATATGAGGTATGTTTACTAAAGTTTAACATATGAATGAATGGGCAGTGAAAGTTCAGGCCCTATGTGCGGCACTGATTGCTAAGGTGGTTGTTAATAGGGTCCAGTTGAAGGACTTTCAGTTGCATCAGGGCATATGGCAGGGATGTCCTCTCTCGCCCCTGCTCTTTGTGTTAGCGATTGAGTCATTGGCTTGTATGCTGCATTCTTCTCCGGATATTCAGCCCATTGTAATTGGTGGAGTGCCCCATCATGTTTCTCTTTATGGAGATGACACCCTCATCTTCATGGAGAACACTGAGGTCTCACTGCAAGGTCTGCTTCGGGTGCTTGGGGAGATTGCTCAGGTCTCAGGCTTTAAAGTGAAGCTCGATAAAATGGAGGTTCCTTATCGTCACTCCAGTCCAGTCCCTTTACTTCTGGGTTACGCAACCCTTCCAGCAGCTTGGAGGCTGAGCCCAACCTTTTTGGGGATGGAGCGGTATAAATACCACTGGGACCACCCACCAACTCCAGTATTCTCAGCCTCCAAGCAGCTGGAGGGTTCCGTAAGCCTAGGGCTTACTGGAGTCTTCCTTCTTTAAAACTTTGTTCTTAAAACTTTGTTCTTTTAATTTAACTTCTTTAAGTTCTTTGATTGGATTTATTGTTTTAATTACCTGCCTAGCGTTTTGCTACTGTGCCTTTAAGTCTAGCCTGCCTGCTTCCTCCCTCCCCCCCCCCCCCACCTGGCCGGGCCGGGTGTCGGAGGTGATCGCTGCCCGCAGCAGCGAGGAGGACCGGTCAGCTCCCCTCCTCGCTGCTGATCTGCTGGATTTCTGCACTCTCTCCTCTCCGCGGAGTCCTGCTCTGCCTCGCGCCGAAGCCCTCCTGTGTGGCTGAGCGCTTGAGGCATGCCGCGCCTGAGGTCCTCCTGCCGGTCCCATCCCAGAGCGAAGGGACACGCAGTCGAGCTCCGGAGCCCCGATTTCGGCGGTTTTCAACAGCAACGCTCAAGTCTGAGCGGGGGGGTGGGGGGGGGGTGGCTTACCGCTCCGGTCTGCGCTTCTTCCCCAGATCGCAAGCCTGACTTGCAGCCCTCCGTTTAGGCTCCACGTGGTCTCGGCCTACCACGTGTGAAGCCAACGGCCTGAGGTAGCTGAGCCGGGTCTGTGCTCAGAGGCAGAAGAAACTCTCCAAACAGCAAGTATTAGCCTAATTGGCAGGATTTGTTCTACTTTGTCTTTATTTTACTTTTAATTTTAATTTTAATTTTAACTTTAATGTTATTTTAGGTTTAAGTTTATTTCTATCTTGTTTTTTTCAAGGTATTTCTGTCCTTAACTTGCGGAGGGGAGAGCACTGTTAAACCACCTTTGCACAGTTATTTTTCATCTTGCTGGTACAGTTGTATTGCCCAGGCGCTTAAGCATCTCTTTAGTAAGCCTCCTGCAGAGCATGACTGGCAAATCTAGGTGCCCTTCCTGTGGCACGCGGAGGGGCACGGTCTCGGAGGCAGGCATCTGCAGGGGTTGTGCGGCAGTGGCTACCTCCGTGGAGCAAGAACTTAGCTTGTCCATGGCCCAGGTCTCCCAGGGGTCCGGGGACTCCCTGGAAGGGGAGGTAGGCTCCCAGTTACCGCCTGCTATTCGCTCAGAGGTACCCCCTCCTCCTCTATCACTCCTCCCTCTTCCCTCCGGGGAGGGGGGGGCGGAGATCTCTTCTCCCCTGATTTTGTTCTCTTGCTCCACCAAGCCTATTGCATGCGCAAACAGGGGCTTGGGGCAGGGGAAGCGGGTCCGTCGGCAGAAAGCAGGTTAGCCAGACCTAGGAGGGTAAGCGGTCAGGATTCAGGGATACCGCTGAAGCGCTCCAGGCTAATGAGTGAAGAAATCCCCCCTTCCCTTTCCCAGGACACTCCAGAGGAGGAGGGCTCTGAAAAGGATTTGGAGGAGGAAGGGGAGGAGCTAGAAGAGGGCGAGATCCCGGAGGAGGACCATTCTCGGATAGTCAGAGTTTTTCATCGAGAGGAGCTCCCGGCCCTAATCAATGAGTCCCTAAAAGCCCTCAACGTAGCATCAGACTCCCCAGCTGAGGATGAGGCATTGGAGGACCCCTTAATCCAGGCCATCAGGAGGTCCCAGAAAGTTTTCCCTGTCCACAGGGTGGTGCGTCAGAAGATACAGGAGGAATGGGATCAACCAGAGTCAGGTTTGAGAGGGGTCCAAACCATGGCTCGCCTCTACCCTCTCCCAGAGTCAGACAAAGAGCTGCTGAAGTCCCCCAGGGTGGATGCGGCAGTTTCAGCAGTTACTAAGAAGACGACTATCCCGGTTGAGGGCGCCATGGCCTTGAGAGATGCTCAAGACAGGAAATTAGATACGCTCCTGAAGCAAGCCTTCGATGTAAGCGCCCTCGCCTTGCAGGCCTCCGTGTCAGGAGCTTGGGTGGCTCGGGCCTGTTTAAGGTGGGCACAACAGATCCAGGCAGCTGAGGGCGCAACGGACGAAACACAGACCAACTCGGCTAGGGTGGAATCCGGAGAAGCCTACTTGGCCGATAGTCAGTATGACCTTATCAGAAGCCTAGCCAAGAACATGGCCTCAGTGGTGGCGGCTAGGCGTTATCTGTGGCTACGAGTTGGGCAGCTGATGCTTCCTCGAAGGCACGCCTGAGTCGACTTCCCTTTAAGGGGAAGTTGTTATTTGGAGAAGATTTAGAGAAGTTAGTAAAGGACCTGGGCGAGTCTAAGGGAGGCAGACTCCCGGAAGATAGACCAAAACAGGGGCGCTCCTTTCCCCCTTCTCGCTCCCAGCCTAGGGACTCGCGGAGGTTTCGCTCAGCCAGACCAAACCCCTTTCCCAGGGGCCGTTTGCCTTCGAAGGGACAAGGTTTCAGAGGGTTTCGAGGAGCAGGTCGAGGTTTTGGGGCTTCCTCTTCCTCCTCCTTCTTGGCACCCAGAAAGCAACAATGAAATGATGGGGGTCCAGGAGGGAGGACAGCCGGTAGGCGGACGCCTGAGGCTGTTTCTTCCCGCCTGGTCCCGTGTCACATCCGATCAATGGGTCCTAGAGGTGATCAGAGAAGGCTATGCTCTCGAATTTGCAAAACAAATACCCCCGGCTTTTGTTCGGTCCTCCTGCGGTTCTTCTGCAAAGGGGGCGGCGATAGAGGCAACTCTCGACCGCCTAATAACGCTTGGAGCGGTGGTCCCAGTTCCTACAGACCAGTGCGGCTTGGGTCGGTACTCGATTTACTTCGTCGTACCAAAGAAGGAAGGGTCCTTTCGACCAATCCTGGATCTAAAACAGGTCAATCGCTGCCTCAGGGTTCCTCATTTCCGGATGGAGACCCTGCGTTCAGTCATAGCAGCCGTGAGGGCCGGGGAATTCCTAACATCCCTCGATTTGACAGAAGTCTACTTGCATATCTCGATCAGGAAGTCCCATCAACGGTTCCTGAGATTTTCAGTAGCAAGAGGCCACTTTCAATTTCAGGCCCTGCCCTTCGGTCTAGCTACGGCCCCCAGGACGTTCACCAAGGTTATGGTGGTGGTAGCGGCCTACCTTCGGAAGGAGGGAATATTAGTGCACCCTTACTTAGACGATTGGCTGATCCGGGCAAAGTCAGAAGAAGAAAGTCACTCGACGACATCCAGAGTGATCCAGGTTCTAGAAGAATTGGGGTGGGTCATCAATCGGGCAAAGAGCAGGTTGACTCCCTCCCAGGAACTCGAGTACCTCGGGGCAAGGTTCGACACCAACAGGGGCAGAGTATTCCTATCACGAACAAGATCAAGGGAGCTAAGGCTCCTAGTCACGCAGTTCCTGAACAGACGAAACCCCTCGGCGTGGCATTATCTCCAGGTTCTGGGAACAATGGCGGCGGCGATAGAGGTAGTACCATGGGCCAGAGCCCACATGCGGCCGTTGCAGCGGTCGCTATTGCGTCGGTGGTCTCCTCAGCTTCATCCTCTGTCACAGCAGTTACCTTGCGCGCCGCGGACCAAACAGGCACTCCACTGGTGGAGGGACCCAAGAAATCTGGATCGCGGAATGCCCCTCGAACCTCCTCAGTGGTTACTGTTGACAACGGATGCCAGCCTGTCAGGCTGGGGAGTGCACTGCGAGGACCAGTTCGTCCAGGGATGCTGGACAGTGTTGGAATCACAATGGCCCATGAACAGGCTGGAATTGCGGGCCGTCTCCCTAGCGCTCAAGGCTCTCGAGACCTTAGTGCAAAAAAGAGCAATTCGCGTTCTCTCCGACAATGTCACCACGGTGGCTTACATCAACCACCAGGGAGGCACCAGCAGCCCCGCCTTGGAAAAGGAGGCAGACGCTCTCTTCCAATGGGCGGAGCCCCGACTGCAGGCGCTGTCAGCTCAGCACGTGGCGGGCACGGACAACGTCACAGCCGATTTCCTCAGCAGGTGCAGGATAGACCACGGAGAGTGGGAACTGGAACAGGGGATCTTCGACCAAATAGTAGCCCACTGGGGTCTCCCGGTCATGGACCTCATGGCAAAGTTCTCGTCAGCCAAGGTGAACAAATTCTTCAGTCGGCGGAAGGAAAGAATGTCCAAAGGCCTGGATGCCCTGTCCCAAAAGTGGCCGTCGGAAGGTCTTCTCTATGTATTTCCCCCTTGGGCCCTGATCGGAAAAGTCCTCCAGCGGGTAGAGTTGCACCAAGGGTTGGTAGTCCTCATAGCCCCGGATTGGCCTCGCCGCCCCTGGTATGCGGATCTGGTGAGGATGCTCGCCGACCAACCTTGGCGGCTCCCTTGCCAAAGGGATCTGCTGAGACAGGGTCCGGTGCGCATGCTGCACGTGGATCGATTCTCGCTTACGGCCTGGCTATTGAAAGGGCGCGGCTGCTGAAACGAGGGTACTCAGGAGCAGTAATCTCGACGCTGTTGCATGCTAAGAAGCGCTCGACCTGTCTTTCCTATGTAAGAGTCTGGCGCATTTTTGAAGCCTGGTGTGCGGAGCACCGGTGGAAACCCATTTCCGCCTCAGTCCCGGAGGTTCTGGAATTCTTGCAGGCAGGATTTGACAAAGGTCTAGCACACAGCTCCTTACTAGTCCAGCTGGCTGCCATCGCTTGCTATAGGGGCAAGGTCCATGGAAAACCCCTAGGGGCTCACGCAGACGTCTCCAGATTTCTAAGGGCGGTTAGACGACTACACCCGCAACGGAGGTCGATCATCCCCCCTTGGGATCTTAACCTAGTGCTGAATACCTTGATCGGGGCCCCCTTCGAGCCATTAAAGAGGGCCTCCTTAAAGGACTTAACCCTAAAGACAGTTTTTCTGGTCGCCATCTGCTCGGCCAGGAGGGTTTCAGAATTACAGGCGCTGTCATCTCAGCCCCCCTTTCTGTCCTTCCTCAAGGACAAAGTGGTTCTGCGCACGGTTCCTTCCTTCTTGCCCAAGGTTATCTCTCCCTTTCATGTGAACCAGACGGTTACCCTCCTGGCCTTCTCGGCCGAGGGGCTTGAAGGTAAGGATAGCAAACTTTGTCTCTTGGACATCCAGAGGGCTCTGAAGCATTACCTCTCTCGCACAGCGCCCTTCCGGAGGTCCAACCGACTATTCCTTCAGTTCGGAGGCCCGCACAAAGGGGAGGCGGCAGCCAAGGCCTCTATCTCCAGATGGATCAGAGAGGCGATTGCTTCAGCCTACATCCTGAAGGGGAAACAGGTTCCAGCGGATCTGCGAGCGCACTCCACTCAGGCTCAGGCCACCTCTTGGGCGGAATTCAGCCTAGTTCCTCCACTAGACATTTGTAGGGCAGCGACTTGGTCCTCGCTGCATACCTTCACCAAGCACTACAGGCTGGACGTGCAGAGTTCGGCGGACGCTCGGTTTGGTATAGCGGTTCTTCAGTCCGGTATGCCGGATCCCACCCAGGAGTGAACTGCTCGGGTACTTCCCAGAAGTAAAGGGACTGGACTGGAGTGACGATAAGGAAATAGTAATTAGATCTTACCTGCTAATTAGTGTTCCTGAAGGAACGACAGTCGAGTCCCTGATCCCACCCGGTTCCGGAGAACTTTGAGGCCTATGGTTTACAGAAGGGCCTCGGACCGAGCATAGAGCTGGTTCGGCAGGAGGGAGTGCAGGAGAAAGCCGGCTCGGGCAGGCTCTGACAACCCTCCCCCCCCCCCCCCGCCCTTTGCCATTTCTCCTCGCCCTTTTCCTATGCCATAAAAAAAAAAAAAAAAAAAGGAGAATTGACTGTTTAATTTTTCCTTTGTGGGAATAGGTTATGTACTTAGGTTGTTGTCGGAAGTTCGTTAGGTCTGCTTTTTCAGTCGAATTCTGGAGTTGGTGGGTGGTCCCAGTGGTATTTATACCGCTCCATCCACAAAAAGGTTGGGCTCAGCCTCCAAGCTGCTGGAAGGGTTGCGTAACCCAGAAGTAAAGGGACTGGACTGTCATTCCTTCAGGAACACTAATTAGCAGGTAAGATCTAATTACTATTTCTACCTTTGGGGGGATGGGAGCATCCCTTCCTTAGGGGTGTCCGTTTCTACAGGCTGCCTCTTCTATTAAATACGTAGGGGTCAAGGTGTCTTCAAGTACTGCAGATTTATTTAAGTTTAACTATGCGCTGTTGGCATCCGTCATTGCAAAAGAGTTGACGAGTTGAGATGGTCTTACCCTGGGCTGGCTGAGTCAGTCGGGTTGCAGCTCTGATGGTGGTTCCGAAACTGCTTTATCTCTTCTCTCAATTGCCCATCCATGTTCCTGTGCATTTCTTTAAGAAACTGGAAGAGTGATTCAGCAGGCTTGTTTGGAGGAAACCGAAAGCCTGGATTGGGTGGAAGTGGCTTATGCCGTCTCTTGAGGAAGGGAAGGGGTAGGTTGTCCCAAATTACTCTTGTACTATAAAGCCATGGTGTTGCGAGAGCTGCGGTTATCACTATGTGAGGCTGCCTGATGTCCATTGGGTTGCTATGGAATGGGGATGGCTGATGCCCTACTTGTGTTTGAAGAAGTGAGGGAGGGGTCTGAGAGGGTGGCTGGACATGTCTTTCTGGTCCCCCTATTTCGAGTGAGGGCCCAGGTATGTCAGAAGGAGGGAGGATTCAGTGTTCCCAAAGACTAAGGTGTCCCGTTGGTGGCTCATTCTTTTCAGGGTTGTGTCCGGTCTGGTGCTTGAATGGGATCTGTTATTTTGCAGATCTGATTGAGGGCAGCTCATGTCTGAGCTTAGCGCAATTGAATAGTAAGGGGGGAAGTCCACTTCCCCTTTTTCCAATACTTTCAATTGCATTATTTTATTATGAAAACAGAGCACTGAGCTTAGCTGATTCAGGCATCTTCCGCTATAGAGCGGGTCATCTTTCACCAAGTCACCAACTAGAAGGAGTTGCTCTCCCGACTATACTGTGCCCTGTTAAAAAAATGTATTTGGATGACGCTCTGGGATCTAGACTAAAGTTTGCCTTCTTATTTAAACGGACTGATGAGTGTATAAAGTACTTATGAATTAAGAGAGGTAGGGGAAGAAAAGGATTTGTTTAGACCAGTAGTTCTCAACCTTTTTTCTGTTGTGATAAATGGAGGGGGGGGGGGGTTAAACATACCTTGGTTAGGCAAAATTGGCACAGTAAAAATGAATATTTTGCCTAGGTTTTTGTTTATATCCCTGCCTCTGGAGATACTGGCTGAAGTACTTCAAACATTTGAAAGGAAGATTTTTTTATTTATATGGAGAAAGCAGCCAGAGCAGTACTATATATGCTAAAGAGAGATGGATTGAGAGTTCCAAACTTGAAAGCTTATTTCAAGGTGGCCCAGCTTAAGATCTTGATAGATTGGCGAGATGGGATACATGGTAGACAATTGGTCAGAATAGGGCAACTTGCATGGGGGGGGGGGTCCCTTAAGGGCAGCAGAAATCTGGATGGGGAGGATTAGTAAGGATGGGGGGGCGACTTCAAATCTGTTTGTATTATACACTATGAAGGTGTGCAAAAAGTTAGGGTAAGTTTGGTGGGAGCTAAAATGGGAAACTTCCATTATGTTTAATACTGAATTTAAACAGTACTGCTATATCAGGGCATTTGCAGAATGGCTAAATCAGGTTAATAAGGGATCGGAAGGAGGAGCGTAACTCTTGCAGGTACACAGGAGAGCAAAAAGAGCAAGAGAATAGAGCAGGTTTGGAACAGACTGCTTTATTGAAGATGGTCCCTACGCGTTTTGGCTTGCGCCTTCTTCGGGGGACATACAGCTACCATGGGGTTAAACAAACAATGTTAGAATAAAAAAGGTTTTACAATCAATGTATCACATTCAAGATAAATGATAGACTCAAAAGAATATTTTTATAAAAAACAAATAAAAGAATAATCATTTAAAAACAATAAAAGGAAAAATTTTTAAACACGTATATTCACACGTATGTTATATGTATAAATTACATGTAAAAGAAAAGAACAAAACAGAGAACCAAATAAATTGATAAAGGTTAAAAATGGAAAATATTAGAAATATTAAAAATATTAAAATTATATTAAAAATATATTAAAAATATATAAAATATATATTGTAGACAAAACAAGGGCCGAGACAGAGGACTTGAAGTATGAAAAAGAGAAAAGCAATAATTGCATAATTAAACAAATAAATACTATATAAATATAAATATGTATCAATTGATAATGAATAAATAATAAATAAACCATAAAGATGATGATAAATAAATAAAAAATGATAAAAAGTATAATAAATAGATAATAATTATTAAATAGATAAAACAATGTGAATAAATAAATTAAAATGTACTAATGGTAATGTAGTAACATACCAATGTTGTATAGGGTGGAATGTCTCAAGGACACTTTGGTGAAGGCACTATGTATGGATAGAGCCGTGTGTAACAAGCTTGTCTCTTAAAGACAGTTGGGTCGTAGCACTATATAATAACTATAAAAAAGAAAAACTATGTAATCACATGTTAAGATGAACCATTGAATAAGATGCAAACATGAAATACAAATAATAAAAAACAAAATATAAAATAAATAACAAATAAAAATAAAGAAAAATAAAAATAAAAATAAAGAAATAAATAAAGAAATGAATAAAAATAAAATATAAAATATAATATAATATATAACGTATGATATACGAAATAAAATAAAATATATAATATATGACATATACCACATAATATAAACCACATAATATATAACATACAATAAATATGTGACAATCATATATAATAAAAAAATAAAACAATAAAACAATATATGTGATATATAATGTATATAATATAAATATGTATAAGATGAAGTAAAAATATGTTCATACGTCAAAACATCTATAGGAATATAAACTATGTATTTAAAAATATATTATATATAAAAAATATTAACAATATATTAAACATATATTAAACATATAGACAAGGGGAAATGGTAATAAAATAGAAGGGCACTTCTAATATTATGAATCTATAAACAGAACATTCATATATAGAATGGACTACAAATGTGGACACGGAGCATACTGTGATAAGACACTAGCATACAATGAGTGTAAGGATTATTGCTCCGATAGAGGAGAGGGGGATGTACAAGAGAATTCGATAGTGCCAATGTACATGTGGGTGGTCAACTCAGGAGACAGAGATTAAAAAAAGGATATTTTGGGGGAAAGAGTACAAAAAGTGTTTAAGACGCGCTGGTGAGCTTCGGAGTAAACATATTTAATGTGATTTAAAGATCGATGATATGACCTAACGTCTAACAATATTACGATACATATGTTACTAGAAGGTATAAGTGAAGAAATCTAATAAAATGCAAGTGTATAAATATGTAAAACCATATATGTAATAATGAAACTAATTCTTGTATATCATGCATAAAAAATGACATGCGTGTCGCCAAAGATTGAATAGTGTGCTTTATAATATAAAAATGATGATGTAATGGAAAACCGAGTGTATATATGAAGAATAAGTGTGCACGCTGGATAATTTTGAAGAGCTAAAATTAAATGACAGATAGCTAAGGGAGACACTGCACATAAAAAATCTAAGCGTAAAAACGCCAAGTGTCAAGGGACATTTATAAAAAAGTATAAAAAGTAGCGCGAGTGAAACACTCGCGGTAGAGGGCATTTAAAGGGAAGAGAAACCATTTACGTCAGCAATGTAGAGCAAAACCGGGGAAACCTGTAAAACGTGAGCAGTGTGATACATGTGCACAGCACAAAAGTGCTATTAAAAATAGAAAATGACCAGCACAAAAATATTAAAAACAGTAAGTCAGCTGGGGAACAGTGATAGCCATGGGCAAATATAACAAATACACCCAGGAAGGTTCCAGAAACAGGAAAGGAATGTCGGAAGGGTCAACGGAGCGGAGACCTTTCCAAAAAACATGTCCGTTGTTTGGAGTTGTCCTGGGAGTGTTTTATATGGTTGGCCATTAATATCACTGTTGCCCAGCATGGTTATATGTCATCCCCCTCTCTTGTGGTCAATTCTGGGGTTTATTTGCACGTGTGTCACCAGACAGGGTGAATGAGCCCACAGTCAAAATGTGCAGAGCAGGGGTTGAGACTCCATCCTGCAAGGTTAACTATCTCCAGGGACTGCATAGTCTCCGTGGCCACAGTGTGGTGCAGCAGACAGAGCCAGTACCTCTAGGACCAGAGGGCAGAGGTTCAAATCCCAGCTGGGGCACCTGCCAGCCCAGTCCCTATATTTTACCCACCACCAAGCAGAGATAGCACAGACACTCCTGTATTGCAGGGAACATAAGCATAGTGCAAACACCCACATTTTGCCCTACACTGCACACCCCCCATAACAATGAGCCGTACCCACAGCCCAGTCCCACAAATGCAGTCCCGGAGTGCCACAACGCAAGCAGGTCATATGCTGTCCCTGAGAGAAGGACATGCCAGCATGTTGGCGGACGAGGACAGGTGGTGGAGGGGGTAGTGGGTGCTAGCCACAGAAGACAGTGGCCTAGCCATGTGCAGGCTGGCACCGTCCACTGCAACAGATAGGCCCTGTCGGATGTACAGTCATGGACATCCCAGAAAATCCAGCAAATCTGTGGCAGCACAGGGGTGCACTGCACACAGACAGTGTGTGCAAGAACAGAAGGTCACAGGTTCAAAGCCCTGCCAATCCTGCCCACATATTGTTTCCACAACGAAAATGTGATAGTAAGGACAATCCTTTATTGCTGGGGACATATGCATTGGTCATACGCCTATCTTTCACCCCACTGATCACGGACACCATAACCAGGGGCACGACCTACAGCAGAGTCTCACAAATGCAGTCCTGGCGGACCAAACACCATTCCTGTTCCATGCTGCCACGCATAGAAATGTTTGTGTGTCATATCCCTGCACCACCGCCATGGCATTTAGATGTAGCACATGCATATTCATGAGGGACAGCAGGAAAACCAGAACAGTGTGTTGTAATCCTGGCCTACATCTGGGAACCTCTGCTGTAAAGCAGCAACCAACAGGGGCAGACACACCCACACCCACACCCACAGGCCACATTGGCCAATGCCTCCTGGAGAGGCAGGACATTGGGCCCTGCGTGCATCTCACAATACTAGCATGTGCATTCCTTAGCAATGTCACCCTACACCAGGGTATACGGTACACAGCTGTCAAATGCTTGCTATGAGTACTGGCAGATAGATAACCCTACGTTACGCAAATTATGCTCTGTGAGCTCCATCATGACAATCATTCTGTTGTCTGCAGTGGGTGCATCAGGTCTGGTCTCAGACAGTGTTTACCACCCTGGGGAGTGACACCCAACGGTATTGCGTACCATATCCATGCCTGTACTGTGCCCAGGACTGGTGTGGTGGCCAATGTTGACAAACGCCTCTATAGTAGCACAATGCTGGCATACGTGTGTGAGTGTGTGTCTGTCTATACAGTGTGTGTTGGCTGCAAACACCTTCCACAGCCCACACTGCCAGCACTGTTGCCAGTATTGGCCTGCCAATGTGCATAATGAGCAGCAAGGTACCATGGGTATAGATCAGACAGGGTGGGATGGCCAGGATGCATCTGCACAGGGCAGAGGGCACTGGCTGGGACACTGTAGTGGCTGGCCACCACCCACACAGACAGGGTGGCCTCTGTATGTGCTGCTGGGGTTGTACAACACCCTGACTGTGCAGTGACGACAGCATGGCTAGGCACCCCCATAGTGATAGATAGTATCTCTGTCATGTGATATATATGGGTTGTGTTTTGGGGCCCAGTCACTGACCTATCTGCTGGTGTGCACGGCCATCCTAGTTCTGGGTGCATGCATTTCCAACAGGACCAACTAGCAGACTGTCCTCAGTTGGTTTGTGTCCTGATGGAGTGCTGTGCAGCGGGTGATGGCTTGCTGCGGGAGAATATCAGATAGTGGTGGGGCCCAACGTAGCATATCAAGGCATACTGTCTGTCAGATATTATGTCAGGGATGTGCATGTCTAACAGGACTAACTAGCAGATTGTCCGCAGCTGGTCTGTGTCCTGATGGAGCGCCTTGCAGGGTGCAGTGGCTGATGGCTTGCTGCAGGACAATATCAGATAGTGGTGGGGTGCAAACCGAGCACATACAGGCCTAATGTCTGTCAGATATTGTGTTATGGATGTGTATACAGCTGCCATGACTGGCCTGTAGGGTGTCTCTTTCACAGTAGGACTGGGGTTGATGGTCTACTCTGCTGCCACCATTGCAGGGAGGTAGCATTTAGAGAGGAGACCCTGTGTTGCAAACGGGGGGGGGGGAGGAGGGGGACAAATGGTGGTACCTAACCCACCTAGGTATCCATAAGGGGTTCCCCAGACTCAGACCGACAGAGATATCCAAGTTGTTTCTGCAGAAAGAACCTATCTCACAGAGTAATAGTGCATTGGAGCTCTGCCATGGCCTAAATTTGCCGTGGAGGGTGTTGTGGACCTGGTCCTGGGTGCCTCATCGCACCCTTAGGGTGAGCACAGTACCCGCACAATGTGACGGTGTGTAGCTACTCTGTGCCAGTACAACACCCACTCAGTACACCCTACCAGGCCGAGTTGATGTGTGGGTGCACACGGGCACATCCCCATACCAGGCCTGGAGCTGTCAGGTTGCAGTCCCCATCCTGTGTGCATCTGTGGACTGGTGATTTGCATGTGCAGTGCATCATGGGCACGGGTGGCCAAACCCTATCCACCTCACAACAGCAGACTGTCTGTGAGGTGACGTGCAGGCTTTCTGCAGCCAGCCATGGCTTTTGCTTACAGCTGTAGTGCTGTAGTCCAAAGGTTATGTCACTGCCTGTGTAGCCAGAGGATATGGGTTCAAAACCACAGTGTGGTAATGTGATAGGGTTGTCCACAGCATTATCCATCTCAAATCCACCTATTTTTATGCATGATAAAACACCCGCGGCATACTGTACCCATAAGGTGTGTCTGAGGGTGCTTTATAGGGTGCCCTATAGGCCACCTTATGGTTGCCATCCATATAGTGTGCACTATACATTATCCTGTGTGGCAACATATATGGTGCCCTATAGGGGACATTCTAGGGTGCGTTGGCGGACAGTGCACTGTAACATGTGCCCTATGGGCCGCCTTATGTTAACATGCTGTGAGAGTGCGTTTGCTAGTAGTGATACAAAAAGAAAAAGAGCCACCTACACCACAACACAACATAATACATACTGTTTTAGCCAGCCGTGTTCACTGGGCACTGTGAGGTATTGAACCGCTGATCCCTGCACCAGTGGTCAGTGTCTTCAGCATTGTGCTACAGCTCTGTTCCTGTGTCTGGACGTTTGCGCACCGCCTTATGCCCTTCACAACTGACAGCGCACCGCCTGATGCCGGCCAAAACGCACAAGATGGACAGCGCGCAAAATTAACAGCGCAACGCCTAATGCCGCACGAACTTAATTACTGCCGCCCACAATTAACAGCGCAACGCCTAATGACGCCCAAAATTATTATGCCTCCTAAAGCAGTTTTAACCATGAAAATTCATGCCTCAGCCAGCCTTTTTCCTGGCGCACGATGGGGGATTGAACCCCTGATCCTTGCACCACTGGTCAGTGTCTTCAGCATTGTGCTAGGGCTCTGTTCCTATATGTGCCCAGCAGCGCCCCACTTAGCCTTCCCACGCGCTAATGTCGGGCCCGCAAATGTGCGCGCCGCGCACACGTACGGTCGGCTTTTTTCCTTTTTCTGCCTGACCCGCCCACTCCTTTTATGGCACAGGCACACTACCGCGGACCCGCACGATACGAATGTTTAGTAAACATCCCCCATAGTGCCTTCACCAAAGTGTCCTTGAGACATTCCACCCTATACAACATTGGTATGTTACCACATTACCATTAGTACATTTTAATTTATTTATTCACATTGTTTTATCTATTTAATAATTATTATCTATTTATTATACTTTTTATCATTTTTTATTTATTTATCATCATCTTTATGGTTTATTTATTATTTATTCATTATCAATTGATACATATTTATATTTATATAGTATTTATTTGTTTAATTATGCAATTATTGCTTTTCTCTTTTTCATACTTCAAGTCCTCTGTCTCGGCCCTTGTTTTGTCTACAATATATATTTTATATATTTTTAATATAATTTTAATATTTTTAATATTTCTAATATTTTCCATTTTTAACCTTTATCAATTTATTTGGTTCTCTGGTTTGTTCTTTTGTTTTACATGTAATTTATACATATAACATACGTGTGAATATACGTGTTTAAAAATTTTTCCTTTTATTGTTTTTAAATGATTATTCTTTTATTTGTTTTTTATAAAAATATTCTTTTGAGTCTATCATTTATCTTGAATGCGATACATTGATTGTAAAACCTTTTTTATTCTAACATTGTTTGTTTAACCCCATGGTAGCTGTATGTCCCCCGAAGAAGGCGCAAGCCGAAACGCGTAGGGACCATCTTCAATAAAGCAGTCTGTTCCAAACCTGCTCTATTCTCTTGCTCTTTTTAAATCAGGTTAATAAGAACATAAGATATGCCATACTGGGTCAGACCAAGGTCCATCAAGCCCAGTATTCTGATTCCAACAGTGGCCAATCTAGGTCACAAGTACCTAGCAGTTTCCCCAAAGGACACAGGTTCCACAATGCTTGATTTGGGGCAAGTAGTGGTTCTGGAATGGGCAGGACAAATTCTGCATCCACAAGGGATTTGTCAGTTGCAGGCAAAATATTATTTGCTTCTTGGGGACTGAATTTTTTTATGTGTAATTGAAGCACTGTGTACAGGGTGGTGGGTTTTGAAGAGGTTAAGGGAAGACCCAGTGTGGTTTGAAGTTTTATGTGGGTCTAGATGCGCCCTGTGCGACTAATGAATATGGTGTCCCCACTCTACCCAGTCACATCCAGTAACTCACTCTTTTTCAGCTTCCTGGAATGCCAGTGGTGATATCGGTGCCCCTTCTGTACTTGTGCCCTGTGCAGCCACACCACTCACACAGCCCTATGTACAGCTCTGAGCACAGATACTAAGGGACTTCTTTCTTGATTCTACTAGTTACTAGCTCCAAAAATTGAAGAAAGAACTGTTCGTTTGAAAAAGTGGAAAACAGAGTCTGGGGGCACTGCTAGTTGGAAACAGATCTTCCAAGCTATAGGTATAGCCTCTTTGGTAGAAAACTGTTATAAAATACTTTATATTATGTATAGAAACCCTCTTAAATTGAGCAAGATTTCGGCTAATTAGAATCCATTGTGTTGAAGGGAGTGTGGGTGGAATGGGGACTACTTACATAGGTAAATATTTGGTAGAAATGCCCAGTAATTCAAACCTTTGGGCAAGAGGTAATACAATGGATGGAAGAGATGATGGAGGCTGAATTGGGACAAGATTTGAAAATGTTCCTGTTAAAATGTATACCTTGTGAATTAGAGGCTGGAGTAGGTAAATCGGTACTGATGTGGAATAGTTGCAGCTAAAATGCAGGTCGCCCTGTACTGGAGGTGTGCAGAACCACCATGTGTGAGCAGTGTTCTTTGCATGGGTCTACCGAATGTTGGAGTTTACAGCATTCAGAACTCAGAAACGGGGAAGGTTCATGAGAATTTGTGGACCATATCGAAAATGGTTGGACAAGCGGAAGTGACTCATTCTGAAATGGCGTTCCCTTCTATCTTTATTTTTAACCTGTTTTTAACTTTGTACAACGCTCTGCTGCGCTAGTGAAGGGTGGTTAATCAATCACATAAACATCTCACCCTGTACTCCTCCTCGGGAACTCCTCTCATCAGATAAATCCCTCTTATCTGTACTCTTCTCTTCCACTGTCAACTCCCAGTCTTTGCTTGCTCTTCCCTGTTGCAGCCTATACCTGAAACATTACCTGAGTTGGTATGTCAGGTTCCATCTCTGGCCCTATTCAAATCCAGGCTAACAACCCACTTCTTCAAGGCTGCTTTTTGGATCCTGATCCCCCCTCCCCCCACCCTTTATTCTCCTGTTTATCATACTAGTGTGTTATAACCATTTCCCCTTTGTTCTACCCTATTCCCCTGTTAGTTGCATGTGCCTGTCTTGAGTAGATTGGAAGATCCTTTGAGCTGAGGCTTTTTCTTACATGTTCATGTACAGCGCTAAGAAATAGTAGTAGTCATAGTGGTAGTGGCTGTTTTTGGTGGCCCAAGCTACTCGCATCCAGAGAGTGGCTGAAAATCACCATTATTAGGGTAACTGCAGCGATTATCTGGATAGTGGTCGCATCTCCCTTGCTCCGCCCATGAACTGCACTGGCGCTCTCTGGAAAGTACCGGAACAGTCTATGGCAATATTCAGCACCACTGTGCAGATAGTGCTGCCGAATATCTTTCGCAGTGCCTTTAATTGCATAACTTCAAGGGCTTTTGAAAATAGACTCCTTAGGCTCCTAAGTTTGGCTGAAAACAAGGCAGAAATTTATGAGCTTAATTTAAAAGCCTAAATTGGGCGCTCAGCTTTTCTTGAATATCGAGCCTACAGATTTTTTTGAATATTGGGTCAGTTTGGGGGTTTTTTTGTTTACTGATACTGATTTAAACAGCCCTATTTATGCTTCTTTGCCCAAGACACTACCTACACCATCTCGGTGTTTCAGAGGCCTCAGGATAGTGCTGGCATGAAGGGTAAGATGAAACTACAGCAGTTTATAAAAGCACCTGGAATGAGCTCAGACTGCAAGGCCAGAGAAACCAGGGCCAGCCCTGACTAGACACACGCGCCTAATGACACACCAGAGAGTTCAGGAAGATGGCTTGTCTAGACGGGCTATAAGCAAAAAAACAAAACAAAACATATGATTTGATTCAAAAGACAAGCCAGCATGATCATCCTTTCATAAATAACTTTGTCAGGACTAGGTGGTTTTCCTCTTTATGTTCAAGTGGCAATTAGTGCAGCTTCAGTAGGTTGGTCACACGGGACTCTGACTTTTCTTCTTGCTTTCTAGCCCTGAAGCTGTAAAGTGATGAAACCTAAGATTACTTTCTTTGTAATAAAGTCTGGCTCTGTTTCTCCCTTCCTCTAACTAGAACAGAACCGAGTTAAGAAAAAAAAATCTGATTTACTATTTGACCAAAAAGGAAATTTGTCAGTTAGATTAATTTGATTGTTGTAGATCCTTATCCTGTCTGTATGAACAGTGACTAATCTTGCATCTTATCCTTACACTGACATACATACTTTTTGTATTTCCACTTTCTACCGTCCCTGCAGCCGGTGCTGAGCAATTTAATGTCCCCTTGTCACCTACAGTTAGAATCCTCATCTAAGGCTGAAACCTCTAGAGGGCAATAATCAAAGTCCTTGCTGTGAGTAAAATGCTGTTTTACCAGGATTTCTTGATTATTGCACACCTTAAAGGTGGGTTAAAAAAGATTTGCTTGTATATTACTAATATGCCCTTTTACCTAGATATTTTATGAGGCATTCAGGGGGTGGGATTAAATCGATGCTGAAAACTATTGGCCTGATATTCAGCTGTCATGGCTGGAATGTTATTTTTTAAGTGCCAGCTGCAACAGTTAAAAAAACAAAAAGCCCTTAACATTCATTACACTTATCCGAATAGGGGCTGGCACTGAATATCTGGATGGAGTGGTGACCGGCGGCATTATCTGGATAGTGTTGCTTTCCGGATAACTTAGGAAAGCCTTTCTCCTGGTAGTCACCCTCTTCCAGCAGCTTGAAGGCTGAGCATGTCATATTTTCATGTCATCATCCTGGATGAGTACCTTGCACCAGCCCTCCAGTATCTCAGTCTCCAAGCAGCTGGAGGTGATTGCCTTGGACTCACTGAAAGGACAATTAGGAATTCTAACCAGGAAATCTAGGTTAGCTACTTACTTTAAGGGGCAAGATTTTAAGAATGGATCTAGTATTGGTGATCAGTAAAGTATAGAAAAATAAATAAATAAAAGGCTGAACAGGGCTCCGGTTAAGAGAGAGTACCTTCCTTTCTCCTGGCAGGCTGTTACCTGGCTGCCTGGACAGTAGTGGAGGGCTTATCTGTGGGAGAACAGAACAGCAGCGGCTCTAGAGGTCAGATGGGCGTGGGGAGCTGTCGAAGAAAGAGCAACCTGTCATGGGGGCAAACCAGTGCTAGAGCCGCAGAGAAATGGCTTAGCGCTGACAGACAAGCAGAGGTACTCTCCTTTTTGTTTTTTTCTGGACGAGTTCAAACAGCCCCAAATTGGAAACGAGTAAGTGCAGACCATAGATGACGGAGGCCTAGTACTAATCACGTGGTTGAGGAGGCCATTTTCCTGCCGAGTGCGGGACCCACGGGAACTGCCTGACAGCCATGATTTTTTATTTTTTACACCAGTGAGCCGGTATTGAGCACGTCAGACACTGGGAGGTTTCCTTTTTTTGTGTGTTTTAAATTTTCCAGGTGAGGAGACCGTCAGAAGCAGTTAAAACAAAAATAACAGAATAAAAAGACTGATACAAGAGCAAGCCTTTTATTTCTGTTCAAGGCACTTGGGGCAATTGCGGCTGGGCAGGGAGGAGACAGCATGCTCACCAAGTTAGCATGCGTTGCATGTGGGGCACACAGGGGCTGTGTCTCGGCCACTGGCTGCTGCCGACGCAGTGAGACCGAGTTCAGGGTTATGGTGACAAACTTAGTGGAGCAGAGGTCGGATGGCACTCAGGCAATGCCAGGAGCGAGGGAGGACACCCTGCAACTGTCAGGAGTGGGCATATCCCTTTTGCTGCAGATGCAACCACCAATGCCTGGCAGTGGTACCGAGGAACAGACATTGCCTCATGCTAAGACAGGTAAGAGCAAAGGAAAGAAGCCCGATAAAGCATCTTTGGCTAAGGGAGAGCAAGTGGCTTCCCTGCCGGGGGTTTTTTACTTCAGAAATTGTCCTCCTCGTGCATCAGACTTTTTGTATGTGGAACCATGGGGAGAGTGGATCAGAGGGGGCTGTGGCCATGGCCCTAAAACGAGCTTTCCAAGAGACTCTTGGGAACTCTCAGTGGGAAGAGCAGCTGAGGAGGACCCTTGGAGAATTTGGTGTCCATGGCCTCGGAGGAACTGGAGGATCCAGAGGAAGAGCAGAACACTGGGTCAGACCTGGAGGAGGACAAAATTCCTCAGGGTGAGGAGGCTCATATTATCTGAGTCTTTTGAAGGGACAAATTGGCGGCATTGATAGTGCATTCCTCCAATGTACTTAATGTTTGGATGGCGGTCCCAGGGAACGAGGAGCCTCCGGAGGACCCATTGTTTACAAAAATGCAAAAGGCCTTTCCCTTGCTCTGCGTGGTCTGACAGATGAATCCAGCATGAGTGGGGCATACCAGAAGCCGCCCTGACAGGTTCGAGGATGATGACCCATCTTTACCCACTACCGGAGAAGGATAAGGAGCTGTTACGCGCCCCCAAGGTAGACATGGTGGTTTCCGCAGCCACGAAAAAGACCACAATTCCGTTGGAGGACGACTCGGTGCTAAAGGACGTGCAAGATAGAAAGTTGGAGACGCTCCTCAAGCAAGCCTTTGAAATTAATGTCCTGTCTTTACAGGCATCTGTTTGTGGGGATTTTGTGGCTAGAGAGTGTCTGCATGGGCATAGGGGATCCTGGCAAATCTTGGAGGAGTCTGTGCCACAGCTGCCAGGGGTCGCCAAACTTGAGTTGGGAGCCGCATACCTGGCAGATGCCTTCTGTGACCTTATTCGGTGTTTGTCGAAGGGTATGGTCTTGGTGGTCACCACGCAGCACTACTTGTGGCTGAGTAATTGGTTTGTGGACATCTCCTCTAAGTCGCCTCAGGGGGTAAACTCCTCTTTGGGGAGGAACTTGACAAGTTGGTGAAAGATCTTGGCAAGAAGAAGGGCAGAAGACTGCCGGAGGATAAACAGAAGCACCAGGATGGGGACAGCCCAGGAATTTCCGGCAGTTTCACACTGTCAGGTTTCCTCTGTATCAGCAGGGACATTTTCTGGCCAGGAGTCAAAGCATTCTGAAACTTATGGGGCATCGGTAGGAGGTTTTCCCCTCCACTTTGTCCGGGGCTAAGAATGCACAATAAAAGTGAGATCGGGCCAGGCGGACGCTGTCCCAGTGAGGCCTGAGCCTGGAACACTTATGACCAGTGGGTGCTGCAGGTCATCAAGGAGGGCTACTCCCTAGAGTTCACATGACCCCTAAGAAGGTGTTTTGTCACCTCACCATGCAGAGCACCAAGAAAGCATTTCTCTGTATGACAGACATTGCAGCAGCTATTAGACTTGCACACAGTGGCAGAGGTACCGGCAGACCAATGCAGAAGTGGTCAATACTCCATTTACTCCTAGTCCTAGAGAAGGAAGGTTCCTTCTGTTCAATTTTGGACCTCAAAGGTGTAAATCAGTGTCTAAAGGTGCCACAGTTCCATATGGAGACGCTTTGCTTGGTCATCATGGCGGTTCAAGCGGGGAAGTATTTAACCTGACTCGATCTCACAGAGGCCTATTTGCATATACCAATTCGAGAGGATTACCAGCAGTTCCTATGATTTGCACTTCCCATGGGACATTTCCAGTTTTGGGCTTTACCCTTCGGGCTCGCGATGGCACTGCAAACTTTCACCAAGGTCATGGTGGTGGTGGCCATGGTTTTCCACAAGGAGGACATTCTGGTGCCATCCCTGTTTGGAAGATTGGCTCATTCCAGGGAAGAGAGTGAGCGAGTCACGGAGAGAGTCATCACCTGCCTACAAAGTCTCGGCTGGGTGGTCAGTTTTACCAAAAGCTGCCTTCAGCCATCCCAGGACTTACAGTATCTAGGAGCTCGCTTCCAAACAAATTTTGGACGGGTATTCCTGCCTGTTGACAGAGCTTGCAAACTACAGCAGCAGATATGACACTTCCTCCACATGCAGGTGCCTATGGCGTGGCATTACCTGCAAACCTTGGGCTCCATGGTGGCCACAATCGAGATGGTACTGTGGGTTGAGCAAATATGCGGCCATTACAGCAGGCATTTTTACGGAGGTGGTCAGCGCAGCACCAGCCATTCTTTCATCCACTAACATGCCTGACAGGGATCAGGAGGGCCCTCAGATGCCTTTGGAGACACCGCAGTGGATATCACTCACTACGGATGCCAGTATTTACAGCTGGGGAGCACACTGCGAGACCAGATTGCGCAGGGGAGTGGTTGCCGGATGCAAGTTTGTGGCCCATCAATCGCCTCAAACTAAGAGCAGTATTTCTAGCAGTGCGGGAGTTTCAGTCCCTTCTGGGAGAGAAAGTGGTGTGAGTGTTCTCCGACAATGCCACAGCGGTGGCATACATCATTCGGCAAGGTGGCATGAGCAATGCACAGTTGGAAAGCAAAGTGCAACCTCTGATGGACTGCACAGAGTGTCATCTGGGGGCATGCTCAGCAACATATGTAGCTGGCAAGGAGAATGTGACAGCCAACTACCTCAGCAGAGTGCGTATAGACCCCAGCGAGTGGACACCCAACGATGCAGTGTTTATGCAACTGGTTCAGTGCTGAGGTCTCCAATCATGGATCTCATGGCAACCTTCACATCGGTAAAGGCATCTCAGTTTTACAGCAGAAGATGGAAGCACATGTCAGAGGGACTCTACGCACTGGTACGACTGAGACTACAGAGGGATAGCTTTTTGCGTTTCCTCCCTGAGCACTCATAGGGCGAGTGGTATAGAGGATCGAGGCACTTCAGGGGCTTGTACTATTGATCTCCCCAGATTGGTTTAGACGGCTGTGGTTAACCGATCTGGTGTGGCTAACATTGCCCCCTCTTGGTGTCTGTCAGCGAGGCCCGATCTGCTGTTGCAAGGGCCAGTGGTGATGCCTCAAGTGCATTGATTTTTGCTTACGGCATGGCTCTTGAGAGGGCACGGTTGATACAACACTGCTACTCAGCCACGGTAATTACAACATTGCTGAAGGTCTGGTGACGGTCCACTTTTCTGGCTTATGTTAGAGTATGGAGAATTTTCGAGACCTGGTGTGAGGGCGCTAACTGTCGCCCACTATAGGTGACAGTATCAGACGTCCTTGCCTTACTGCAGGATGGACTGGACAAGGACTTAGCAGCTAGTTTTCTGCAGGTACAGATGGCAGCCATCTCCTGTTACAGGGGGAGGCTATGAGGAATCCCATTGGGAGTGCATCCAGATGTAGTGCATTTTCTCCGGGTGGTCAAGCAGGTTTCAGCCCGTAGTGCGATTAGTCATTCCCCCTTGGGATTTTAATCTGGTGCTGTCCATCTTAACGGAGGCTGCTTTTGAGCTTCTGCCAGTTTACTCTTTAAAGGATTTGACAAGACTGTTTGTTTTTCTAGTGGCCATTTGCTTGGCACGGAGAATCTCGGAGCTTCATGTACTGTCTTGCTGGGCTTCATTCCTGGTTATGTCTGAAGAGAAGGTAGTTCTGAGTCTGGTTCCCTCCCTTCTGCCTAAGGTGTTACCGCCTTTTCACTTAAATCAGTCCATGTCCCTGTCCATGTTTTCCAGTGCAGAGGGAACAGCAGAAGATCCTCTGCTGCGCTGGTTGGATGTTTGCCGGGTTCTGAGGCACTGTCTCAACAGGACAATGGCTCTGCGGAAAACAGACTGTTTATTTTATTTGGGGGGGGGGGCGCGGAAGGGGGAGGCAGCTTCTAAGACTTCCATTTCTAGGTGGAATTGCTCCGCAGGGCTCCGTCAGTGCCAATGTCACCCATAAGTGAGGACTGATTAATGCTGTCCCTGGAGAATACCTGTTACAGGTGAGTAACTACACTTACTTGTTGCTCCTGTGAGTCTGCATTTTCAATAGGATACTGGAGGCTGGGGGGTGGTGCCAGCTACTTATCCAGGATGATGTCATGAAAATATGACATGCTCAGTCTCCAAGCTGCTGGAAGAGGATGACTACCCACAGGTACCAGGACTGAACTGGAGTTCCTTAAGGAAAATCAATGAACAGGTAAGGCTTAATTTCACCTTGCTATCTGGATAACTTAGGATAGCCTTTCTGCCATCTGGATAATGATGTTGAATATCACCGGATAATTTGCTGTTCACCCATGGTCTGCTTTAGCACTATCAAGATATTTCCGAGGCGATCTGTAAGATATCTAACATCACTGTCCACATAGTGCTGCTGAATATCAGTGGATAGCCCTGACCAGCGCCTCCTGTCCAGATAGCAGCACTTGGATATTGGGCTCTATGTATAGGTGCAAACTTCTGTGAGAAACTTTTCCATAATGCAATGTTCAAAGATTCCTGTGGCAAACATTGTCTAGAAAACCTACCCATAGGGTTTGCACAAATGTGTGCATTGTGCCTTCCCAAATCAGAAGATAATATCCACTTTTTGAGGTCTTTTTATAAAGTTTACTCTACATGTAAAGCCTATTCTACACATGGAAAAAGTCTTTAATAAAATTATGCACATAGTACATAGTAACATACATAGTATATGACAGCAGATAATGACCAGTATGATCCATCTAGTTTGCCCAGCAAAAAGGCAAGAGTAGGTGCACTTGCCGCTCCGTGCAGGTCACCCCTCCCCATGCCTTTGTTTAGGGGTGTACCCACCGCTCCATGTAGGTCACCACTATTTGTTGAGATGTAAGAGATAAGTTTATTTTGATTTTATCCTGCTGCTATAAAGGGATATAGACATTCCCAGGAGAGAATTTCAGAACCAAAACGTCTAATAGCATAATGGTTAGAGTATGGCTTAAGAGCTGGGTGGCCAGGGTTCAAATCTAAAGCTAGTCACTTAATTCTCTACACTCTCTGGATGTTTTAAGGTGAAAACAAACACTTTCCTGATACCTATTTGTGCCTGGAGCAGGAATAAATGCACCTGCCTGCAGACGGCTCCACTGCTTCTGGGATTGAATGGGGGGACGTGTAAGTCCATCGCTCCTCCACCACACCCCTGTGCCTACATGAACATCCCCGTATTGGAGACATCTGTGAACAGCATTTGTGGAATGGTTTCGGAGACGTGTCTGTGATTTTGACGTCCCTGTTCATGCCTGCAGACGTGCAAACCACGGCTAAACCTTTTAGAATGCCCCTCATAGAGGATAATTCTGAAAAGGTTCCATGTAATTAACATGCATAGTTCACCTTTTACATGCATAAATCACTAAAATACCATGAGTTAGACATGTAGACGGTGTGTAACTTTCCATGGCTCTTTATAAACTAGCCACCATAGTTGGCATGCACACATTACATCATCTTTGGAGCTGGTATAAATTTGTGTGCTACTTAGGCTGGTCCTAAGCCTATTTTTGGATGTGAATTACTCACCATTATCAAATCAGAGCTCAAGGTGAGTTACGTATTGAGGTACAGTTAGTAGGTCTCTCCTCAGGAAGATTTACCTGAGGCAGTGGGTGAGGAAGTGACTAGCCCACAGTCACAAGGAATGCCAGTGGGAGAAACAGGATTTGAACCCTGACGTTTCTGGCTCTTAGCCTGCTGCTGTAGTCACTTGACCAGTGGTTCGCAAACCTGTCCTGGGGGCTCCCCAGCCAGTTGGGATTTCAGGATATCCACAATGAATATGCAAGAGGTAGATTTCCATCCAATAGAGGCAGTGTATGCAAATCTCTCACATGAATATTCATGGTGGATTTCCTGAAAACCCGGCGGCTGGGGTGACCCCAGTACAGGCTTGGGAACCACTGCTCTAGACTGCTATTTATTTATTTATTTAAAACATTTATAATCTGCACACTAACATGACAGAGTATAAAAAACACTCATAATATTTCAATAAAACAATGATACAAAATAAAAAACATAAAACCTTTCTATTAAATCCAAACAATATAAAATACTAAATATAATCAAGAAACCTAGCCCATCAGAAGAGGAAAAGCTTGCTTGAAAAGATGCATTTTTAGTTTTACACTGAAAAAACAACAGCTCAGAAATTTTTCATAGTTCAGGCAATGAATACCACAAAACCGGAGCACTCATGGAAAACAACCTATTTCACAAAGTCTGAAAAAAAATCTTTTAAACAATGGGACATCAAGTAAATTAGCATCTTGAGATCGCAACGATTTTCGTAGACAATTTAGCACAGAAGACTTGAAAGACTCACTGGAGTCTGGTGATAAAAGCATTTAAACATAATAATAATCACTTTATACTGTATTTGATGTTTTATTGATAACCAATGTAGATTTTTTTAAACCTTTTTATATTAGTAGAGCAAAATGGCATAACAAATATCAACATCCATAAATCCCTCATCCTTCCTCCCCAGTCCAATCATATTTCCTTTTGTATTTCCCAAATGTTATTGTATTGTCCAGTATATTGGCCAGGTGTTGTCTTCATAACCAGCTACGCTGGTTACATCACTCCTACCATATTTCCAATATTGTTCATAGTCCTCCTCCATTTGAATTTGTTTTTTTCCTGACCAATGCTCATAAGCTCTAATCACATTCTGTAACTTACAAAATGCACAATTTTACCTTTATATAAACCTATTTTGTAACCAGGTCAACTTAACAATCTTCCCCCAACATCAACATTCCCCTCCCCTCCAATCCTTCCACCCCCAACTGTTTTTGTGCTGCGTCCATCAGAGTGTGTCTCTTCTGGCTATCAAGGACCCCTTCATCCTCTATTCTGCCATTCTTACACCAGCTCATCCATTCTCTCTTTTCCCTTCATTCTTCTCCTCTAGGGCTCCCCTGCTGCTCCTTCTCCCCTGATGTTGACACTATTTATGGGGCCCATATCTTCCTCCATTTCCACTCTTTACCCTGCAAAGTATATGTGAGTTTTATCAAAGGGATATGCTTCTCCTACTTTCATTCTCCAGTCTGCCCTGGATGGACCCATGGGACATTTCCATCTCCAGGCCAATGTAACCCGAGCAGCCAGCAGCATTTTATGGTGAAGCCATTGCCTGTATTTCTTGAGCTTCTTAGCCCCCAGCCCCTCATGCCCCAGAAAAACCACAATAGGGTCTAGTGGCATTGGTTCCCCAAGAATCTCTCCCATCTCCCAAAGCACTTCAACCCAATAGATCTGGGATTTTTTGCACTCCCACCACATATGATAAAATGTCCCCACCCCTTCACATCCTCGCCAGAACCGCTCATCACCTCGTCTTCCAGCTTTCCCTGGTTGTTGGGGGGTGGTATATATCCTATGTATTATCTGGAGTTGTGTCTCTCACCAGGATGTCACCAAGGACCATGTACTGATACCCTGGTATATATCTCTCCAGTTCCTCTCCTCCAGTTGCTGTCTGCTCCAATTCTGCCACCCTTGAACATGAAATAGAGTGTGGTTGTCCCTCCCCTTCTCAAAGCATTTATAGACCCTTGACAGTAACCCATTATTCACCATTCTCTTGAGCAACACCACTTCCATCTTGGTTGGTTCTCTTTGTAGGGGTTTTTTGTAACCCTCCATTAATATAAAATAACGGATCCCAGAGTATGGGAAAAAGGGAATTCTTTCTTCTAATTTGGCCTCTTAAGTCTCTCATCGCGAAACACCCACCTGGACTTTTCCATACCGCAAAACGTCCCATCCCCTTCTTTTTACCAACCCCAAAAAGCTTTTAAAAGAAGGTGTGTACAAGAGATGAAAATCACGAAGCCAGTGCTGTAGGAATAAAACCTTCCTGTACACACATATTGCCAATCTGATTGGAGGATCTATAAATGGGTGCGTCCTTACTCTACCCTCTAATTTTGACCCTTCTATCTCTTCCTCTTCCTATTTTCCTGTCCCTGCTATCTTCTCGAAGATTGATTGGGGCCCCAACTCTTTTCTTTCTAACCCCAGCCACAGCACCCATTCTGTAAGGAAGTGCTATGTCCGCAACACCTTAACCACTGCTGCTTTGTAATAGTGCCGTAAGTCTGGAAAGTTAATTCCACCATTCTCTTTGCACCGGATTAACCATTTTACACCTATTTTACCCTTTTTCCCTTCCCAGACGAATTGCGTTAATCTTTTCTCCCACTGGTGCAGCAGTCCTCCTGGCAAGTCTATAGGCAGCTGTCCAAACAGAAACAAAAATTTAGTGATAATGTTAATTTTGAGAGCTGCCACACTCCCCATCCAGCTCAAATGAAGCCTTTTCTGATTTGTCAGATCTTTCTTCACTCCTTGCATCAGGGTTGTATAGTTCAATCGGTATAGATCTGCAGGGTCTTTCGATAGGTACACCCCTAAATATTTTATCTTTTCCTTTGCCCACCAAAACAGGAAACCTAGGAGAGCTGTTTGTGACAGGGTCCCTAGGTTCATGGCCTCTGTCTTCCCTAGGTTGACCCGAAACCCTGATAGATAGGAGAAGAGATCAATTTCCTTTTGTAAGTGTGGGAGCAATTTCTCCGGGTGCGCCATGAACCCCAATGTGTCATCTGCGTATAGCAATATCTTGTGTTCCCCCATCCCTTCCTGAATTGGTCTGATATTTGGATTTTGCGGACCCGTGCTGCAAATGTCTCAACAGTGATGGCAAATAATAGAGGAGAGAGAGGACATCTACATTCCACAAGAGAGTGGGAAAATCTCTGAACTATCCCCATTGACTTTTACTCTAGCACGCGGACTTGTATATAAGGCCTGGACTCCTTCTATAAACCCTCTACCAAGATTCAACTTTTTAACATTGAAAATAAAAACCCCCACTTCACCCGATCGAAGGCCTTTTTGGCACCTAATGCTATGCACAGCGCTGGCACTTAACTGGTTTTAAGTAGGTTTAGTAGATTCATCGCTCTTCTAACATTATCTGCAATGACCCGTCCTTTTATGAAGCCCATCTGGTCTGAGTGGATCAGGCTGGGCAAAATGCCTTCAACCTTTTGGGCCATGATTTCTGCAAAGAGCTTTGCATTGCAATTGATTAAAGCTATGAGCGATAGCTCCCATATTCCTTTTTGGGCTTTCCCTCTTTTGGCAGCACTATTATATTTGCAAGGGCCATAAATGTGGGAAATGGGTGATCACCTAAGGCACCAGAGAATACTCTTGCCATAAGGGGTGCTACTTCCTCCTTCAAAAGGTGATAGAACTCTGACGGGTAGCTATGTTCATCCGCTGCCTTGTCTTTCAGCATCGATTTTATCGTTATCTTAACCTCCTCCTCTGTAATCAGGCATCCTAATCCTTCTGCGACCTCCATCTCCAGTCTAGGCAGTTGCAGCATCTTCAGGAAGTCCGCTACCGTCATCTCATCATTTGTACCTTCCGATGTATATAGAGACTCGTAGAAGTCCTTAAATTCTTTACAAATACCCTTCCTGGCTCATATCGACCATTCCCTTGGGTCTTTTAGAATGCCCACCAAACCTTCTGCCCTCTTTTTTTTGAGCTGCCATGCCAATAATCATCTAGTCTTGTTTCCTTGTTCTTGATAACTATGCTTAGTTAGTCAGAGTAGATGAACTATCTGATCTGTTTCAAGCGCTTGCTGTTCAGCCCAGGCTACCTTTAACTCACTCACAGCTTTACGTGTTCCCTAGTTAGAGTGTACTTTTTGTAGTTTGGTTATTTGAGCTAATAAATGGTCGTCTGTGACGCTATCTGTATTAGTGTGCCCCTGAGGAATGCCTTCCCTGCGTCCTACAGCACCCCATCTGCCACATTGCCTCTATCATTTGCATATATATATTGGTGCTACTCCATTTTCACTCTTTAGAGCACTTCCTCTCACTGTAAAAGCAGTACATTCACTCTCCACTGGCGTTGTCCCGACCCACTGTTCTGATAGCAGGGGCTCCATCTCGTCTCCACCATCCCATGATCTGCCACTGTAATCGGGTGGATGTTGGTTTCCCCAAACCTCCCCTCGTGCTCTCGTCATGTAAAAATATAGTCTATGCGTGAGTACATCTCTGCCCCTGGTGAATAGCACATATATTCCCTACTGATACCATTTTGTTGACGCCCCAAGTTCACTAACTCCCATGCCCGCACCATTTCCCGAAATTCCTTCCTTTCCCGATCATGGGTTTTCCGGTTCTAATTCTCTGTCTAGTGCCCCCATCATACCATTCATTCCCCCCCCCCCACTATCCATTCTCCCTTGGACACTCTTTGAAATTCCAGTAGCCACTCTGCAAAGAATGTTCCTTTAGGGCCATTTGGGGTATATATTTTATTTTTATTTATTACAAGTTCTTATATACCGCACTATTCGGCATCAGCGCGGTTTACATTATAACATAAAGACCATAACAACAAGCTGTTTGGTTTACATCGAACAGGAGTACAAACTTGGAGAACCGGGGTAAACTATATACAAGAGATAATTACATAGAACAGAATAGAGTCTTAATAATATCAAGAACGGCATGGTGTGTTCATGAGTGGGTCACTTCCTCTGGTTCAATTGCTGGTAGGGTAGTATTGAAGGAAGAGGTGGTATTTGAGTGCCTTCCTGAACTGGAGTAGGTCAGTAATGGCCCTTATGTCGGAGGGTAGAGCGTTCCAGCATTTGGGTACATAGAAACTGAAGGCTCTGTTTGAGGTTGTCATGTTGCACTTTGTCAACGCCTTCGAGGTTGTCAGTAGGTTTACGGCTGATGTTCTTCTGGATCTGTTGGGGGGTACTGTGTGAATCAGATCTGTGAGTGAGGAGGATGAGATACCCTTGATTGCCTTGAATGATAGGACTAGGGTTTTAAAGATGATCCTCCCATGGATGGGGAGCCAGTGAAGCTGTTTAAGAATGGGAGTTACGTGGTCGCTTCTGGAGGCTCCGTAGAGGACTCTTGCTGCGGCATTCATGGCCATCTGTAATGGGCTAAGAGTGGATTGAGGGAGACCTTGTAATATGGCATTTGCAAAGTCGAAGTGTGGCAGGATTAGTGCTTGGTATATGGTTCGGAAGTCATCAGGGTCCAACATGGAGCGCATATGCCTAAGCGAGCGTATTTTGAAGTATACAGCTTTGACTAAGTTATTTATGTGATGTTTCATATCCAGACGTTGGTCCAATGTAACTCCAAGGTATCTTATTGTTTCTTTAGCTTGTAGGTCAGCTTCCTTGACACTGACGTGGGCTGGAGGGGTGAAGTTGGGGTCTTTGGAGATGAAGAGCACCTCTGTTTTTTTATGTTGAATGCGAAGGTTTTGTGATTGGAGCCACTCTGAGACCGAATTGAGGCAGTCTACCAACGGTGCCAGGTCTAATTGAGTTGTGGAGAAAGGCATATATAAGAGAATGTCATCTGCGTATATCAAGCAGTTGACTTTGAAAGATCTTATGATGTCGCAGATGGGCTGCATGTATATGTTAAATAGTAGGGAAGACAATGAGGAACCTTGAGGCACACCTTGCTTTTGATGGAAGCGTTTTGACTCTTCTGTACCGGACTTCACATATTGCCATCTACCATCCAGGTAAGAGTTGCACCATTCTAATGCACTGTTGCAGATACCTTTCTCTTTCAGTCGTCCGAGGAGAATTTCGTGGCTTACTGAGTCGAACGCCGCAGCGATGTCTAAGAAGACGAGTACAAATCCTTGTCGGATGTTGTTAATGCCTGTGATAATGTCGTTGAATAGGTTCGTGAGAAGGGTCTCGACCCCATGATATTCTCTGAACCCATGTTGGCAGTGATCTAGGGGCGCTGTGGTGTCTATATGATCTTGGATTTGCCGTTGTGCCTCCTTCTCAATTATCTTGGCTAAGAGGGGAATGCTAGCTATAGGCCTATAAGATTCGACCTTTTGCGGGTCTAGCTTGGGGTTTTTCAAAAGTGGCCTGATGGAAGTCTGCTTGAGTGCTGCAGGGAAGTACCCTGTTGTGAATGAGAGGTTCATTAGATTTGCAACGAAGGGGCTGAACGCACAACGTAGCTCCTTAATCCAAAAAGCTGGGCATCGGTCCGTTTGTGCAGTGGAGGTATTGAGAGATGCTATGGTGTCCTCGATGCATTTAGTGGATGGTGTAGAGAAGATATTTAGTGGGGTTGCATTCGTTGGTTTTTGGAACGGGACTGTTGACACCTTGTTAGTTTGCACTATCTTGGATTGCATGTAGTCAGCGAATTTCTGTGGATGAATCTCACTGTGTTGTTCGGGAGAAGGTTCCTTTGAGAGGGATTTGACCAGGTTGAAGAGGTCACGTGGTTTATTCAGTGATCTCTTTAGGGTGTCTGTGTGATATTGTTTCATTGTGGTTGTGATTGCTTCACGGTGTGTGGAGAGGTGAGTACGGTAGGCGGTCTGATCTTCAGTGGAAAGTGATCTGCGCCAGCGGCGTTCCAGTCTGCGGAGTTGAGTCAGAGAGGCTCGCAATTCAGGAGAGAACCATGGGGCGGTGCTTCTTTTTCTCCTCTTTGTGTTATTGGAAATTGGAGGTTGTGATATGGCATGCAGATTGGAGAATTGATATCTCTGCATTGAGAATTGCATTGAGAATTGATATCTCTGCATTTTCCACCCGCCCTGTGATCCATATAACCCTCCCCTGTGTGTCTTTCCCAAAGTTGTAAAGTATAAAGGGCATCCTCTTATGTGCTAATATAGCAACTCCTCTTTTCTTAGAGTTGAAGGCTGACCAGAAGACTTGTTTGTATCCCTTAGATTTCAGCTTCATATGCTCAGACTCTGTTAAGTGTATCTCTTGTAGTAACAGTATGTTTATGTGTGCTTTCAGCGCCTTTGCCAGCACCCTTTTCCACTTTATTGGCTCGTGTATCCCCCATATAATGAGTGTGGCTATGCTATCCCCCTCTTATCATAATTAACCCCTGCCATTTATTCTCTTTTCCCTCCAGACATTCTACAGGTCCTTGCATTCTTCCCCCTTCTTCCCCACTCTGATCCCACTCAGCAGCACATACACACAAAGGTTCCCTTTACCCCCCTCCCATGCCCCATCCACTTGCCTAATCTTCTTAACCACCATTCTTTCCTTTTAAGTCTTTTGGGCTTCTCCAGACTCAGGCTCTCCTTCTCCATGTCCCCTCTCCCTCAAACAAAGTAATTTCAATCCTTCCATTTTCCATCCTGGTCTCCCTCCCCCTACTGCAGCAGTTTCTCTTAAGCACATGCTCTCCTCCACCCCCCATTCTTCCACAGTTTCCCATTTCCCATTCAAATCACCCCCCATTTCTCCCGCATCCTGCAATCCCCCTCTATTTCTCTACTTCACTCAGCGGAAAAAGGCAACATAGCAGAGTTCTAGTAACATTTCAATCCCTTCTTGTACACTTCTTAACTATTTTCCGGGGCTCCTACCAGATCATGATCCTTCCACTCCCTTTCAACATGTCCAGCTATTGTGTGTGCTGTCTCTACTGAAACCACGTGACCTGCTGCAATCACCACCTCTGCTTGCATGTTATCGTTTCCCTGTTCCAGTCGGGGCGACTCTCGCTATTCTGTAGGCCGCTCTACCATTCCACTTGTCCCCTGCGAGCACCTTGGACGAAAGTTCGTCTTTTGTTCTGCCATCCATTTCTTGGCTGCCTCCAGCATTAGAAAAAATTTCTGGACCCCATTGACCACTATGGTGAGTTTCACCGGGTACCATAGGGCTGTTTTGATACCTTGTTGAGCCAATTGCACCCTGTACTGCAACGGTTCTCAGCAGGGTTTCACTGTTTCTGCAGCCAAGTCCAGGAAAACAAACATCTGCTACCCTTTGTAGTCCATGTGTACCATTTTACGGGCTTCTCGGAGTGGAGGAGTGGCCTAGTGGTTGGGGCAAGGTACTTCAGGCCGGAAGGTCGGGGGTTCAAATCCTACTAGAGGACAGCAACCTTGGGCCGGAAGGACTGGGGTTTCTAGTCCCACAGGTGCTCCTTGTGGTCTTGGGCAAGCCACTTAACCCTCCATAGCCCATGTTCCTTGTAAAATAGTTATCTCCAAGTTATAATGCCCTGTTCAATGTAATTTCAGTTTGTTCAATGTAAACCGCACTGATGCAGAATAGCGCAGTATATAAGAGAATGTAAATAAATAAATAAAATAAATTCTCTGTCTGAAAATATAAGCATCTTGGCTATAAAGGCTCCTGGTCATGCTTGTCTCTCTAGGAAGGACGAAGTTCAAAGTGAGCTGTTTCTAGTTCGTAGATACCAGGAACCGAGCAGCCAGGGAAGCATTCTTGCAAAAGCTGTCAGAGAAACGCCATTGGATCTGGGCCCTCTGCCCCCTCCAGTATTCCAAATATTCTCAAATTGGATCTTTGATCTCTATTTTCATGCTCCTCCAGCTTCCCCTCTATCCAGGCCATTTGTTTTTGCAGGCGTGTCAGCTCCCCAGTTACAGTGCTGGGTGTCTTCCAGCGCCCCTACTCTGGTCTCAGCCTCCTCCATCCAGACTCCCAACATGCCAAATTTTTCATCCATTTTTGTTAGCACAGAGTCCATAATTAATTTTTTTGCTGCACGAATCTCCTTCAGCACTATATAGAGACCAGCTTTTAACTCGGGCCTATTTTCCTCCACCTCATTGCTATCAATGATCTTGGTGATAGCACCTGGACAACGATTTCACCTTCTGTTTGCCCTGTACAGGTCCTGGAGTGTTGCTGCAGTTTTTAATTTAACTGTTTTCAGCATCGCTCACTCGTTTCTCCATTTACCTGGGATAGAGACTGTGTTTTTTTGGTGAAGTTTATGGGGAGGTGAGAGAGCAGTATTTAACCACATTTGCTCACTGTGCCAGCCAGACCGGAGGTCCAGTAATCATTGTAGATTGAAAAGTTGCTGTGTAATATCCACTGATTGACTTCAACCTGTCACAAGATGCGCTGCAAAAGTTTGGACCAATAGTAGTGGGCGAAGTGACACTGCAGGAAGTTCTAATAGAATACTGTTACAATAGTCAAATGATGAAAGTACCAAAGTTTGAATTACCATATGAAAATTATCAGGTGTCAAAAATGGCTTCAAATGTTTTAACAAATGTAATTTGTAATAAGTTATTTTTACTAATTTCTGATTGTGCACTTGCAAGTTCAATCATCAAAAAATATGCCAAGATCCTGATATTAGATTTAATGATCAAGTAATCATGATGTCAATTGTATAAGGTAGAAATTGGCTCTGATAAACTCCATGAAAGTTATAAAACTTCAGTTTTATTTACATTCAAGGCCAATTTATTCCCAGACATCCATGTTCTAACTGCATTGATACTGAAAGAAACATATGTCAAAGAATCATCTATTGATGACAACACTGGAACAATAAATTAGACATCATGTGCATATATCTAGTAATTCATATCTAACACATTAAATATTTTAGATAGCAGAGAGATGTAAATATTGAATAACATGGCTAAAAGCGCCAATCCCTGCGGTACTCCTGCTTTCAAGATTCGCCAAGAACAAACCCCACTTAAAGATCTAAGTTGTACTTGCCTTTCTTGTACAAAAGATTTGAACCACTTCAGAACCAATCCTTTTACCCCAAGTGATTCAATTCTCAAAATCGAAGTATCATGATAAATTGTGTCAAATGCTGATGAAATATCTAACGTCACTAACAAATAGCTCATGCCTTTGTCAAAACTAGGGATAAATTTCTCCATCAAAGTTAACATAAGTGGCTCCACGCTATAATTAGGCCGGAAGCCAAATTGAAAATCAAGACAGAACATTATGATTATCCAAAAATTGCTGAAGCTGTGTTTAATACTATTTTTTCAATAACCTTAGATAAACATTATAAAGATAAAATCGGGCGATAATTAGTTGGATCAGATTTATCTCCTGATGAATTCTTTAACAGTGGAAAAACAGATGCTCTTTTCAAATCAGCTGGGACTACCTCTTGTGAAAAGGAAGCATTAACACAGCAGTCGGTCTCTTTACAGAGTCCTTTAAAGACTTAAAAATTCCCATGGAACATGATTCCAAATGACTAAAAGTATTGTTTAACGTGGTATAAAGTCTCAACCACCCGAGTCTCCGAAATATTATCAAAAATAGACCAAAGTGGCAAATCTATAACTAAAGATTCTGCAGATGTAATTGCTGGAGTCAAAATAGATCCTGCAAAATCTGTTTGAATAGTCTCGATCTTATTACAATGAAAATAAAAAAAAAATCTGCGGATCAATTTCTACCTTAGTAAGGGTAACATTAACAGGAGGTGTCAAACGTTTGACCATCGAAAATAAACCATAGGTGAAACCTAAGCCAGCCTTAATCTGCACGTTAAAATAACACTTCTTATTCTCTTCAATCAAAACTTGATATTATGATAATAATGATAAAAACTCCTATTTTAAGGATGGGTTAGAAGCTGCCCTCCAACGATGCTCTAACTGTTGAAGATTCTTTGGTTCACTAACTCAGAAGAAAACCAAGGCTGCTTACAAAAGGTGTTTAAAGAAGAAGAACGATGTAATTTCAATTGTGCAACAGAATCCAATGATTTCTGAAGAGATTCTAACCAAAGCTTAACAGCAATAGTTACATCATTGGGAGCTAACTCACTGATATTATTCAAATGAGATTCCAATGTTTTCAGTAAATTTGCAGCAGTATAAGACTTGTGATAAATAAGAGAAGACGACAACGACACGTCCTTATCTTCACCACATAAAGTCAAACCACAGCTCAGTAGAAAAAGAAAACTTCAATAAAAAATGGTCTGACCAAGTAACACATCTAATTTCAAGTAATTCTGCTGTATGACAAGAATTATCAATAAACATTAAAACTAAAATGCCACCAGCCTGATGAGCAGATGGATTTACTAACTGAAAAAAAACCCCTAATGCTGGTAGAGCTGATAAAAAAGAGTCAGTGATCCCTACAGATTTTATCTTTTCCATATGTTAATTAAAATCACCCAGAATTACACTGGGTAAAACAGGGAGATGTCTCATAAGAAAAAACTCAGCTACATTTGCTGAATGTACCTCTAAAACTCCAGGAGGACATTACATTAGGCAGATCACAAACTTTATTGCTTTAACAAATAACAGTTCACAACCTTCTATCTCCTTCTTAAAGATAATAAGTAACCCACCACCCTTTTTACCCAGCTGTGGTTTCAAAATCCAGGTATAACTAGAAGGGCACAATTGATTAGCAATTACTATATCTGAATCTAGCAGCCAAGATTCTGTAATACAAAGTACGTCTACATATTCCTCATTCAAGAGATCATAAATAACAAAAGTCTTATTTTGACCTGATCTTGCATTTATCAAGTCCAATGTTAATTTTTTTATTGGCTTATCCCACAGCTTTTTTTTTGCAAAGATACATACATTAGTGGACATACTGTACTACTCCAATCGGCCTATGATAATATTTTTTTTGAGACAACTGACCATAACACCCCTGACCCGTAATAAAAGTGTCATGCAGCGAAGGTTGATGAAAGCCAAGATGAAAAAAAAAAGAACCTGTTTGTCAGAAAGAAAAAGATGTGCACAAGGTGCAATATTCACAGGGACCTGCTAGAGGGAGCAGGAGTACATTCAGAGAGACTGAAGGGCCACGCCCAGCTGGTCAACAGCACCTGACAAACAGTTCACATTCCTCAAAGGCAATGCAATGTGTGCCTTCGAGTCAGTCCTGACTCCTGGCGACCCAGAAGCTCCTGGGTTTTCTTGGCAGTGTCACCGGAAGTAGATTGCCAGGCCTTTCTTCCGAGGCAATGGACAGGAGTGCTTTATAAGGAGAGGAAGGAAGACTGGAAAGGAGGACCACCAGGAGTTAAAGGAGGACCACCAGGAGCAAGAGGAGAACCAGCTCAAGCTAGGAGAGGACCACCTCGAGCTAGAGGAGGACCGGGTCAAGCTGGAGAGAAAGCTGTTTGCTGGCAGAGGCGAAAGCAATGCACTAATTGCAAGCAGGAACCAAAAGAGAATCAGCTGGGAAAGCAGAGCCAGGCTGAGCAGGGAAGCCAGGAACTGGGCTTATGCAGAAGCAGGCGCTTATCAGGGGAGCTGATTCCAGGGCTGAAAGGTAAACCAAACTTTCAAAGAAAAGATTGGCACCAAGCTTCTGAGTGGGGGAAGCAAGCAAAAGGAGAAAACCTCTCATCTTCATGCTGTTGCAATACAAGGTATGCTAACTACATTCCTAGGAGGAAAGCTGTACCTTTTGAAAGTTCTTGTGAAGGTGGTGTAAAACTTTTGAGAAGAGAAAGCACAGCTAATTCTAATATAGCACGTGGCCAACGCCCCAGGCTAGGCCCAAGACACTGGCAAGTGCTTCAGGAGATATATAAACCTCCAGAACGTATTGTCCAAGAAACTGATGACACAGAGGTAGACATATCTTCTCCAGAGCCGATGCAAGTGGAACTGGTTGAACAGTTATCAGAGGAAGAGATGGATTGCTCTCTCTGTTTCCAGTAGCATAGAGTCTTTGCTAGACTTATGAACTGTCTGTACTGTCTTCAGAGTGTCTTTAGTTTGCTAAGCAGAAGAATAATGAAAATGTGGTTTCAAGCTGAAAGCTGTTTTTGAGCACTGCTAACACTGTGAAGTTTAACAGTTTTTCCTTAAACACCGAGTTTCTTTCATTCCTGAATTTAAGGACATTTGCTTTGAGTTGTAACCCAATTTTGAACCCATGCGTAAAGGGAATAAATGCCTTTTTCTTCCCACCACTCTGCTTTCATGGATTTCTTTAAAGATTGGAGCTAAAAACCACTAAGACCAAGTTCCACTTGGTTCTTAAAGGACTCTCCTATCATAACAATAAAATTTTATGTCCCACCTGCCCTTGTGACCACTGGCCACCAGGGGGGTGCGCGACAACAGATATAGAAGAACCCATACACTTTATTGTAACTTATATCACTACAGGACAATCTACCCAATTGCTTCCCCACACAATACTTCACCAGGTCCTGTTTGTCCCCATGACATCTATGTAAAGGAGCACGCTAAGGAGCTCCTTACTTACGCTCCTTCATCAGTGTGACACAGGAGGCATACATATCTCTGGCACTTTAGTCTGTGGAAGATTTGATAGTTCAAATTGCTGGAGATAATGCATTCCAGAGGGTGGGGGCATATAGTGAGAATGCTCTTGTCTTGTAGTCTGTTTGCAATTGCGAGTATGTGGTTGGATACTGAGGAGGGTCTGTGTGCCCTTTCTCCTTGGCCATTAGAGTCCAAGTTATGAATTAGGGTATTTAGTTGCTCTGCTGATTTCTCATCCAGAGTTTTGTGGATGAGAGTTAGAGCCTTGAACTGTATTCTTATTTATTTATATTCTCTTATATACCGTGCTATTCTGCATCAGTGTGGTTTACATTGAACAAACTGAAATTACATTGAACAGGGCATTATAACTTGGAGGTAACTATTTTACAGGGAAGGTTAAGTGGCTTGCCCAAGACCACAAGGAGCACCTGTGGGACTAGAAACCCCAGTCCTTCCGGCCCAAGGTTGCTGTCCTCTAGTGGGATTTGAACCCCCGACCTTCCAGCCTGAAGTACCTTGCCCCAACCACTAGGCCACTCCTCCACTCCACTTCTTGAGTTGATGGGGAGCCAATAGAGGTGTTTGAGGAATGGATTGATGTGGGTTTTCCATGAAACTTGCAAGATGATTTTAGCAAAGGTGTTTTTGGCGAGCTTCAATGGATGGATTGAGTATTTGAGCAATCCTTGATAAATGGAGTTACAGTAACTGAATAGAGGCGTGATGGTGGCCTGGCAGACTGTACGGAAAGTGTCTGTGGATAGGAGTGGGCGTAGGTTTCAAATGGCTATTCTACTATGTTGCCTTTATAAACAGGGACAAAACTGGCACTTTCTTGGTTTGCTCTGTCATAAAATTACCCCAGTTTCCTGAGTTTTGTAAATTATATACTGCCTTTCCTACTATTATTCTTCCCTACACCACGTATACTGTATAATAGTTTTTTGGTCTTCACGTCCACTCCAAGTGCTGCCAACAGGCCAGGATTCAGGATAACCCTAATGAATATGTATGAGAGAGATGTGCATTTCCTTTGTCCTCCATCATATGCAAATCTCTCTCATGCATATTCATTAGGGATATCCTGTAAACCTGGCCCATTGATGGCCCTCGGGTTGGGAATGTAAACAAGGCACTAGTTCCTAAATTCTCTGGGCCCAATATTCAGTGGCGGCGTCTAGCCAATCTAAGGCAGTTAGCCATTGCTGCTGAACTTTAAACCCAACTATTCAATGCCGGGGCAATATCCTGGCTCCAGCATTGAATATCCGGGTTTTCTGGATTGCTGCAAAGCTAGCCAGACAGCAACAATATTCAGCTGCTGCCCAGTTAGTTTCTGTGACGAACGTTAGGCCAGTCTTTACTGAAGCAGACTTTCACCATGTGTTGCTAATTGCCCCTGCCTAGTTAGTGATGGATGCCACCCCGGAATACCCTGTGCCGATGAATAGCCTACTGAACAATATTTACACCTTTTTGCATGTCTGCAAACCGTGTAAGTGCCTTTGAATATTGGGCCCTCTAATTTTAGCTAAGTATAATAATTTATTCCAGTGGTCATTATATCCCTGATGGACATCATTATCATTAATTATACATCTAGCTCTCATCCCAATATGTAAGGGCCTAGTGGTTTAGGTTGCAAGAAGAAAAGAAGAACAGTTCTCCACTGAGTCTTTTTTTGATTGCCTTAGATTGCCTTATGGGGAAAGAAAAGAGAGAAAAATGACATTGGATCAATAGTTTTTGTACAGAACACTGCATGAAAAACAATTTAAATCCCTGATCAGAGCTTTTCTTTAGAATTCAATCATTGTATAACATCCCAGCCACATATTTGTTGTTTTAAAAAAAACCAACATGTTCAGTTTTGTAGTGAAGGTTTTTGTGTTGCTGGGGTCATTGATATGGCCTTTCCAGGGAACACTGGAGTGTGCTTGTGCCTCTGCTCCCCATCCTAGCAACTGTGTATTTTGAATATAACAACTTAGGCTAAAGAAACACCAGCAAACAAGCCCCCCAAAAGCCAATTTGGGCTGAAGTGCAAACATCCTGACCTGTGCAACAGACTCCATAGTCATCCTTCTGCTCAGATAAAAGAGAACTTATTCAAACCTACCACCTGCAAGAAGAGACAGACAAATTAGGCTCTATAAGTTCATGACCATCTGTGAACTATCTAACCAGCTCCAGGAAGAAACTAACAGGTTGCAAATTTAAAATTTAACATCTTTATAATGGCTCGTTTTATGTAGTTGTCTATAAGACTTGAATGATTTGCAGATGTTATTTCCAAGATGGGGACAGGGAAGACTTATCTTTCACAAATGAATGCTTACAAGGTATGGTGCTTGGTTCAAATTAAGAAGTTAAATGTGGCAAAGTCTAAGGTATGTACTTTGGGTACTGGGAGGTGAGCCCCATTGGGATTTCCCGTTGTTGCTGCTGGAGGGGATCACTTTAAGGTGAGTCAGGTGGTTTTGGACTTAGGCTTGACATAGTGACATAATTGATGATGGTTATGAGAGGAGCATTTTGCCAGTTGCAGATTGGACAGGTGGAATCATATTTGGCCTTATGTAACTTGCATTCCTTATCATCCCTCCAGTCCAGGTTTTGGGACTGGACTGGAGTTCCTCAAGGAACAACAATTAGCAGGTAAGTTTAATTTCACCTTAGTTACACAGTAGCTGGTGATTATGTAACTTTCTCTGAGAATAGTGCAGAAACAAGTCAAAAGATTACAATTGATTCAGAATGTAGCTACCAAGATCTTCTCTGTCCTCCATAGGGATCATTTTTCCCTAGTTTTGTAGAAGCTACATTCACTCCCAATTAATTGCAAAATGCGGTTTAAGATTTTGTGTTTATATCTTTATTGATACACTTGATATTCCGCCCATGTCAAGACATTAGGGCGGTTTACAATAAAAGCAAAATGCTGCAGAAAAGAGGAAAAGAACGCCATTGTATAATAGGAAAGAGGTGGAGAAAACAGTATAGGTCAAACAAAGACAGAAAGTACAAAAGGAAAAATAGTTAAGTGGTGCTAATAACAATCAGGAAGCTCAAATGCTTGTTGGAAAAGGTGGGTTTTGAGCAATGTCTTGAAATTCTGATATGATGGTTCTAAATGGAGAGAGGTGCTGCATGCTTTGGGACTGAACCATTTGGCATATTCTGGATCATATGGAGCTTAGGTTAGAAAAGTAGGGGAGATTAGATTTCTCCGTGATGAGCTCAGTGTTTGGGAAAGGCTTATCTGATCCTATTAGGAAGTTAACAAACCTCATGCTATTTAGTAAACAGCTAAAGACCCAGCTTTTTAAACAAACATGTGGAAGCCGATCCTGCTTCCCACATGTCTGCGCGCAGTGCCCGGCCAAAACTGGATGTGCCGGAGATATATCCAATTCTGCCGCCACAGGGCCCGGATGTACCCATGATGGCAGAATCGGGGACATAGATGTCCAGGCTCTCCCCATATGCTAATGAGATCGGCATATGGGGAACTGCCCCTCCTGAGGCCATTACGCCATGGCTGGGGTGAGTGAGCAGTGCCATCCCTGCTCCATGGCAATAAGGCGCTCGGAATGCCATCGCGCACACCCACCCCTGCAGACCATGGTCCAGCCGGCACCGGCAGCCCCTATGGTCCAGATCATGACTGCAGGGTCACGGTGAGGCTGGAGTGCGGGGGGGGGGGGGTGTGGTGCATGATCAGCAAGAGCCCCTGGGCTTATTCCATCTTTGGGGTGGAATAGCCTGGTAGTTCAAGGGGGGTGCCGGGGAACATACAGAGGCCTGACCTGAATTGCCTCTGTACGTTCTGGCAGCTGGTCACTCCCCAGCACCGCTCCCTCCTGCCCACGTCTAGCACTCCCTGCACAAACGCTGTGTATGTGTGGAGAGCGCTGGCAGCAGAATATGGCCGTGGAGCTGGGCGTAGTTTGGATGTTCAGCACGCACGTATATGCCCTTATTCGGCGTTCGGAATGCCCCTCTTAGAGGGTAATTTTTTAAAGCCACGCCTAGTTAATATACATTTTCACACACATATTTTATGCCTACTTTATAAGTCACATTTTTGAGCTTAAAAAATGCTACCATAACTGGCAGAGAACGTACCTTCGGTTAAGATGCAACAATTTACATCAGCCCTAGATCTGGTGTAAATTATTGCACCCGCTTTTTGAAGGTACCTGCATAAATTATATTTTATAATGAACGCATATACTTGCTCGCGTCACCCATTCTTCGCCCAAACTCCTCACAGCTACATGCCCACCATGAAAATATGCATGATGCAAACAACATGTCTACTTTCCCAGTAGTTGGTATTTTATAAGAGATTATTGAGGCATGTGAGTGGCCGCTTAGGCTCATCAATGACAATAATACCGACATTTACATTCATTGTTGGCACCTAAAACTAGGTGTCTCTTATAAAAATACTCATTTAATTGATACCTTGGCAGTTATTTAGAAACTGATAGAGCAGGAGATTTGGTTTTGGGAGGTTGGGGTTTAAGGAGAACTGCTTCACATTTTAAAATTTTAATTGTGTCGTGTATTGGATGTGAGAGAAATTAGTGTGTCGGTGAGAGTTATTCTATAGGAGTTGAAGTGGGGATTTAATTTTTAGACCACCTCACATGATTCATTCAGGAGGAGATGGTAAATAAATGCAAGGATAAAAATAAAATAAATTGGAGAATTTTTCACTCAACATGCGATGAAACTAACAAAAGTTACAACACAGTAAAAATGGATGATTTCAATAACCCCGTTATCGACTAGACTAGATCAATGTCACATAAGGACATGCTAGGAAGATGTAGTTTCTATATGAAATAAATAACTGTTTAATGGAGCAGCTGGTTCATGAACAGACAAAAGGGAAAACTATATTAGACCTAGTCCTTAGTGGAACACAGGATCTGGTGTGAGAGATAACTGTATTGTGGTCACTTGGTAATAGTGATCATAGCATGATGACATTTGATTCAATAAATAGAGGGAGGATACAAGGAAATCCACAGCATTGGCATCCAACTTTCAAAAGGGATAATATTATAAAATGAGTTAAATAGTTAAGAAAAAAGTAAAAGGAGCAGCTGTAAAGGTTAAAGGTTTATATCAGACATGGGTGTTGTTTAAAAATACTATCTTGAAAGCACAGACCAGATGTATTCCGTATTTTAAGAAAGGTTGAATGACTGCCAGCATGATTTAAAGGTGAGGTCAGAGAGTTTGTTATAGTCAAAAAAGTATCCTTCAGAAAATGTAAAAAGGAGCCATCTGATGAAAATAGGAAACAACATAAGCACTGGCAAATTAGAGGCAAGGTATTCATAAGGAAGGTAAAAGAAGAAGCTTGCCATGAAAATTAAAATTCATAATAAAAACCTTTTCAGATACATTCATAGCACAAAGCTTGCAGGAGAGTCAGTTGGAATATTTGATGATAGAGAAGTAAAAGGGGTACTAAGGGTGGACAGAGCCATAGTGGAGAGATTGAATGAATTATTTGCTTCAGTCTTTACTGAAGAAGATGTAGGGAAGTTACCCATGCCAGACATAACATGTAAAGGTGATGTATTCCCTCTCATTCTCCACACATATCCAGCAGATAACTAAAACCTGTTTCTTTCTCTACAGCTATAAAAAAATCACCCCTTCCTTTCTGAACCCACTACTAAAACACTTATCCACTTTTTGGTCACCTCCCATTTCAACTATTGCAACCTCCTCCTTGCTGGTCTCCTTTTAAGTCACCTCTCTCCCCTTCAATGTATTCAAAACTCTGCTACAAAACTAATCTTCCACAAGCCTCAATATACTCATATAACCCCTGTTCTTAAGTCACTTCATTGGCTTCCCTTCCGTTTCCGTATCCAATTCAAACTTCTCCTTTTGACCTATAAATATATTCATTCTACTTCTCCTCACTACTTTTCCTTTCGCCTCTCTCCCTACAACCCTCGTGAACTCCACTCTTCTATTGGCCTACTTCTCTTTATGCCCTTTTCTTCTACTGCCAATTCTAGGCTCCATTCCTTTCAGCTTGCTGCACCTTATGCCTGGAACAAACTACCCGAATCTGTACGTCAGGCATCATCTCTCCCCCTTTTCAAATCCTTGCTAAAAGCTTACCTCTTTGAGGTTTCTTTTGGATCCTGATCTCGTTTTCCTTGTGTCTCCTTTTTACCCCTATTTTCATCTATTGTCCATCTTAATTAGATTCTAAGCTCCAATGAGCAGGAACTGTCTCTTATATGTGGCTGAACAGCGTTGTGTATCCGCTATATAAATGATTATTATTAGTAGGAGTAATAGTATATATCAGAGGAATAAACCAGGAAGATGTAATATAACAATTTGGTAAACTAAAGAGTAGCATATCATCTGGACCGGATGGTATACATCGCAGGGTGCTAAAAGAACTCAAAAATTAGACTGCAGATCTACTATTAGTAATCTATAAACTATCATTAAAATCATCTGTAGTATCTGAAGATTGGAAAGTGGCCAACATAATGCCAGTTTTTAAAAAGAATTCCAAGGATGATCTGGGAAACTACAGACCAGTGAGCCTGAAGTCATTATCAGGTAAAATGGTAGAAACCATTATAAAGAACTAAATTACTGAACATATAATTGTTGTTGTTGTTGTTGTTGTTGTTAAGTGCCGTCGAGTCAGTGTCAACTCATGGCGACCCTCTGGATAGTTGTCCTAAATTGTGTTCAGTCTTCAATCAGGAGGCTCATTGTTGATAGACTGGCACCCATAGTTGCTGTTATTGTATCGATCCATCTCATTGCTAGCCTTCCTCTTTTGCGTTGACCTTCTACCTTGACAAGCATGATGTCTTTCTCTAATGATCTCTCTCTTCGCATGATGTGTCCAAAGTATGACAGTTGAAGTCTTGTCATCTGAGCTTCTAAAGAAAGCTTAGGTTTTATCTCCTCTAGTACTGACTGGTTTGTTCTTCAGGCAGTCCATGGTATACACGGTATTTGTCGCCAGCACCATAATTCAAAGGCATCAATTTTCTTCCTGTCTATCTTTTTCACTGTCCAACTTTTGCACCCATATGATGTTATTGAAAATGCTATGGCTTGAACAAGTCAAATCTTTGTATGGAGAGAGACATCTCTGCTCTTGAGAATCTTGTCTAGGTCCTTCATAGCCATTCTGCCAGGAGCAATGTTTCGTTTGATTTCTTGTCTGCTTGTTGCTTCTTTATTGATAGTTGATCCAAGTAGGTTAAAGTTGTCCACTATTTCAATTTCTTTTCCATCAATGATGAACTTTTTTTTTAAGTGTTTATTTAAATTTTCACAACATTGTACACAACACACATAGCATCAAACAGTACACATAACAATACTGTAGTTTAACAGCTGTTTGTGGAAAACTCCCAACTCTCCCCAACCCCCTCCCACGTGGGCATCATGATGTTACCTATAAATAGTCCAATTTATGCAATTAAACCCCAGCAATAGAAAATAACACATATTCATTCTTGCTTTTGCAACATAAACATCCAACATTAACCACTTATTTGTAGACATACCACGTTCCCCACTATTACCTTGCATACGTCCGGCCTGGGAGACTCTCAGATTCCCCCTACTAGAGTACCCCTTAGCAACCAGCATCTCCTGTGCCTTTTCATAGCTGGCATAAAGGCAGACCAAGTTCCACCAATGATGTACATCCAATCTGCTGGAGTCTTTCCAACAAATCATAATCAGTTTTAAAGCAATAGCGACTAGAAAATCAAATAAAAAATGATTTCCTTTCTCAATTGGAAGATTACTGGATGTAGAGCGCAGAATCACTGCTTGCCAAGACAGGGGTGCCCGAAAACACAATACCATCTGGATTTTTTCCCAGACTTGAGACCAAAAGTTTTGAAGGTAAAGGTAGTCAAATATTCATATGCTTTAAAGTTCCTACATGTACTGAACAAGGCCAACATTTATTACCACCTTCCGGTGCCCATCTGGAGAACTGGTTGGGAGTAAAATAAGTGTAATGCATCAAAAAGTAAAGGGTTTGTGTTATACCTGCAGCTTTCGAAACTCTGTAGACTTTAGACCACATTATAGACCAGCTCTGAGGTGAAATGGGAACAGCCAGGTCATCCTTCCAGCTTATCCATCTCCCCGATACAGATTGAGCTCCCTCTCTCAAAAGGGCATAAAATTTAGATGCCGCGCCAGGCTTACTTATATAAGTGAGGGCCATCTGCTGCAGGCCCCAAGCCTCCGATAAATCCTTAATCACCGTCCCAGACTTTGACAGACAACCTTTTAGTTGGATCCACTGAAATTGGCAGCACTCTGATAGACCAAATTCTTTCTGCAAACTAGCCCAAGGTTTCCACCCATCCGACTGAACCAGTTGACCTAAAGTCCAAATTCCTTTATTTTGCCAGTTTCTCCACATTATTGTTTTATCCCCAATTTTAAACATGGGATTATGCCAAATTGGCTCCGAATACGACAGCGTGTTTTCTGACCCCAAACACCCCGCCATGATATTGTAGGCCTCCTGAGTTGCTCCTATTACCCTTAGGGTTATGAAGGAGACACGAGACTTCATTCCTATCAGTAGGGGCAATGGGGTCGGTGCTACCAGCCGTTTTTCCACCTCAACCCAGATCGGTCTCTGCCCTAGAATTTCTTTCGGGCACCACAAAGCTCCTTGTTTGAGTAAAAAGGCCTGGTGATACCATTTAAAGTCTGGGAAGTTCACCCTGCCTTTATCCTTATTCGCTTTCAGCTTGCTAAGTGCTATCCTAGGGGGTTTACCCTGCCATAGAAAGATGTTAAGTGCGCGTTCCCACGCTTTATAGGCTTTATGAGGTAAGGAGATCGGTAGCATTTCCAGTATATAATTTATCTTTGGTGACAAGATCATTTTTATCGATTCCAGGCGACCCAACCAGGACAAATACAACGGAGACCATTTAGTCACAAATGACTGGATCATTTCCTCTGTTTACAATTAAGATGAGTAGTCTCTTCCAGCGAACAACAGAACCTGAGGAACCGGAGGAATGTACACCAACCCCACCATTCGCAACATAGCCCGACCTCACGCATCCCCTCCTCACGTATTTGTATATAAGTGTGAATATCATTCTGTTATTACGAATGTAAATAGTAATACTGTAATTACAAATATAAATAGTTAATACTATTACCCAAGTTGAGCTACCTGTTATATGTAATACGGTGTTAACCCCCATCGTAAAATACCTCATGTTCTTTGTAAACCGCACTGATGTTGAAAAGCGCGGTATATAAGTGATTTAGATAAAAATAAAACCTTACCCCCAGATACTTAATTGCCTTAGCTTCCCACATAAATGGGAAATCTTTTATGTCCTCAGAAAAGGTAACCCTGTTCATTGGAAAGGCCACAGACTTAGACCAGTTTATCTTGTAGCCCGAAACCTTTGAGTAATCCTCCATGATCCTTAACACCTCTGCCATGGAACTAGGATGCAAGAAGAGTAAGAGATCATCAGCATAAGCTGATAACTTTACCTGAAGGTCCCCGATCATAATGCCCTGAATCTTCTCTAAGTGATCAGCAGTCCTAGGGGTTCCAATGCCAAGTTAAACAGGATCGGCGATAAGGGGCAACCCTGCCTAGTCCCTCGCTGGAGCAAAAAGGAGTTGGATAACAGGCCATCCACCAGGATACGAGCCTGGGGAGCGGAATAAAGGACCTGGATCAGTCGAATGAAAGCCCCCCCAAACCCAAACCAATGTAAGACCCTAGATAGAAAGGTCCATTCAAGCCTGTCGAAGGCCTTTTCGGCGTCTAAGGAGACCCCAATGACAGGAGAATCTAACTGCTCCACTAAGAGATTCAAGAGCAATCGGGCGTTATCCGATGTTGCCCTACCAGCCATGAAGCCAAACTGATCAGGATGAATTAAGTCTGGAGTCACCTTTTTCAATCTATTCGCCAGGGCAGAGGCAAAGATCTTGTAATCTGCATTTAAAAGCGAAATCGGTCTATAGTTCTCCACCTTGAGCGGATCTCTACCAGGTTTCTCTAAAACCACAATTGTGGCCGCATTGAACCCACCCACATTCAGCACCTGCTCATAAAGAAGCTGATAATACCTAACCAGGTAGGGGAGTAAGTCATCCTGAAACACCTGATAAAATTTGATAGGGGGTCCATCAGGGCCAGCTGCTTTCCCTTTCTTTGCAGATTTAAGGATGGCCCGGAGTTCGTTCATAGACTGCTCATCCAGCTCTATGACTTGTTGTGCAGAGAGATTGGAATGTGGAATATGTTCCAAAAAGTCACCACATTCTTTCTCATTGTCTCCACCTTCAGAAGAGTACAACCCGGAATAGAAAGACTTGGAGGCTTCCGCTATTTCATCGGTATTGGTAAATAAATCTTGATGGTCCGACTGAATTGCGGCGATTTTAGATTTCTCGACACGAGGTACCAAAGTTGATGCCAGACTGCCGGATTTGTTTTGCTCCCTATAGTACCTTGCCTTCTTAGCATGTGAAAGCTTCTCTGCTTCCGTTCTTCATATGATGTTATATTGATATCTTAACTTTTGCAGGCGAAGCAGAATGCAGGGATCTGATCTAGAACGTAAAAGTCTCTCGCCCACAAGGATTTGAGATTCAAGCTCCACCAATTTTTTTTTCCTTTGTCTCACCGCAATTATGGAGAAACTAGTAATCTTGGCACGGATGGAGGCTTTAAAAGCCTCCCACCATGCCCAACCAGCCGTGTCATCTGGTTGATTTACAGTGAAATAATCCTTAATTGCGGTTTTCATAGCTTCCCGAAAAGACGGATCTTCTAACAGAGATCTTTGAAAAAACCACCCAGATCCCCTTGCAGGGACAGTCCCTGGTTTGATAGTCAAATGGATAGCGGCATGGTCCGATACCATGGTAGCCCCTATTTTTGTCCCCTCAACTGCTGCGACTAAGGACTTGGAAATTAAAAAAAAATCAATCCTGGAATGTGAACCATGCGGGAGAGAATAGAAGGTAAACTCCTTCTGAGAGGAATGGAACAACCGCCAGATGTCAACCAAATTCATCTCCTGGGCCATAGCCGTGACCACCGCCGCGGCACGACTTGGTCTGAGGGGCCTGTATGGTTGCCGGTCTATCAGAGGATCCAACACCAAGTTGAAATCTCCCCCCAGAATGAGCTCACAGGTTACGAGTTCATGTATTTCCTCTGCGACCTTATGATAAAAGGACACATCATCAGAATTTGGGCCATAGACATTCATTATGCCTAGTTTCCGCTCACCGATTTGTATCCGTACCTTCACCCATCTCCCTCCCGGGTCAGCTCATGCCATATCAACAGCTGGCTGTAGGGACTACTTGACCAGAATTACTACCCCATTCTTCTTATGGCAGGCCTCAGCTAACCCTGCCAGTACATATTGCCCGGCGCCCAGCTTTTTAGCTTCAGCTAGAGCCAGGTGAGTTTCTTGAAGCAGGATAACATCCGCCCCTTCCTTAGTACAGTATAGCATGATTTTTTTTTTTCGTTTAATCAGATTTTTGATTCCCTTTACATTCAAAGAAATTATCCTAAGTGAACCCATAACACATGCATAGCAACTGAACAGAATTACTAGGGCTTACAACGTATCTCTCAGCAGGCTTAGCATACCTTATGTACCCTCTCACTCCCCATGGAGACATCCTTAACCCAAACCCAAACCAAAAAAACAAATCCTGGGTGAGTCACCCCTAGCAAGGCTATCCCTTGATTCTCCTCAACCCCTCTGAATCCCAAATTTTGCAAGTTTTGAAAAAAACCCTCCTCACCATTAATCTGCCACCTATTAAACCACAGTTGACACATCAGAAAATTTTCCTTTTTTAGTATCAAACAAATTTAAGTTATAGAATCCCCCTCTGAAGAATGCACATTACCAACTACCATTTCCTCCCCACTCCCAACAGAATATCAAGCATGATATAGAAAACTATAACAGGACTGAACAAAGAGCAACAACTAGGACTAGAAAAGAGATCGATTTCGTTACCGAACTCTTAGTTCATGTCTGAGCTGTAACGGAAAACCTTCAGGCCGGAGCCCCTCTTAGCTAGAAACTAAGTTGAGACTCTACCGCATCAACATTGCTTCTTGTCCCTCAATGAACTTTAGTAGGGATTGAGAGTCTTCGAAAGTGTGTGTCTGATTGTGCAAAGTCACTCTGAAACGTGCTGAAGAGAATAGGTCATAACGGGCCTGGAGCTGTTGAAGACGTGGCCTGAGTGCCAGCATCTGTTTTCGTCTCTCTACCGTGGCTTTATTAAAATCCGGGAAAAAGGCAATGTTATGGCCTTCAAATCTCACCGGCGACAAGACCTTTGCTACAGTCATAATTTTCATAGCCTGTTGATGTCTCAGCAACCGCATGATTATAGGCCTCGGGTTGCATCCTTGTGGGCCCGCCTGAGCGGGAACTCGATGTGCTCTTTCAAATTCGAGCGGTGGGACAAACTCCAACTGAAGAATCTTAGGTAGGTTTGTTTCCAAGAAAGTTATCATGTTGCCGGCCTCAGCGCCCTCTGGTATACCAACCACGCGGACGTTGTTCCTGCAAGATCTGTTAAGATCCTCTAAGTTACGTTCTAGCTGTACAATACGCTTGCTGTTGGCCAGAAAGTGTTTTAAACGTTCTTCATGACACTCAACTTTGACTTCAAGACCAGCCATTTTCTCTGACAATCCCCTTATCTGTTCTTTCATCTCTTTTAGTTCTGTAATATCAGCCTGCATACCTGATAGCGTTTCTCCGTTAGCCAGCACTAATTCTCTTACCGCTCGGATCTCTGCGAGCACCACATTCTCTCGCATGCCCGATAATTTTTGTGGAGAAGGGGGATCCGGTTTCTGTCTTTTTACCCCCATATTTGAGGCAGTGCTAAAATCCAACCTGCTGGGTTTACCCGTAGCCATCCCTCTTCAAGATGTTACTTAGGGGGGGGGGGTCTGCTGGTACCCAGTGCGTGGGGAGAGCAGGATTTGTAGTTGGATTGAAGGGAGAGTGAAAATCAAGCAGCCATCTTGCACCCAGTCAGGCTCCGCCTCCCCCATCAATGATGAACTTATTGATTTTGCCAGTTGTCAGGATCTTTGTCTTCTTTACATTAAAGTGCAGGTACATTTTAAGACTATGTTCCTTGATCTTTAGAAGCAAATGCTTCAGATCATCTTCACTTTCAGTCAGTATTGAGGTATCATCAGCATAGTGAAGGTTGTTGAGTCTTCCACCAATCTTCACACTTCTGTTGTCTTTGTACAATCCTATATATCTGATTTGTTCTGCATATAAATTAAACAGGTTGGGGGAAAGTATGCAGCTTTGTCGTACACCTTTGCTGATTTTAAACCATTCTGTTTCTTCTTGTTGCATTCAAACTGTTGCTTCTTGATCAATGTAAAGGTTGTGCAAGAGAACGATCAGGTGTTCTGGTATGCCTATGCTTCTTAATGTGGCCCAGAGTTTCTCATGGTTTACTCAGTCAAAAGCCTTGCTGTAGTCAATAAAACACATATAGATATCCTTACATATAGATAGTCATATACATAGACATAGTTACATTAACTTCCTTTTGGGGTGGGACACAGCTGTACAGGTTCCTTCACAGAGGCGGGAAGGCTCCGCACTAGTTTCACTTTAATTTAAACTTGATATCGCTAGCACAGCTGCGGTTCTCTAAGAGGCGGGAGCTGCGGCTGCAAGGGAAAGGAAAGGGTGAGTGCAGGGGAGCTAACATGGGGGAAGTTGGGGGCTGGAAGGGGACTGACACAGGGGAGGTGGAGGGGGCTGACCCGGGGGGGGGAGGGGACTGGAAGGGAACTGACATGGGGGAAGGTGGGGTCTGCAACATGGCTGACATGGGGGGAGGAGGGGGCTGGAAGCGAACTGACATGAGGGGAAGGTGGGGTCTGCAATGGGCTGACATGGGGGAGGAGGGGGCTGGAAGGGAGATGACACAGGGAGGAGGGGCTGGAAGGGAGATGACACGGGGAAGGTGGGGTCTGCAAGGGAGCTAACATAGGGGAAGGTGGTGGCTGGAAGGAAACTGACACAGAGGAAGGTGGGGGCTGGAAGGGGGCTGACATGAGGGGGAGGAGGGGCTGGAAAGGAGCTGATACCTGGGGATAGTAGTGGAGGGGGACTGGAAGGGTGATGACATTAGGGAAGGAAGGAGAGGGATGGAAGGGAGCTGACACCTGGGGATGGGACTGGTAGGTGGCTAGGTAATCAGGGTAGGGGCTGGAAGTAAGGGGGCACTGGGATGGTATTTGGACTAGAAGGGGCTGGACAGTGGGAAGGAGGGGGACTGGAAGGGAATGGACACCAGTGGTAATCCTGGGAATACAAAGGAGTTGAAATTGGAAGGTATTGGGAGAGAAGGACTGGAAAAGGGGGCTGATACTGGGGAGGGTTACTACGAGGACTGGACATAAGCTGATGAAAGGAAGTGAAGAAAACAAAAGAAGAGACAAGAAATGGCAGATGGACTCTAGACCATAAAAAGAGAGCTAAGAGAAGACAGGAAAACAGAAGCCTCAGATCAGGACCAGAATGATCAGAGAATAAAATGGTCAGACAACAAAGGTAGAAACAATATTATTTTCAATGTAGTGATTGGACTTTGTGTGATTTTTATGGGGAACTGCATCTCTTATTTATCTGATGTTGCACTGCGTGCGGAGTCTGCCTTCTTGGGTCTTCAGTTTAATTTTTGTCTCTCTATATATTTTTTTAAAGTTTAGGTTGTAGTCACTTATTCTGTCCTTGGAAAGAGTCTGTGTTCTGAGTGTGTGATTGAGGCCATGAGTTTGTACATAGGGATCTATACTATACTGTAGTAATTTGACTTGTTCAACTTTTCAAATAGGTTTATGGATGTTCTAGGGATTACAGCAGTATTTATAGTGTGGTGTTTTTCTGGGTAGGCCCTTTATGTGAGTTTTGGAAGTTTATCCTGGTATGATAGATTTGGCCTTGTAGATCTTAGGTGACTTTTGTACGATTTTATATTGATTCACAATATGCCTGTTACTGGAGAATGTTTGTTAGATGACCAGGAACAGATATTTTTTTAATATATTGAGTTCTGTGGGTGAATGTCCTACTTCTGCTCTGCACCCATCATTGAGGGAGAGGTTTCTGTGGATGCAGAATATATATTAAAAAAGAAAGCGAGAATCATAACACAGGTTATAACAAAATAAAATGAGTTATAATTTGTTACTATAAACTGTGCCGCGGTTCTCACTTTTTCTTTTAGTTTCTTGGTGTGCGAGCATCTTGCATTTCCTTTGTTTTTTTGCAGAATATATATTTATATTAACACCATGCTGGTCCAGTGTGCAGTTTCAGGAGTTATGTTGGGGTTGCCAAGCCCTTCTTGGTCACAAAGTCTCTCTTTTTTTCAGAGAGTGGGAAGTGCTGTATTGGGGCACCAAGTTGTTCCTGTTTTTGCGGAAGTGGGAGGTGCTGTATGGGTGCTGTTGAGCCCCTCTTGTTTGGCATATTTAGCAGCATGTTTCCTAAGCTCTGCGCCATACTGGGTCAGACCAAGGTCCCTCAAGCCAAGTATCATGTTTCCAACAGTAGTCAATCCAGGTCAGAAGTACCAGACAGATTCCCAAAAAGGCACGCAGGTTCTGCAATGCTTGTCCCTGTGAAAGCAATGGATTTCCCAGGTCCTCTTTAATAATAGAAACAGAGAAATATGATGACAGAAAAAGACCATATGGCCTATCTAGTCTGTCCTTCCATAACAACTACAACAGTCCCCTTTTTTCCTTTAGTAATCCTCTGTGTTTGTCCCATGCTTTTTTGAATTCAGTTACTGTCCTCATCTCTACCACCTCCACTGGGAGACTATTCCACGGATCCACCACTCTTTCCGTAAAGCAATATTTCCGCATATCACTCCTGAATCAATCCCCCATCACCCTCATCCCATGTCCCCTCATAGCAGAACTTGTTTTCAATTGAAAGAGGCTCTCCCCTTGAACATTTATGCCACGGAGTATTTAAACATCTCAATCATATCACCTCTATCCCGCCTTTCCTCTAAGGTGTACATATTAAGATCCCTAAGTCTGTCCTTATATGCTTTATAATGAAGACCACTAACCATTTTAGTAGCCACCCTCTGCACCGACTCCATCCTGTTCACATCCTTTTGAAGGTGCAGTCTCCAGAATTGCACACTATACTCTAAATGAGATTGCACCAAAGACTTATACAGAGGCACTATCACCTCCTTTTTTCTGCTAGCACCAAGCATTCTTCTAGCTTTTGCCGTCGCCTTTTCTACCTGTTTAGGCTACTTTAAGATCATCAGACACAACAACGCCTATGTCCCGCTCTTCTTTAGTGGACAAAAGTACTTCACCCCCTATACTATTTTGCTCCCTTGGATTGCTGCAGCCCAAATGCATGACCTTACATTTTTTAACATTAAATCCCAGCTGCCAAATTCTAGACCATTCTTCAAGCTTAGCTAGATCCCTCATGTTATCTACACCTTCCTGGGTGTCTACTGTACTGCAGATTTTGGTATCATCCGCAAAAAGGCAAACCTTACCCGACAGCCCTTCCGCTATATCACTAACAAAGACGTTAAAAAGAATCGGCCCAAGGACAGATCCCTGGGGCACACCACTGGTAACATCCTTCTCCTCAGTGAGCTCCATTTACCTGTACTTTTTGTCGCCTCCCACCCAACCAATTTCTAACCCTAGAAGTAACTTTAGGGTCCATCCCTAGGGTGCTCAGTTTGGTTTTTTTTTTTTTTAAATAAACTTTATTTATTAACCAACAAAAAAAATAACAGCCATCACCAAGCCAAGCAACAAACCCCCGGGCAGGGTGTACTCTTATCCCTGCCACAGGGAACCGTGTTGTACAGGCTTACAAGGCATCAAAAGACAGTTCCATAGTTTTTACATTTTATGTATTTAAGAAAAGAACACCCCCCTCCCTTCCCCACCCCGTCGCAGTCCACAGCCCCCCCAGAACCAGCCCAATTCAACCTCATTGGGAACCTTCCCCCAACTCGCCCCCACTAGTCATCATCTATTCTTCCGATACCACTAAAAGCCCACATTAAGCACTTCATTCCTACAATACGGCCCTAAACTCTGAATATAAGGTTCCCATATTAATATGAACATGGACCACCTCTTTATCTGGCCCCTAGCTCTCCAGCGTTCAGTCAGCATCAGATGATGAAAACTATTGCGCCACTCCAAGAAAGTTGGCGGGGAGTTATCTCGCCATCTATGTAGTATCGGACCCTTCCCCACCAAACAGGCCTTATGCACCAGCAGCCGCTCCCCTTTCCCTTTCAGCAGGGTCTGATTCAACTGGTCCAAGACTACCAACGATCCCGTCCAGGGGAAACGCTGATGTAGCAACCCCACTATGCAATGATGGATACGGGACCAATAAGGGCGAATACGCCTACACGTCCACCACATATGGGTTAGGTCAGCCAGTGGCTCAGAACATCTAGGGCAAGACCCATCCTGAGTAATATGAGTACGCAAGGCCCGTCTAGGCAAAAAATGAACCCAGGTTAATGCTTTATATTGTACCTCCCTCCACCGGGCCCCCTCCGCATGGGTAACTAAGCGCCTCAAGGCCCCGATAAGGGTTCCGCGTGGGACCTCCCATCCTAGTTCCCGGGCCCAAGCCTGCTCGACCCGGTCATAGTCCGGTATAACACCAAAGCACTCGAGCCTGGTCTTCAACCTTGCTATCGACGGCGGAGCATCACCCCCAATATCAAAGAATGCAATAATTTTGCGCTGATCGATCTGCCGTAAGTTTCTCCCGCGGTAGTGATGCCACGTAATGAACAGTTTGTAGATACGCAAAATATTGACAGGAAAAAAGCTCGTGCTCCTCGCACAACTCTAAAAAAGGTTTTGCACTTACCCGACAGATCCACAACATGTCCTACAGGCCGCAATTCCTTCGCTCCCCAAGACTGAAACGCTCGAGATTCAGAGTCCGGAGTAAAATGCACGTTACCTCGCAATGGCAACCAACTCGAGACCTTCCAGTCCCGATTCCAATAGCCATTCAACTGTCGCCAAGTACGGCGTGTTGAGTTCATCAGGACATTATACTTAATTCCACTAGGCAAATAGGCACTCTCTACGTGCAGAATCCCCAGCAGTGAAAATGGGGCGACCACGGCCATCTCCAAAGCCCTAGGTGTGTAAGTATCTGTCCCCCCCAACCAATCTCCCACATGGCGCGCCTGACAGGCCAAAGCATATAACCATAAGTCGGGCAAGCCAATGCCTCCTCTACACCAAGGTCCTATCATACGGTCAGCGGTATGCGAGCTCTTGCCCCCTCCACAAAAATCCCTGTATTTCTCTTTCCAAGCGGCGCAAATCACGACGCAACAACCAAACTAGTAAGGTCTGCAGCCAATATAGGATTCGTGGCAGGACTACCATCTTTACTGCTGCCACTCTCCCCAAAAGCGACAGCGGCAGGGGATTCCAGGCCCTCAATTGAGTTCGCACTCCGGACAAAAGTTTGTCAAAATTCGTATGGTATAACTCCTTAGGGAGGCTTGTCAGGACAATACCGAGATAAACAAATTTCTGTTCCGCCCATTTCAAGGGGAAATGCCCGCTCCACCCTCCCCGCAGCCGTCCCCCCACATCTAGTTTCGTGAGAAACTAGCTCAATTTAAAGTAGACAAAGTGATGGGACTGGATGGGATACACCCTAGAATACTGAGGGAACTTGGGGAAGTTCTAGCAACTCCACTGACTGACCTTTTCAATGCCTCGTTGGAGTCGGGAGTGGTGCCAAAGGACTGGAGAGAGGCTCATGTGGTGCCTTTACACAAAAGCGGAAGTAAGGATGTGGTTGAAAACTACAGGCCAGTTAGTTTAACTTCGGTGGTGTGTAAATTATTGGAAACACTGCTGAAAGAGAAAATAGTGAGGTTTCTGGAGTCCAGCGGATTACAGGATCCGAGGCAGCATGGATTCACCAGAGGCAGGTCTTGTCAGACAAATCTGATTTCTTTGACTGGGTGACCAGGGAGTTGGACCGAGGGAGAGCTCTAGATGTGGTGTATTTAGATTTCAGTAAAGCCTTTGACACTGTTCCTCACAGGCGACTTATAAACAAACTGAGCACCCTAGGGATGGACCCTAAAGTTACTGCTTGGGTTAGAAATTGGTTGGGTGGGAGGCGACAAAGAGTACAAGTAAATGGAGCTCACTCTGAGGAGAAGGATGTTACCAGTGGTGTGCCCCAGGGATCTGTCCTTGGTCCGATTCTTTTTAACATCTTTGTTAGTGATATAGCGGAAGGGCTGTCGGGTAAGGTTTGCCTCTTTGCGGATGATACCAAAATCTGCAATAGAGTAGACACCCAGGAAGGTGTAGATAACATGAGGAGGGATCTGGCTAAGCTTGAAGAATGGTCTAGAATTTGGCAGCTGGGATTTAATGTTAAAAAATGTAAGGTCATGCATTTGGGCTGCAGCAATCCAAGGGCGCAATATAGTATAGGAGGTGAAGTACTTTTGTCCACTAAAGAAGAGTGGGACCTAGGCGTGGTTGTGTCTGATGATCTTAAAGTAGCTAAACAGGTAGAAAAGGCAAAGGCAAAAGCTAGAAGGATGCTTGGGTGCATACGGAGAGGAATGGCTAGCAGAAAAAAGGAGGTGATAATGCCTCTGTATAAGTCTTTGGTGCGACCTCATTTGGAGTATAGTGTGCAATTCTGGAGACCGCAACTTCAAAAGGATGTGAACAGGATGGAGTCGGTGCAGAGGGTGGCTACTAAAATGATTAGTGGGCTTCATTATAAAGCATATGAGGACAGACTTAAGGATCTTAATATGTACACCTTAGAGGAAAGGCGGGATAGAGGTGATATGATTGAGATGTTTAAATACCTCTGTGGCATAAATGTTCAGGGAGAGCCTCTTTTTCAATTGAAAGCAAGTTCTGCTACGAGGGGACATGGGATGAGGGTGAAGGGAGATAGATTCAGGAGTGATATGCGGAAATATTTCTTTATGGAAAGAGTAGTGGATCCATGGAATAGTCTCCCAGTGGAGGTGGTAGAGATGAGGACAATAACTGAATTCAAAAAAGCATGGGACCAACACAGAGAATCTCTAAAAGTAAAAAGTGGACTGTTGTAGTTGTTGATATGGAAGGACAGACTAGATAGGCCATGTGGTCTTTTTCTGTCAGCATGTTTCTATGTTTCTATCTAAGGCCTCCGATTTATCTTTATTTATACGAAGGCCCGCAAACCTACCATAATCCGCGAACTCGGCCATTAATCTTGGCAGAGACTCACGAGGGGCAAGCAGGTGCACCAACATATCGTCCGCGAAAGCCGATATCTTAAAGCCTTGCGTACCTATTTCCACCCCACATATCTTCTTATCGGATTCTATTCTACGAATGAGGGGGTCCAGGGCTAAAACAAACAACAGGGGAGACAAGGGACATCCCTGTCTAGTACCTCTATACAAGGAGAACTAATCCAAGAGGACCCCGTTACAGAGCACCCTAGCCGTCGGGTTCACATAAAGGCTCTTCACCATCCCACAAAAGGAAGGACCCAAGCCATACCGCGGTAGCAAACAATGAAGATACTGCCAATTGACCCTGTCAAACGCCTTTTCGGCGTCAAAGCTCACCAACAGTGACTGCACTTGTTGCTCATGTACCCACTCCAGAGACGCTAATATTCTATGCAAATTACGTACCGCATATCGACCCCTAATAAAGCCAACTTGCGACTCATGCACTAGGTCACCCATTAGGACCACTAATCTTTCAGCCAAGATTTTCGCCAGAATCTTCATATCAAAATTCAACAAGGAAATTGGCCGGTAAGAGGCCGCCTGTGTTAGGTCCTTATCAGGTTTGGGGATCAGCGTAATGTTCGCCTGATTGTCCCCCCATTTCATGGCACCCCTCTCCGTTCATCTCCGATACGTCTCCACTAGCATAGGGCCCACCCAGTCAGAGAGTATTTTATAAAATTCCGCCCCATAGCCATCCAGTCCAGGAGCTTTATAACAGCTAGCAGACGAGACCACCTGCTGCACCTCTTGTAGCGTTATGGGCTGTCCCAAAAGGGCACGCTGCTCCTCAGTCACCTGTGGCAACTCCATGCCTTGCAAATAAGTTTCCATCAGAGAGGGTGTTATCTCCTCTGCAGCATATAATTTTTGGAAAAAAACTTTAAACACCACACTTATCGCCTCCTTTTTATTTTGGAGTTTTCCTAGCTCATCCCGAAGAGCTGCTACCAACCGTCCACTGCGCTGACCCTTCAGGCACCTACCTAACAATGTACCTTGTTTATCTCCAAAACAGTGTAGCTTATATTTATAGTACATTATGGATTTCTTAGCCTGTTGATGCAGCAATTCGTTCAAGGCAACCTGAAGCTCACACAGTCTCTTCTTATTAGACATCGTGGGGGTGTGCCCACTAAGACGTCGTGCCTGAGTTACTTGCTTCTCCAGCTTGATTATTTGCTCTGCTATCAATCTTCACTTCCGGGCTACATAACCAATTATCTCCCCCCTTAACACCACTTTAGCCATCTCCCAAACCAGTTCCGGGTCATCCCTATGAGCCTGGTGATTCACCTCAAATTCCTGCCAGCATTGACGCAAAAATTGCTGAATTTGAGTGTCCTTATAAAATTCAATTGGGAATCGCCATATACGCGTGAATCCAGTTACTCCCCCCCATTGTAGCTCCAACCAAATCATAGCATGATCCGAAATCTCAATAGGTCCTATCTGAGCATCCCCAGTACCCGCAAACTGGCTCGCTGAAATCAAGAGATAATCAATGCGCGCACTGGTACCATGCGCCCGCGACGAATGAGTAAAATCCCTTTCAAGGGGATGTATCAATCTCCAGGGATCTACCAGACCCAACCTAGTCCGAAAGCTCTGCAATGTCCGGGCAAGAAGCTGCCGTTCTCGGGTGCCGCTGCCTCTCGAGGTGTCAAGGTCCACATCGAAGACCCCATTAAAATCCCCATCCAAGATCAGTGGCACGTCCGGCAGTTGTTCAACTTTGGCCGCGAGCCGATTGAAGAAATCCGGATATCGCGTGTTAGGGCCATACAAGTCACCCAAAATTATCTCCCGATCTTCCAGCAAACCATGTAGTAACAAAAATCTCCCATGTGGGTCCACAACCAGACGTTCCAAGAGAGGACCTTCAACATGACTCAACTATCAGGGGTCCAATCGTCCACATTAAAGATAGAATTTCAGAGGGAACCCCCCCCCCCCCAGCCTGGGGCTGCCTCTCATATCCCTCCTCCCTTAGGGAGCCAGAACCCTGCAAGGGCTGTAGACTGCGACATGTACCCCAACTCTCCCCCCCCCAACTCCCCCCCCTAACCAACCTCTACCAGTACCACCTAGCCTAACCATAGACTAAACCTCCTCTTGTGGCATTCGGGCTCCCCCCCAACCTATAGGATCCCTACAGGCCAAGCTTACTAACCAACCTAACCACCCCCCCGTCATCATGCCCCCCCTAACACCCCTACTCATATTGAGCCTTTACCCCTCCGCAGTGTACTCCCCTCCCAACCACCTTCAAACTTCGTATACCCACACCGTCTCAGATTTTATCTTCCTCAGTACACCACATCCGGGGCAGGGGACCCCCAGACCCTGAAGGCCTGTTAAACCACCAAGGACTACCCGCAGACCCCAGGGCACATACAGAATTTGGGCCTTACCCGGGCCTCGAGGTAGACCCCCCTACCCCTGGCCAGCTCCTTCCCCCAATCTCTCAGTCCCGGGAAGCCACCTAATGTCCAACCCGTGAGCTGGCTTGCGCCTATACGAAGGTAGAGGCAAGGCGACCTGATGCGATCCAGTCGCACACGGAGCCCTTATGGGGCAGCAGCCCAGCACTGTATGGAAGAGCCGCCAATAATTATAGCCTTCGGTCACCCTCATCCTTAAAAACGCAAGCCTTTCGCCTCTCAGATCCCTGTCGCGTTCCCCGAGTGGGGCTGGGGAATAGCATGTCATAACCCTTATCAGGACCCCATGCGCAGCCCCGAAAGACCGGGCCCCGCCACTGGGCGGTTCCACCACCCTCCTACACCCCCGCCCATGGACCTCCAAATCGCTGGGTTCGCAGCCTCCCCTAAGCCCCTTGTCTTTTCCCCATCTGCAGTGTATAAGGTCCCTCACCTTCCAAAAAGTATAGCACTCCCAACGGGGCAGTACCCTGTCATCAGGGGCGGTCTAGGGTCGGGCCTTAGCAGGAGTTAAAAGTAAAGGGAAACCCCAAGGATTGAGCTATCCCCGGCCCAGCCAAACACCTCCGAATGATAAACTCAGCGGGGCACCGTCAATTCCCAGCCTCTATATCATGCCGGGAGGACCAGGCAGGGGCCGCCCCCATCCTCGCTCAAGCCCAGGTCCCTGGGAGGGGCAAACAAGTAATAACAGTGCATGAATAACATAACTCTTAATCAGACACATTTTCTGTCATTAAAGTCTGAAGAAGATTAAAACAAAAACACGCTCGCACACAAACTGCCACCCCCAAACATCAACCAAGAGCAGTACACCCGTAAACTACAGTGCAGTTTAAAAAAAAAAAAAGGGAGAGAGAAAATAAAAAAAACCCCACTGTGGCGGGGTACTCCCGCCTTAAGGGCACATTAGATTAACAGTCTTTTCACCATACTCCAGTCGCCCCGATACTTCCAATATCTTCCAGTTACAAGGCCATGCCATCCTTCAACTCTCCGGGGGCGCTTCGGTGTTGTCAGTCAACTGCTCCAGAAAGGTTTGGGCCTCCGCCGGGGACGACAAGATCCGAGTTCGTCCCTGGTATTCTACCCGAAGCTTGGCCGGATAAAGCAGGGCAAAACGCACCCCTTTGTTCACCAGTTGAGCACAAGCGGCAGTGAAGGCCCGTCGTCTCTGGCTGACCAACAAGGAGTAGTCCTGGAAAACCAGAATTTGTTCAGAGCCGCCCGATGGCCTTCTGTGTGCACGTGCCGCTCGCAACACCTCCTCCTTTTGGCTAAAGTCTAGGAAGCGTGCTATGACTGAACGAGGGCGACGATCATGATCCCGCTTCGGGCCCAGTCGATGCACCCGCTCCAGCTTGATGGGGCCCGTCACCTTGCCACTCAAGTTTTCCTCAATTCAAGCAATCAAGAAGCTGCGAAGGGCGCCATCTGCCACACTCTCGGCTATCCCCACAAATCTCAGATTTTTACGGCGTCCTCGATTCTCCAAATCGTCCAATTTGTCTCCCTGCTGCTTCACCATAGCCTCCAGGGTCTGCACTTTCGCCATTAAGGAGTGCTGGGTATCTTCCAGGTCAGAAATTCGCATTTCTGCCTGCTCCATGTGGCCCGTGAATTCTGTAATGTTCTGACTGACCGCCTGAAGCTGGTCTGCCAGCTCCTGAAAGCGGTTATCCAAAGCCCGCACTACTGCGGCGCTTACTTCTTCCACCATCGAGTGACTACCGTCAGAGGATGGGATTTTGGGTGCTCCGTCAGCCATTTTGGTTTCCGGGGCCCGGGTCTTCTCCCTTCTCAGCAGTTTTGCGGCCATCGGGCTTCCTCCAGCGCTCAGAACGCTGCGTGCCGTCTCTCGGTAATCCAGTCTTCTAGAGCTCGGTGGGATCGGTGTCATTCACCCACTGTTGTCGCTGATTAGTGCCGTTTGTTCGGGGATAGGGCCCGGAGCTGACCACCACACGTCTGATCAGCTCATTACCACACCGGAAGTCCTCGCTCAGTTTGTTTATAAGTCACCTGTGAGGAACAGTGTCAAAGGCTTTACTGAAATCTAAAGACACCACATCTAGGGCTCTCCCTCGATCCAACTCCCTGGACACCCAGTCAAAGAAATCAATCAGATTTGTCTGACAAGACCTGCCTCTGGTGAATCCATGCTGCCTCGGATCCCGTAATCCGCTGGACTCCAGAAACCTCCCTATTTTCTCTTTCAGCAGCGTTTCCAATAATTTACTCACCACCGAAATTAAACTAACCGGCCTGTAGTTTTCAACCACATCCTTACTTCCGCTTTTGTGTAAAGGCACCACATGAGCCTCTCTCCAGTCCTTTGGCACTACTCCCGACTCCAACGAGGCATTGAAAAGGTCAGTCAGTGGAGCTGCGAGAACGTCCCCAAGTTCCCTCAGTATTCTAGGGTGTATCCCATCCAGTCCCATCGCTTTGTCTACTTTAAGTTGAGCTAGTTTCTCACGAACACAGTCTTCTGAAAATTGTTCAAGATGTTCCTCGCTTCTGTTCCTGTTTGTGAGTGTTTTCTGAGGTCCTGCTCCTGGTTCTTCATCTGTGAACACAGAACAGAAATTTGTTGAGCAATTCCGCTTTATCCTCATCGGCTTCTACATATTCCTCCCCTTCACCCTTGAGTCTGAGAATACCACTTTTGCCCTTCCTCTTCTCACTAACATATCTGAAAAATGTCTTATCCCCCCATTTTATTGCATTGGCTATTTCGTCCTCTTTTTGAATCTTTGCTTTCCTGACTACTTTGCTAGCTTCTCTAAGTTTTTCCAAATATAGATGCCTGTCTTCCTCTCTCTGTGATCTCTTGTATTTCATGAAGGCTTCCCTCTTTTTCTTCACTTTTTCAGCTACTTCTTTCGAAAGCCATGGCGGTCTCCTTTTCCTTTTACCTTTATTTACCTTTATTTAACAAAATGGTTGGTTGCCCTTAAAATATCCCCTTTCAGTTTTGCCCACTGTTTTTCTACATCCCCCTCAGCTGTTCCCATCCCACTAACGACTCCCTGAGGTATTGACCCATCTTGGCAAAGTTAGTCTTCCTAAAGTCTAAGACCCTCGCTTTTAATGGATTCTAACAGCCCTAGTCCTAATACTGAACCACACCATCTGGTGATCACTGGATGCAAAATGATCTCCCACTATAACATCAGAAACACTTTCACCATTGGTAAGCACCAAGTCCAGTATGGCCCCTTCACGTGTGGGGCCTCTTACGAATTGCTTGAATAGTTCTCCCTGTAGAGAATCCAGGATCTCTTTACTTCTAGATCAGGGGTCTCAAACACGCGGCCCGCGGGCCGCATGCGGCCCGCGAGAGACCTTTGTGCGGCCCGCGATGCCCAGGAAAAAAAAAAAACGGCCTTCGGCCCGCGATGCCCAGGAAAAAAAAAAACCGGCTTCTGCTGCTGCTGCCGCCGCAGGAAAATTAAACTTTACAAAAAAGCTGGCTGCTGCCGCGGCGGTAGCAGCAATATCGCAAGTCCCGCCCCCATCCCTTCCTGCTTGCCTTGCTTGTGAGTTCTTCTCTGCTTCGCGACTCTGTTAAGCTCGCCGGGGCAGATGGGAAATTTCCCATCTGCCCCGGCGAGCTTAAAAGAGTCGCGAGGGAGAAGCTCTCCCTTCGCGGCTCTGAAAGCCGAAGCAGAGAAGAACTCACAAGCAAGGCAGGCAGGCACGCAGGAAGGGATCTGCCGGGGGAGGGAGGGAGGGAGGGAGTAGGACTGGATGTGGGCTGCTGGGGGGGAGCAGGACTTGATGTGGGCTGCTGGGAGGGGGGGGGAGCAGGACTTGATGTGGGCTGCTGGGGGGGGAGCAGGACTTGATGTGGGCTGCTGGGGGGGGGAGCAGGACTTGTTGTGGGCTGCTGGGGGGGGGAGCAGGACTTGATGTGGGCTGCTGGGGGGGGAGCAGGACTTGATGTGGGCTGCTGGGGGGGGGAGCAGGACTTGATGTGGGCTGCTGGGGGGGGGGTAGGACTGGAAATGGGGTGATGGGGGTTAGGACTGGAGGTGGTCTGATTGGGGGGCTAAGACTGAAAATGGTGTTATGGGGGGGCTAAGAATGAAGATGGGGCGATGGAAGGGTTAGGCCTGGAAGTGGGCTGTTGGGGGGCTTAGGACCGATAATGGGCTATGGGGGGGGGGGCTAGAACTGGTAATGGACTGGGGGGGGTGCTATGACTGGAAATGGGCCGAGTAGAAGGGGGAGCTTGAACTGCAAATAGCTGATGGGGACAGGGTCTTGGAATGGTAATGGGCTGAGTGGAAGGGGGCTTGGAAAGGAAATGGGCTGGGAGGGGAGGGAGCTAGGACTGGAAATGGGCTGATGATGCGGGGACTAGAAGGGAGCGGATGCTGGGTGGGGCAGGAGCTAGAAGGGAGTTGATGTTGGGGGACGATTAGAATGGGATGAGGCTGGGAGAGTGAAATGGAGAGGGGAAATATATTTAGTGTGGGAGGGAAGAAAAATCTACAATTGGCCGGGTATTGGGAGAGTAAGTGGGGATTGAGGATGGAGGGGTAAAATTTGAGTGGATGAAATAGGAATGAGGAAAGAGCAAAAGGAGAATGATTAGTATGTTAAAGCAGATGTAGAGAGAATGGAAAAAAACTAGGAAAGAAGAAAGGACAAATGGACAGCAGACGATGGAGAGTTAGCAGAAGACACGAAGAAACCAGAAGAAAGTGGCTGGAACAATTGCAACTGAAAAAAAATGCACAAAAGGTAGAAAAATATCTCTTTATTTTGAATTTATTAACTGAAATATGTCAGCTCTTGGAAATGTGCATCTTTAACGTCTGCACTTTATTTAATACAAGAGGAAATCAATGTATAGTTTTATTTCTACAGTGTTGTACATTCTAAGTTTGGCTTTTGGGGTTCCCAGTTTAATTGTCTTCCTGTTTCTAAATTGTGATTCCTTGTTTGGTGATGGTGTATGTTCTGCATGTGTAACTGAGCTGAGGTATTCTGTTTATGTAATTCCTATTTGACATTGCCACTTGTTCTCTTTCCCGAGTAGGTCATGTATTGTTATTCTCTGAAATGTGTTGATTTAATATTTGCAGTGTTGCCTTTTGATAGTTAGGGTATGGTGCTTTGTGAGTCCTGGTAGTGCTGTTAGGACACGGCAGGTTTGCTATGGGTTCTAAATGAGCAGTGTTTCTAGTAGTTCCTAATGTGCCTGGTGGTTGGCACTGGTTTATAGTAATGTAGAAATCTTTTAGTCTTTCTTTATCCATACACTCATTAAGAGGCATGTTTACTAAAAGTTAGTGTATGGTAACATTATGCAAATATTTATGCAAATGTGCCCTTATGCAAATGATGCCCTTATGCAAATGAGGCCTGCGTCTTGTGCGGCCCCCGGGTTACTCTACAAGTCCTCATTTGGCCCTCAAAGCAATTTGAGTTTGAGACCCCTGTTCTAGATGATACTGCGGCAGGAATGTGCCAATCAACATCGGGCATATTGAAATCCCCTATCAGTAGCACTTCTCCTTTCCTAGCAATGCTGTGTATGTCTTCAATTAACTCTCTGTCCACCTCTGCCTGTTGTTAGGGAGGTCTGTATATCACGCCAATGCAGATAGATTTCTCTTTCCCTCTTTCTAGTTTAACCCACAATGCCTCCTCTCTCCCTTTTAAGCTCTGTAATTCCAAAGCTTTAATAGTATTTTTTACATATAGTGTCACTCCTCCTCCCCTTCTTCCTACCATGTCCTTTCTGAATAAAGTATAGCCAGGTATAGTTACATTCCAGTCATGGTTTTCTGTGAACCATGTTTCTGTAACTGCTACTAAATCCAAGTCGGCCACTCCCACCAAAGCTTCAAAATCAGGGATCTTACTTCCCATGCTATGGGCATTTATACACCCTGCTTTCCATTGTTACCCCTGTTACCCATTTTCATAAAGGTATTTAATGTATCACTTACCTGGGGGCTTTCTTCACCCATCCCCAATGAATCTAATTTAAAGCCCTCTTCAGTAGATTAGCCAGTCTACTACTGAAGACGCGTCAACCTTTCTTGGATGGATGGATGCCATCTCTGCTCTGCAGCTCTTGGAACAGCATCCCATGGTCTAGGAAACCAAAACGCTCTCGATGACACCATCCACTCAGCCATGCATTCGTCTACAGGATGCGAGCCTCTCTGCCTTGGCCTTTACCAATAGTTTAGACCTTTCTTCCAGGAATTTGTCCAAACCTTTCATAAACCCAGCTACACTAACAACTTTTGCTACATCCTCTGGTAACTAATTCCAGAGTTTGATTACGCAGGTCCATAGGCTAACTGCAGGGAGGCAATTATATCCCCCTGCAATTACCGCATTTCAGTGTGGCAAAACAGTTGCAAGTGCAACTAAGGCCACATACTGAGGTGGTATTAGTTGCACTCGTGCTGCTTGCACTGAGCCATTATGTTAGTTTCTGCCGACAATGCAGATGCCTTTGTGTGAGAGTTCTTTCACTCGCCTCACTCTGCAGTAAAGTATAATTTTGGGAAAGAAATCCTGTAAACCTAAAGAGGAATGGGCAAAATCATTTTTTGACTACATATGTCTGTTCTTAGTTTGTATTGATATATTCCCTACTTTGTGAAGATCTATCTCTATTCTGCATGTATGACTGAGGCAACATGCTCGGTTAGCATGGAGTTTCTATGTAGGTGTAGTAATCCTGCTTGTTCAGTTTTCTGAATAGGAATAGGGATGTTTTAGGGCCCACTGCAATATTTGTGGTGCTGCCCTTTCTGGGTATGCTCCATGTTGTGTGAGTTTTGGAAGTTAGTGATGTTATGGAATAGTAGATTTGATCTATGGGTCCTGTACTCTGGGTTCTTGGTAAGGTCAACTTTAGGGTGTTGGTTGGGGGGGGGGGGGTTACTGGAATATGTAGTCTTTGAGATTTGCAGTTTAGTGTTCTTTATGCTGACAAATTTAAATTTAAAATATTTTGTCAGGTCAGATTCATAGAAATTTCAAATTTTAAGGGAATGTCTCCATTTATTTATGTTTAGAAGCCTGGTAGCTTCACCACTGCTGAGTTCTGGACTTTTCCAACTCTAGCACAATCCAATCCAGTGTTTGAATTCATGGCTACCAGGATTAGTTTCTTATTTTATATCTTCCCTCCTCATCAATAATCTGGTCATAGTGAAATAAATCTGATATGCAGATTGGTGATGGTCTGATGGGGGGGGGGCTGTGTAAGTGACTTTTCAGTAATCAAATTTAATGTTTTATTATGTTTGTTTTATTGTAACATCTGTTTTACTAAATTGCATGTATGTTTGGAAGCCACCTAGGATTTTAGATTGGTGGCATATACATTTTAAAATATACTAAATTTAGGAAATAATGCTGTATCAGTCTCCGCACATGGCCCTGCATCACCCTCATGTCGCACCTGGGAGGAAATAGACGGGGGTGGGGGGGGGTCACTGGGAGGTGGAGGAAAGCAGAAACCTCAGATAGGAACCAGCATGATCAAGAATAAAATTGTCAGACAACAAAGGTAGAAGAGAATTTTATTTTCAACTTAATGAAGTCTTGGTGCTATTTTATATTTTATAAAGTACAGGGAAATGTATCTCTATCTATTTCTCTGGTGTTGCACTGTATGCAGAATCTGACTTTTTGGGGTTGCAGTTTAATTTTTATCTACATATATTTATTATTAGGTTATGGTCATTTATTCTGTAATTTGGTGAGGGTCTGTGTTCTGAGTTTGTGGCCAAGGCCAGGTGTTCTGTTAACATGGAGTTTGTATGCAGAAATCTGTACTGTTGTAATCTGAATTGTTCAGCTTTTCAAATAGCTGTTTGGATGTTCCAGGACCTGCTGCAGTATTTACAGTTATGCTTTTCTTGGGTAGGCTCCTTATGTAAGTTTTGGAAGTTGAGCTGCTATGGTAAAGTAACATAGTAACATAGTAAATGATGGCAGATAAAGACCAGTGTGGTCCTTCTAGTCTGCCCAGCAATATGGCAGGAATAAGTGCACCCCTTCCCATGCAATGTTCCCTCTAATTTTCTGTAGGCTGTGTGCGCATAAAATATCAGCTGTGCAGCTTTTGAAGGAAGGTAAAATTTTTGTGTGCCACATAATGACACGCTGAGTTATATACTTTAAAATTTGACTACATGTCAGAATACAGTATGTACACCACATTAATTTTAAATCAAATTAAATGTACATAGACGATTACTCAATGAAGCGGAAAATTTCTAGTAATTACAATCACAACTTTTAAATTTTAAGACGTCTGTGCTGTTTTCTATCAGAATCAGAACTGTAATTTTTGTGCGCTCTGTTGTAAAGTATGTGCGCTTGCTCGGCTAGGTGTGTGCACACGCACACACGCACAGCTTAGAGGGAACAGTGTTCCCATGTCTTTTAGGGAGTAGGTGCACCCTACCCATGTATTTGCTTAGTGGTGCACCCACCAGGAGCAGTTGCACCCCTACCCATGTCTTCACCCCTCCCCATATCTTTGTTTCTTTGTTTAGGGGTGAACCCACCGCTCCTCCCCCCATGGAGAAAAATGGAGTATCTTGGGAAGAGGAGCCAGAGCTCTCCTACTAGTAGGTTCATCCTATGGTATGGTAGGTTTGCTCTACAGATCTTCAGTGACTTTGTTGTAGGGTTTTGTATTAGTTCCCAATATGCCTGGTACTGGAGAATGTTTGTTAGTGTGATGATCGGAAATCAGATTTTTTTTAAAGATATTAAGTACTGTGGGCGAATGTCCTAGTTCTGCTCTGCACCCATTGTTGAGGGAGGGGGTTCTGTGGATGCAAAATAAATGTTCAAAAAGAAAAAGCAAAAACTATAACACAGTTTATAACAAAATAAACATGAGTTATAATTTGGTATTATAAAACAGTACTGAGGTTCTCGCTCTTTCTTTTAGTTCCTTGGTGTGCAAACATCTTGCATTTCCTCCATTATCTAATCAGCTTTTTGGTTTGATTCAGTCCCTGACTGAAGTTTTGAGAGAGCCTCCCCCCCTGATCTGGGGGGGGGGGAGGGGGCGCCATCTCATTGCTCGCCTCAGGCAGCAGATTGCCTTGAGCCGCCCCTGTGTGGGTTGGCTACTATTGGAGACAGAATTCTGGGTTCAATGGACCTTCAGTCTGAACCAGCATGATACATCCTATGGCTGTTAATCGGACAGCAATCTGCCAACCATTCTCAGGAAGACGGTGCAGACTTGGCCTTTGCTGATTCACTTTTGACTGTGCTCTTTTTATACACGATTTAAAATGAAAAAAAGAAGAAAAGGCAATTTTGGTCATGTTCAATGTCTACTTCAAAATATAGTTTGGTTTGTTCTTTACTATTTTGCTAGTTTTATTTTAGTTAATTCATACTAAGTATAATCCTTTCTGTGGGCCCAATCAGAACTGAGTAAGGGTCTGCATTCCCTTCCAGGGCTAAATCTCTTTTCTAACTCCCACTGTTCTTTCAGTCTTAGCAATGGATTATCTGTTGGAAGAAGATTTACTTCAGGGCCCAAGTGCTAACAGGGAGCTAAGTCATAGGAATGTTGGATTGGTGTTCTATTTTAGCTTTACTGAGAATATTTGTAGGAGGAGAATAAACAGAAAAGCCATACTATAGGTGAATTGGTCTCACCACCAATAAGCAGCTCTTGAGAACAAACCAGATTTCTAAGCCCTTGGAATTTAAATCAGTCCCTGAGCCCAATGCTCCTTTGTTGTTGTGGGATCTCATTAGGATCTATAGATAGGGAATTTCTTTACTCCCCTAGCAATTCCCTCCTCATACCTTGGATTCAGGGCTTGTTCCTCCTCAGCACCTTTATCCAGGTATCTGGGAGTTACCTCTGCTAGCCTCTCCTATGGATGAGCTTCTTAGGGAAGATCTGTATCTTCTCCTTCTTTCTGTCAGGTACCACTTAGACAACCAAACATCTCTCCTATTTCTTCTGTTTTTATGGCATAGGGGTATTTCTAAATAAGATGTCCCAGACATTCAATCTGCCTCCTCTCACATTCAGGAATGGAAAAGTAGACTAAAATCGTCCTTCCCATAGTAAGGAAATTAGCAGAAGGGAACACAAGTATTTCTAGTATCATCAAATGACTCTCTTTCCCCTGCAGTACCACGTCTGTTTTTAAGAATGAAAGCTAAACTCAAAGAATGTTTCAGTAGAGTTAGTAGACTCTGCTTCTTTCACTTTCCGGAATAAACCCAGAGGCAGCAGGCTAGAAATGCTGCTCCCTTGGTATCCAGCCAAAAGGTCCACACCTCCAACCGTGGCCAACCCAGGTCACAAGTACCTGGCAGGATCCCAAAGAGTAGATCCATTCCTTGTCGCTCATTCCCAGGGATAATATAGCATCAGAAAAATACTCTGGCATCAAACCCTAAATGGGTACCATAACAACATGATATACTCCTCTAAGCTACTCTGTTTGATATGTCCCTTCTGCTGGATATCATTTCCACATGTTTTAAATAACAAGCCATGTAGGTGTGATGTTTCAAATGTATTTTTGTTTATTATAGCATGCAGTATTTTTTAATTGGTTTAAAGCCCTCCTTCAACAGAGCTGACTGAAAAGCAATTTATAGAGTAATATATGGTCGTTGAAGGAAAATATGACTTTTACATCAAAAGTTCTTCTCTGTATAGTTGTCTCCAGCACATTGCAGGAGCTTTGTTTATCTGGTCTTCCCTATGGAAACCTTACGTGCTGCTTGTATTAAGCTTTCTTACCCTGTCAGCTGTCAAGCAGAAGGTCGAGCTGCTGTCGAGCTGCATTCTCAGCACTGTGCACATCAAATTTTCTTTTCTCCTTCACTGTATAGTTTGTGTATTTAACTACTTCTGTTGGGAAAATCTTTCATCATTTTACCACTGAGTACAAAATCTCTTGATCTGAGTGTTGTTAAATCTGCCCTATCTTGGGAAAAGGCTTTGCTCTGAGGCTTCTATACAGCAACAGGATAAAACCAAAATAAACGGTACCATCTAACTTCTGAACCATCTAACATCTCAACAAATAGGGGTGCCCTACATGGAGTGGTGGTTCACCCCTAAACAAAGACATGGGGAGGGGTGGCCTGCACAGAGCAACAGGTGCACCTACTCTTGCCATCTTGCTGGGCAGACTTGATGGACCATGCTGGTCTTTATCTGCCGTCATTTACTATGTTACTGTGTTTCCATGCTCTCCTCAGGCTCTTTGGCTGCAGGCTGACTAGGGAAGGGAGGGCACTCCAGTAACAATCTTTCTCTCGCTTTCCTGGCCTGCAAGCTGTAGGCTATTTGCTCCCAGTGGAAGTACCTTGCCATACCCTCCTTCCAGTTGATTGGTCCTCCTGCCCTAGCGCCTCAGTATTTCTTATCCTAGCTGGAGTGGATTACCTTCCTGTAGGGACCTGCCCAAAAGTACTTCTTTCTTGTGGAAAAGAAGGGGATTTATGAGGATGGGAAACATGTGCCTGAAATTCATTTAAACTTTTTCTTTCCTTGCCTAGCCTCCCTGCCACAGTCTAAGCTGAAGTAAACAAAATTCAAAAGCTCTCAAAAAAGAACAAGTGGACCCCAAAGGTATCTTAGAATAAAACACCTTTGATGGTGATCTCCAAAACTCAACGGCTCGATATTCAGCAGTGGCGGCTAACCATCACCGCTGAACCCGAGGCCCAGATATTCAATGCATTGATTATCCGAGTCAGCCGGATAGTGTGGAAGCTAAGCAGGCAGCAGCAATATTCAGCTCCTGCCCGGTTAACTTCTGCGATGAAAGTGAGGCAGCTCTTTACGATGCCTAACGTTCACTACTTAAGGATAACCGGGCAGTGGCCGCCTCTGTGGCACCTGGGGCTGAATATCCAGCTCGCTGAAATTAGCACAGCTAGCAGATCTGCTAACCACGTTAATCACTCTGAATATCGGGCCCTAGGTACTCGTACAATATAGTAAAAGGAAAATAAAAATAAAAAAGGTAAACTCATTCTAAATCAAAAAGTCTGTAGTTCAAGTCCTGAGACATGAAGTAGCTCCTCTGTATTTCTTCTCTTCCCAGAATGGGCACCTAGGACTCCTTCAGAGATATCTGCAAATCACTTGCAAAAAATATAAAACTCCCAGTGTTTTGTACCTTAAGTGGGCATTCAACTCCTTCAATACTGAACCCCTTAACTGGAAGTACAAAAATGGGGATCTTCAATTTCTGTTTCAAGAGAATAAAGGTAAAGCTTCAAAAATCTCAAAATTCCTCCTTAATCAAGTGTTTTGGATGCAGCAGGGGGACCAGCCTCTAGCACTTGGTGTTCTGGGGCTCTCAGTGGTAGAGATGGGATGCACTTTTCTGATCCCGTTGATCGTACTGAGGTAAACGCACCTCTTAGGACAGATAAATCCTCCTGACACTCCTAAACTGAGTCCTTGATACTTCATTTCTCAATCTCCTCTGGGTCAGTTCCAGTTCTCCATTACTATCACATGTAGCTGTTGTGCAGCCCTCAGGAAGAATGCTTCCTAGGCTCTGTTCTAGCTCCCTTTGCACTATTGCAGTCTTTTCTCCTTTCCTGGACGTCTGTGAAGGACACAAGAAGATGCCTGACCCCTTGATACAGGCCTTTTATCCAAAAGTAATGAAGGAGTCACCCCCTGACCAGTGACTGACAAATAGGTCAATCCTCCATGACCTCACAATACAGGAATGGTCTAGTTAAGAGCAGGGATTCCAGAATGTTCCTCCATTTGAGCAATAGAGGGTACATTGTGGTGGTCCTACTATACAATCCAAGGGTCTGATTTACTAAATTGCATTAATGTGAATTATGCATTTTCTTAGTATATAGATCACATTAACAATAATGGTACTTATGCTAATGTATTAATGTGCATTAACCCAGGTTAATAAATCAGGCCTTAAGATTGTTGCTGGGATAGTAGTAGGGGAAGGGACTTGCCCAACGTGGGATTGAGTATCAGTGAGATTTGAATCATCGCTTCCCTAGTGTTTAGCATGCTGCTCTAAACATCAAGTACACATAGGTTACAGAATAGACATTTGGGACCCTCTGTCCTTTACAGACCAGTGCTAAATATTGGTGTGGCTTCCTCAAACATTCTACGATCATGTTAGTTAATTTAATTTAATATCAGATTTTTATATACCCAGCATACCCTAATAAGGGACCTGGGTAGTGTACAAAGTTGAAAACTAAACATTACAACAGAAATACATATTAAAAACCAAACATCACATCAGGCCACCCTTAACATAAATACAATTCATCACAATATCTGTCCTGTCAAAAATAATTTCTATCATTAAAAAACTCAAATCAAAATAAAATTTAATATCATCTAAAAGCTAAAGCACCCACCCACTTCCTCATATACTCTTTCACAGTACCTTAAATATCACTAAATTATAGAGAACATTATAATCTCTCCATCAAATTTTTCAAAAGCCTGCTTTTGACCTTCACAATACCTAGAATATTACTAAGAACAATGTAATCTTTCCATCAATTTTCTGAAAAGCCAGGTTGCAACCTTTTTACAAAATATCACATTCCTTTCTCTTAAATACTGTAATATTGAAAGTTTACCCTTCCTATAGACTGTATTACCCAGCCAGCCATGTTTATTTATTTATTTAATCAGATTTATATACCACTTTTTCCTTCAATAAAAGTGGTTGACATCACAATATGGGTCTATATTGAACAAGGGGTGGTGGTGACAAGACGTACATAAAGACTTTAGATGCTTGGTTCTTATCTTCACATTTAAACGTATTAGTAGATAGGGGTCTTTAGTTTGCTTGATCATAGGATACCATGAATAAGAGCGTTTTGAGGGATTTGCGTAAATCCTTGAGGTCATTTAGCGCTCGTAGTTCATCTGGGAGGGAATTCCAGAAGGCCGGTGCTAAGAGTGTTATAGCTCTGTTGGAAGTTACTTGTTTTGTCTTATGGTATCCTGTGGGAATGCGGAATCTATTGCTGTCATTTGCTTGTCTGGGCCGGTTGGTTGTGTCCCTGGTTAGTAAACTGTGGAGGACATCTGCTGTCCATAGGTGCATGATCTTGAATATGTTTATGGTTGTTTTGAATCTTGCCCATGCAGAAATTGGTAGCCAGTGCAGTTGCCGAAGTATAGGTGTGATGTGCTCGTGCTTGGCTGTGCCAGTTATGATGCGAGCTGCAGTATTCTGCACCAGTTGGAGTGCATGGATAGATTGTTTGGGTAGACCTTGGTATAGAGAGTTTCCGTAGTCCAGTATTGGGGTGATGACTGCCTGACATACGGTGTGGAAATGGTCTTGGCCGAGGATCAGTTAGAGTCTCCTGATGAGCTTTAATCGTTGGTATGCCTTTGCAGCAGTTTTGTTTATATGAGATTATAAGTTTAGATTCTTGTCCAGGGGGATACCTAAGTATTTCACCTCGTCCTTTATTGGTATTGTTCAGTTTAGGATGCTGATGGCTTGAGGTGGGTTGCAATTAGGTTTTCTGGATATGATTATTGCTTCTGTTTTGTCAAAGTTGACTTTCAGGTTATTATCTGTGAGCCAGTTGTTCATGTCTTTGAGGCACCTGGTCATAAGGGTTTTATCGGGAGCGAGTGTGTCTATTGGGGCATACACCATGATGTTGTCAGCATATAGGTGATAATGCAACATGTGGCATTTGATAATGCCACAGATTGGTTGGATGTAAATGTTGAATAGTATGGACGAGAGAGCTGATCCTTGTGGTATTCCTTGGGTGATAGTGAACTGTATTGATTTTCTTTGGTCGCATGTTTTGCTTGTTAAGTCTGCTGCGTCATAGTATTTATGACAAAAAAACATAATAGCACACCATATGTGAAGTCTGTGTGAGACTTCCTTTCCATTGAGACCAAAACGTTATAGCAAAAGCATAGTCTTAATAGAGAAGTTATTCATTATAGATTGGTACACAGCAAACTTTAAAATGCTTTTGTATTGCCCTTTTCTTGAAATACCAATCAGGGATAAGAGGTTTTTCAAACTTGTAGAGATGCATAAAAAGATATCTGTATGTGGTGGGGGCAAACACAGTGACGGAATTCAAAATGGCATGGGACAGACACAGTGGATCCCTTTACAGCAACAGGATAAAATCAAAATAAACTGAACCATCTAATTTCTCAACAAATAGGGATGTCCTACACGGAGCGGCGGGTTCACCCCTAAACAAAGACATGGGGAGGGGTGGCCTGCACAGAGTGGCAGGCGCACCTACTCCTGCCATCTTACTGGGCAGACTAGATGGACCATACTGGTCTTTATCTGCCGTCATTTACTATGTTACTATGTTTTCTCCTACGCTTCTATGTAGAGCAGTTCTTATATATTCTATATCTCCCACAGGTGCTCCTTGTGGTCTTGGGCAAGCCACTTAACCCTCCATAGCCCATGTTCCCTGTAAAATAGTTATCTCCAAGTTATAATGCCCTGTTCAATGTAATTTCAGTTTGTTCAATGTAAACTGCACTGATGCAGAATAGCGCGGTATATAAGAGAATGTAAATAAATAAATAATCTCAAACTTGTAATTTGAAAACATAAAATTTTCCCTTTCTTGAAATGCCATTTCTCTTCCCATCTTTTAAATGTGACATTACATAATTAAGCAATTTCATACACTGGATGATGAATTGTTTCTTTACAGATCCTGTGTGTTAGCATTTTATCCCCTGAGCATTTTTCAAAATGAGCATTTAGAGCTATTCTGTTTTCAGAAATGTAAATGCAGCTCCTCTTCTCAGTGCCCATTAGAAACCAGGGGATCGCTTAGTTTTAAGGCTAAGTTGTACAGACTTACTTTACATTCTAGTTTGGATTCTCTGTGGAGGAGAAGGTGCTCTCTACTTCAGGGCCCAAGGTGTATTTGTGTAGCTCCTCTGCCCCCTTGCTGGTAACTCCCTTTAGGAAGGCAGGAAGAGTGGTCATCACTGATTTAGATTCCAATCCTCTCCTCACCTTAGAAAACCTGGCATGGATTCTTTGAAGAAATCTGGCAATAGTAACAGGTTCTAACTGCAACTTCACGGCATCACAGTGCAAGATGCAGAACAGGAGCTAGATAATTTCTTCCATAGACTTCTGTAACATCCTTCTTCCATATCGTCCCTCCAGTGCAGTCCAGGAACTTGTAGGTAGCGCCCCTCCACCAGCAGCTTCAGGACTAAGCATATCAGAGCCTTGATGTCACTGTGCAAGAGCTCCCCCTTCAGCTCTAGACTCTAGTATACTTAGGGGCTTGTTTACAATAACGATCGGAAACCGCGGCTTTGTAAACAAGCCCCATAGTCTTTAGCAGCTGATGAGCACCCCTTGTGTAGTGGACTTCACAGAAGGGCTAAAATCCATGTGGGTAAATTGTTTCCTTAAGGGTAAATTTTTCAATATATGAAAGAGAGAAGGCAGTGTATAAAGAGGCTGGGTTTCACCCCTCTGATCATTGGTGTGTGAGGGCTAGCAGTGAGGCAGTGACTGTTGATTTACCACAGGATGCTTGATTAGGTCTGGGGTGGCCCTGAAGTTAAATTACCTAGTGGTCCAGGTCCATTTTCCCCCCCAGCTGGACTTCCCATCGGGTCTTTCTTCAGATCCCTTGGCGTCCTGCAGTGCTGTGGAGTGCCTGGCTGGCATCTGCCTTGGTTAAGTGTGTATTGTTAGCTGGAGGAGAAACTTCAGCCTTCGGGGGTTCTTTGTGACTGACCGGTGGTAGAAAGTGAAAGTAAGCGGAGAGCTCAGCGCTCAGTGACATGCATATTTTCTCAGGCCCAGAGAGCGTTTTAGCAGGTTGAGTCTTTCCGTGGGAGGGGTCTCTGCTTCAGATCGGTTGTCTCTCCCTCCTACAGTCTTTAGGCCATTCGAGGCCAGTGGATGTGCGCTGCGGTTTCTTCATGCTGTGGGTGTGGCGGGAGCCACAACATCGCTGATCAAGGGCTCTGCAGGGTTTGTGACAGAGCAGGCAGATCTCTGGAGCGTAATTTGGGCTTGGCTGGCATGTGGATGATACCAAAATCTGCAATAGACACCCAGGAAGGTGTAGATAACATGAGGAGGGATCTAGCAAAGCTTGAAGAATGGTCTAGAATTTGGCAGCTGGGATTTAATGTTAAAAAATGTAAGGTCATGCATTTGGGCTGCAGCAATCCAAGGGAGCAATATAGTATAGGGGGTGAAGTACTTTGTCCACTAAGGAAGAGCGGGATCTAGGCGTGGTTGTGTCTGATGATCTTAAAGTGGCTAATCAGGTTGAAAAGGCAACAGCAAAAGCTAGAAGGATGCTTGGGTGCATACGTAGAGGAATGGCTAGCAGAAAAAAGGAGGTGATAGTGCCTCTGTATAAGTCTTTGGTGTGACCTCATTTGGAATATTGTGTGCAATTCTGGAGACCGCACTTTTAAAAGGATATAAACAGGATGGAGTCAGTATAGAGGGTGGCTACTAAAATGGTTAGTGGTCTTCATTATAAAGCATATGAGGACTTACTTAAGGATCTTAATATGTACACCTTAGAGGAAAGGTAGATAGAGGTGATATGACTGAGACGTTTAAATACCTCCGTGGCATAAATGCACAGGGGGAGAGCCTCTTTTGATTGAAAGCAAGTTCTTCTTCGAGGGGCCATGGGATGAGGGTGAAAGGGGATAGATTCAGGAGTGATATGCGGAAATATTTCTTTACGGAAAGAGTGGTGGATCCATGGAATAGACTCCCAGTGGAGGTGGTAGAGATGAGGACAGTATCTGAATTCAAAACAGCATGGGACAAACACAGAGGATCTCTTAAGGAAAAAAGGGGGCTGTTGTAGTTGTTGATATGGAAGGAAAGACTAGATAGGCCTTGTGGTCTTTTTCTGTCGTCATTTTTCTATGTTTCTATGACATTTTGGGCGAACCAGCCTCTCCACAGTCCCAGGCCTTGGAGGACTCGGGTAAAGGCCCTATGGATTTCTGGGGGGAACCGAAGATGCCCGACTTGGAAGAAGGGGAGATCCCTATAGGAGACAACCCTAATGTGTTCTGGGTATTCCACAGGGACGAGCTCCCAGCATTCATTACCCATTCCCTGGCCACGCTAAACATCTCTTCCCGTCCGGCATTGGTGGAAGAGCCCTTTGGAGGATCCCTTGTTGTAGGGGTTCAAAGGCTTCCGGGTATATTTTTGCTGCACAGCGTTATTAAGAAAATGATAAAGATTAGGAGACACCTGAAGCGGGACTCAAAGGTGGTAGGGCGATGAGCTGTCTTTGCACCATTTCCCAGGAGGAAAAGGATCTCCTTAAGATGCCTAAGGTGGATGCCTTAGTCTCAGTGGTGACTAAAAAGACTACTATTCCAGCGGAAGGTGGTATGACCCTCAAAGATCTTCAGGACCGTAAGCTAGAAGCGCCGTTGAAACAAGCATTTGACGCTACTGCTTTAGCCTTGCAAGCTTCCATTTGTGGAGCCTATGCCACTCAGGCATCTATTCGTTGGCTTCAGGCATTGACTGCTCTGGAGTGGGATGCATCGGAGATGGCTCCAGAAAGAGCTAGGCTGGAGTTGGTTTCAGCTTATCTGGTGGATGCTTTTTATGACTTGGTCAGGTATCTTCTAAAACAATGGCTTCTATTATTGCGGCTAGGTATTTCCTTTGGCTGAGAAATTAGTCTGCGGGCCTATCATCCAAGATCAGGCTCAGCAGGCTTCCCTTCAAGGGCAGATTGCTGTTTGGGGAAGCTCTGAAAAAGCTGGTGAAAAATTTGGCCAATTCAAAGGGAGTGAGGCTACCGGAGGATCATCCTAAGGGTGCCAAGCAGAATGCTCCACAGTGGGGCAACCCAGAGACATCCAGAGGTTTTGCGGTAGTCGCCTTGCTCCTTCCCAGCGAGGACACTATGGGCAGCAGGGATAGCCCTTTTGAGGTCACAGAGGGGCTAGGAGGTGGTTTTCCTTTGCCTTTCAGCCCGCCATGAAGAAACCCCAATGAAGCCATGAAGGCCCAGGTGGATCTGGTTCTGATAGGTGGTCGGTTGCAAATGTTTTACTCCACCTAGGCCAGTATCATGACTGACCAATGGGTGTTGGAGATTATTCAGAAGGGCTATGGAGTTCGCCTGTCCCCTCACAGAAGCCTTTGTTCAGTCTCCTTGCCCAGCTCTGGCAAAGGCGGAGATGGTTTGTGCCACCCTCGACCATTTGCTGGCTCTAGAGGCAGTTGTGCCAGTGCCGCCAGACCAGTGTGTGTCAGGTTGATACTCCATCTACTTCATAGTACTGAAAAAAGAAGGATCCTTTGGCCTATTCTGGATCTCAAACACGTCACTCGGGAACTGAGGGTCCCGCATCTTCGCATGGAGACCCTGCACTCTGTCATTATGGCAGTAAGACAGCATCTAATTCACTGGATATGAGAAGCACTACCACAGAAGCTCTTCTGCACAATCCTCTCCATCAACGCACAGAACACTACATATAAAATGCAGGCTCTTTCCTTACTAGTTCAAAAGACATTATGGAGCAGCAGAACAAATCCTTCTTTTCTGCTACTTTTCAGAAGACCTAGGAGACAGGAGACAGACCTTCTTGGCAGGGCCGTACTAAGGGCTGTGCAAGTGGCATGGCCACACAGGGCTCAAGTGCAAAATGGGCATTGATGTCATCTCTGGGCTTCCAGGAAGCATGACGAGAGCGAGTTTCTGCATGCATCTGGGTAGAAGGGGGCATCAGGTTCATGCATCACACAGGGCGCATTTTTAGCTTAGTACATTACTGCTTCATAAGAACATAAGATATGCCATACTGGGTCAGACCAAGGTCCATCAAGCCCAGTATCCTGTTTCCAACAGTGGCCAATCTAGGTCATACGTACCTAGCAGTACCCCCAAAAGACACAGGTTCCACAATGCTTGTATTGGGTCAAGCATTGATATCCTGGGTCCCTTTTTAATAATGGTTTATGGACCTTTCCTCCAGGAACTTGTCCAAACCTTTTTTAAACCCAGCTACACTAACAGCTCTTACTACATCCTCTGGTAACAAATTCCAGAGTTTGATTACACGTTGAGTGAAAAAATATTTTCTCTTATTTGTCTTAAATAGTTTACCCTGTAGCTTCATTACATGTCCCCTAGTCTTTCTATATTCTGATAGCGTAAACAATCAATCAACGTTTACCCGTTCCACTCCATTCATTAATTTATAGACCTCTATCATATCTCCCCTCAGCCGTCTCTTTTCCAGGTTGAAGAGCCCTAATCTTTGTAGCCTCTCTTCATAGGAGTATCCTTCCATCCCCTTTACCATTTTGGTGGCTGTTCTGTGGATCTTTTCTAATAATGCTATATCCTTTTTATCTTTATCTTTATTCAAAATATTTGATAGACCACCCTTTACCGAGGCGGTAGGGCGGTGTACAATACAATAGACTGCTGGAAAATAAAGACAGAGGAACGCCAAAAAAATGATAGGAAAGAAGTGGGAGATAAAGGAGGAAGGATAGAACAGGACAGGTATCAACACAGACAGGAAAAGAGAGATAAAGGAGAGTGGATGAAATGGGGGGTGAAGGGGTGGGGATAGGTAAGGGCTGAATGGTTAGAGCAGAAGGTGTCCAAGAGTCCATAGAAGGTTACGGGGGGTAGGTGAATCAGGGACCTTGTAGTCGATGGGGAGTAACGGAAGGCCTGGTTGGCGATATGTGGATGACTAGTGGATGGTATGTAAATGACTAGGAGGGGTCGGGGAGATTGAAAGCCTGGTGAAAAAGATAGGTCTTAAGGAGGGTCTTGAACAGGGGAAAGGACATTTCAGTATGGAGGGAGTGCGGGAGAGAGTTCCAGAGAGCAGGACTTGCAAAAAAGAAGGCGGCACGGCAGGTTGACTCAAGGTGCGCATTTATGGGGGAGGGTAAGAAGAGACGATTTCCATGAGAGGAACGAAGAAGGTGAGGTACGGGTTGAAGATAGATGAGATCGGATAAGTACTGGGGTGTGCTAGTATGAAGGGCCCTATGTGTAAGAATAAGGAGTTTGTAGAGGTAGCGAGCTTTAATAGGGAGCCAGTGAAGGGAAAGAAGGCGGGGGGTGATATGATCCCGAGGCGAAGAGAAGGTGAGAAGACAGGCAGCAGTATTTTGAATGAGCTGTAATCTCCGGAGTTGATAGTGTGGGAGGCCTGCGAGGAGGGAGTTACAATAATCGAGTCGGGTGATCACCAAGGAAAGCACAAGGGTGGTGAGGGATGTGACTGAAAGCAGTGGTCGGACAGCCCTGATCCTACAGAGATGAAAAAGAGAGCTGCACACCACACCAGAGATATGCTGATGGAACGAGAGAGATAAATCGAGAGTAACACCAAGATAACGAAGAGTTGATACCAAGGGAATGGGAGAGCTGGACATGTGTGGTGACAGAGTGGGGGGGGGGGGAAGCACCGAAGGTGAACCATATGGCTGCGGACTTGGAAGGATTGACCACAAGGAAGTTGTTGAGGAACCAGTCAGAGACAGCGGTGACCAGAATTGCACACAATATTCAAGGTGCGGTCGTACCATGGAACGATACAGAGGCATTATAATATCCTTTGTTTTATTTTCCATTCCTTTCCTTATGAAACCTAGCGTTCTATTTGCTCTCTTGGCCGCCGCTGCACACTGGGCCGAGGGTTTTAACATGTTATCCACGATGACTCCTAAATCTTTTTCCTGGGTGGTGGTTCCCAATGTGGAACCTTGCATCGTGTAACCATAGTGTGGGTTGTTCTTTCCTAGGTGCATAACTTTGCACTTGTCCACATTAAATTTCATCTGCCATTTGGATGCCCAGTCTTCCAATTTATCCAGATCCTCCTGCAGTTTTCCACAGTCCTCTTGGGTTTTAACAACTTTAAACAGTTTTGTGTCGTCTGCAAATTTGATAACCTCACTAGTTATTCCCTTTTCCAGGTCATTTATGAATATGTCAAAAAGTAGCAGACCCAGTACAGATCCCTGGGGTACTCCACTATTCACCTTTTTCCATTGGGAAAATTGGCCATTTAGCCCTACCCTCTGCTTTCTATCTTTTAGCCAGTTCCCGATCCAAAATAGTACACTGCCTCCTATCCCATGACTTTTTAGTTTTGCCAAAAGTCTCTGATGAGGGACCTTGTCAAAGGCTTTCTGAAAGTCCAGATACACTATATCAACCGACTCACCTTTGTCTACCTGTTTATTCACACCTTCAAAAAAACATATCAGATTAGTAAGACAAGATCTTCCTTGTCTAAAGCCATGTTGGCTGTCTCCCATTAGGCCATGACTATCTACATGCTGTGTAATGTTGTTCTTTATGATGGTTTCTACCATTTTCCTAGGTACTGACGTCAGGCTCACCGGTCTGTAATTTCCTGGATCACCCCTGGAACCCTTTATAAAAATTGGCGTTACATTGGCGATCCTCCAATCTTCAGGTATTACAGATGATTTTAATGAAAGTTCACAGATTACCAATAGCAGGTCTGCAATCTCATATTTCAGTTCTTTCAACACTTTTGGATGTATACCATCCGGTCCAGGTGATTTGCTACTATTCAGTTTATCAAATAGTTGTAATACATCTTCCCGGTGTAGCGATATTTCTCTCAATTCCTCTGCAGTATCACCTTTAAATACCACTTCAGTCTTGGGTAACATCCCAGTAACACAAAAAAGCAAGAGACGAGATGAATGTGGATGACCAGCAAATGTTTATTCTTGAAGAACCCCAACGCGTTTTGGCGCTACCGCCTTCTTCAGGGGGAATACAACTTAAAAGCATAAACAAATTCAAATAAACATTCATACAAACAACTATAAAAAATACATATAAAAATAACTATAAAAATTAATAAATTATAATAATAATTCAGTACTTTATAAAAGTAAAGTAATACGAGAAAAGCAACGCATAAGAAACCCGATGGTAAAAATCATGATTAAAAGCGCTGACCACGGCAACATTTCAACGATTATTTATAAATACCTTATTGAACCATGTAGAAACTTGTCGGTAATATCAAAACCACTCGACTCGTAGGAAGCCTGATCGGTAGAATTGTGATTTTAAAAACGCTGCTTTCGCGCCACAATTATAAATAATCGTTGAAATGTTGCCGTGGTCTCCTTTCCCCTCTTTCCTTCTAGATGATATTAAGACTCGCATAATACATTATTTTTTACATAGGTTATTAGATGCATAGTCTTTAGGACCATAATGAACTGATCGCGGTAACATACTCTGAAGCATATATGTCTCCATCGCTGAATGCTAAGATATACTTACTTTAGGTATTTCTCTCTTTTTGGCGCGAAGGCAGCGCTTTTAATCATGATTTTTACCATCGGGTTTCTTATGCGTTAAGTGAATTTATATCACTGGCAAGTCTCCTTATAAATCAACAAGGTATTTATAAAGCAACTGCAGAAATGCTGTCGGGTCATGAAGGTCTTACATCCTTGATAAAATAATGTATGTACAAATTTCTTTCCGTTTCTCAGCAGCGCTTTCATCTGGTTTTAAACATTGGACTGATCGCGGTAATATATTCTGAAGCTTGCATGTCTCCACCGCTGAATGCGAAGATATATTTACTTTTGATATTTCTCTCCTTTTGGCGCGAAGGCAGCGCTTTTAATCATAATTTTACCAATCGGTTTTTATGCATTAAGTAAATTAATATCACTGGCAAATCTTTTTATAATTCAAAAAGGTATCTATAAAGCAACCGCAGAAATACTGTCGTATCACGAAGGTCTTACATCCTTGATATAATAATGTATGAAAAAAAAATTTCTCGTTTCTCAGCAGCGCTCTCATCTGGTTTTAAACATTGATGACAGTACGATTTAAAACAGAACTCAAACAGTGAGAATTGATAATCAAACATCAAATACTTTTAACCAAACACAAGGCCTTCCTCAAGGATCTGCGCTATCAGCACTATTATTCAATATTTACCTTCAACCAGTCTGCAACATTTTTAAACGCCATGGTGTACGATACCACATCTACGCCGACGATATTATGTTCTACCTACCATTCAAAATCCCACACCCACCAATTCAACAAATAATAAACTGCTTTAATGACCTAACAGCTTGGCTCAAAGACCACAACCTTTATATCAACTTCACAAAAACAGATATTCTCTATGTCACAAGAAACCAAACATATACACCACCAAACACCATCACACTAAATAACCATGAAATTAAAACAAAAAAAGAAATAAAATATCTAGGTGTAATACTTGATGACAAACTCAATATGGACGCACATATAAAAAACCTAACAAAAACTATACATTTCAAAATTAAGATCCTGAAACAATTACGCCCATTAATTCATCTACATGATTTCATATCGATAATACAAGCAATAATTACCCCGCACTTTGACTTCGCAAACTTAATTCTACAGGGTATCACACAAAAAAACATTAAAAAAATCCAATTAACTCAAAATATAGCAGCAAGAATTATAATGAAAATAAATCTAAGAGAGCACATTACACCTATCCTTGCTAAACTCCACTGGCTGCCTATTCATGAACGAATACACTACAAAATACTAGTTACCACCTTCAAACTAATAAATAAACTTGCCCCATCAGTACTCAATAACCTAATTTGCACAGAATCAAACAAGAGATTTCAAAGAAGTAGGAATACAAATACAATATCAATACCAAAAGATTATAAAAAAGCCAGAAAACTAACCAATAACAGGGCCTTCTCACACTATACACCGGTGCTTTGGAATAACCTACCTGATAGCATTCGTCTACTAACCGATATCAAAGAATTTAGGAAAAAATTAAAAACACATCTATTTACCTTACATTATACACCCATGGTTGGCCAAACCACACAAATTGACACAGGATAAAAACTTGTAAGATATACACCTGTTCGATCATATATGCACATAATATGATATCATAAGGTGATTCTCATGCGATTCAATCCATAAGTTAAAATAAAAAAAAAAACAAAAAAAAAAAAAAAAAACTTTGTAAATTTGTATAAAGTTGATGCATTTGTATAAAGTTCTGATACATCCAACTAATCAAGATGGATGACATCACTGTTAGAATTCTTAATTATACTGTTAAATGTAAAAAGTTAACATCTGTTTCATGTAAAACGTCTAGGACATGTACTTTCATGTACCTTAACAACTTTTCTGTTCAATGTAAACCGCACTTGATACCTGGGAAAGAGCGGTATATAAATGTGTTCTAAATAAATAAATAAATAAATAAATAAATAAATCAAAGGTTAGTAAACATAATACAATGAACTAGTCATCTATTTTTTAAACAATAGAATCCATAGGAGCTCCTCTTTTTAGATTTCTACGATATAACTTAAGATAACATAGATATATTTTATTTCAATTCAAGGCCTCCAATTACAATACATATGGTTTTTCAATAATAACCACATATTCAAAATCGTTGATTAATAAAAAATATACATTTTGAAAATTTACAACATAAGAGTTCACATGCAGTCTGTTCGGTCTTTTAGTGAAGTTCACAGTTCAAACAAGTCTACAAACGGCATACGCAGACAAGCAGACACATTCAGGTTAGTCACATAGTGTACGTCTTTTCTATTATGTGAGTCAAATAGTCCTATTGATGTCTTTCAGTAATGGAATGGTTTTGAATACTGTATATATACACTGTAATTCTCAAGTCACATAGGAGAACAGTTTATAACAAAGTTTGATTAGAACCCATTGACAGTTCAACAAATAATTAACACAACCACTATAGTTTTAATTATTTATTTATTATTCATCAACTTTCATAAACCATATAGTTTTTAAGTTCTACTGGAGAAGAATTCACCATGTAATCCAATAGATACCTATTGTTTCTTCATCAAAAATTAAAATGTTAATACACTATGAGATACAATGGTGCAATTTGTCAACACAAGGATTACAATGTACAACAATCACTAGTAGTTTTTAGTTTAAACTAGTATATGATATTTTGATTATAATTTATAGCAGAACACACATGCTTAAATATACACCTTTTATATGATATACAATGTTGATTATATTCACTATATTTGTACATTCCTATAATGTATTTTTAACACAACACAATAAGGTTTAACAATTATAGTGGTGACTAACTTAAAAGTATAGTTCATTTAGATAGTCAATGTCGCCTAGATTGTTATAATACTAGTAGCCATACTATATAATAATTAAAGTTTTAAATAAGGTGTTCATTAATCATTATTTCTCAATTTACTTGTTGTTCTGTTTATGTATATGGTTTTAATGTTATGATCTTACTTTTTGTTGTCCTGCGTTGTTAAGTTCATTATGTACAGTATTGAGTGATGAGCTATATATATGTAAACAATTTTAGATAAATTTAATGGGGTTGCTTTTCTTGTATTACTTTACTTTTATAAAGTACTGAATTATTATTATTTATTAATTTTTATAGTTATTTTTATATGTATTTTTTATAGTTGTTTGTATGAATGTTTATTTGAATTTGTTTATGTTTTTAAGTTGTATTCCCCCTGAAGAAGGCGGTAGCGCTGAAACGCGTTGGGGTTCTTCAAGAATAAACATTTGCTGGTCATCCACATTCATCTCGTCTCTTGCTTTTTTGTGTTACTTGGATGGTACTGCGAGAACACTGCTCCTTGCTGTTTTTTCTTGGGTAACATCCCTACATCTTCCTCAGTAAAGACCGAAGCAAAGAATTCATTCAGTCTCTCCGCTATAGCCTTGTCTCCTCTTACTGCCCCTTTTACCCCTTTATCATCTAATGGTCCAGTTGACTCTCTCACAGGCCTTTTGCTATGAATGTACTTGAAAAAGTCTTTATTTCGTGCATTTGCTTCCGTAGCAAGTTCCTTCTCAAATTCTCGCTTTGCCTGCCTTTGCATTTAACTTGCCAGTGCTTGTGCTGTTTCCAGTTTTCATCATTTGGCTCTTTTTTCAATTTCCTGAAAGATGCTTTTTTGGCAGCAGCAGCCTCTCTGACCTTACCTTTAAACCATGCTGGCAGTTTCTTGGACTTTCTTCCACTTTTCAGTGGAAGAAAGTCCAAAAAACTTGATTCTTGATTTATGTTTACATGTACCAGTGCTTTTTTTGAGGGGGTACTTGGTATTACTGAGTACCGGCACCTTTTTCATTGACTGCTAAAATTGACCCATGGTCTTCATGTGTTAATGAGAGCCCTGCATATAAGTACTGGCACTTTTTCTTTACTTGGAAAAATACACTGATGTTTGTTAGGATTATGTTTATTTACTACTTTCTCTACCACTCTTCATAGAGGACTATCATGGTTTACAGTGCAATGCTAATAATTAAATACAAACAAGGACAGATGAAAGCAAGATAGAGAGTAAAGGAAATCAGGATGATGAGGATCAGTGGCATACCAAGGGCGAGGTGGTGAGTGCGGCCCGCCCCGGGTGCTGGCCAGGAGGGGATGCACCCCCACCAAGCCCATGGAGGCAGCACAGAAAAGATATCATCATGCTGGCTTCCCACACTGTCTTCGAGGGCCTGGCTGCCTTCCTCTCCCAGCCGAAGTCTCATGAATCATGAGACTTTGGCCAAGAGAGGAGAGCAGCCAGGCCCATGGAGACAGTGTGGCAAGCCATCTCGAGGGTAAGTTGTCTGTGCTGCCTCCATGGGCCTGGCAGCAGGGGTGGGGGTACATGCCCTGGGTAGCGAGGGGTCTAAGAATGCCACTGGTGGTAAAGTCAGGTAGGTTGGAGAAACAGAGCTGCTCTCGCGTATTCTCTCCACACTCAAACCCTTATCTTGATTCAAAGGCCCTTGAGAAAAAGTAAGCCTTCAATGCCACTTTAAATCTATAGAGAGAAGTCTCTGCACGAATATATGGTGGAATAGAATTCCACCTAAGAGGTCCAAGGTAGTAAAATGACATGTGACAGCTAGATTCCAATCAAACCCAAGGGAGGGCAAAATTAAGAGATTACTATTTTGGGAGAGTAGTGTTCTACCTGGCACATAATGAACTAGCAGATTAAAGAGATATATTGGAAGCCCAGTGTTACATACCTTGTGAGTTAAAAGTTAAAACTCTGAACTTTATTCTGTAGTTGACTGGCAGCCAGTGTTGCTCAATTAACAGTGGCATCACATGATTGAATTTCATAGCTTGGCAAATATGTTGTCCACAGTCTTTTTATAGTAGTGAGCCTTAAGCCATTGTAAAATGAATTACAGTAGTCTATGCAGCTAATAACCTGTGTATGACCAAAAATTAATTTTTATTTTATTTATTTTACAGGATTTATTCCGCCCATAAGTACAACATCTAGGTGGTTACATAATACACACATAATAATGAACACATAAAAGAAGACATCCACACAAGATTGCTAGGTTATCTTTCTTTAAGAAGAACCTAATTGCCCTAATGCATCGCAAGGCAAATAAGCATGTTTTGATAACTGAAGAGGCTGGGGGGGTGGGGGGTCTTGTACTAAAGGGAGGTAGATGGCAGCGAATGTCTGGCATGCACTAAAAGCATGCCTTGGATACACTGTGCGACTGATCCTGCGCTAACTGTGCATTCCGAGTTAGGGGCACACTAAGTACATCCCACGCAATTAGTGTGGGTTTACTTAACACCATCTCAATAGGTGGAGTTAGGTGCACCCATGCTAACGTGGCTCCACATTAAATGCACAGAGCTCACAACATGCTGTCCACATCCCCCACAATTATTGGTCTGCAAACTGCATAAATGCAGAGCCGGTGCAAGGATATGATGCCCCCTAGATGAACTCTCATTCCTGCTGCTCCCCTGCTCCTACCCCCGTTACTGCTGCGGTCCCTTTCTGGGCTCTGCAGTGACCGCAATGACATTAAAACGGCAACACAGCAGTTCCCAAAGCCTCCGATGCTGGGTACTGCTGGTGTTGCGCTTTGAGCAGTCGCTTCCATCCCCCTTCCCCCTTGGAAGTGGCTGGTCAAAGCACAGCACCAGCAGCACATAGCAACGGAGGTTTTGGGTAAGTGCTGCGTTGCCGTTTAATGCCATTGCTGCTGCTGGTCCCAGAAAGGGGTGGCAGTGGCAGCAGTGGGTCACCCTAGAAAGGTTGACACTCTAGGCAACCACCTAATTCATCTAACAAGGGCCACCAGCCTTTTATAAATGCCACCTGAATATGCCCCCAGTACTTCAAGATAATCCATGTGAAAATCTGCTAATAGACTTGCCAGGACATGTCTGAGAGTTTCTCTGTTCATAACTATGCATCCCTTCTCTACCACGTGCTAAACAAGAATAAGGAGTAAGGTGTGATAAGGTTTGTTGTGTAGGCATAGGTTGACTGTCTAACTCCTTGTCCCAAGGGCAAGCTGAGAGGAGCCTGGTTTTATTCCATTGCCTGCAGAGATGTAGTTATGATTTCCCTATTGAGGATAACATCTCCCTGCATGGAGGGGTGAAAGAAGGACTGGCTCAGCTTGCCCTGCTGGGTAGGAAAGCTCTCAGTGCCAGGGCCTCCAAATGGTTTAGCTTTGTGCATAACATGACAGCAATGAACCTCTCTCTTAAGTCCCAGGGTATGTGGAGTATGGTCAGTCTATCTATGGATGCAGAAACAGAAAGAAGGGTGACGGTCCAAGATTAGTTGGAACCACTAGTTGAAGGAAATTCTTTGAATAGTAAAAGTGAAAAAAAAAAAGTGGAACAAAATAAAGAGCTTCTGGGGTTGAAGGAAGACGTTTTAATACTTTTTGGGCTATGTCTCTTGGTTGTACTGCAGCTTTATATCACAGCCAGTCAAATAACGAGAGCAACATGCAGAACGTGATGAGATTCTTTCTGTGCTGTTTCAGAGTGCAAATTCACCTGCACCAGTGGGAAGTGCTTGTATCTTGGCTCACTGATCTGTAACCAGCTGAATGACTGCGGAGATAACAGTGATGAAGAAAACTGTCCACTAGTAACAGAACATCCTCCTCCCGGCATATTCAACTGTAAGTACAGCATGTGGCGGCTGCAGGTTTTGTGGATGAGCTAGAGAATGGAAAGCACTCTGGGATCACTGGTACAGTGCAGGTGTGAATTACATAGCCAGGGTTTCTTCATCTGCTTTCAGACTCCAACTAATTGGTGGCTTGTTTATTTAACTTATTAAAGGTACCAAAGCTAATGTGATAATACAGCACTGTCTTCTTAATCAGTGCACTTGTAATTTCTCTTGGTGTTTCATAAGAAGAGGCAAGTACATTTAAGGATGACTTGTTTCACCCTCTAGTATTAGCTTGAATTACCTTGCAAAAACAACAGAGAACTGCTTATTGAATTTTGTTTTGTCCAGACTTATGATTTAGGTTTGGATTGTATGCAGCCATCATGTGAATTTACAAGGTACTGTGTGATGTCTGGATGACTTGGAGGAGTCTTCTAAGGGCAGAACCAGATTTCAGATATTCTGCGTCTTTGTATATGCTATAACTACTACTACTATTTAGCACTTGTAAAGCGCCACGCACGCAGCGCTGCACAGCTGACCTACAAGAGACAGTCCCTGCCCGTCAGAGTCATGCTCATCGGAGCTTACAATCTAGTTAGAAAACAAGCCTGCTGTGATGGGATGATATCATGAGAACTTTTGTTTGTGTTGTAGGGACAGTTGTCTTCAGGCTATTTTCTAACAAAAACAATACACGCAACAAAAAGTGCCACTTTGTCTTTTTTAGAAAATTTTAAAAAAGTGCCCTGAATTTTGGGATGTTTCCTTTTTCTTTTGGAAATGAAAAAAACCTGAATATTAAATATTGAAAACTCCCTTGGGATTCTCCAATGACTTTCTTTAGGACAAATTGCCCTCAATTTATGAAATACTTACATCTCAGAATTGCAAATCTAGTTCATCTGATAATAAGACCATTTTAAACTCACCTCAGCTTTCATTAGACATTTATTTTGGCAGGAATATGGTTCACAACAGTTACAAATTATGTTGGAAGTTGCTTTCAGTTTACTGTTCTCTACATGAAAATATAGTTCTAGATCTAAAAGTCTTAAAACACCATTATGTCAAATTAATTTCAACATGCACTTTACCATTATATTACTGTTTTAAATACCCAGCATTAAAGAAGAAGTCAGTCCAGTCTTAACACTTGTCAGCCAGGAGTTAGTGTGGACTTCTTGACAGTCTCTCACTGAAGCGGAATTGATGTTCAAAAGCCTGGTCGTTAACCCATTACTTGAAAAGCAACCAAACAACACTAATGACTTGGCAGGAGGTAGATTCATGATGCCCATAAACTCCAGCTAAGTCTCCATAATCGTCCAGGAAAAACATACAGAGGTTTTGAAGACAAGCCTCCAAGTCCTTTGTCTCAGTCCTCAGTCCTTTGTTTAAGACCTTCAGTGACCTAATCAGTTATTCATTTGGTTCCAGAGTGGTTTACATAGTTTCAAAGTAATTTAGAGAATGGATATACCTGCAAGTTTAAGACAAAATAAGTTGGACATATTTAGACAGATTAACAGACACATCAAGTACACACACAGAGTCTGACAGTATCTGTCAGTATCTGACAAGATAGTTCTACAAAGAGAAAGAGACCATGAGGGAAACAGACAATAAGCCCATCAGATTTCCACATCCACGAAATGCCCAAAAGCCTTGTAAAGTATAATGCTTTAAGGCCCTGTTTAAACTTAGTGTACTATTACTCAGTTTGCCAATAGGGAGGAAGTGAGTTCCGTAATAGTGGGGCTATGTCAAAAAAAGGAAGACTGCCTTGTCACTTCATAATAGGTTCTGTTCACTAAAGGCAAATGTAAGAGATTTTCCATTAGTGATCTTGTTGGTCTTGAAGTCCTCATGAGGGTAAGATGATTAGCAGGTTAGCTGGAAAGAGTTGAGTCAAAAGCGTGATATATAAGTAGTAGTCTTTTCAATTGAACTCCGTAACTAACTGGTAAGCAATGTTCAACAGCTAGTAGTGGGTCACTCGATCAAATTGATTAGCTTTATGTATTATTTATTGCTTATTTGATAATTGCTGAACAGCTTTTTGTATTTGTCAACATGTTGTCACTGGCAGTTGAGAATGCTGTTGTGCGGACATTCCAGCTACTGGCCCACTGAAACACAACTTAAGTGGCCATGGTGTGCTAGGGAAGAGAGCGGGAAGATTAGGGGTGAGTGTGGGCATAGAGAGCCCATTGCCTCTGAATGTACAACAATTGCCTTTGCACTAGCGGCATTGTGGCAATTAACATGCATGCGCACAACAGAGCATCTGTGTGCGATGTTATGTGCACCTGCGTTAATTGAGCCACATGTTCTGGTGCTTGATCGTGCGCTGCTGGGAACTCGCTGGGCATGTCCCCGACAGCTCACCGTGGTTGCGCTTGCTGCACATTAGTTTTGCTGCTAATTGCAAACCTTTAGTAAAAGAGCCCCTAAGACTTTGCTACAAATACTGACACATACGACATTTTGCATATTTTCAAATCTTTTGAGGAATACAAGTTTAATTCCATTAAGTAAAATGTTTCCATAATCCAAACATGAAAGTACTAGTGAGTGCCCCAGGATCTTCAGTGCATCTGAGTCTAGTAAGCAACGAAAAGCACACATCCGCCATAAGGCTAGGAACCGGGTCTTTTTGATGTAAATACAATGAATCCAAAAGCTGAGACTAAGGTTGGGTATACCATGACTCATTGATAGGCTTAGTGGATTCAAATTTGTTTTCTTCTTAACAAGCTGATTCACCGCATAGCTAATGTGGGAGGAATGGGTGCCCGCAGAGACAAGAATGTGTTTCTTGATTGGCTACAACAGTGCTTTCCAAACTTTTATCCCATATGATCCCATTTTAGCAACTGAAAATTCACGTGACCCCAGATGATGAGGAAATCAAAATAGCAGGTCTCCAGCCTCCTTCCCCTTCCTCCACTCATCTAAAGGAGGAAGCAACAGCAACAGTAGTGGCAGCGCTGCAGCAGTCAGCAGGGTCCTGTGTGTCAGTGTGCGTGTGGGCTTACAGACCCCGGTATTCAGCATGGGTTTCCAGTCTAACAGGAAGCTCACCCAGGAGGGGACAAGGGCCTGTGAATGTTCATTAGCTCACAAGCCACATGCTGACTGGTGACTGCCACTCCTTGGCAAAGTCCAGAGAGAAGGGGAAATGGGCATGTTTCTGTTACCCCATCCACTGATGATGTGACCCTGGTTGGGGTCCCGACCCCAAGTTTGGGAACCACTGGGCTACAATGTCCTCCGAGGTCATAGAAGCCATAAACAGCTCCTTGACCATTTGTATCAGATCATTTAGAATTTTTTTAAAACAACAAACAATTTATTGAGCAATAGCAATGTCATTGCCAATGTATCTCAGTAGTTCATTGTAGTCATAATAATCTGTGACTCCATTTTTCTTGAGTCTGATAGAACAAAATTTCTTTAAAAATGACCTAGGCTGTGTCTCCTATACCTCCAGCCCCCCTGTCCCCCAGTTTCCACGTACCCCATTTGTCAAGTTGCCCTAATCTAAATGGGACAGAGGTAATCACCAGTTACTCCCCACCCCACCCCCAACCCCAGGTCTTGTCTCCAAAATTACATCAATTGATGCAATTTTGCTGTACAGCCTCAGGGCTGGCCAGCACCATTCTGAAAATGGGAACCAGGGGGTCAATCCTACGGATGGGCTGAATTGGATCCTGGGAGTTGGAGGACCCGGGCAGGGAAGACATTTCTCGGAGGGTTTGTAATTTTTTTCAGTGTCATATCTATTTTGTTTCTTATAAGAACTGAACTAAAAGAAACATCAAATTAAATGAATGAAATGACAGCAAAGATCAAACAGAATAAAAAGGGAAAGATACATTTTTACCGTACATACCTTTACATCAGGCTGCAGGATCTACTAGCACTAAACAAGTACAAATATAATGTTTAGTGTTTTTCCTGATTATTGCAAGCTAGAAGTTTTGTAGCTGGTGAGGTAGATATGAGAGTGAGTGTTATTTTAGAAGCCTTATTCACGATTTCCTTATGAAAAATGTGACATTTACATATGGAAATGGCATCCAAGTGTAAATAGTGATTTTAGAAAGGACTAAGGGGCATGTTCACTTAGCGGCGCTAGCAGTTGACATTACATCAGTGTGCACTAATGGAGCACATTAAAGTGTACACATGCCAAATAGAGAGCGCAAGGTTAGTTCCACGCTGTCTCCTTAGCGCATGATGAAGAAGAAAACGGGCAGGCTAGGAGCAGATCGCACACATTTCTGCATGGCGCGGTTAGCGCAGGAGTTGAGAGTGCACGTTCGCTGCCAATGCTGCAGTTAGCGGTGGGTGCACTTAACACCTCCCATTGAGGTGGTATTAAATACATCCGGATTAAGAGTGGTTACCACTGACGAGCGTTAGGGTCCAAATCAGTGCAGTACGCTGTTGCAAGTACCGCGTGTTATACCTGCAAAACCCTAACGCACTTTAATAAACATTACTACTACCACTACAACTTATCATTTGTAAAGCACTACAAGGCATATGCAGCTCTGTACATGTAAGATGTCCATAATATGTAGAAATTGCAAGGGAATGTGGGTGGGTGTGGTTAAGGTGTGGCATGGGCAGATCAAAAATTTACATATGTATTCCCCATTTCATATAGGAAACCCCCAGGTATATGACCAAAATTGGCAATGTCAGGAGTTACAGCTGCTCCCTGGCATGTCTAGGTTTCAAAAAGTGCTCATTTCGGCCAGCCCTTTACAGGAGGAATTAAGGGGAATTATCTTCCTTAATTCCCTCGTTATCTCCCCAAATTCTAATTAAAGATAGAGGCCTCTATAATTAATTGGAAGCATTATTACGTATAGGTTTGAAAAATGGCCCACATAGACATCTAAGTGCCGGCAGTTACATGTCTAAGGTGCCAAGTCTCCTCTTATTTATTTACAGTATTTGCTGTACTGTCAATCAAAAGACATTATAATCAGAGTGACTATAACAAGGATTCTCAACCCAGTCCTCAGGACACACCTAGCCAGTCGGATTTTCCCGATAACCACAATGAATATGTATGAGAGAGATTTGCATACAGTAGAGGCAGTGCATGCACTGTGGTTATCCTGTAAACCTGACTGGCTAGGTGTGTCCTGAGGACTGAGTTGAGAACCCCTGAGCTACAACAAGGATACAATTCAAAATTCACAACGTAAAAAGTGTGGATTTGAATAATGGCTCCTCTGCTTCCACATACTAGCAAATACACCCTCATTCCTCCACAGTTTTAGAAAAGGCCTCCAGAACTGTGTACATCCAGACCTTAGCGTCTCATTTCCAATCTCCATATACTATCTAAAATCTGCCTTCACATCTGGCATTACTTACAGTAAGTGTAGCAAGCCATGAATGAACTAGATATTTTACCATGACTGCATCAGTGCTGCTTTTAGTGAGGACTGCTGTATAATCTAGTCATGCAGAAACAGTTGAACCATACCTCTCCACTAGCTCTAGTCCATCAGGGATGCTTTGAGCCAGCCCTGGTCTATATCTGCTTTTCCTTATCAATATGAAATTCACCATCCTTCAGATCTGAGAATGCTTGGAGCTGAGAATGTTCATATTGGGACTGGCTCAATGTCATTCCTGCAGGGAGTGGAATTAGTTGAAAGACATGGTTTGGGATTCTTTATCTTTCTTAGACATAAAAACTGCTAAAATAAGTATTTGCTAATCAAACAAATTGCACCATGTTGCATATACTTGGTTTTGTGGATTACACCAATTGTGGTAATAAAGAAGGAAATGCAGTTGGTTCCTACAGCATGATCAGGTTTTCAAGACTTGAAATAGTGTTGTTTGGGTTATACTGTTACACCTAGAGCAGGGATTCCCATCCTGTGATCCATGGACCTTTGGGGGTCTAAGAGACCATTACAGGGGTCCGCAGGACACAGAAAAGAGACAAGAAAAGAGAGAAGCTTTTGGGGATTGGTTGGGGGGAGGAGAGAGAGATTGGAGGGAACTGTCTAGGAGGAGGGACAGAAAAAGTGATTGAGACTGGTGGGAACTAACTGGAGGGAAATGGAGAGGCTGGTGGAGGTATGAAGGGGAGGGAGATACAGGCTTGGCACTGAGGGAATGAGGTCTGGGAAGAGTGGTGGGGATAAACTGGAGGTCCCAGAACATTTTGGAAGTTAGTAAAGGGTCTATACAACTCAAAAGGCGGAGAAGCTCTGACCTAGAAAAAGAAAGTACAGGTATGTGCACACACATGCATATACACACACTGGAATTTCTAAACCAGTGATTCCCAAACTTTTTTGGCCTACCGCCCCCTTGGTTCCATAAATTTATTACAATGCCCCCCCCCCTCATCCCGTGAGGCTATTACTTCGCTCGTTTTATCTAACACGTATAATCACAGATTAATAAAAAGACTGATTTCGCAAAGATGAAAAATCTATAGTTCTCTTAGCTCACAGTTTTGCCAATTGGCATGGACGAAACGAACATGCTGCGTGCAGATTCTCCACCTTCCGAGCACTAATGTCATTTCCGCCACAGATTATTTCTTCCCACCATCCAAGACTGGCCAATTTTATTTATTTATTTAATGTCTTTTTTTATACCGTGCTCTTTAGAATCAGTGCGGTTTACAGTTAACAAATTTGTGTAGTGCAGGCAGGGCCTACACTGGACTTACAGTAAACAGGGATTTCTACACGGGACTGACAGGGTAATTATGTACAGGCAAGCTGGCTGTCACAGGTGACGTTGTCAGCTCACAACTATTTACAGGTTGGTTTAACTATGTACAGATTGACAGGTCAGAGTATGTATGTCTTCCCCTGTCGGGGGTATCATGATCTAGAGGTTGGGGCTGCACTCGTGTGGAATGGCTGCGCTGGGGATGACAACCTGGTTCATGAGAGTCACTGGCTGCGTGATGTCATTTGGGTTGGTATAGTGCTGGAGGAAAAGATAGTGCTTTAGCGACTTCCTAAAATGGGTGAGGTCAGTGATGGCGCAGATGGTCGGTGGGAGGGCATTCCAGCATGTGGGTGCAAATAGCGTGAAGGCTCTGTTTCTAGTTGATTGTGAGCATTTCATGATCGCCTTTGGGCCAGTGCCTGGTTTACAAGTTCATCGCATTTCGCTTTCGGTATATTTCGTTCGCAAATACAAATCTGACATGCTGGCAGGGCCAGCCCGTCCATTGAGCAAGAATGTTGTTTGCACAGGGCCCCGCGCAAACAACATTCTGCCCATCAGCCACTTTAAAAGAAAAAAGAAACTTGCTGCCGCTGCCGCCGTGACAGCGGCAGAATGAACTGTCTCCTGCAGTCAAGTGTCTCCCGCGGGGCCACCCTCCCCCCCCCCCCCGGCTGCCCGGCAGAGCCCGCCTCAATCACTCTCCTCGGTGCGGCTTTCAGAGCCGCGAAGGGAAAGTGTTCTTCTCGCGACTCTGTTAATCCTGCCGGGGCTGATAGGAAATTTCCCATCAGCCCCAGCGAGCTTAACAGAGCCGCGAGAGAAACTCTCCCTTCACGCCTCTGAAAGCCACACCGAGGAGAGTGATTGAGGCGGGCTCTACCAGGTAGCCGGGGGGGGGGGCCCGCGGGAGACACGTGACTGCAGGAGACACTTCATTCTGCCACTGCCATGATGGCAGCAGCAGCAGTAAGTTTATTTTTTCTTTTAAGGTTTCCCTGGGCTGACGGGTGGCAGGGGGGTTAGGAGTGGTAATGGGCTGGGGGGGGGGTTAGGACTGGTAATGGGGTGATGGGGGGGTTAGGACTGGGCTATGGGACGGGCTAGGACTGGAAATAGGGTGATGGGGGTTAGGACTGGTAATGGGCTATGGGGGGGGCTAAGACTGGTAATGGGCTGATGGGGGGGTTAAGACTGGAGGTGAGCTGATGGGGGGTTAGGATTGGTAATGGGCTATGGGGAGGGCTAAGACTGAAAATGGGGTGATGGGGGCTTAGGACTGGCAATGGGCTGGGGGGGTTGCTAGTACTGGAAATGGATAGGGTGGAAGGGGGGACTTGAACTGCAAATAGCTGATGGGGACGGGGGCTTGGAATGGAAATGGGCTATGGGGGGGCTAGGATTGGAAATAGGGTGATGGGGTTAGGACTGGTAATGGGCTATGGGGGGGCTAGGACTGGTAATGGGATGATGGGGGGTTAGGACTGGAGGTGAGCTGATGGGGGGTTAAGACTGGTAATGGGCTATGGGGGGCTGTGACTGAAAATGGGGTGATGGGGGGCTAAGGAGTGATAATGGGCTATGGGGGGCTAAGACTGGTAATGGGCTGGGGGGTTGCTAGTACTGGAAATGGGCTGAGTGGAAGGGGGGTCTTGAACTGCAAATAGCAGATGGGGACGGGGGCTTGGAATGGAAATGGGCTATGGGGGGGGCTAGGACTGGAAATAGGGTGATGGGGGGTTAGGACTGGTAATGGGCTATGGGGGGCTAGGACTGGAAATAGGGTGATGGGGGGTTAGGACTGGTAATGGGCTATGGGGGGGCTAAGACGTAATGGGCTGATGGGGGGGTTAGGACTGGAGGTGAGCTGATGGGGGGGTTAGGACTGGTAATGGGCTATGGGGGGCTAAGACTGAAAATGGGTGATGGGGGCTTAGGACTGGTAATGGGCTATAGGGGGCTAGGACTGGTAATTGGCTGGGGGGGTTGCTAGTACTGGAAATGGGCTGAGTGGAGGGGGGACTTGAACTGCAAATAGCTGATGGGGATGGGGGCTTGGAATGGAAATGGGCTGAGTGGAAGGGGGGCTTGAACTGCAAATAGCTGATGGGGAGGGGTGCTTCGGATGGAAACAGGCTGAGTGGAAGCGGGGCTTGAACTTCAAGTAGCTGATGGGGAGGGGGGCTTCAAATGGAAATGGGCTGTGAGGGGAGGGAGCTAGGACTGGAAATGGACTGAGTGGGGGGGCTAGGACTGGAAATGGGCTGATGGAGGGGCTAGGATGCGACTGGAAATGGGCTGTTGAGGGGTGCTAAGATTGGAAATGGGCTGTGATGGGGGCTTGGATTGAAATGGACTCATGGAGGAGCTAGAACTGGAAGTAGGCTCGTGGGGGGCTTGGATTGGAAATGGGTTGAGTGGAGGGGAGCTAGGATTTGACATGGGCTGATGGTGGGGCTAGGAAAGGACTAGAAATGGGCTGATGGGGTGCTGGTATTGGAAATGAGCTGATGGAGGGACTTGGATAGGACTGGAAATGGATGGGGGAGCTAGGACTGGAAATGAGCTGATGGTGGGCTAGGATAGGATTGGAAATGGGCTGATGGGGGCTAGGACTGGAAATGGGCTGATGCAGGGACTAGAAGGGAGTGGATGCTGGGTGGGGCTGGAACTAGAAGGGAGCTGATGTTGGGGGAGGATTAGAATGGGATGGAGCTGGGAGAGGGGAAAATATTTTGTGTGGGAGGGAAGAAAGATCTGGAGTGGAGGAGTGGCCTAGTGATTGGGGCAAGGTAATTCAGGCTGGAAGGTCAGGGGTTCAAATCCCACTAGAGGACAGCAACCTTGGGCCAGAAGGACTGAGATTTCTAGTCCCACAGGTGCTCCTTGTGGTCTTGGGCAAGCCACTTAACCCTCCATTGCCCATGTTCCCTGTAAGTATTAGTGTATGTGTCTCATATCCCCTCGTGTTAAATGTATCCCCCAATTGTGTTGTGACCACTTTGATTGAAGGATAAGGTGGTATACAAAACTGTCTAAATAAATAAATACAATTGGCTGGGTATTGGGAGAGTAAGTGGGGATTGAGGATGGAGGGGTAAAATTTGAGTGGATGAAATAGGAATGAGGAAAGAGCAAACGGTGAAAGATTACTATGTTAAAGCAGATGTAGAGAGAGAATGGAAAAAAACTAGAAGAGAGAAGAAAGGACAAATGGACAGCAGACGATTGAGAGTTAGCAGAAGACACAAAGAAACCAGAAGAAAGTGGCTGGAGCAATTGCAACTGAAAAAGAAATGCACAAAAGGTAGAAAAATATCTCTTTATTTTGAATTTATTAACTGGACTATGTCAGCTCTGGGAAATGTGCATCATTAACGTCTGCGCTTTGTTTAGTACAAGAGGAAATTAATTTATAGTTTTATTTCCACAGTGTTGTTGTACATTCCAAGTTTGGATTTTGGGGTTCCCAGTTTAATTATTGTCTTCCTGTTTCTAAATTGTGATTCCTTGTTTGGTGATGGTCTGTGTTCTGCGTGTGTAACTGACCTGAGGTATTCTGTTTATGTAATTCCTATTTGACATTGCCACTTGTTCTCTTTCCCTAGTAGGTCATGTATTGTTATTCTCTGAAATGTATTGGTTTAATATTTGCAGTGTTGCCTTTTGATAGGTAGGGTATGGTGCTTTGTGAGTCCTGGTAGTGCTGTTAGGATACGGTGGGTTTGCTATGGGTTCTAAATGGGCAGTGTTTGTAGTAGTTCCTAATGTGCCTGGCGGTTGCACTGGATTATAGTAATGTAGAAATCTTTTAGTCTTTCTTTATCCATATACTCATTAAGAGGCATGTTTACTAAAAGTTAGTGTATGGTAACATTATGCAGATATTTATGCAAATGAGGCCCCTTAATCAAAAGGAGCCCCGCACCGAGTCTCCGCACATGGCCTCGCACCCCCCTTGGCCCGCCCCTGCATGCTGGATGCAATTTACTGCTTATTCCCACCAAATATGCTAGTGAACCCCCCTGGTGTAATCATGTAATGTAAACATATGCACCATTGGTTCTCTCGTGATAATGCAAACATATACTCTTTTAGTATACCGTCAATTTATTGTATATTACACAATGTGTATACTTTCTTACTACTTAGTTGTTCATGCTGCTATATTGTCCCTCCAATGCCCTCCTAGGGCGCTGCAGCACCTCCACGCCACCCTTGTCTTTCAACGCCCCCCCTAGATTAGCTCAACGCCCCATGGGGTGATGCCACCCACTTTGGGAATCACTGGTCTAAACTGACCAATTTTTTCTTTCTTTCTAAGTTCTTTAATACTGCTGTATGCTTCTGATTTGTCTGCTTTGTTACAAGCATGGAATGTGACGTATAATACTGATGCTGCTTGGTTGGATAGTGAGGAAATAACGTATAATACTGTCTGAGCAGTGTCTGATAATGAACAGGCCACCTCTGATTTCTGACTTGTGCTGCCACTTGTCTAATGCACAGCCCACATCTCTGGGAACTCATGGGAATATGACAAAAACTATTGCGGGATTTAAAACCATGCAGAATTGTTAAAAGCATTTCTTGGAGTGTTCTTTTTCTTGTTTTCTTTTTGCTTAAAAGTCCGTGGGAAGCCAGTTCTGCAGAAAACCTGCAATCCTTCATGGATTATTTTCCTGTGAATTGTTTTCCGTAGGAGCTGTCTGTCTTACTGTGCAAAATAGTAGGACTTGTAAGACAGTGGAGGTGGGTAGCAAAATTGGCTCCTTTTCTTGTGCCTGTGCAGTCTGTGGGCTGCACCCAGCTTGTGAACAGCTCCATGATCGAGATGCTGCTGATTCACTGCAGCTAAAATTCCTTTTTCATCCATGGTCACTATGTCGGTTTTCTAGATAAAAGTCAAAAATGGACTAGAGCAAAAATAAAGAAATGTTTCACAGTAATATTTGGCTTTTCCTTTTTAATGGTAGTTTAAAAATAAAGGTCAACAAATAGGTAATAAATGATATCTTTTTCTTGGCCTAACTCAGGGGTTTCTCAACCCAGTCCTCGGGACACACTTAGCCAGTCAGGTATTCAGGATCACCATAATGAATATGCATGAGAGAGATTTGCGTTCAGTGGCGGCAGTGTATGGAAATTCCTCTCATGCAAGGTGGTTATCCTGAAAATCTGACTGGCTAGGTGTGTCCCGAGGACTGGTTTGAGAACCCCTGGCCTAATTTAATGTTGGTGCTTGGCTGTGCAGGGTTCTATCATTTTCATCAGGCCAGCACAGAAAAGAGGGTCCGTGCAAGGATATTAGGTGCCCTATGTAAATCGTCAGCCTTGCACCGCCTCTCCCTCCCTCCATTTACTTTCAGGAACCCAGACGAGACCATAATTTTTAATTATCAATCATGATCACCCAACACCACCCTTCCATTTCAAAAAGACATTTACCATATTTGAATCCTCCCCACCCTCCTTGCTGATGAGTCTTTGATTTGTGACTGTCAGTATCTTGCTTACCTTGCAGCCACTCTTTGCTGACAGAGACAAACAGAATTGACAGTTACACTCCTTTATCATAATGTTGGTTTTCAATTTTGACTTCAGTTTAACAGTGGGGGATATAAGTGGCATGATTTTTATTGATTCCTCTGAGATGGAACTGAGGTTGCATATGGAAAGCCCATTATAAAACTGTTGATGGGAGCATATGAATAATAAATAACAATGAATATTGCATATATTATATTTATGCCAAGGGTGAGACATGATCTGAGCAGTTTATGAGTATTGCAACCATGGGTTTAATTTATAAAAAGCTTTGTTTTATTTTTTTGCCTGTGTGGGATAAACCTTTTTATAAAGCAGGTCCCATGAGTGAGTAGTTGAAGTTATCTGTCAGAAGTGGGATAAATACATTTTAGTGGAGCTCATTTTGCACAGATAGTCCATCTGGACTGTATATAGTGGCAAAGTAAAACACTATACTTGATAGAACTGCTTTAGCAAGCCATTTTCATCAGTTGTTCATAAGGATTTGCATTCAATAACGTGGCTTTAAAAATTCGGTGCATGTTAACCTACAAATTAATGTGCATTAAAAAATTTTTATTAAAGCAAATATGTGAAGTGGAGTAAAAAGAATCTGAAAATTGGGAAAGAGAGCCTAAACGAGCAGAAAATGAACCACAAATGTTTGCTGCTACCATTATGTATCATTTATATAGCGCTACTAAGCATACAATGCACTGTGCACATACAGCACGCATAAAAGACAGTCCCTTCTCCAGAGAGCTTACAATCTGTTAAGACAGAAAAACTGAACAGCAGGGGACTAGGGAATATTAGGAAAATGATTATAAATACGTATGTGTGAAAACAGGAGAATAAGCGTTCCAGAATCCATGTGTTGGTGGCCACTAAACTTCAAAATCCAATGGCAAATGGCTACTATAAAACACATTCAGCCAGCTGCTTTCATCAGCGAGTAATTAGAAACTTGAGAGGAATATCAGCTGCTCTGATAATACCGCTCTTCCCTCTTCTTCTCTTTCAGGGAGCACTTGCTAACATGCATTAAGAGAACAACGCATGATATTTGACTCTTGACATTCTTAAATGGCATTATTGTGTGTTAGTTTAAGGCAGCATGTGTTGTTGCATAATGAGACACAAACCATGCAAATGCATACCAAGCACCTCATTATTATGCAAACTGAATAACGTAACTTGCGTTGAAGTTCGCTAGGTGTATTATTACTGGAAAAATAAAGCCTGCTGAAAGCTGGTGTTATTTTTACTGCCTGAGAGCATGAAGCCACTAATACCTGGCCCAGTACTCCCAAGTGCCTCTTCAGACTCCCACCCCCAAAGTTACCCTGAGGATAATCTCCCCCCCAGAGACGTCCCTCCACCTCAAACCCCTGAAACATAGAAACAGGACGGCAGAAAAGGACTACATGGCCTATATAGTCTGCCCTTCCATATCAACTACTATAGTCCCCTTTTTTCCTTTAGAGATCTTCTGTGTCTGTCCCATGCTTTCTTTAATTCAGATACTGTCCTTGACTCCACTACTTCCACTGGGAGACTATTCCACGCATCTACCACTCTTTCCATAAAGAAATATTTCCACATATTACTCCTGAGTCTATCCCCTTTCAACCTCATCCCATGTCCCCTCCTAGCAGAGCTTGCTTTTAATTGAAAGAGGCTCTCCTCTTGTGCATTTCTGCCATGGAGGTATTTAAATATTTCTATCATATCTCCTCTATCCTGCCTTTCCCCTAACATATACATATTAAGGTCTTTATCTGTCCCCATATGCTTTATAATGAAGACTACTAACCATTTAGTAGCCACCCTCTGCACAAACTCTGTCCTGTTTATATCCTTTTGAAGGTGTGGTTTCCAGAATTGCACACAATACTCCAAATGAGGTCGCATCAGAGACTTACACAGAGGCACTATCACTTCCTTTTTTCGACTGGCCATTACTCTCCCTATGCACCCAAGCATCCTTCTAGCTTTCACCATCATCTTTTCTACCTGAAACAATCATGCCAAGGTACTGCTCTTCTTTTATGGACAGACGTACTTTGCCTCATACACTGTACCGCTCCCTTGGATTTTTGCAGCCCAGATGCATGACCCTGCATGATTTAGCATAAAATCTCAGCTGCCACATTCTTGACCATTCTTCAAGTTTATCTAGATCCCTCTTCATGTTATCTACTCCTTCCAGGGTGTCTACTGTATTGCAGATTTTGGTATCATCCGCAAAGAAGCAGACTTTACCTGAAAGCCCTTTTGCAATATCACTAACAAGATTTTAAAAAGAATCAGACCAAGGACAGATCCCTGCGGCACAACACTGGTAACATTATTCTCCTCAGAGTGAGCTCCAATTACCTGTTCCCTTTGTCGTCTCCTACTCAATCAATTTCTAACCTGTCAGTCACTTTAAGGTCTATCCCTAGGATGCCCAATTTGTTTATAAGTTGCCTGTGCAGAACGGTATCAAAGGCTTTAATGAAATCTAAGTACACCACATCTGGGGCTCTCCATCGATCCAACTCCCTGGTCGCCCAGTCAAGGAAATCAATCGGATTTGCCTGACAAAACTTGCCCTGCCAAACCCATGCTGCTTTGGATCCTGCCATCCATTGGACTCCAGAAACCTCACTATTCTCTCTTTTAGCAATGTTTCCAATAATTTACTAACCACAGAGGTTAGACTAACTGGCCTGTAGTTTTTAGCCTCACCCTTGCTTCCGCTTTTTTGTAAGGGGACCACATGCGCCATTCTCCGGTCCTCTGGGACCACACCTGACTCTAAGGAAGCATTGAAAAGGTGATTAGTGGAGCAGCTAGAATGTTCCTAAGTTCCTTCAATATTCTTGGATGTATCTCTTCCATCGCTTTGTCTGCTTTTAGTTTAGCTAGTTCCTCACAAACCAAGTCTTCTGAAAATTGTTCAAGATCCCCTTCACTTCCGTTCCTATTTGTGGGTGTTTTCTGAGATCCTGCTCCTGACCCTTCGTCTTTGAACACAGAACAAAAATATTTGTTAAGCAATTCCACTTTATCCTCATCATCTTCTACATATTCCTCCCCTTCACGCGAGTCTGACAATACCACTTTTTCACATCCTCCTCTCACTAACGTTTCTGAAAATTGTCTGATTCCCGCATTTTATTGCATTGGCTATTTCTTTTTCTTTTTGTATCTTTGCTTCCCTGACTACTTTCCTAGCTTCTCTAAGTTTTCCCAAATATAAATGCTGGTCTTCCTCTCTGGTATTTTATGAAGGTCACCCTCTTTTTCTTCACCTTTTCAGCTACTTCTTTTGAGAACCATAGTTGCCTCTTTTTCCTTTTACATTTATTTATTTTTTGACAAAAAGATTTGTTGCCCTTAAAATATCCCCTTTCAGTTTTGCCCATTGCTTTTCTACATCCCCCAGCTGTTCCCATCCCACTAATGACTCCTTGAGGTTTTGTCTCATCTCAGCAAAGTTAGTTTTCCTAAAGTCTAAGACCTTCACTTTTGAATGGATTTTATCAGCCCTAGTCCTAATACTGAACCACACCATCTGGTGATCACTGGATGTGAGATGATCTCCCATTATGGCATCAGAAACACTTTCCCCATTGGTAAGCACTAAGTCCAATTGGTCCCTTCACATGTGAGTTCTGTTGCCAGTTGCCTGAATAGTTCTCCCTGTAGAGAATCCAGGATCTCCTTACTTATAGATGATACTGCAGCAGGAATGTGCCATTCTATATCTGGCATATTTAAATCCCCTATCAGTAGCACTTCCCCTTTCCTAGCAATGCTGTGTATGTCTTCAATTAACTCTCCGTCCACCTCTTCCTCCTGTGAGGGAGATGTATATCACACCAATGCAAATGGATTTCCCTTTTCCTCTTTCTAGTTTAACCCACAGGGTCTCCTAGCTCCCTTTTAAGCCCTGTAATTCTATAGTTTTAATAATATTTTTTATATATAGTGCCACTCCTCCCCTACTTCCTACCCTGTCCTTCCTGAATAAAGTATTGCTTGGTATAATTACATCTCCAGGAACAAGCAGGAATGTAGTCTTCACCTATGGGTATCATCGGTATCGACAGAGCCTGCGCGGGAACGCTCCTCAGCATCCAATAGGAACGCTTTTGGGAGCATCCCTCAGCACATGCGTGCTGCCTTCCTGCCTTTCCAATTGTTCCTCTTCATTTCTTTGTTTTCTGCGGAGCCAACAGGACATATTCCCTGTCACTGCATAAAATTTCTTCTTTAAACTTGTTTTCTTGTGGTTGCGTCCGCCTCCGCACCACACCTACTGGTACCGCCGGTTCTTTTTACTTCCTTTCTAAAAAAAGATATATTGTTGTGACCCTCGCCTGGGCCAAAGGCTTACAGGCATAGGGCTGCCAATGTTTGTCCTTAAATAAAGAATTGCTATCCTTGTCTGCAGCAGGGAACTCTGGGACTTGTAGTTGATTCTTTTACTCAAAGACAAAGTAGTGTGAGACCGTTGGTTTTTAAGGCAAAACAAGAATTTTTATTTAGGTTCCCATAAGCACTAAGGTTCAACACAGACATAAGGATTATTCTCCAAGTAAATAATAACAGGAAACATATGCAACTGGAACTGAAGAAACTGAAAGAACCTTTAAACATGTGCAGCTGTTTTTATCAAAAACATTTCAGCAAGTAAATCACAGCTTCCTTTGTTCATCCAGCACAGCTAAATTTCTTCACTTTATCATGTGCTGCTTTGGTTATCAAACTCTAGGTTAAGCAAGGGCTCTTTACCTTAGAAGAAGTTCCTGGCATTCACATGGCTAGGTAAAAACCTGCTTCTCAAAAGCTTCTTCTCTTAACACTTTTTATCACCAACTTTCAAACTTCCTTCTTACACAAAGAACAGTCCATAGGAGACTCCTCAGTAACAGAATCCTGCCCAGAAGAGTCAATTTGCATTTCTTCCTGTGCTACGAAATGCTTGTCTGTCTTTCGGTTTTTATTAACTCCTTCAAGCCTACTGTTCTGTAGGAACTTCTGAATTTACTTCCACAGCTGCTCTCCCTGATATGGAATATTTGTACCTTGAGAGTGGGGCTTCTTCCCTTGGATCAATTGCCTCAATGCTTCAATCATGTTCAACTCTGGTTCTCTGCCCTCGGCTGGGTTCTGGTCACTCCCAGTTGTAACCGTATTCACCCACCTTCTGGCAACTTGAATTCTCTGAGCTGGTTCACGAACACTCTGCACTGCAATCTGATCCTCGTTGTCAGCAACTCTCCTAGCCACCCATCTGCTGGTTTCTGAATTAAGAGTACCTCTCTTACAAGGACTGCTTCCTCTGTTGCTGCTTCCTTTCTTGCTGGAGCCGTTCTCCAACTCAAAGTCAAACTTCCCACTTCTCCTTTTCCTCTCCTCTGAACAGGGCTTATAAAGCTGTTTCCTAACTAACACTCCCCTGTCTCTGCACAGGTGATTATCATTACCCTCCAAGCCTGCACTTACATTAGAGCATGGGTGTGGCTTGGCTTCAGCAACTACATGCTTCTTTTCTTTGCCTGCAGTCTGAACCCTGTGAATACCTTGCCTGTCTCTCACCTTAAAAGCATATTCACTGTTTTCTTCTGTTTCCATCAGCTCAGCACAGCTCTCATCACAATATATATATATACTTCTGAACTGTTTCTCTTCAGAAACCTTTTCTTTTTGGCACTAGGCACCATTTTGGGCATTAGGCCCCATTTTTCCTAAAAGATGGAAAAACCAGCTAGTGTTTTAAAAAAATGTACGAAGTGTGGCGGTACCATCTCCGTCACCGACACCCATGACTGGTGTCTGAAATGTTTAGGCCCTGACCATTCTCCATCTGAGTGTCTCTCTTGTATGGGGATGACTAAAAGAGGAAGACAGAACCGAGCTGCAAAGCTTGGTACCCTCTTTTCTTCGGAAGCCAGGTCCATTGCATCGACGTCTTCAAGAGCCTCATCGTCCTCCCATGGATCTCAGGTAACTAAACATAAGAGCCGGTCCTCAAAGGGTAGCTCTCCTTCAAAGCATCGAGAGGCCATTGGCATTGCCCTTGAGGAAACTACACTGGCAAAACAGCCCCGGCGGGAGGCTTCGGCCTCCAAAGCATTAACGGGGTTCCAGGATGTTCTCGAGGCTTCGACCTCGGCAGAACTACTGGTGCCATGCTCAGGGGTTCCGGCCACTTTTACCGGTACTGATACCCAGGCATCGGCAGCGTCGATAGACCAGAGTTTCCTCGCTATCGAGCTCAGTCTTGCAGCTCTCCTTACAGCTGCGGTACCATTGACACCGGTGGTTCAACGGGCACCAGTACCGACACCGGTACCGATGCCAGTACCAGCACTGGTACAGATTCCGGTACCAGCACCAGTACAGATACCGGTACCAGCACCGACGGTTCCGGCCCCGGTGGGAATGTCTCCCATGCCAACCTTTGCTGGCATCGACAGATCGGTACCGGACCAACTCGGTACCGACTTAGATCAATACCGAGACCGTGCTTTGCATGAACATCGGGATCAGAGATACTTCGAATCCTCCGATTCCGATGACTCTGATAATTCTGCCGGTACCAGAGTGTTTCTCCTGGAAGACTCCTCTTCTCCCCAAAGCAGAATGTCTCCTCCGGAAGACATGTCTTTTCAGGATTTTATTTGTGATGTGGCCCGAGGCCTTTCAATCACGGTAGCTCCTGAAAAAGAACATAGAGCAAAGGAATTGGAAATTCTCCAATACCTTAAGGCTCCTAAGGAGGCAGCCACTCTGCCCATTCATGAAATTCTTCATGATTTGATGCTCAGAATGTGGGAGACACCTCTGAACACATCTCCTCATTCTAGGAGACTCGATACCATGTATCGAGTTCCACCATGTCCTGGTTTTCAAAAGACTCAGCTGCCACACCATTCAATGGTAGTGGAGTCAGCCATGCGTAGGATGAAAAGTGCAAAGAGACATGCATCCAATCCTCCAGGTTGTGAATGCAGGACTCTTGACGCTTTTGGGCGTCGAACATTTCAGGCTTCCATGCTTTCAGCTAGGATCAGCTCATATATTTTATATATGGGAATGTTCCTCAAAGAGGTCACAGGAGATTTGGAGCTTATGAGCCCCCTTCTTCCTGATGACAAATGACAAGACTTCCTTACTCTGGTCAAGCATGCTCAAGACGTCTCCAAGTTTGTAAATCATGCAGCCTTTGCTTTGAATGCATCAGCAGAACCTCAGCTATTGCCATTGGTGCACGTTGGATTGCCTGGCTTCAGGCATCAGACTTGGAGATTTGGGTACAGAATAAATTGGGAAACATCCCTTGCACAGGAGAAAATCTCTTTGGCAAGAATTGGCAGGAAAAGGCTAATGAAATAGATGCTGACAATATCACTTTAGATAGATTGTCAAAATCTACAGCCACTCCAGCCAAAAAGAAACCCTATAAAAATCCTTTTTCAGCAAAGAGGAAGTTTTATCCATCCTATACCCAGCAAGGGCAAGCTCAGGGTCAAGTTGCCCAGAATGGTCAACAACAACAAACCAGACAAAAGAAGCCAAAAGGCCTTAGAGCTCAACCAGCTCCACAGTCCCAACCCCCTCAAGGGCTTTGACTCCTTCATAGAGAACTTAGCCTTCCTGCCTCTGGAAGGTCCAGAACTCCTAAACATTCCAGGCAGGTTGTGTCATTTTGCCAACAGATGGCACCAAATAACAACAGAAAATTGGACTCTGTCTACTGTGGGAGAGGGGTACAAGCTTCATTTTCACAGTATGCCCCCTCCTACAATCATAAGACAGTTCAATTCCCAAACCTCTAAAGACAATCTACTGGGTCAAGAGGTCTTCACACTCCTTTCTCAAGGAGCAATAGAGGAGGTGCCCATTCTTCAACAGGGCACAGGGTTCTGCTCCCCCTATTTTCTTATTCCAAAGAAAACAGGAGGACACAGACCCATTCTAGACCTCAAAGAATTGAACAAATATCTGTTCCGAGAAAAGTTCAAAGTGATTTCTCTAGAAACTCTTCTGCCATACCTTCAAAGTCAGGATTGGCTTTGTTCTCTAGATCTAAAGGATGCATATACTCACATTCTGATCCATCCAGATCACAGGAAATTTTTACGATTCCTTTTCAGGTGAAAACATTTCCAATACAGGGTTCTTCCCTTTGGTCTGGCTTCAGCACCAAGAGTATTCACGAAATGCATGGCAGTAGTAGCTGCATTTCTGCGAACCCTAGGGATATTCGTCTTCCCTTACTTAGAGGACTGGCTCAATCGAGCCCCCACGATTCCAGAAGCCAACTTTGCACTGTCTTGCACAATGAAAATCCTTCAATACTTGGGATTGGTTATAAACCTCCCAAAATCCCAACTTGCTCCGTCCCAATCCCTGGAGTTCATAGGAGCTTGTTTAGATACCAGACGGTCAAGGGCTTTTTTCCCACAGCCCCGCTATCTTCACATAGTGCAGCTAGCTTCCCAAGCAGCAGTGAAGTCCTTCCTAACATCTCGAGAACTACTACAACTATTGGGACATATGGCATCCACGGTTCATGCGGTTCCCTATGCTCGCTTTCATGTGCGAGCAGCCCAGTGGACACAGGCCACAGGACATCTGTCGGACAAGATATCAAACTCACAACGACTGATTTTGTCCCTCCAATGGTGGCAATCACTGGAAAATCTTCTAGTGGGATCTCCTTTCCAGCAACCCCTATTCCAGGCCACCCTAACAACAGATGCATCACAGGTGGGATGGGGAGTACACCTGCATCATCTCTCTACCCAGGGTACCTGGACTCCACAGGAGGCTTGTCTTCACATGAAACTCCTGGAACTCAGAGCAATCTATCTAGCTCTTCGAGTATTCCATGCCTAGCTCAGCTACAAGACAGCCCTAGTCCAAACGGACAATCAAGTAGCCATGTTCTACGTGAACAAGCAGGGCAGAACAGGCTCTCTGTCATTATACAATGAAGCTTTATGACTGTGGGCCCTTGCCAGAGAGCTTCTCGTGGTATATCTTCCAGGCATTCAAAACCTTTGGGCAGACAAACTCAGCTGAATACTGCTGCCTCATGAATGGTCTCTCCACCTAGACCAGGTGACCAAGATATTTCAGGTCTGGGGAACCCCAGACATAGACCTATTTGCAAATCCACTGAATGCCAAACTTCCCCGGTTCTGTTCCAGAATTCCGGCTCAAAATTGCCAGGCAAGGGACGCCTTCCTTCTTCACTGGGGTCACGGCTTCGTCTATGCCTTCCCACCCATTCCCCTCATTCCCAAAACACTCTTCAAGCTTCAGAGAGACAGGGGTCGTATGATCCTCATAGCGCCACAGTGGCCACGCCAAACGCGGTATCCCCTGCTTCTACATCTCTCTCAAGCTGCACCTCTGGAGTTAGGGTTTGCTCCAGATCTTCTCTCCCAAGAGAACGGGATGCTATGGCATCCGAATCCCCAGTCCCTGCATCTCAGGGCCTGGTTGCTGAAAGCTTAGACCTTCAGGATCTCAACCTTTCCCAACAGGTACAAGATATCCTTCAGGCTTCTAGAAAACCTTCCACAAGACTCTCTTGCGCCTTCAAGTAGAAACGTTATACTATATGGTGTTCTCAAAGGGGGTTAAACCCCCTTATGATACCTTTGGAATCGATACTAGAGTATCTACTTCATTTATCAAATTCTGGCCTAAAGACCAATTAAGTAAGTGTCCATCTTAGTGCAATTTCAGCTTCCTACAAACCTCTAAATGGACAACCTATTTCCTCTCATCCACTCATATCAAAATTTATGAGAGGTCTTCTATTAACAAAGCCTCCCATCAGGCCACCACCAGTGGCATGGGATTTAAACCTAGTTCTTGGACAGCTCATGAAACCGCCCTTTGAACCTTTAGCCACTACAACCCTAAAGCTTTTGTCCTGGAAGTTCATCTTCCTAATTGCAATCACCTCTGTACGTCGCATTAGTGAATTGCAAGCTTTAGTGGCTGATCCTCCTTATACTAGGTTTCACCATGATAAGGTTGTTCTCAGAACTCATCCACACTTTATGCCAAAGGCGATTTCGCCTTTTCATTTAAATCAATCGATTTATCTTCCTGTATTCTTTCTGAGGCCTCATGCTTCTAATGCAGAAAGGAACCTTCATACTTTGGATTGTAAAAGAGTCTTGGCTTTTAACCTACAAAAAACACAGCAACATAGAAGGTCTTCTCAACTTTTTGTTGCTTTTGATTCTAGTCATTTGGGACTTCCAGTCTCCAAAAGAACTCTATCCAAATGGTTGCGCAATGCATATCCTTTGCTTATGAGAGTAAGAGTCTTCCTCTTCAAGGCCATGTCACAGCTCATAATGTGAGAGCCATGGCAGCCTCTATGGCTAACCTTCACTCTGTGTCTATTGATGACATTTGTCGAGCAGCCACCTGGGCTTCGGTACACACCTTTACAGCCCACTACTGCCTAGATAAAGCCTCCTGTCAGGATGCCTTCTTTGGCCAAGCTGTTCTTCAAAATCTCTTTCACACCTAATTCAACTCCTACCCACCAACCCTGGTGGGATGCCAGAGATCCATGGGAGGAAGCATGGCCCACCTTACGATAGGTGGTACCTTCCTGGGGCTATCTCCCTGGCATCTTCAGCTAGGGAGTCCCCATATGTGAAGACTACATTCCTGCTTGTTCCTGGAGATAGCATAGTTACTCACCTGTAACAAGTGATCTCCGGGAACAGCAGGAATTTAGTCTTCACAACCCACCCACCTCCCCTAGGAGTTGTCTCTCTATCTCTCTGTCTCTTTCCTCTACCCCTCTATCCTTTCACTCAGCTATAAACTTAACTGAAGAGGGACAGTTGGAAAGGTGGGAAGGCAGCGTGCATGTGCTGAGGGATGCTCCCAAAAGCGTTCCTATTGGATGCTGGGGAGCGTTCCCGCGCAGGCTCCGTGGGTATCGACGATACCCATATGTGAAGACTAAATTCTTGCTGTTCCCGGAGATCATCTGTTACAGGTGAGTAACTACGCTATCCCAGACATGGTTATCTGCAAATCATGTCTCTGTAACCACCACTAAATACAAGTGAACCTCTTCCATTAAGCCCCAACATCTGGAATCTTATTTCTCATGCTACGGGCATTTATATACATCGCTTTCCAGATGTTGCCCCTTTTACCACCTTCTACAGAGGTATTCAATATTTCACTTACTTGGGGACTTTCTTCACCCATCCCCGATGAATCTAGTTTAAAGCCCTCTTCAGTAGGTTAGCCAGTCTGCTGCAGAAGACATTTTCACACTTCTTGGACAGATAGACACCATCTCTGCTCTTCATCCCTTGGAAAATCATTCCATGGTCCAGGAAACCAAAACGCTCTCGATGACACCATCCACGCAGTCATGCATTCATCTCTAGTATGCAGACTTCTCTGCCGCAGCCTTCACATCCTCCCAAGGATACCCCATGCCCCTGTAGAACCCTCCCCCAGGTTTTGCCTCAAGAGATCCCTGATGGCCTAAGGTTACGGGGCAGGAGCAATCCCCAGTCGTTTCTGCCCTTTCTAGGAATGACTTGAACCCCTAGCCGTAGTAACTCAAAGCTACCCTTAGTAGTGACTGGGGTCGTTCCTGCCCCGTAGCCTTAAACCACCAAGGATTTCTAGAGGGAGGCACAGAGCGACCTACAGGTGGAGGGGGATCTTCGAGGTTGCAAGAGTGTCAGGGATGGGGGGACCTTCTTTGGGAGAAGAGGGTCTGCAGAATGACTTTGGCGGTGCGGGGTCTCCATGGGGGTCTGGTGGGGTCTTGAGTTGGAGGAGGGGGTTGCACCGCTTTTTAGTTGATCCCTTTTAGAAGGAGTCCCAGATGCTCCTGAAGAGAAGAATAATGCAGCTTGTAAAGCTGATGACAGGTTACATTATTGATTTACTGCAGGAGTCACTAACCTCAGTAGTAAGTTGCTACAGTTTAGTGTCTCCTGCATTATACTATGATAAAATGTGAAGTGTTACTCCGATTTAGTAGCTAGCCTGCTAAATCTTTTGTTCAGCCTGAGTGCTGATGCAAGTTGCTGGCTATTTCCTGAAGAGATGGTTGCATGCACACTTCTATTGTACAATAATTTTCTTATTGAAATTGTTTCAGTACTGCTAACTTTGGCTAATAAAATATTGGTATTGCATGGTTTTAAAAATAGAATAGCTCACAGCAGAAACTCATCAGTTTCCAGGAGAAGAATCGCATGCATTGGGCATTTGCTTTGTAAAAATGCAGCGGTGTGTACCTCAGAATAATAAGATTGAAATTCTGAAGAGCCCGTTAATGTGCTGTACTTACACAGCAAAACATAGTAAAGACTATGTAGCCCGATATTTAAAGCCTGCAGAGTGCCTCAGTATAGGCACCTAAATTAGGGACTATAGTTCTATTCAGCCAGTCTAAGGTGTCTCATTTGTAGGCTGAATATAGACACACAGGGCCCGATTCTGTGTCATGAATAGGGCAACGGGATGTCCATCCCCACTGTTCGTGCCTACGCTGCCCACGTCTAACTTCCCCACCTGTTGTGCGGGGAAGTTAGACAGGGGCGGAAAAGGAGCAGCTCAGGGGTGGAGTCTGGGCAGTCGCCGGCTCTGGATATACAAGGCCGATTCTAATGTCGGCCCTGTTTGTCCAGGGCCAGCGACATGTGCAGGGAAGGTATTCCACCTCCGAGGTGGAATAACTTCCCTGGACATGTTTTTATTTAAATGCCGAGGTGCGGATGGGGCAGGGGGGGGGCCGGAGGACATTCCCCGCAGCCCGACCCTGGCCTTAGGAGGCCAGATTGGGGGTCAGGCTACAGGGAATAAGCATTTTTTTCCAGTGGCCGGCATCGCAGCTTTTAAATAGAGCCACGGTGCCATGCCAACCGGATGCCATGGCACGATGGCTCCATTTAAAAGCCCTGACTGAGTTAGTCGGGCTAGTCATGTATGTGCAGGCCGGAATGAATCGCAGTCCCGGCCTGCACATACATGACTGATCGCGATTCTGATCCACATGGGATCAGAATCTCGATCCCCTTTGTACTTCGGCTCAGACCGGATGTACAGAGGGGATCTACGTCCGGAATGGAATGAACCCTACAGGGGGGGGGGGGCGTAATCTTACAGCAGGACACAAAGGTTATTAGGGCAGAAAGTTGCCTACATATTTTAAGCTTATTTTATTTTTATAGTCATATATTCAGAACACTGAACACCTTCACTTCAAGATCTAATCATATCTTGGTGAAGGTGTTTATTCACTGGCTTTTCATATAAGGTAAATGATTAGATCTTGAGGAGAAGATCTTCAGTGTTCTGAATATTTGACTATATGCTCACTAGAAGATGATATCTCTTACATAATTTAAGAATTAAAATATTAGTGTTTTCAGAAATTTTGACTATTTCATTGTGCGGTATTTTATTATCCACCTTATTCATTTTCTATAAAAATTACCCTCATAATTCTAATTTTAGGTGCCTTCAGCTGAGGCACCTAAAGGATGTCACATTGACTCGCAATTATAATTCAACTCTCAGATTTCTGCATCAGATGGAGTCTGTCAATATCCTTTACTGACTTAAATTGCGACTCTTAGAACTATGAAAATATGCTAACCAGGATAGGACCCCATATTTGCAGACTACATTGTGATCCAAACAGTCCTCACCCTCCAAGCTGAGGGACAAATTAGGTGGCACAACAATGATTTGGAAGGGGCCTGCACTCTTGTTTTTTTTGCACTTAGAACCATTCGTGCTATGCGATCTTTTCTTGATAAATCTGCATCAGTCACTTTTGTTATTGCCCTAATCATCAGCTGCCTTGACTATTACAACTCTATGTATAATGGCTTATCTCTTATGTCCATAGGATGTTTGCAATTAATCCAGAACTCCGTTTTGTTTTATTTTTTATTTTCTGATTTTGAACATCAGCCACACAACAGGGTCCCACAACTGGGACAGAATCCAACAAACATCACATTCTGTACAAATATAAGCTAGTACTATGTCTTATTCCTGATTATGCAAGAACCCTTGAAGTTAACACAAATCATAACATTCCCAGCTTTTGCCTTTTTGTATACATGCTCTCCATCCCCACACCCACCCCCTACCCAAGCTAATCGTAAGAGAACCTTAGTTAAGAAATAGCGATTGGGGAGGCAGAGCCCACCCCGCCAGTCCCATGCCCCCTCTCCAACAGTCCCAACCAAATAGTCGACTGCTCCCCAAATCAGAAGCATCCAATTAGAACCCACACCTATCAGTCCACTCTCAACCCTTTACAAAGCAGATAGTGATCCCATCTTTCCCTGAACTTCTCCAAGTACCCTCACCTTAGAGCGGTCAACTTGCTCAGAATGCATACCCATTGCAGTCGATTAAGAAAAGCTTGAAATGTCGTGGCTTCAGGTTGCCACCAAACTTTAGCTATTTCACAGTGTGCTACCATAAGGCAACAGATGGTCCAACCCCAAAGACCCGATCCCCCATTCTCTGGGACCCCAAGCAGCAAACAAACATAGGGTCATCCAAAGATATGTACTGTCCCATGACCTCCCCTATAAATTTCTTTAACCCTCAAAACTTCTTCACTTTGGTGCAACCCCACCATATATATAAGAAGTCACCCATCATCCCACACTTCCTCCAACATTCAGCAGAGAATGACTGGGAGATGAGGTGTAGTTTATCAGGGGTCCTAAACCAGAGGAAAAGCACTTTGTAGCCATTTTCAGTGATACTCTTGGCTACAGGGATATGGGCAATATGCTCCACCACTCTCAGCCACTCCTCTGTGTCCACAGACTTTTCCAGCATTTTCATGGTGGAGGCTGATAACCCACATGTAATGGACTGGACTGGATGGACTCAAGGATAGACAATTAGACCTGATTTTCTTTTTTGCTTATGTTGCCTTAATATTCTACTAAATTTCTCTCCTCCCCCTCTATTTTTATATTTGAGGTCTAAGAGGAGAAGTTGAAGTGTGTTGTTTCCTTTTTATTAATTTTATTTGCTGTGTTATGTATTTTTTATGTCTTTCTGTTTCTTAATCAATTGGATACTTGTGGAGGTCATTCTGAGCCACGAATAGCAGGGATGGAGTCCTGTTGGGATGTCCATCCCTGCTATTCGTGCTCTTTCCCATCCCCATCTCTCGCTCACTGTACGCGGAAGTTAGATGGGGGCAGGGAAGGGGCAGATTGGGGGTGGCATTAGGGCGGGTGGTGGACGGTTGTTGGCCCCAGACATACAGGGCCGATTCCAATGTCAGCCCTGTATGTCTGGGGCCAACGGCTTAGACAGGGAACTTATTCCACCTCTGAGGTGGAATAAGTTCCCCGATCGAGAAGAGGATGGCGGCCCGGGGCATGGCAGCGACAGGAGGGGCGGAGAGCATTCCCTACAGCCTGATCCTGGCCTTGGGAGGCCAGATCGTGGGTTGGGCTGCGGGGAAAGCATTATAGGAGCTGATGGCCAGGAATCACGGCTTTTCAATGGAGCCACGGTGCCATGGCAACCAGATGCCATGGCACCGTGGCTCCATTGTAAAGCCCACACTGAGTTAGTTGTGCCCCGCGGAATCAGAATCGGGACTCCCTCTGTGCGTCCGGGTCTGGCCGGCTGCACAGAGGGCCTGTATGTCTGGATTGGAATCGGGCCCTTGTATATTTCAAAAATTCATTAAATAAAATATTAAGAAAAAAAATTTAGGCAATCTTTTGTCTCCCCTACTTTACAGCCTAAATTTAGGCTTAAGTGCTGTGTTAGAATGCTGTGCTTAGCTCCAGCACAATATGCTCTAACACAGACGTTACAACAAATTTTAACTTCCAGTGTAGTAAACTAATGGATGCAAATTACTAGGGATGTGCATTCATTTGAAACTACATGGGAAATATCAACCACATTTCCTATTGCAATCAATATCATTTTTTAATCTAAGAAACAAACATGAAAAAAGCACAATTTCTGGCTTTTTCCCCAGTGTCATTATGACCTGACTTGGTCTTGAATCATATTAATTAAGAAGTGGTTGCAGCTGTTGCAAAGCTTAGCGTGGCGTTCTAACGCACGGCTTATTACATCGAACCCTTATTTTGAAGCAAAGGAAGCATCAGCTGGCTATTTGGGTTAGAATTATTTTTCTGAAGCATGTTGTTTTTGGACTCTAGAGATGCTGTTTGTATTGATGAGATATTCTGTTGACTATAAGAGAATGCAGGGATCTTAAAATACTCTTTAGTTTAAATATGAGAAAAGATATATATTTCAGCCATTATACATGAAGGCCCATTCTAGATGGGCCATGGAGATCAGCACTGAGGCATCCAGTTCAGGACATGCTCAGTCACCCTTGTATTTTATAAAATGCTCTGCCAAATATGGAGCCATTTATCAATTGGTAGAAGGCTGTGCAGGGGTACATATGAATATTCTGGCACACAGGGCAGGAGCAGCCATTTTACACATTTACATGTGCAGAAAAAGAGCATATTCAACTCGTTAGCTTCCCTCTATAAGTACCAGCACTTTCATGTGGAAGTGCCAATGATTTGTATGTATAGGAGGTAAGTTATAAGGAGATGCATGCCGTCAATATGTGTCAATCATGTATTTTCCATGACTTATGCAGGTATTTTAGTTGGGTGCTATTCTGTTAGTTAACAGGGCAGGCCAATGGCATGTACTTTTGATTGGAGTGTGTCCAGAGTCGAATGCAAATTTACACGCATAAGTTACAAAATGCTATAACATATGTGCGTTCTTTACAAATCTAGAGCTTAAGGCTGATCTGGAGCAATCTGGCGTGTTGGTTTCAACCTGCATCATATGCTCACACTTAACAAAGAAGGACTTCATGGGCAAAGGCCAAGGAGGACCCCACTGCTCAAAGACTGACATAAAAAGGCACACCTGATCTTTGCCCAAACCCACCTTGAGAAACCACAATCCTTCTGAGAAAATGTTTTGTGGACAGATGAAACCAAACTTGAGCTCTTTGGCAATACAGACCAGCGATACATTTACAGGTGAAGAAATGAAGCTTATAAGAAAAAAAAACACCCTTCCTACTGTTAATACAGTGGAGGTTCCATAATGTTGTGGGGATGTTTTGGTGCCTCAGGAACTGGAGGCCTGGAATGTATTAAAGGAATCATGAATTCAGAGGACTACCAAGGTATTTTGGAGCAAAATGTGTAATCTGGTGTTAGAAAGCTGGGTCTGGGTCGAAGGTCATGTGTCCTCCAGCTGGACAGTGACCAAAACCATACATTCAAAAGTACAGAAGAATGTTTAAAAAGGAAAAAATTGACTGTTTTAAACTGGTCAGCAATGAATCTTGATCTCAATGCAACTGAGAACCTTTGGAGAGAGCTGAAATCTGCCATTGGTCAAAGGAATCCTAGAAACATTCATGAGTTGGAACAAATCGCAGTTGAAGAGTGGGAGAAACTACCACAGACAGATGAATGAAACTTATAGATGGCTACAAGAAACATTTGGAGGCTGTCATCATTGCCAAGGGTTGTGCAACCAAATATTAGTGAAGGGTGCCATTAATCCTGTCCAGGTCATAATTTGTGCTCTCTCAGAAATTACTACGTCTAAATTGCACAGACATCTTATTTTTGGTTGTATACCTTTAAACATACTTTTGAAATATTATGATGTCATACAGTTGGAATATTTCCAGTTATTTCTGAAGATATTGTACACATCATACTTAAAATGTAAGGGTGTCAATGTTGACCACAACTTTACATTGAGCAGCACAGAATATGCATATTTATTTAATTAATGTCATGGCCACCACCAGTCACAGTAAACAAAAGCTCTTACATTACCCTGAGCCACTCTACTGCATGTGAAAATTTCTCATCCTTGAAGGCCCTTCTCTCTTTTCCTTGTTTAAGGTCCTTCTTGTCCTTCAGTTCTCTGCAGTCCTCTGTTTAGGAATGCCTAGTCGGGGCTGTTCTCCTTTCAGAAAAAGATTAATTTCCTGGTTTGATTTTTAAGGCCTGCCAGGCTTAGGCTTTTACATAATATTCCCATAGGTGGGTTTTGAACCTAAATTGCAATGGGTCAACCGTAGAAGGAATTTTATAGCAAGTATTAATTTATGATGCCATTTCTGGATTTCATAGGTCAAATCGAATGTTAGCATGTGGTGGAGACGTGCTGGGAATATGCAGCCTTCAGCTGTCGTGAGTTTGATTGCATGTAGATAATAACATTCTGCACAGTCTGTACACGTAATCACCAAGTTCATGTCAGCTGAAAAGGAAATTCAGAGAAGAGGAACCACTTATTTAAAAGGCAGGAAAGTTTGTGATATGGCGCTGCTCGGTTGCTAGGGTATAATACCTTTAATGAGCATTATACAGACAAGAGGGGAGAGAAAATGACAGTTCCCTGTAAAAGCAATTTAAAAGAACATTTTCTCTATATTTTCTAGCTGATTTCTAGTTTCTGGGCTTCCATTTGGCCTCTGTGTCTCACCATGGCCCCTTTCTGAGAGGAAATTACAGAGAGCAGTTCTCAGTAGGGGTTTGCAAGAGGGAGAAGGGTCACAAGTTAAATGGGAGCTGTCTCAGCATAACTCACTGACAATGGTGTGAGCCCAGGCCACAGCAGGCTAAACATTTACTCTTCCTTCTATATTCATTGCAAGACTTGGCCCTACAACTTCATTCCTTAGCTGAGGAGCTCTTCAAGGTCCGTGCCCTGACTTTGCGCCTGCTCCGGAAGAATTGGAGAGTGCTGTCAGCTGTGACTGTCTGATCCCTTCCCTTTGCAGAAGAAGATCTACAGTTCTAGAAGGCTGTGTTTTCGTGGAAGGGCAGGATTTCTGGAACAACTCAGTTCCTGACTGCTATGTTTCAGGAACAAGAATGCTGATACTGAATTTGGTCCTCCCCAGCTAGCATTTATTTTTTGGTGACTTACGTCTGCAGTACAAATGATAGAAAAAATAGTTTTTAAAGACTGCATTTTGAACCTAATCAGCGCTTAAAATGGACCAGGGGAAACCAGAACTGAGTTCTGGTATCTGTAGGAGGCAACAAAAGCAGCAGCAGCTTGTCCTGAACAGTAGGAGAAGAACAAATGAACAAGCAGTGCTGTCTCCTACTCCTAATATCCATAGTTAAAGGAGGGCACATGGCCTCGAGGCTGGGAAGAGAAGAAGGCTGGCAGATAGAGTGAGTTTACTCACCCAGTCTGCGGTGTACATTGCTCTAATCAAAGGTACCCCTCAGTTCTTAGTTACTCATGCTTGTCTGCTTGCAAGGGCATCTATAGCTCCTTCCTGTCCTTTAGTTGGAAGTGTAGACAAGTCAGTCTGTAGCCCCTTGCTCACCCTCTTCCCCCATTCCTAGTTATATCTGAGAATGCCTTAAAGGCTTGCTGCCATTTGTGTTGATTGACCTTACCCTCTCTTTTTGGCAGGTTGCTGTGACCATACCCCCGCACTGCGCCTTTGTCCCTCTGCTGTTCCAGGTGGCTTTGTATATAGCTTTCCATGCCCTGTCCACCACCCAGGGGAAGTCACCTACACATTTTTACCCTATCATTTCTCCACATCCTTTAACCACTATTCTCTGTACTTGTCTCAAGCATACTATTATAATTACTTTATTCTTATTTACAGTATTATGTGCAAATTCTGTCGGTTTTGGATACTGCTACCTCAGTTGGTAGGCTATTTCAGGCATTTTCTCCCTCCATTTATGAGCTCTCATGCTTCTTTTCTCGGTCTCCCTGTTCTCCCTCACCAACTTTCTCCTTTGTGTCTCTCTGTGCTTCCCTCCTCCCTCTCCTCTCCTCTTCTCTGCTTTTGAGATAAAGTATAGTAACCTGAATAAGGAAGAGGGCAAAAGGACAGAGGAGCCAAGGGATTGGGAAGAGGTGGGTAAGCGTGGGGGAGGATGAGGGAAGATACGCATACAGCGGGAGCAACTAGTTTACAAAGAAACACATTCAAAAAAAGAAGAGAGGGCAAAGAGATGCAGGAAAAGCAGCATGAAAAAAGAACAGAGGAGCTCTTGACCTATTTGCAATTTACTTTATTTTTTTTAATTTATTGAAATTTACAAAATGCTTACAAACAACCAAAGAAACTCAAGCAATTCAATCAAAGTGAAAAACACCATTACACATTACAATAAGGTAAATGCTAACTAAGCCCACATTACGGAAGGCAGTTATGACACAACCAGGAGTCAGAATTAGTAACTACAATAAACTGGAAATTACTATCACTCCAAAAAATTACTATCACTCCAAATACATTAAAGAAACATAAATCAATTACAGACCATAACAAGAAAAAAGAAAAAGGAATAAACCCTGCTCCTCCCAGCCTAATGGCCTCAAGAAAGCACCTTATTTACAAGGAAAGTCTCCAATTGTAGAGTCTAGAAAAACATATTGATTCCCCTGATAAATTATTAGGCATTTACAGGGCAACTGTAAAAAATATCTCACCCCTAAGGCCAAAACTCTTGCTTTCAGCAAGAGAAATGCCTTTCGTTGCTGTTGAGTTGCCTTAGAAACATCAGGGAAAATCAAGACTGTAGCCCCACAAAGCAATTCATTTTTCCCCAAAATAGAGTTTTAAAATAGTAAATCTATCCACTACAGCAAAAAAAGAGACCAGCAAAGTAGTTTGGGAGGGAATAGAATCATTAGACATTTCAAGAAATTCCGGCCAATTCAAGGACCCCTTGACCTCCCCTTGCACTCTGGGCAGCTTCAGGTGGGCTCTCCCCTCATCGAAGGGAAACATAGTAACAGTTTGTAATCACAATTTGTTCTGGATTAGAAATATCTAACATTTCCTTAAAATACTTTTTAAGGAACTCAACTGGAGACAGAAAGTGAGTATTTGGAAAATTTAAAAAGTGCAAGTTCCGTGAACGAGCGCTATTTTCCAAGAGCTTCAATTACTGGTGTACAATAGTAAAATCTCTAATATAAGTAGACACATTTTGTAAAGTTACAATTTGAGCAGACAATTTAACCACATAAGACTGAACCCGTTGCAGATGCAGTTGCTGCACAGATAACGCCTCAACTGTATCCTGAGAAAAAGCAGAGATCTTTTCCCTAGTACCCCATAATAAATCATTGTTCTGTGTGATCACTTTCCAAATATCCGCAAGGGTGACAACATCCACAGACACTGTACCCAAGACCTCTGGCTGGGAGAAAACAATGGGTTTAGGAAGAACTAGTGGGGAGAGAGACATTCCTGCTTCCCCACTAGGGGTCAAACCACCTCCCCCAGAATAGCTGGGGGAGTCCGGGATGGCCTCTGATACTGGCATGGACTGTGCATTAGACCTGGGGTGGTGGTGATCCAGATATGGAGCTTAAAGAAGCTCCAGAGAGGAGTAAAGAACCAGTACCCTCCTCTGGAGAGGGCTGAGTCTTTATAGTAGCAAAATGTCTATCCATTGGACCCTGGATCTTTCCTGATCCCTCCAATTTAGAGCCACTTCCTTTGTTCTTATGCTTGCTCTTAGACATGCCAGACAGCACACAGATGACAAAAACTACCTTTGCATTTACCAAAGTTCTCAGAGGTCCATCAAACGGCACCAAAGGGGGCACACCCCTTTGGTCACTTGCCCCTTCAGAGCCCGATCCATGGCCACAAGGCACCGCCACTGCCTTTTATCCAGTCCCCGAGGGCACTCCCAGATGATGTCAGGAAAGGGACGGTCTTACCTCCGGCGCACTCCTCCACATAATCAGCACACTGGGCCCCTATTACAGCAAAAACGCCACGGGAACTCTCTGGTCTCCGGTAGGCTCAGGACTGCCACCTGACCTATTTGCATTTTATAATGTAACTTGATCTTCTGCAACTGCATTTCATTTAGGAGCCCTTTTCCTCAAGTGCATTAAGCAGTTAACGTGCGTTTTCATGCACGGTAACTGTGCCCAAGGATCTGTGGTAACTGTTATCCCAGAGGCATGACAGTTATTGTGTGCTGATTCACATGCTAACTGCCCATCACATGTTGGGGTGATGAATGGGCAGGTTAGGGGCAGAGAGTGGGTGTGGGAGCACATTGCAATTAGCATGAGGTGGGACATATCACGTGCTGTCAATGTAGCAGTTAGCACAGGTGCAACTAACACCACCTCAGTAGGTGGTTAAGTGTATCTGCGATAATTGCATCATGCGTTAGGGTACGCGTCTGCACGATAACTGGTAGGAACATGCTGGCCATGTCCTCGACAGTTACCATAGAGGCTTTGCACTTAACACATGCTCAGTGCAGAAACTAAGTGCAAAAACCTAATGTGCTTCAGTATAAGAGACCCTTAGTCTGTGCTCACACTTTCTCAGTTATTGTGCAGACAATTTATTGGGTAAAGTAAAGGTAGTCATAAGAACGTAAGATATGCCATACTGGGTCAGACCAAGAGCATCAAGCCCCAGCTACTTCCTTCCCTTTACTCATTTTCTCCCTAGCTTCCAGCCCATTTTACTCTTACCCCCTGTCTAGCTTTCTATTACCACTTTCACCATCTCACAAGCCCCATTTCCAACCCTCTCTCACCTCCTTCAGAGATTCATCTCTTTCAACACCTTTCATGCTCTCTCCAGTCCTTTAGGTCATTTACATCAGGTTTAAAGCCCTCCTTACCCTTTGTTCCCTTTCTTAGCCCACATCTTCACTCTTATCTATCAATTCCTAGGTATTGTCCCTTCCAAATTCCCACTCAGTCTCTATCCTCTCCCATATTCAAGTCTATGTTCTGCCTCCCAATTTCCCACCCCCTTCCCAGAGACCATGCCTTGAATAATTCCACAATCACCAGTCCCTGTTCTTCCCTTGCTTTCCCCCAAAGACCATACTCTTTGAGTCCCTGCCATGCTGTTCCTAGCAGGGCCATACTTTCTCTAATGCAGTGGTTCTCATCCTTTTCATTACTGGGACACATCTGAAGGATGATGCTCACATGTGTGACACACTGTACAGTCTACACAAGACCATTACAAATAAAATATCAACATATACTCCGCATCCAAAGAACCCATCCTCCAACCCCCAGTAACTAGGATATTTCCCCTTAGATCTTACTAAACCAAAAAAAAGTCAAATTTTAGTGTCATATCAGTAATAGTTTAGTGTCATATCAGTAATAGTAATAGCGCATGGTTATCCAGATAAGTGCCGTTTTCATTTGGATTTGGTCTTCTGAGAAGTTTTATTGAATAACCTATTGGTTTGAATAAAAGGGATATGTATTGTGTATTGGGGCAAGGGTTTGTAATGCCTGCCCTACACGATTTATGTCCGACAAAAAAATTATAAAGTTGCTGAGGGATTTACGGGATCTAATTTTTCTTATCTTATTATATTGATCACCGTTTTGGGTTCATAGAATATATCAGTAATAGTAACACAAATCTCTTTACTACCAGGCATATTGTGAAATGCAAAAGCTGAAATAATTCCCATTCAACCTACTATACCACAGCAGTACTAACTCCCACTATACCACCAGCAACAACCCTATCAATGGAGAGCAATGCAGCACAATTAATACAATTTATTTTTTATTTTTAAATATTACCTCAGTCACACACACCACATACCACCACCAGACCTTCAAATGTGGAATAGTAGACTACTTATTATAAATGTTTCGTCGGGGAAACAAATACAGATTCCAGAAGCTACAGAGGTGAAAGAAGGGACTGGCCTCAAGAATTAGGAGAGGCAACATAAAGTCAGGCTGCCAGTGTTTCAGGAAGAGGAGAAATTCGTATTTTACTCACCAGGTAGCAGGGAAACTGTGAGTTTGGGTGGGAGTTATTAACTGCTCTTGCCACAGCAGCAGAGGTCCTGCTGGGAGAGGAAGTCCTGGAGAGAGGGAGGGGGAAAGGGGGATGGGAATGAAAGCAACCCGTCAATAAGCTCAAGAGAAGCAGTTTGGGATGGGACAGGGTAGTGTGTAGTATCCTCTCAGTTGTGCCTGCCATTTTAAAAATGTAGCCAAAGTGAGATGGTGCTGCAGACAGTGTCTAATCATAGAACAAGTCAGTTATCCATGGACAAGCAGGATGCGTCAGCCACACCTGGTGATGTCCTCCAGGTGCCATCATAGACAGAAGTGCTCTCCAGAGCTCAGAAAAGTGAACCTTTCCGAGCATGTGTAGGTAGCCCACCTCACTGGCCTGCCCCTATCCCACCCAGTCTTTCTTCTTCCACCTTGCCAGAAAGACGGATTGCACAGCTCTCCAGATTAAACTGCAAGTCAGAAGACATCAACGGATCAAGTATGCCTGAGCCAGGCTTTAAGAAATGCTCTGTGGGAGGAAGATGAATAGCACGGACATACATTACTAGTGTGTCCGATGCTTGGGCGCCAGCCACCAGGTGGAAGACTGCCCCCATTGCTCCAGAATGTCCCCCAGAGCCAGGAAATCTAGGAGCCATGTATTGAAGGATTATCTGGCCACCACCAAACTGCAAAAGGAGAATGACCGGATGCCTGAGAAACCAGCACTCATCTCACCACTTGCAGAAGGTCAAGTCTTGGAAAAAACCTTGTCGGCACAGGATGCACCCAAGAGGGCCGCCATCCCTGGCCGTGCCACTGCAGAGACAAACGTGGTGTCCCCCGATGTCCGCGCAACTGCTCCAGCTCCATTGCAAAGTCCGGCTGTCTCTCCAGGACCCCCTGCAGCCTCCGGCAACAAGCAACGCAGTCCTGCAGCCTGTGGCGCAAAAAAGCATGCTTCTGCAAATTGCCATTATGGCGCCGGCAATGTTGTTGCCTCAGGCTCCACCTCCCAGCCTCCCATTGGTGAGAGCGTCCATTCCCGGGGCAACCACAGAAGCCTCCAATGTCACCGCGCCGACGATGGGGCAGCTTCTTATCAAAACGAAAGGACCACCTCCATCCCTCACAGCCTTTGCCACAGCATCGAGAGGGAACTGTGCCAAGGAAATAAACAGCATGGCACTCACAAAGAGACCTCAAACCAGTGCGGATGGAGCAGCAGGAGTGAGGGGAGACCCCAGCATATTGGTGGCAAACACAACAGCTACAATCAACTTAGCAGCGGCAGCAGCAGCAGAGCTGACAGCGAGAACTGGGGCAGAGGACAACAGAGGAGCAGGCAAAAAGATACAGGGGCCGCGATCAATTCAGCAGTGGCAGCGACAGCGGCAGCAGCAGAGCCAGTAGCGGACATCACTGGGGTCACTGGAGCAAGCATTCTGAAAGGAAGAGGAGCTGTGGCAGATGCTCTGAACGCCACCATAGTAGGAGAAGGCGGAACAGCAGGAACACAGAGAAGCCTAAGCGCAGAGGGCGATCTGGCTCTCCCACATCCACATCCAGCTCCAGCCCCCCCCCCCCCAAGCAAACACAGTGCTGTCACCACTGGCACTCAGATACTGCTGACAACACCGCAGCCATTCTACAGCTCCTTATGTGGTTAGTGGAACAGAGGGCACCGCCACAGACTTCCCTGGCCTCAACAGACCACTCTGACTCAGTGCCCTGAGCGCCACCAAGTCCGCACCCGCACAACCGCAGCACCCCAAGCCTCACATGCTCCTCCCCCATCCTACTATCCCCGCCCCCTCGGATGGAGGAGAATGGGGAACAAGAGGAAGATAGCGAAGCAGCCATCCTGTGCTCGGTTTCTATGAAGCACGCCCCCTCAGAGGAAAGTTCCTCAGCCATGGACACTGAGGGCCAGCCCAGCTTGCCCCCCCCCCCCCGGAGGACCTCATTTAACTGAAGTTTCTGAGGAAGGTGGCGACAACCCTGGCCTTGACACCGCTGGATGCATCAAATACCTCACTGCATCTTCAGATACCTTAATGCACCGAAGCCCTACCCATCTATCATAAACTGTGGGACAACCATGTGAAACTGTGGCAGACGTCCTCCTCGGTCACCCCTACTCAAGAAAACTGGACATCAATTACCAGGTCCAGCCCTCACCAGCATTCATTAAGTCTCAACTGCCCCACCAGTCCATCATCGTATCTTTGCCCCTAAAAAGGGTGAAATCCTCACGCACCCATGTCAATAACCTGCCGGAGCAGGATCACAAACTCCTGGATGACGTCGGGAAGAAAGTCTTCCAGGGAGCAATGCTTAGTGCCCGGATCACAGCGCATCAATTTCAACTCATCCTCTACCTGGACGTGCTCATGGCGAACCTAAAAAACACCATCGCGACCCTACACAAAGAAGCACAGACAACAGCCTCCGCCACACTAACAGACGTTGCCGAGAGCAACAAGCACTTAGCAAGCACGGCCTTTGACGTTTTTGACACAGCCATTAGGATGGCTGGGATAGCAATATCCACCAGACGATGGGCATGGCTCAGGGCTTCCGGCCTGTGTGATGACATGCACGACAGGATCGCAGGTGCACCCTGCGCGGGGGAATCCTTCTTCGGAGACAAAGTAATGGGCACGGTAAATGACATGAAGGAACACTGTACAAGATTACAGACCTTGGCAGAGGATGGGCTTGAACACTGCACACACTCCCAAAAGAGCAGCTATCACTGCAAGCCCTACTACCCCTCCTAAAGGTACACTTCCAGGCGTAAGTGGCAGGGCCAAAGATACAAGCACAATGCTTACCAAGTCCCTTCACACTGACGCCAGAACCATAGGGAGTGCAAGCAAAAGAATCAGGTGACCTCCCAGACTGGGAAGAATGGGTCCTCCTTTTGAAAACCAGCACTAGACTGCCCTCCCGGTTGGAGGGCGCCTGTTAGCCTTTCTGGGACATGGAAAGCCATTACAACTGACAAGTGGGTCCTTCATCCGTGAGGGATACTGTATACACTTCTCTGCTCCGCCCTGCCAGCGCTTCCGACCCCACCTGGTCGCCCCTATGGCAGCAGAACTCATACATCTTCTGACATCTCGGGCTATAGAGAAGGTGCCCGCTGACGAAACCAACACTGGTTTCTACTCCAGATACTTCCTCGTCCCCAAAATGTCAGGTGGAGTACACCCCATCCTGGACCTTCGGAAGCTAAACAAGTTCATAGCCAGAGAGAAGTTCAGGATGTATTCCCTCCAACTCCATCCTGCCACTAGTACAGCCCGGGGACTGGCTGACCTCTCTGGACCTACCTGAAGCCTACACCCATGTTCCCATTCACAAGTCTCACAGAAATTATCTCCACTTCCATGTGCTGGGACAGCATTACCAGTACAAGGTCCTTCCCTTCGGACTGTCACCAGCACCGCGTGTCTTCACAGTGGGACATTGTAGCAGCAGCGCACCTCTGCAATCAGGGCATCAACATCTTCCCCTACCTGGACAATTGGCTTCTCGCAGCACCCTCAGCTCAAGAGACACTGGCAACGGTGCAAGAGACTATGGGCCTGCTGTCCTCCCTGGGATTCCTCATCAACTGTGACAAATCACAATTGCAGCCGTTCCAACGTCTGGAGTTCATAGGGGTAGTCATCGACACTCGCACCTCAAAGACTTACCTCCCAGAACATCGAGTGAACATGATCACCTCGTTCGCAAAGGATCTGTCAACATAAAAACAAGCCTCGGCACGTTCCATCCTCTGCCTGCCAGGGCATATGACGACAGCCGACATCTGTCCTCCCACTCTCAGCCCCTGACCACATGAATTCCAGTAGACCCTCAGGTAAGGGACGGACTCCGCTGGTGGACCTGACCTGGAAATCTCTCGGTGGGCAAGGACATCCACCAGTACAAATATCAGATTTTGCTGACCATAATACATCCAACACAGGATGGGGAGCTCACCTGCTACAACTCAGCACCCAAGGGGCGTAGACCACATAGGAAAGAAAATTGCACATCAATCTGCTCGAACTCATGGCATTCAAGTACACGCTGAAGGCTTTTCTGTAATACCTCCAAGGGATATCCATCCTGATCCAGACAGACAATCAAGTAGCCATGTTCTACATCAACAAACAGGGTGGGACAGGTTCATGTTTCCTCTGCAAGGAAGCACTCGCAATATGGTCATTAGTGGAGGAGTAGCCTAGTGGTTAGAGCAACTGCCTACTACCCAGAAGCTCAAGGGTTCAATTTCCACTGGCACTCCTTGTGACCTTGGGCAAGTCACTTTACCCTCTATTGCCTCAGAAAAATCCAAGTTATCAATGTCCCTGTTTAATGTATATTACCAAGTTGAAGTTACAATGTAAACTGCTTTGATTGTAAATGATAAAGCGGTATAAAAAAACCTGTTAAAAAATAAAAAATAAATTAGCGCTCTCTGACAACTACCGAATACGGGCCTCCTATCTCCCAGGAGAACAGAACACCCTGGCTGACAGGATGAGCAGACAACTAGAACTGCACGAGTGGACACTACTTCTGGAGGTCACAGACTCCATCTTCCAGTGGTGGGGGACACCAAGCTCGACCTCTTTGCCACAGAGCAGAACGCGAAGTGTCCCCTCTTCTTTTCTAAGCGCCCATTGGCCAGGAGTCTAGCAGCGAATGCATTCGACGTGTGCTAGGGGGAGTGGTCTCTAGCGTATGCTTTCTCCTCAGACCCCCCTGATTTCTGCAACTCTGCAGCAGGTCATCAAGGACAAAGCATACGTCATCCTGGTGGCACCCCACTGGCCATGCCAGATGTGGTTCGCCCTCCTGCTACGCCTCACCTGAGGACCGCCAATACAGCTACCCCTGAGACCGGACCTCCTCATCCAGAACAGCGGGAAGACATGGCACCCCAAGCTTCAAGCCCTGCACTCACAGCCTGGAAATTGAGAGGCTGAACCTCTCAGCACTCAGCCTATCTGTGGAGGTGCAGGACATGGTCCTGGCAGCCAGAAGGCCATCCCAGTGTAAATCCTATGGTCTCAAATGGAAGCGATTTAGCATCTGGTGCATGGACCGCGGCTTGAACCCGAGCCCATGGGTGACACCTCCATTGCCATGCTGCCTCTAGTCACTCACTTCATGAAAGGCTGACCAATATAAGGCCTGCAGTGGGGCCCCCTGACCAGCAGTTGGCCCTCAACATCATTCTCCATCAGTTGACACAGGAACACTTCGAGCCCCTGTACTCCACATCGCTGAAGCATGCCTCCTGGAAGACCCTCTTCCTCATCACCATCACATCCGCCAGACGAATCGACAAACTTCAGGCCCTCGTCGCTCACCCCCCATACATGCATCTGCACCACAACCGTGCCACTCTGCGGACACACCCAAGGTTCGTACCTAAGTTGGCCTCCACTTTCCACATTAACCAACCATTGAGCTGCCATCCTTCTACCCGGAGCCTCACACCTCTGCAGAGGAGCAGAGATTACACATCCTGGACTGCACCAGGGCGCTTCATACCTATCTTAACAGAACTGAAACTCTAAGACAGGGAACATGGCTCTTTGTGTCTTTTGACCCGAATAGGCCAGGTCGACCTGTCAAAAAGCACAAACTATCACAGTGGATATTGGACTACATAGCATTCTGCCATAACCAGGCAGGCACACAGACACTGAAGAAAGTTGGGGCATACTGGCTCAGAGCGCTAGCCATGTCCATTGCCAAACCACACTCCGTCCCCCTGATGGACATCTGCAAAGCCGCCACCTGGTCCTCTGTCCATACTTTCCAGATGCACTATTGTTTGGACGTAGAGGCATAGATGGACAGTTCCTTTGGCTGAGCGATCCTCACCATGACTGCCCCTGGACATAGCCAGCGTGACACAAACAGGACACAGGATGACTGAGCTATGATCAGTCATTCCCAACTGTGGGACTTATTCATGGGCAATGTTGGTCACCATTATTTGTGGGCCATGTTAGCCACTGTTGTTCGAAGGCCATGTTGGCCATTTTTTGTTGTTGTGGTTGCATCCATCAGTTTGACTCATTCCAGGGTCATATGGCCCCTGTTAATCATGGGCCATGTTGGCCAATACTATTTTCCTTATTCTTGTTTATGGTCATGTACCATGCTCCTATGTTTCCATGCTCCTATGTTCCTCCTTAAGGAACATTCCCATATATAATATGTAGGAACTGATCCTAGCAGAAAGCATGGAAGCCTGGAAGGTTCGACGTCCAAAGGCGTCAAGAGTCCTACACTCACATCCTGGAGAATTAGATGTATGCCTTTTTGCACTCTTGATCCTTCTCATAGCCAATTCCACCACCATGGAATGGTGTGGTAGCTGAGTCTTCTGAAACCCAGGACAAGGAGGAACTCGATACATTGTGTCGAGTCTTCGAGAGTGAGGAGATGTGGTTAGAGGTGTTTCCTACATCCTTAACATGAGATCATGCAACATCTCATGAATAGGTAAGGTAGCTGCCTCCTTGGGAGCCTTAGGGTATTGTAGGATTTCTAATTCCTTTGCCCTAGGCTCTTTTTCAGGAGCCACTCTGATGGAAAAACCTCGAGCCACATCTCGGATAAAATCCTGAAAGGACATATCCTATGGTGGAGACATCCTACACTGAGGAGAAGAAGAATCCTCAGGAAGAAGTACTCTGGTATCGGCAGAGCTTTCAGAGTCTTCAGACTCATCTGAGGATTCAAACTATCTCCAATCCGGATGATCGTGCAAGGCACGGTACCAGTACCGATCGAAGTCGGCATCGGATGGATAAGCATGACTCTGTCCTGGTAGAATACCTGCCGATGTCGATGCAGTCGGTACCAGTACCGGAGTCGGTGCCGGTACCGATTGAATTGTCTGAAGCGGTTTCAGGGGCATCGAGGCCGTGAGAAGAGCCGCCAGACTGCGTTCAATAGCCAAGAGTCTCTGGTCTATCGACGCTGCCGATGCTTGGGTATCGGTACCGGATGAAGCAGCCAGTACCCCAGAGCATGGTACCAGTAGTTCTGCCGAGGTTGAGGCCTCGAACATCCTGGAGCCCTGTTAGTGCTTTGGAAGCCGAAGCCTCCAGCCAGGGAAATTTTGCCGGTGAAAGTCCCTCAAGGGCAACGCAAGAGTTTCTCAGGATGCTCGCTCACCGTTCACCTTCTCCAACTTTCGCTCTTCCAACAGTTGAACCGGCTCACATTTCATTCAGTCTGCCTACCCGCTCCCCACAACGCCATACTAATTCATCCTTGTTTTTGTATTCCGTGTTGACACAACGTTGTGTTTCTGGTCATAGATATTCCTGACCCTTCTTCAATAGTTTTCTACAAAAACAAGGATGAATTAGTATGGCGTTGTGTGGAGTGGGTAGGCAGACTAAATGAAGTGTGAGCCGGTTCAGCTGTTGGAAGAGCAGAAATTGGGGAAGGTGAACGGCGAGTGAGCATCCGGAGAATCTCTTGTATACACCTGTGGCGTGAGTGCAGTGACGCAAGAAAAGTTTGAAGAGTTCCAGGTGCTAGCACGGGAGTGCTGATGGAGTACGGCAGTTTTTTGGTATTGCCCTGGGATGCGAGTACACTGGGTGGCTGCTTGCCAGTTGAATATATTCCGGTCTTCATAGCAGATGTGTTGTTCCCTCAGGTAAACTTTTATATCCTTTAGGGGTTTATAGGGGAGGTCCCCTTTTAAAACAGAATAAAAGGAGTATTATGCTGTGAGAAGGAGTTTCCTTCACGGCATACGCTCCAACAAAAAATTGTTCTTCTAGTATTTGAGTATTAGGTTAGTTACAGTAGGGCAGTTAGGTTTATTATTCTGGTTTAAAAAAGGACATGATTGCTGGCACCCTTATAAACAACTCAAATCAGTTAGAACAGAAGAACCATATTCCCATTTCAGTAAAATTAGGCACACCTGTGATCAGTTGTCAGTACTCATATGACCTGAATCAACCAATGGCTCTAATGTTTAAAATGGCCACATTCACTCCCTGTTCCATTTTCACAATGGTGAAGACGAGAGAGTTGCATGAAACCATCTAAAAAGCCATTATCACCAAACATCAAACTTCAAAGGGGTACAAAGCCACCTCCAAAGACCTTGGGATTCCTGTGTCTACAATTTGCAATGTTATTAAGAAGCTTTCTGCTCATGGAACTATCAAAAACCTCCCAGGATGTGGTGGGAAGAGGAACATTAATCCAAGAAGTCTTCGAAGGTTAGTGTGAACTGTTGGAAAAATACTGCGTACAACATCCAAAGAACTTAAGGCTGACCTGGAGCAGTCTGGAGTGATGGTTTCAATCCGCACCATACGCTACGCATTAAACAAAGAAGGACTTCATGGGCGAAGGCCAAGAAGGATCCCACTGCTCAAAGACAGACATAAAAAGGCACACCTGATATTTGCCCAAACTCAACTTGAAAAAACACAATCTTCTGGGAAAATGTTCTGTGGACAGATGAAACCAAATTTGAGCTCTTTGGCAAAACAGACCAGCGATGCATTTACTATTGGTGAAGAAATGAAACTTAAAAGGAAAAAACACACCCTTCCTACAGTTAAATATGGTGAAGGTTCCATAATGTTGTGGGGCTGTTTTGCTGCCTCAGGAACTGGAAGCGTAGAGGTATTAAAGGAATCATGAATTCAGAGGACTACCAGGGTATAATGCAATGAAATGTGCTACTTAGTGTCAAAATGCTAGGTCTAGGTCAAAGGTCATGGGTCCTCCAGCAGGACATGACCCAAAACATACATCCAAAAGTACAAAAGAATGGTTAAAAAGGAACAAATTGACTGTTTAAACTGGCCAGCAATGAGTCCTGATCTCAATCCAATTGAGAATCTTTGGAAAGAGCTGAAATCTGCCATTGGTAAATGGAGTTCTGGAAACATTCATGACCTGGAACAAATTGCAGTTGAAGAGTGGAGGAACAACCAGCAGAAAGATGTACGAAACTTATAGAAGGCTATAAGAAAGGTTTGGAGGCTGTCATCAGTGTCAAGAGTTGCGCAACCAAATATTAATGAAGGGTGCCATTAATCTTGTCCAGGTCATATTTCGTTTTTTCCTCAGAAATTACTACATCTACATTGCACAGACGTTTTTTGTTTTTGTATACCTTTAAACATACTATTAAAATATTATGATGACATACAGTTGGAATATTTCAAATTATTTCTCAAGATATTGTACACAACATACCTAAAATGCAAGGGTGCCAATAATGTTGACCAGAACTGTGCGCACCGAGGAAAGAACAACCCAAACTATGAATACACAATGCAAGGTTCCACATTGGGAACCATTACCTAGGAAAAGGATTTAGGCGTCATCATGGATAATATGTTGAAACCTCTGCCAAGTGTGCAAACAGAATGCTAGGAATCATAAGAAAAGCAACAGAGAATAAACCAAAGGATATTATAATGCCTCTGTATGGTTCCATGGTGCGACTGCACCTTGAATATTGTGTGCAATTCTGGTTGTCATATCTTAAAAAAGATATAGTAGAATAAGGGAAAGTACAGAAAAAAACCACCAAAATGGTAAAGGGGATAGAAGAATATCCCTATGAGGAAAGGCTTAAAAGATTAGGGCTCTTCAACCTGGAAAAGAGATGGCTGAAGTGAGATATGATAGAGGTCTATAAATTAATGAATGGAGTAGAATGGTTAAACATAGATCGGTTGTTTACTCCATCAAAAAGTAGGAAGAGTAGGGGACACGCAATGAAGCTACACTGTAACCTATTTAAGACTAATGAGAGAAAATATTTTTTCACTCAACGCGTAATGAAACTCTGGAATTCGTTATTAGAGGATGAAGTAAAAGCTGTTAATGTAGCTGGGTTTAAAAAAGGTTTGGACAAGTTCTTGAAGGAAAAGTCCATAAACCATTATTAAAGAGGACTAGGGAAATGCACTTCTTACCCCAGGGCAAGCATTGTGGAACCTGTGTACCTTTTTGGGAACTTGCCAGGTACTTGTAACCTGGGTTGATCACTATTGGAAACAGGATACTGGGCTTGATGGACCTTGTTCTGAACCAGTGTGGCATTTCTTATGTTCTTGTGTTCTTATGTTACGTTCTTATGTAAGGCTAGCATGTGCTAAGTAGAAAAGAGCACTCTACGCAAAGTTATGAACTTAGGTAAGAACAATCCAAATTATAATTATACGATGCGAGGTTTCATATTAGGAACCACCACCCAGGAAAAGGATCTAGGAATCATTGTAGATAATATCTTGAAACCCTTTGCCCAGTGTGCAGTAGTGGCCAAGAAAGCAAATAAAATGCTAGGAATCATAAGAAAAGGAATGGAGAATAAAACCAGAGTTATAATGCTTCTGTATCGATTCATGGTGCAATTGCACCATGAATATTATGTACAATTCTGGTCATCATATCTTAAAAAGAATATAGCAGAACTAGAAAAGGTACAGAGACATGCGTCCAAAACAATAAAGGATGGAAGAATACCCTCCAAGGAAATGCTTAAAAGGTTAGGACTCTTTAACTTGGAAAAGAGACAGCTGAGGGAAGATATGATAGAGGTCTATAAAATAATGAGTGGAGTGGAACAGGTAAACGTAGATTGGTTGTTTACTCCTTCAAAAAGTAGAAAGGCAAGAGGATATGAAATGAAGCTACAGTGTAGCACATTTAGTTCAAATAATTTTTATTGATTTTTCCATTTAAAGAAAACTACAATACACAATACACTGCAAGGTGATATAACACTCCAGATGTTTCAAGCCTTTCAACAGAGACCTTATCCTCACGGAAACGCAACAACTCATCAGTGAAACCACCTCAAACCTTGACGACCTAATTACCCACTGGAACAACTGCCTCAGTGCAATCGCCCTACGCACACCAAGCAACAAGCCCCCAGGGAAAAGAACGAGCGCTCCATGGTACACAGCCGATCTTAGAGTTTCTCTTACCCAATTACGGAAACTCGAGAAACGCTGGCGTCGATCTCACGCTTCAAATGACCAGACAGCTTACAACTGTCATCTGGCTGTACACCGCAAGGCAACCACTGATGCAATGAAACAATACTACTCAGAGACCTTAAAGAGATCACTTAATAAACCTCACGATCTTTTTGACTTAGTCAAGACTCTATCAAAGGAACCAACCCCCGGGCCTCAATTTGAGATTCACCCACAGGATTTTGCTAACTATGCACAATCCAAGATATGCCGGACGATCAAAATCTTGACTACAACCATCACCCCGGAACAAGATTGCCCTACAGCTCTAACCGTATTCTCTACCCCTACCAAGAAAGGAATTGAAGACACTATTATGGCCCTTAACACCACCACATCTCAGTCCGATCCATGTCCAGCCTTCTGGATTAAGGAGCTCCGCACCCATTTCAGCCCAATACTATCCAAAATAATGAACCTCTCCTTCACAACAGGGTCTTTCCCCTCAGCTCTTAAGCATACCTCTATCAGACCTCTTCTAAAAAACTGCAAGCTCGATCCCCAAAAAGTAGATTCATACAGACCTATATCCAGTATACCTCTACTTGCGAAGATCATTGAAAAAGAGGTCCAACGACAACTACAGGATCACATCGACGCTGCTGCACCATAAGACCCCTGCCAACATGGTTTTAGGGAATTCCACGGAGTGGAAACTCTTCTTACCACCCTCTGCTGCAAGATAATCACTGGCATTGATGACATCCGTCAAGGTTTTGCTCTCATCTTTCTGGACATCGCTGCAGCTTTTGATTCAGTAAGTCATGAGCTTCTCTTAGGACGACTAATTGAGAAAGGCATTAATGGAAGAGCGCTTGAATGGTGCAGATCTTACCTGTCCGGAAGATGGCAGCATGTTCGTTCTGGAGGGATAACTTCGGAACCTTTCCACCAAAGCCAGGGAGTCCCACAAGGTTCCTCCCTTTCAGCCCTCCTGTTCAACATTTACATGCAGCCAATTTGCAAGATCATCCGATCCTTCAATGTTGACTGCATGTTATACGCTGACGATGTCCTGCTGTACATACCCTTCTCTATGGAACATCTGGACCTCTCTCCACTGACGAGCTGTTTCAATGCAATATCTGACTGGCTTCTCTCCCAAAACCTCCGAATACAACATAAGAAAACGGAAGTACTCTTCATTACGAGGAACCCTAACTTCACCCCACCACAATTCCTTAAAGTAAAAGAAGCAGAGTTACAATCTAAACCATCAATATGCTACCTGGGAGTCACCTTGGATCAACGCCTGGACATGAAAGCCCACATAGGGAACACAGTCAGAGCAGTATACTACAAGATCCGCTCACTTAGGCATTTACGATCCATGCTGGAACCAAATGACTTCAGGACTATATATCAGGCGTTGATCATACCTCATTTAGACTACACCAATGCCATCCTACAAGGTCTTCCCCTATCCACCTTGAACCCGCTGCAGCTCGCCATGAACGCGGCAGCAAGGGTCATCCATGGAGCCTCCAGAAGCGACCACATGACACCTTTGCTGATACAGTTACATTGGCTACCTATCCAGGCTAGAATCGTTTTCAAGACTTTGTTACTCACTTTTAAAGCTATTAACAAGCTCTCCTCTGATTCAGTAACTTCCCTCATCCATACCACATCTCCAAATAGAGCAAGAAGATCCACGGCTATAAACTCCCTAAAAGTCCCGAAAGCATTAACAGATTGCTCTGCATCCACAGCCAATAGGGCGTTTAGTATCAGTGCGCCAAGATGCTGGAACGCATTACCTCCAGATATCCGGGCTATTAAGAGCCTCACACAGTTTAGGAAAGCCCTTAAATGCCACCTTTTCAATAAGTACCTCATAGAACCCAACCCCACCCCATTGAGACCGGAGATGCAATCCGCTAAGCAAATATATGGTTTCCCAACAACATGAAAGATACTCTAACCCTTAGTGGTGCATATGTTTCTATGGAATTCATGTTCATATGACTCTATGTAGCAAGATTTGTAAATAGTTTACCCCTGTTATCCAAGTTATTTACCCTGTTATCTGTAAACTCATACGTGTTAATTGTACTGAGCATTTTTGTTCCATGTAAACCGCGCTGATGCTGAATAGTGCGGTATATAAGAGACTGTAAATAAATAAATAAATAAATAATGCAAAGCACACAAACCAACATTTTGCAATATCCCTTTCACCCTTGCATGAAAATAACCCATCCCCTATCCATAGCTAAACATGCAAAGAGTTTAAGAGTTCACTTCGTTGCCTTGGTAATAGCGACATCAGAAAGGGATGCGAGTCTTCAAAAAAGGCAAGCCATCTCTTCAGTCCCCATATCAACCCCATCAAAAGCTCCATATGCAGTAGGTTATGCATTTGCCCACACCACACCTCCAAGGTCAGAGGTTGAGTATCAAGTCAGAACTGCATAAGCCAATATTTGGCAACTAAACAGGCTTTCCTAACAAAGAGGATCTCCGCCTGTGCACCTGACTCTAAATAAAGACTAATTGGAGAAAAAAAATGTTTCACTCTACATGTAATCAATCTCTGGAATTCGTACCAAAGGATGGATAGTAAAAGCTGTTAATGCTGCTGGGTTTAAAAGAGGTTTGGACAAGTTCCTGGAGGAAAAGTCCATAAACCATTACTAAAGAGGACCAATGAAATCCACTGCTTATCTCTGGGATAATCAGAATGGAATCTGTCTCCCTTTTGGCAAACTGACAGGTACTTGTGATCTGAATTGGCCACTGTTTGAAACAGGATACTGAGATCGATGGACCTTTGCTCTGACCCAGTATGGCATTTCTTACGTTCTTAAGAATATCACATGCTAATAATAAAAAGCCTTCCTGAAACACGTCTTAAAGCAAAATAAGCCAAAATTAAAAAACAAAAACAAAGCATTTTCTAAGGCCTAGCCTTAGCATAAGAATATGCCTGCTGACACAAGCATGTGTTCCTTAAGGGGTCCTTTTACAATGCAAGATTTAGCATTTACCACATATTAGAAGCAAAACCCAAAGCACAGGACATGTAAAAGCCGTACAGTAACTGTCGGTGGCTTACCCAGCATGTCCCCTGCAAGGAGAAGTCCCTCATCGCGCATTATGAAGCATATTTATAAACACATGCTAATGAAATTTAAAGTCTGTGAAGTGCTACCATGGCCCATAAATAAGAGTACTGGCAGCACTTACTGTGCATTAACTTTCATTAATGCACGCTAACCTTTAGTAAACATGCCCCTTCGTTTTTTACAATTAGCATGGGTGCACTTATTTATTTATTTAACTGTTATTTTATACCACTTATCACTGCGTCAAAGTGGTTTACATTTTAACAGACATAGTGAGTTATTACACTGAAACATTGAACATAACGGCCCAGAGCCTTCCACCATTCCAGGAAGGTTATGTCATTTTTCCCCCAGATGGGGTCAGATAACAGCAGAAAATTGGACTCTGTCTATTGTAAGAGAGGGGTACAAGCTTCATTTCCTCAGCATGCCCCCTCCTACAATGGTAAGACAGTTCAATTCTCAGACCTCTCTCAACGACCAGTTAGGTCAAGAGGTCACTGTGCTTCTTGCCCAAGGGGCAATAGAAGAGGTACCCATTCTCCAACAGGGTACAGGGTTCTACTCCCCCTATTTCCTTATTCCAAAGAAAACAGGAGGACACAGACCCATTTTAGACCTCAGAGAATTGAACAAATTCCTGTTCAAAGAGAAGTTCAAAATGATTTCTCTAGGAACTCTGCTGCCATACCTTCAGAGTCAGGATTGGCTTTGTTCTCTAGATCTCAAGGATGCGTACACTCATGTTCTCATCCATCCAACTCATCAAAAGTTCCTTCACTTTCTATTTCAAGGGAAGCACTACCAATACAGGGTTCTTCCTTTTGGCCTGGCCTCGGCACCAAGGGTGTTCACAAAATGCATGGCTGTGGTGGCAGCATTTCTTCGCACCCTAGGAATATTTGTCTTCCCTTACTTAGACGACTGGTTCATTCGAGCCCCTTCAGAGCCAGAGGCCAGGGTTGCTCTCTCTCGCACAATGCGCTTCCTTCAGTATTTGGGACTTGTCATAAACTTCCCTAAATCCAACCTTGCTCCCACTCAGTGCCTAGAGTTTATAGGAGCTCTGCTGGATACCAGACAGACAAGGGCCTACCTTCCACAGCCCTGCTGCCTTCGCATTGTGTAGTTAGCTTCCCAAGCAGTGCTAAAACCTCACCTCACTGCTCGAGAAATGTTACAATTGCTAGGCCACATGGCATCCACTGTGCATGTGGTTCCTTATGCTCGCCTCCATATGCGAGCAGCCCAGTGGACTTTATCCACTCAATGGACTCAGGCATCAGGTTGCCTGTCAGACAAAATAGCAAACTCAGATCACTTTATTTTGTCCCGCCAATGGTGGCAGTCACCCCAAAACCTTTTGGTGGGGTCTCCTTTTCAGCAACCTCCACCCCAAGCCACTCTAACAACAGATGCCTCACAGGTGGGTTGGGGAGCCCACCTGCAAGGCCTCTCTACCCAGGGTACCTGGACTCCACAGGAGACCTATCTACATATCAATCTCCTGGAACTTAGAACAATTTTTCTTGCTCTTCGAGTATTCCACACCCAGCTCAGCTACAAGACAGTCCTAGTTCAAATGGACAATCAAGTAGCCATGTTCTATGTGAACAAGCAGGGCTTAACAGGCTCTCTGTCACTATGCAATGAAGCTTTGCGACTATGGGCCCTCGCCAGAAAGCATCAGATTCATCTCCTTGCGGTGTATCTTCCAGGCATTCAAAACTCTTGGGCAGACAGACTCAGTAGAGTTCTGCTCCCACACGAATGGTCTCTCCATGCAGACCAGGTGGCCAAAATTTTCCAAATTTGGGGTACCCCGGACATAGACCTCTTCGCAAGTCCGCGGAATGCCAAACTTCCCCGGTTCTGTTCCAGAATTCCGGCTCAGGGTTGTCAGGCCAGGGATGCTTTCCTCCTCCATTGGGACCAGGACTTCCTGTATGCCTTTCCACCCATTCCCCTAATTCCCAAAACCCTGTTCAAGCTTCAGAGAGACAGAGGTCATATGATTTTCATAGCTCTGCATTGGCCACGGCAAATGTGGTACCCTCTGCTCCTACATCTCTCTCAAGCTCCGCCTCTGGAGTTAGGATCTGCTCCAGATCTCCTTTCTCAGGAGGGCGGGATGCTGTGGCATCCCAATCCCCAGTCTCTGCATCTCAGGGCCTGGTTGATGAAAGCCTAGAACTTCACAGTCTTAACCTTTCCCAGCAGGTAAAGGATATCCTTTATGCTTCCAGGAAGCCTTCCACAAGACACTCTTATGCATTTAAGTGGAAAAGGTTTACCATATGGTGCTCGCAGAAGGGTCTTAACCAATGTTCCCTCTAATTTTCTGTAGGCTGTGTGCGCATAAAATATCAGCTGTGCAGAATTTAAAGGAAGGTTAAATTTTTGTGCGCCACATAACGACACTCGGAGTTATATACTTTAAAATTTGACTACACGTCAGAATTCAGTATGTACACCATATGGATTGCACTAGAAAATATTGTAGAACTTGTGAAAACCATAAATACACAACAGCTTTTCAATTTTAAGAACGTCTGTGTTGTTTTCTATCAGAATCAGAACCGTAATTTTTGTGCGCTCTATTGTAAAGTATGTGCGCTCACTCGGCAAGGTGTGTTCGTGCGCACACGCGCACAGCTTAGAGGGAACAGTGGTCTTAACCCTCTTGCGATACCTCTGGAATCATTACTGGAGTATCTCCTTCATTTATCTAATGCAGGGCTTAAGACCAATTCAGTGAGAGTTCATTTGAGTGATATTGCAGCTTCTTTCAAGCCTCTAAATGGACAACCTATTTCCTCTCATCCTCTCATAGCGAGATTTATGAGAGGCCTTCTTTTAACTAAGCCTCCCATTAAGCCACCATCGGTGGCATGGGACTTAAATTTGGTTCTTGGGCAGCTTATGAAACCACCTTTTGAACCATTAGCCACTACCTCCTTGAAATTCCTTTCCTGGAAGGACATTTTTCTTATTGCAATCACATCAGCACGTCACATCAGTGAATTGCAAGCATTGGTGGCTGATCCTCCTTATACAAGGTTCCATCATGATAAGGTAGTCCTTAGGACTCATCTACATTTTATGCCAAAGGTGGTGTCACCTTTTCATTTAAACCAAACGGTTTACCTTCCTGTAGTCTTCCCAAGGCCTCATGCCTCAAATGCAGAAAGGAATCTTCATACTTTGGATTGTAAAAGGGCTCTGGCCTTTTACTTACAAAGGACACAGCAGCATAGAAAGTCCTCTCAACTTTTTGTTGCTTTTGAACCTAGTCATTTGGGACTTCCAGTCTCCAAAAGAACACTGTCCAACTGGATTGCACAGTGTATATCTTTTGCCTATGAGAGTAAAAACCTTCCTCTGGAAGGCCTTGTCACAGCTCACAATGTGAGAGCCATGGCAGCCTCTATGCCTCATCTTCACTCTGTGTCTATTGACGACATCTGCCGAGCAGCTACTTGGGCTTCGGTTCATACCTTCACAGCCCATTACTGTTTTGACAAGTACTCCCGCCGGGATGCCTTTTTTGGTCAGGATGTTCTTCAACACCTGTTCCATACTTAATCAACTCCTACCCACCATCCCTGATAGGATGCCAGAGATCCATGGGGGGAAGTGAAGCCCTTTCACAAGGGCACACAACTTCTGGGGTTTTCTCCCTGGGATCTGCAGCTAGGCAGTCCCCATATGTGAAGACTACATTCCTGCTTGTTCCTGGAGATAGCATAGTTACTCACCTGTAACAGGTGATCTCCGGGAACAGCAGGAATTTAGTCTTCACAACCCACCCACCTCCCCTAGGAGTTGTATCTCTCTATCTCTCTCTTTCTCTCTCTCTTTTGTCTCAGCTTTAAACTCAACTGGAGAGGGACAGTTGGGAAAGGCAGGAAGGCAGCACGCAGGTGCTGTGGGATGCTCCCAAAAGCTTATCTATTGGACGCTGGGGAGCATTCCCACGCAGGCTCCGTCGGTACCGACGATACCCATATGTGAAGACTAAATTCCTGCTGTTCCCGGAGATCACCTGTTACAGGTGAGTAACTATACTTTATACTATTTCTTACTATTTCCTTTTTTAATTGGTCTTGTTTTGTTTGATTCTTTCATGTGTCAAATTATGTGTGCATATATAGTCCAAAGCCATTTCACTGGACACTTTTTTATTTTTTTTTTAGTAGATATTGGACATTAAGGGGTTGAACTGCAAGGGTTCCAATAATGTTGACCACAACTGTAACTTTGCACTTATCCAGAGTAAATTTCATCTGCCATTTGGACGTCCAGTCTTCCAATTTATAAAGGTCCTCTTGCAATTTTTCACAATAGTGTGTGCTATTGATGACAGCAAAAAATGAAATTCGGGGGTGTTTCTATCGTTCTGTTTTGAAAATAATATGAAATGACAGATTATCTTTCATCGGCATTTCTTATGTCGTTTCAAGTGACGCAAATCCCTAGTGTACTACACCCATGCAGTTTTACAACAGCCATTTTGTACGTGTAAAACATGTTTTATGCATGAGAAATGTTTTTTAAAATTAACCCCAAGGGTAATTTTATAACCGGGCGCCTAGCTTTAGTCACCCAGAGTGCGCCTGTCTTAAGCTTATTTTGTAAAGAAAGTTAGGCATCTATTGTACTTTTCTTTATAAAATAGGAGCAAAAGTAGGCCAAAAATGTGTGGTAAAGCTAGGTGCAATCTCGTACACCAGCCCTAGGGTTGCGTAAACGCTAATACTTAAATTAGTGGTCCACCCATGCTCTTCCCATGTGCAGCGTGCACGCTATCGGTCATACGTGCATGCTTATAGAATAGCTAAAGTAGATGCATAGAGACCCATTAACACAAGTCACACTGAAAATATGTGATTGGAGCACGTTGATGGCACATAGTTTATAGTTTATTAAACCTTTGATATACCACCTTTCTAGACATCAGAGGAGTTTACAATAAAAGAAAAGAAATTTGAAAAGAACTACAATAAAGTATTTAAAGAAAAGAAAGTATTCACCCCAAGATAGAATAAAGAGTAAGTGAGTAAGGAAGGGAATGAGCTAGCCCTGAGATAAGAGGAGGAGCAGGCTGTGTGAATAAAGGTAAGTTAAATGGATGGATAGTCTTAGGTTTCGGGAAACAGCTCATAAAGTAAACACAATTAGAACAGAATTTCTGTTTTTACTTTTTCTTATTCTTTATCTTCTTTTTTTATCTCTTTAATCAATATTACAAAAAATAATCAAGGCAGTCGCTATTTAGAAAACAAACACGATCTTAGAGCAAGAAGAACTGTTCAATAACTTTAACGCTTCAGTATTAAAACAAACCCAGTGGCATCACTTATCTGCATTTATTTGTAAATCCATAAAGCCTCGCAGAAAGCCTTCATTTTTTCACTATGCCCAACAAAGATTCTTGTTTTGCCATCAACTGCATCAGGGGCTTTCCAGCACGACCTGCTCCTTGGGGCGAGGATTCCAAGATCTCTGGCCATTTAGCATCTCCTGAAGCTCGCTTCTTGGTTCTGTCTTTAACCCTGCCTCACTCCGGTTCCTCCTGTCCCCCCCTGCGTGCTCTGTCTCGCGGAGGAAGGCTTAAGGGCTTTAAGGCGTTCCTTTGTTATCTGTTTCTCCTCCTTCCTCTCGTCATGTCTGCTATCCCTGTTCATTGGGGCTGGTGCCCCATTGTGCCTGACACTGCTCCTCCCGGTTCTCTGGCTCGTCAGCTCTCTACCTTAACTTACTGTTCGTTGGCACCGTCACGCCCGTTGGCTTCCTCCCTGCCCTCGTCCTCCCTTCTGTTGTTACAGCTTGCCTTGTTAAACTGTCGGTCACTCTGCTCTAAGACACTTTTGGTTAATGATCTTATCTCGAACCACACTCTGGACCTCTTCTTTCTCACGGAGACCTGGTTGAGAGAGGGTGAAGAGTCCTTCCTTAATCGCTGTCTCCCGCCTGGCTATTCATTTTTGTCTACATCTCGTCGGGGTAGAAGTGGAGGGGGTGTTGCGGTTGTATATCGTTCCTCTCTCCCTCTCACAGAACTTCCCACCTCTTCTTCTCTGCTCTACCCGGAATTTTTGCTCCTTCGGTTAAATTCTCCTTCCCACCCCTGCTATTTTCTTCTTATTTATGCTCCTCCCTCTCTTTCTGTGTCTTTATGGGATTCTCTTCTTGCCACTATTTCTGAGGCCTCGCTTCTCTATCCAAATCTTCTGATTCTGGGAGATTTCAACGTTCATGTTGATCTACCGTCTTCAACTAGGGACCTTTCTTTTCTCACTTTCTTATCTGATATGTCCTTACGTCAGTTTGTTTCCTTCCCCACCCATGTTGCAGGTCACTCTCTGGATCTCCTTATTACCTCCATTTCTTCCTCTATTCCTCCTTCCTTTCTTTCCTCTTTGCCCCTTCTTTGGTCTGATCATTTTTGTCTTTTTTTTTCTATCCCCGTCCACTCTTCTTTGACAGGTTCTTCTGACTCTTCCTTAACGCTTCCCAACCACGCGTCCGTTTCTGGCTTCATCTCTTCTGTACCAACTCGTAAGCTTACGGCTGATACACTTCCTCAGTTCCCTCCCTCTGCCTCCTTATTCCCTAGCGACTTTGCTTCACTCTCTGTCGATGCTCAAGCCCATCTTTGGCATTCTTCCTTGTCTGCTGCCCTTGATGACATTGCCCCTCTCCGCCCTCACCTACCTTCCGGTCGTTGTCCCCGGCATCCCTGGTTTCATTCTGGTCTTCTCCTACATCGGAGATATCTCTGTCGAGCAGAACGCCTTTGGCGTAAGCATCCGTCCTTCTCTTCTCTCCTTAATTTCTGTTCCTGTCATAGTCACTACTGTACCCTCCTTCACTCTGCGAAACGTAACTACTACTCCAAGCTTATTTCCTCTTCCTCAAATTCTTCCCGGCAATTATATACTGTTTTCCATTCCCTCACGGCATCCCATTCCGCCCTACCTCCCCTTCCCCCTCCCTCCTCTACCTCTCCTGGCCCTTCTTCCCTTGCTTCCTTTTTTGTTTCCAAGGTCCAAACCCTCCACCAGTCCTTCCCCTCCTGTCCTCCCCCCCTCTCCCCTTTAGTAGTGTCCTCCCCGCTTCCTCCTCTATCTCCTTCCCCTCCTGCGCCTACCTTGTCCCACTCCTGGTCTTCTTTTGAGATGATTTCCCCAGCTGTTCTTCAAACTACTTTCCTCTCCATTAGTAAAACAACCTGTCCGGCTGATCCTATTCCCTCCCGTTGGCTTCTGGAACCCTCTTTAACCCTTTCTCCTTATATTCTCTCACTTTTCAACTCTAGTCTATCTTCTGTTTTTTTCCCTACGCCCTGGAAACACGCTACTGTTCGTCCAATATTGAAATCCCGCACCTCTGACCCTACAGTCCTCTCTAATTGGCGTCCTGTTTCTAATCTTCCTTTCCTCTCTAAATTCCTTGAGAAACTTGTCTTCCTTCAGCTTTCTGCTCACCTTGAAGCCTCTCTTGTTCTTCACCCCCGGCAGTCTGGTTTTCGTCCTGGTCACAGCACAGAGTCTATCCTTCTCTCCCTTCTCAACGAAGTGCATGCTGCTCACGATCGTGGTCTCTTCACTCTTGCTTTATCTCTTGATCTTTCCGCAGCTTTCGATTTGGTGGACCATTGCACTCTTCTTGCTCGTCTTCAAGATGCTGGCCTTTCTGGTATGGTTCTCCGTTGGTTTCGTTCTTTTCTCTCCTGTCGCTCTTTTTCTGTGGTGGTTGGGTCCTCCTCCTCAGCTTCCACTCCTCTTTTTTGTGGTGTGCCTCAGGGATCTGTCCTCGCTCCCCTTCTCTGTAACAGTTTTCTGGCCCCTCTTGCTCTAGTAATCCAGCAGTTTGGTATCTCCGCGTACTACTACGCGGACGATATCATACTCCTACACCATACTGATTCTCATATGCCCGATATTTCTCCCCTTAACCTCTGTCTCTCTGCCGTTGCCTCCTGGTTCACCACTAATTTTCTTCAGGTCAACCCTACTAAGTCTTTTGCCATTTGGTTCACCCTCGGGAGCCCTGTCCCCACTTGTGCCCCTTCTCTTTCTTCCCAGCCCATCCCTCTTGTTTCATCTCTTAAGTATCTTGGTGTCATTCTCGATTCATCTCTTTCTTTCAAGGAACATATTTCTTCAATAGTTCAGCGCTCTTTTCTTTCCCTCAAACAGCTTCGAGCTGTGCGCCCTTTTCTCTCATCCTCTGCCTTAGCTACTCTTATTCTCTCTTTTGTAATGTCCCGTATTGATTACTGTAACGTCTCTCTAACTGGCCTACCACAATCCCAACTCTCCCGTTTACAACGTGTCCAGAATGCAGCGGTCCGAGTACTTTCTTGTGCTTCTCGCTACGACCACGTCACTCCCCTACTTCTGCACCATCATTGGCTTCCGGTCTCGTTTCGCATACAGTACAAGATTCTCACTTTTGCACACAGGGTGATTTACACAGGTACCCCTCTCTATCTTGCTGACCTGATTCACTTCCGCACCCCTCCTCGTTTGCTTCGCTCCATTCATGTTAATCGTATGTCCCTCCCTTCCCCTTCCCAAGCCCACCTTGAGTCCACCCGTTCCACGGCTTTCTTTTTTCTGGGCCCCAGACTTTGGAGTTCACTTCCCCCTTCCCTCCGCTCAGAGCAATCTTACCCAGCCTTCAAAATGCAACTCAAAACCCACTTGTTTGGTCTGGCATTTGATCTCCCTTCCCCGTCTTTTTCTCCCTCTCCTTCCTCCTGTTGATTTTCCTCTACCTGTTACGTTTTTCTATCCTTTGTCTCTTTTCTGTCGCTTTCATTATTTTAATTGGCGTTCTTTTCCGTTTCTTAACAGCCTGTAATATAATGTAATTTTTAACTATTGTAAACCGCCCAGACGCCGTTGGAATGGGGCAGTATAGAAAGTATTTTAATAAACATAAACAATAAACATTAGCATCTGACGTCACTCACACACCTTTTAAATTCATGTATACTTAAAATCCACCAATCACAATTCAGAAGGAGTTTCATCAAAAGGAAACACTATTCATGAGTCTTGAAGGACTACCCGAAGGGACTGCTACAGCTGGAAAAAGATCTGCACTTGTAAGTATTTATCTTCTGGAATATACTCTAAATCTTGGGGAAAAGGTGGCCTTTTCCATTGTTTAGATATGCAAAAAAGTTTTTATTTTTTTAATTTTATATTTATGAAATTTTTACAATAAATCCAAGAAAGTTCACAAGAGCGATTTTGTACAGAAAAAGAGCAAAAACCAACAGAAAATTAGCAAACATGAGCATTCACAAAGTAACCACTGAAACTTTGCACTTGTCCAGAGTAAATTTCATCTGCCATTTGGACGTCCAGTCTTCCAATTTATAAAAGTCCTCTTGCAGTTTTTCACAATAGTGTGTGCTATTGATGACAGCAAAAAATGAAATTCGGGGGTGTTTCTATCGTTCTGTTTTGAAAATAATATGAAATGACAGAGTATCTTTCATCGGCATTTCTTATGTCGTTTCAAGTGACGCACATCCCTAGTGTACTACACCCATGCAGTTTTACAACAGCCATTTTGTACGTGTAAAACATGTTTTATGCATGAGAAATGTTTTTTAAAATTAACCCCAAGGGTAATTTTATAACCGGGCGCCTAGCTTTAGTCACCCAGAGTGTGCCTGTCTTAAACTTATTTTGTAAAGAAAGTTAGGCATCTATTGTACTTTTCTTTATAAAATAGGAGCAAAAGTAGGCCGGAAATGTGTGGTAAAGCTAGGTGCAATCTTGTACACCGGCCCTAGGGTTGCGTAAACGCTGATACTTAAAATAGTGGTCCACCCATGCTCTTTCCATGTGCAATGTGCACGCTATCGATCATACGTGCATGCTTATAGAATAGCTAAAGTAGATGCGTAGAGACCCATTAACACAAGTCACACTGAAAATATGTGATTGGAGCACATTGATGGCACATAGTTTATAGTTTATTAAACCTTTGATATACCACCTTTCTAGACATCAGAGGAATTTACAATAAAAGAAAAGAAAATTGAAAAGAACTACAATAAAATATTTAAAGAAAAGAAAGCATTCACCCCAAGATAGAATAAAGAGTAAGTGAGTAAGGAAGGGAATGAGCTAGCCCTGAGATAAGAGGAGGAGCAGGCTGTGCGAATAAAGGTAAGTTAAATGGATGGATAGTCTTAGGTTTCGGGAAACTGCTGGGTCTCTAACGCATTCTTGAATCCATGACTCTGCTTAACATTTCCCACCATGTGTACAATTGAAGTACTGTACAGTAGTTGGAGATTACTTTTAACAAAACTGGCTTTTTAACGGGCTCTGTTTAAATGATAGTTCAAGCTGCTTTTTTTCTTATGACAAGTTGCTTCAACCATTTAATCTAGAAACTGAGCTCTCTTTCTGACCTTAAGAACCAAAAACAGGATAAGCATGTGACAATGTCAGGCAGTAACGATCTGTTTGAGGAAGGGAACATCTTTGGTGGTATCTGCAGCCTGTGTTTCAGTAGCGTGCACTTGACTGTAAATCCAGAAATCTCTCTTTCCCTCACCCTACATCTTTCCTGCATACAGAAAGCTGAAGTGAATGCATCTGTGTATCCTCTGAGCCAATTAACCCAAATTGCCTCTTTCTCAGAAATGGTGACAATGAAATCCTGCCCAGATTTAAAGGGACTGAATGAAAGATGTGAGACCATCTGTACTTCGCCTGCTGCAGTTTTGATTGCATTCTAGATGTATTAAATGGCAGCGCTGTGTAGTAGTGATACGGTGCTAATTTGAAAGAGATTTCCTAGTGAAGACAACGGGCTGCCCTGAGAGGCAGATTGGACACTAGGAAAGTCTAGCCCTATGGGGTTTTTTTTCAGCACACAAATACCACAAAGCAGGGAAGGGATTTCGGACTTAGCTCATGGCTCTTTCAGCAGTATCTCAAGGCGACTTATATTCTGGTACAGTAGGAATTTTCCTATCCCTTGTAGAGTTTACAGTCACACAGCTCAGTCACAAAGCCTGTGCTAGAGCACAGCGCTAAAGCTGCAATGCAGGGTGTACCTAACACAAGTTTAACACAGACGCTTTGCTCACAGATGCTGTAAAGCAAATAAGCTGTGCACTAAACAAGGAGAGCAAGCCAGACACAAGCACAAGCACACCGTGGTCTGTGTTAGCAACAACTCTATCTTGCAGAGAAAAAAAGAACAGGCCCTTGTGCACATGTGCTGGAATGTTATCTGGGGCAAAGCAGTATTATTCCGCACAGAAATTCTGTGCATTGATGTTTATGTGGCAGATAGAATACCAGCACAAATACATAACATTTTCCAGCACAACTCCTCTGCTGTTTTATTTTCCCCACTACCTTCAGCAAAGCCAGAAAAAGGTGATACGGGTGCTGTACGATCAAGAAACAGGTATAAATTCCTCACCAGCCCGGGGACTTCCGGTGACGTCGGGGAGCATGGTGGCTGCTCTCTGAGGGAGCTCCGGGGCACTGGTGCAAAGAGCTACGATTAGCATAACCCATACCCGATTGGCAGGGTCCCCAGGCAGAGTCCGGTACTCCCGACCTCAGAGGCGATGTCGGTGAAGGGGCAGCTGTCCGCATTCCGCTCCTCCTACGATCCGCTGAGAGGGAAGGAGGAAAGCGGCCTCGCCGACCACGTGGCAAGCACGGAGACGGAGGGGCCCGATTCTGAGGGCGATCCCGATGGCGGGCTGGAAACACTGGAGAGCTTGAAAGAATGGCTCACGGCCTTCAAAAGGGAGTTTAAGGAGGAGATGAAGGCGGCAATGGGCTCCCTTGCAAAAGAGATGCGGGAGACACTGTCGGTGCTCAAGCAGGAGGTACAGGAGATCGGTACCCGAGTGGAGATGGCTGAGGAGCGCATCGAGCAGCACGAGGAGGGGGTAACCGAATTGCGGAATGGATGGGTGGAGCTACGGCAGGCGCAGGAGGCCCTGCGGATGAAAACCGAGGACTTAGAAGATAGATCTCGCCGGAGCAATGTGAGAGTGCGGGGCCTTCCTGAGGAGCAGCGCTTTCAGGACTGTGAAGGGACTCTGAAGCGGCTGTTCTCCGCCATCCTGAAAGAGGCCGATCCCGAGGCCGAGGGGGCGAGCAGTCCGCCGCTCATGGACAGGGCCCACCGAAGCCTTGGTCCACCGCGGGATAATAAGCCCCGGGACGTGATCGCATGCCTGAGCTCTTATAAACAGAAAGAGACAATCTTGATGGCGGTGCGGAAGTTGGGCCCCTATCAATGGGAGGGGGCCAGGGTCGAGCTTTACCAAGACCTCTCGGCTGGCACCCTGCAGCGGCGGTGGGAGCTCCGCGAAGTCACATCAGTGCTCCGCCGCGATGGATGGAGATACAGGTGGCTCTACCCGTTCGGCTTGTTGGTGACCGTTAAGGGTGCTACCAGACGCATCCAGAGCGTGGAGGGGGCTTGGCAGACCCTCCAGGAGATGGGGGTGGATAACCTTCCAGAGGGACGGCTGCAGAACAAGTTGCAGAGCCAACGCCAGCCAGCACGGGCAGCGCCGGCGAAATGGCAGAGGGTCGGGAGCAAGAGCAAGAGCCGGCGACTTACCAGGATGTCTGGAGGCAAAGAGAGCACTGTGGTGGAAGAGGATCCAGGGGCCTGAACAGCCTTCTAGTTGCTCCTATTGGTGCTGTCTGAGACTGAACCCAGAGCCCGGTTGAGAGGGCCGGGGGTAAGCCGGGCGGGGGGGGGGGGGGGGGTTGTAGGAGACCTGACCCAGTGACTCTTGTTCCTCGGGACATGGGGATTATAATTGCAGAAGAGGGGGACTGTGTGATATGAGGTGCGGGAGGTGCAGGGCCTATGGACTCTGGACTCTGGACGTAACTTCCTCTCCCCGAAAGGGTGAGGTTTGGAGAGTGGATTGGGAGGGAGTTCTTGGGCAGCCCTAGGGCAGGGCCCGGTGCCCGGCTTTATGCTGGGGCCCTGGGGCATTTGCCTTTGCATTTGACTCCGGAATAAGACCCAACTTCACTGTTTTGGATGGGCGTCCATAGGGCGGTGGAGCCCCCACATGTATACAGTGTGTATCCGCTCGGGGGACACTGGGGGCCACTGGGGGGGAGGAGGGGGGGACAGTAAGTTGTAATATGTTGGATAGGTTGTAAGATGTGTTTATATGTAGCTGCTGCTCAACTAGTACATATTGTTGAAGTTATGTGCGGGGAACCTTGGTGCAGGTGGGATCAGGATTCTGCTGCTGTTGGGGGGGGAGGGGAAGGGAGGGGGAGCAGGTTGATAAGGGGTAGGGGGTAAGTGGTTGCGCCCAGGGAGGGTTGCTGGGGGGGCGGGGAGACTCTGGAGGGAGTAGGAATGAAGGGGGGGGGAGAGGGGGGGGACGGGAGAGGGGGGGAGAGAGGGGGTGGGGGAGGGGATATGGGGAGGGGAGTGGAGGGGGGGCGGGGGCAGGGGGAAAGGCATAGACAAACGCAGGTTGCTGACACTGGGTGGGGAGGAGGGGGGGTGCAAGATCGGAGGGCATGGGGAAGATAGGATCCCTCAATGTCAAAGGGCTTAATCACCCCCAGAAGCGGCGGCTACTTTATAGAGAGGTCGCACGGCTTGACTGGGAAGTGGTGCTACTTCAGGAAACCCACCTGCGTAGGAAGCATGAGCACTTATTGAAGAACGCCCGCTATCCTCAGCAATATTTTGGGAGCGGAAGGGGAGCGGCGGCAGGTAAAAAGGGGGGTGTAGCGGTGCTGATTCGTGGGGACAGCACCTTCCGGGTGGACAGGGTGGAGAGGGGAGAGGCTGGCCGCGTGCTCTTATTGAGGGGGGAATGGCAGGGGGAACGGGTTACCCTGGTAAATATCTATGCCCCTAACGCACACCCTGTGGAATTTTGGGGAGAGGTGCAGGATTTCCTGTCTAAGCATGCTCAGGGGAAGTTAATTATGGGGGGCGATTTTAATTTGGCCCTACACCCACGGTGGGATAGACAGGCGGGAGGGGGGCGCGCTGGGCAAGGGGGGGCCCGGAAGATCCTCCAGCGCATTGTGGCTAAGCACTGTCTCCGGGATGTATGGCGTCAATTGCATGCAGGTTGCAGGGAGTACACTTTTTATTCTGCTCCTCATGATAGCTTCAGCAGAATTGATTATGTTCTGCTCCCGGAGGAGTGGGAACCCCGGGTATCTGATGCACAAATAGGGAATCTAACGTGGTCGGATCACGCCCCGACCTGGGTGAGCGTGGGGGGAGCTAGGGAAAGGGGGGGGGCAAGATTTTGGCGTCTCAATGAGAGCCTGCTCCGGAATGCGGAGGTATTGCAGGATGTGAAGGGGTGCCTGCGGGAATATTGGGAGCTCAATGACACAGGGGAAGTGGGGGAGGTGGGGCTGTGGGAGGGGATGAAGGCGGTGGTGCGAGGGCGTCTAGTGATGTGGTCTTCCCGTTTTAAAAAACAGCGGGTGGCGAAAGAGGAGGCACTTCAACTTGAGATCAAACGGGTAACGGAGCTTTACCAAGGGCGGGGTAATAAGCGGGACCTTCGGCGTCTTAATCAGCTGCGGATGGAGCTGAATAAATTACAGGTGGACGAGATTGGGTTCCAGCTAGCGCGGCTAAAGCAGCGTTATTATGAATGGGGAGATAGAGCCGGTCGCTTACTGGCTAATAAGCTGCGGAAGCGGGAGGCCCAGTCCTCGATCAAGGGGCTAGTGGGGGCAAAGGGAGAACAGCTGACGACGGAGCAGCAGATTGGGGAGCGCTTTTGCCAATTCTATAGGGCTCTTTATCGGAATGAGGCGGGAGACCGGGGGAAAGGGAGGCTTACCTCGCGGGGATAGAGCTGCGGAACTTAGATGGGGAGGCGACACAAGCCTTAGAACAGGACATCACTAGGGAGGAGGTGGGACTAGCCCTCAAGGGGTTGCCGGCAGGGAAGGCCCCGGGGTTGGATGGATTGACGGGGGCCTTCTATAAAGTCTTTCGTGAGGAACTTATAGACCGGTTGGTCCGGGTGGCGAACGGGGTGCAGGGGGAAGGTGGGGGCCTATCAGCGGATATGCTTACTGCCGGGATAACGGTGCTGCCCAAAGCGGGCAGGGACCCGCTACATTGCGAATCTTATAGGCCTATCTCCTTACTCAATGTAGATGTTAAAATCATTGCTAAAGTCCTGGCCAACAGGCTGGCACCGAGGATGCCCGGGTTGATCGGGCTAGATCAAACTGGTTTTATCCAGGGGCGGCAAGCCTCGGATAATATTAAAAGAGCGCTGGAAGTGGTATGGGGGGTGCGGGACCAGGGGAAGGAGGCTATGCTGCTGTCTATTGATGCTGAGAAAGCGTTCGATAGAGTGGATTGGGGGTTTCTATTTTTAACGATGGAACGGATGGGGATAGGCCCTAAATTTCTGAGATGGGTGCAGGCCCTTTATCAGGGCCCTAAGGCTAGGGTTAAGGTTAATGGGAGATACACAGGGGCCTTTGAGTTGGAGAGGGGAACTCGACAGGGTTGCCCGCTTTCCCCTCTTTTATTTGCCATTGCCATTGAACCCTTGGCTTGTGCCATTAGAACTAATGACCGGGTGCAGGGGCTACAGATGGGGGAGGGTCATCATAAGATCTCACTGTTTGCTGATGATGTCCTTTTGGTGGTCACACAGCCGGAGGACTCCCTGCCTGCGGTTCTTGACGTGCTGCGGAGCTATGGGGCGGTGTCTGGGTTTAAAATGAACCCAGACAAGACAGAGGCTCTGAACCTATCCTTGCCGGCGGCCCGCCTGGTGGGGCTGCAGCGCGCGTATCCGTTTAGGTGGAAAGAGGGAGCTATTCGCTATTTGGGGGTTAATATTACTGCGAAACCTAGCGGAATGTATTGGGCCAACTATGGTAAATTATGGAAGGACATAGAGAGGGACTTACAGCAGTGGGGGAGTTTCGAGGTCTCCTGGTTGGGCCGGATAGCTGCTGTAAAAATGAATATCCTCCCCCGAGTTTTATATTACTTCCAGGCCCTCCCGGTGGCTATTCCGGGGCTTCACATGAGGCGAATGCAGCGACAGGTGAACCAGTACATATGGCGGCGGCGCCCCCCAAGGGTTGCGCGTGCCGTCATGTATCGACGGCGGGAAGAGGGGGGTTTAGGTGTCCCCAACTTGCAGGCCTATTATTGGGCTGCCCAGGCGCGTCATGTGATGGACTGGCGGGGGGGGGGGGGGGTCCGCCAAAGACCTTCGTGGCGTTGGAACAGATTAGTCGTAGGGGCGGGTCCTTGGCGGGACTCCCCTGGATGAGCAAGGGCGAGCGGGAACTGGGGGAGGGGGACAGTCCGTATGTGCGCCATGTGCTGGGGGAGTGGGACAAGGCTAGGAAGGGGGAGGGGGAGGGAGGGGGAAGGGGTTTCTCTGTGATGCGGGAATTGTGCCACACGGCAGACTTTCTTCCGGGAAGGAGGGGGGAGGGTACAGGAGGTGGGCAAAGGGGGGCTTGCGCTGTTTCTACCAGTTTATTGATGGGGGGGAGTGGATACCGTTTGCAACCTTGCAGGAGCAATTTGGGCTGAAAGAGGGGGACCGCTTCTATTATGGGCAAGTCATCTCCTATCTCCGGCAGAAACTGGGGAAAGAGGGACTGGCTCGAGATTATACCCCCCTGGAGGTGGTCTGGTATGGGAAGAGGACATCCCCGGGCCTTACCACGGCCCTTTACCGGGCGATCCAGGGGCCTTTGAGGGGGAAGCATCGATACCAGAGGGAATGGGAAGGGGACATGGGAGTGGAACTTGAGGAAGGACAATGGAAGCAGGTGTTTGATCAGCAGAGGTTGCTGCCTTGGTCGGTATCCATTCGCGAGAATTGGTGTAAGGTAATTATGCGATGGTACTATACGCCTGAACGCTTGCATAGGATGTACCCCGGGGTATCTAATCTCTGCTGGAGGGAATGTGGGGGGGTAGGCACGTTCTACCACATTTGGTGGACTTGCCCGAAGATACAGCTTTATTGGAGGCGGATACGGGGGAGGATTATGGAGGTGGTGGGACGTGAGGTGCTGTTAGATCCAGGTGGGTTTCTACTGGGGTGGTGGAGGGAAGGGGGCCCGGTAGAGGACCAGCGGCAAATTCAGGCCTGTTTGAGCGCGGCCCGCTGCGAGCTGGCTTATCGCTGGAAACAGCGGGAGGAGCCGCAGGTAGGGCACTGTGAGGAGCGCCTGCGCCAGGTGTACCTGATGGAAAAGTTGACCGCAGCGCGGCGTCAACGGGTTGACACCTTTGACAGGCGGTGGGGGAGGGTCATGCAATACTTAAGCAAAAATCCCCAGTGTTAGTGAGTGCGGGGGGGGGAGGGGGGAGGGGGGGGGGCGTACAGGGGGGGAGTGGGATGGGGGGGAGAGAGGGGGGGGACAGGGGGTGGAGGGGAGAGAGCGGCCGGGAGGAGGAGAGGGGGGGGAAGTGGGGGGGGGATACCTGTGGGGGGGAGGTGGGGAGGGTTAATCCAAAAAATTTCCCACAACAGTAGTGCTGGATATGCAGGGAAGGAGTGGATTAGCTGTTGTATGGGGGGGATAAGGGCTTAGATGGGGAGCGGTATTGACATGCTACTTAATATTCTGTTTTATATGTAACCCCACCTGCAAGAGCCGTTTGTATCTGTTTATTACCTGTTGTGAATAAAGATTTAAATATAAAAAAAAACCACTGTGAAAAAAAAAAAAAAATTCCTCACCAGCCCTGACCGCAGACTTATGAGCTAACCCATTACACCTCCTCAAGCCTCACGTTAGAATCCCAGCATTGCGCTCAGTCTTCTGCACTGCATAGAGCCGTTGCTTCATTACCATCATTTAAATAGATTTAATTGTGCTGTGCACCGCTGTCTGCTCGAGCTTTTGTGCACAGCTAGCTCTTGCACAAAACGTGTTCTTGTATTGGTAGCATCGGGGCGTTCAGTGGTCGCACCCAGGGATATTCAAGCGACATTACCTGCGCTAATGCCGCTGAGCTTCGTGCTCGCTTTGAAAATGCCCCTCCACCATTTTTTTTTTTTTTACTTTGATTATTTATTTATTTCTTTACTTTTTGGCTTTGCTTTCTGTAAACTCCTTAAACTGTAAATTGTTGACCAGGAATGTCAGAAGAAGCGCCAGCTTGCCATGCTGCAATACTTGCAGCCACTTCCCTGTGCCGGCAGTTAGTGCATTCCTCCTTTCTTCACATCCTTCGTGTGATAGAATTATCTTTACCTGCAGCAGATCTTACCAGCCAGATCTAGCATATATATGCCGTCAAAAAGTTCAGAAAATGCTATACAAAGGTCTGTCTAAAAATAAATAAAGCTAAGTACGTTTTAACAATAAGTAATAGGGAACTTAGAGCCAGCATAACTATATGTGACCCTAGTCCTCAGGAAACGAAACTTATGGTACATTTATGGCTCCTCTTACTAAAGTCTGTTAGCTGGTTAATGTGCGTTTTAATGTATGGCACCTGCCAGTTGGGAACACTGGTGCACGAGCGTGTCCACCACCGTATGCTACAATGCACATTAATCAGTGATCGTGGGATAGGGTAGGAAATGCGCAGAGTGTGGACGTGGCGAGCAGATTACCGCTGGTGCCAGGGGAATGCGGTTCTTAACGCGAGTGCACCTAACGATTGCTCTGTGGAAGTAATTAAGTGAAATCACCTTGGTAGGTAGCATGTTAGATTGACCCATCGCACATTAGCTGCTGGGAATATACTGGTCGTGCCCCCGACAGCTAATGTGGAGGCTTTGCAATGAACAGGTGTTTGTTTTGCATGTTAATTACAAATCCTTAGTGGGCTTTAGTAATAATTTCAGGGATTTCAGAAAAATTTGTTAAGTGGTAGTGAAAATGGGTTAGTTTTCTGTATCACTGCAAAAAACTCTGATACCGTCACACAATGTAAAAAATCCCTAATAAAAACTAAAAGAATGCTCTCTCAAAGATAATTTAAAGCTCCAGTGCATTTCCATGAGGAGAAAAAGATTTCAGTGTTGTTACCTGTCCCTCTGCTAGGCACAGGATAATACCCATGCCACAGGGGATATGGTGTTCACACAGACATCACCAGTCTGAAAAAAAACTTCTCATAAAGTAAACACAATTAGAACAGAATTTCTGTTTTTACTTTTTCTTATTCTTTATCTTCTTTTCTTATCTCTTTAATCAATATTACAAAAAAATAATCAAAGCAGTCGCTATTTGGAAAACAAACACGATCTTAGAACAAGAAGAACTGTTCAATAACTTTAATGCTTCAGTATAAAAACAAACCCAGTGGCATCACTTATCTGTATTTATTTGTAAATCCATAAAGCCTCGCAGAAAGCCTTCATTTTTTCACTATGCCCAACAAAGATCCTTGTTTTGCCATCAACTGCATCAGGGGCTTTCCAGCATTAGCATCTGACGTCACACACCTTTTAAATTCATGTATACTTAAAATCCACCAATCACAATTCAGAAGGAGGAGTTTCATCAAAAGGAAACACTATTCATGAGTCTTGAAGGACTACCCAAAGGGACTGCTACAGCTGGAAAAAGATCTGCACTTGTAAGTATTTATCTTCTGGAATATACTCTAAATCTTGGGGAAAAGGTGGCCTTTTTCATTGTTTAGATATGCAAAAAAGTTTTTCTTTTTTTTTATTTTATATTTATGAAATTTTTACAATAAATTCAAGAAAGTTCACAAGAGCGATCTTGTACAGAAAAAGAGCAAAAAACAACAGAAAAAGTAACAAACATGAGCATTCACAAAGTAACCACTGAAAATAGATTATATATTTAATTTAGACAGTTTTGTATACCACCTTATCCTTCAATCAAAGTGGTCACAACACAATTGGGGGATACATTTAACATGAGGGGATATGAGACACATGCACTAATACTTACAGGGAACATGGGCAATGGAGGGTTAAGTGGCTTGCCCCAGTCCTTCTGGCCCAAGGTTGCTGTCCTCTAGTGGGATTTGAACCCCTGACCTTCTGGCCTGAAGTACCTTTCCCCAACCACTAGGCCACTCCTCCACTCCATATGCTCACCCTAGTCCACAAATGAAAAGGGGAAGATAGAATATTATAACTATACCAAATATAAGAGAAGAAAGGCAGTTAGCTAATCTGGGTTACTCCTACTCATGAGGATACAAGTGAAGAATCTACCGAGGGCTCCAGATGCCTAGTATTAATGAAAGCAGTCTACTGAGAGGGCTCATAAAAAATATAGGGCACAGAATGATATTTCACTAAGAATTTACAAGGATGCTTCAAGAAAAAGAGCCCTCCTAGTTGCACAATCCCAGGGCGCAGCAGGAGAAACTTCCTACATCGCCTCTGGGTGTCCCTAACCAAATCAGGATAAATACATATTAATAGCCCTTGAAACAGAAGATTTCTTTTACGGAAAAATAATATAAGCAACCATTCTTTATCAGACAGCAGTGCAAAAGTTACTAACAAAGTAGATGGCACCTGAGATTCTTGACCTGAATTTTCCAACAAATTTGTTACATTTAAAGTATTTGCTTGTATATCTCCTATCTTAACTAAAGCTGAAGATGATTTGGTTTTAGGTAAATAATACATCTTAACAAAAGGAGGGATTAAATCAGGGGAAACCCCCAATACATCAACCAAATATTCCTTAAACATGGCCCTCGCTGATATTGTAGGTACTGTCAGACGGCTGCCTAGGGTGAGAACTTACACAATCTTGACGATGCATATATTCATATGATTCTTGCAAGGTATTGTGGGTATTGTAGTTCATTCACTCCCAAACACAGCTGATGACAATAATTTGAGTTGTGAAACCAAGTGGTAAGATCAATAAAATACTTCTTTTATTGATGGGGTTTAATTCACCCAGCACATGTATGCTTGATAGCACTATAAAATGAGGTTACTTGCTTGCAGTGTTTAAAATGGATAACAAAAAGTCACAAAGTAAACCAGAAAACAACCTTCAGCTTGTCAGGCAATTAGCTAATGTTTTCTTAGCAAGTAATTACCAAATACAAAGGCACAAAGTAAAGAATAAACTTTGCTGGTTAGGTTAACTTCTGCTTATTTTCCACGCCGATCTCAGCAGTGATTCTCCCTTGCTCACACACACAATCAGGTGCAGCCCTAATTACTATCAATGGACCAGCTGAAAGCCTTTAGCTGGCTGGCTGCTACTGTGTGAGCCCAAATCCTGCTTTAAGAGCTGTTTGCAGTGGAAATAAAGAACAAAGTTAGGTTTCTTTGTGATGGCTGATGTGTTTGCTCATAGAAAGCTAGCAATAGCATTTAGATAGAGAACAGTCCATGTAAACTGTATTTTCATCTGCTGTATCCATCAGCATATGGTCACTATCATACATTGGCACAGACGAGTCTTTCATTAAGGCACTATCATGAGAATGCTTATTCCCTTGCTGCCATTCTCTATTATAGATAGGGTCTGGATCAGTGTTCATACCTGAGCCTCTCCTGCTATCATTATTTCTCTCTGTATAGCCTGGCCAATATGTAATCCAATTCTGATGTCCAGCCTTCCAATCTTGATCCCTGGACACTGGATCTCCTCTCACATACCTTCTGGCCTTGGTCTGAAAGTCCCTTCCACATGCAGTCTTCTCTCTTCCAGGTAGCCACTGGTGATTCCTATCTCTGCCACTCCATTCCTCTGGCTGAATCCAGTCCAATGGACTCTGCTGGCTTTTGGAATACCTCCCAGTATGAGTACTGCCTTGGAATCTCCCAGACCTTCCAATGGCCTTTCTTCTCTTCCTTCCAGAGAGTTTCCTTCTCTCTCTATCTGCTTGGCTTGGCTTCTGTTTCTCCAGGTGATACTGGTGCTTGTAGCCGTTGCTGTCTCTGTATCTCTTCCTCCCTCTGTAGCTGTTATCTGAAGAATAAGCTCTATTCTTATCCTGTTCTAATGTGTGCTGCTCCCTAACACAGCGCAGCTGTGTTGAATCAGGCCCTGCCCTTTGAGATGAGTGCTTAGGGATTACCTCATAGCTCTCTTGATTGCACACACATTCTCTCACTTCAGCCCCTCTCATGGCTGCTGAATACCTGGTGCATTCTGGGACTGGTAGTCTTTTATGTGAAAACTCTGTTTTCTTGCTTCTACCAGAACTGACAGGTTGCTTGTTCAGAGTCACATCATCTTTTCTATAGCTCCTACCTGAGCTATGATAAGCTTCCTTATCACAGTACACAAGGAAAATTAATTACTCTCAAATTATTAGCATGAGACAAGTTTATCCAAAAGTTCCAACTTAACTTGAACAGAAGCAAAGTTCTTTCTTTAAGCTTCAGATTGCTCAAGTGTAGCAGCTCTAGTCCATATCTCTTTCTACATTTGCTTGAATCATAACAACCTTGCCTTCCAACTGCTCAACCTCAGCCCTGGTTTTATTCACTTTCAGTGCCAAGGAAGTCACTTGGGGTAATAAAACTTCCCCCAGAGAGACAATAGCATGCCAAATGGCTTCCAGTGTAAAATTTTCTGGATGTTGCAAGGAAAAAGCCACTGTAGACTCTGATTGAGGCAGAATAGCTTCCATCTTTGCCGGCGTCACACTCCCTCACTCACCAGCAGACTCTCTCCCTGCCGGACTTCCACTCGACAGCCACTGCTTCTGCTAAACAATACCTCTCAGGAGCCACACGTTCCTCCGCCAGTAAATCCTCAGGTCCTGACCCTCTCGGCCCCAGCAACCCCTCTTGCTCCAGGGGGAAATCCGATCTCAGGGATCCTTCGGGCGATGACTGATAGCGGCGCACTTTAGATGCCGACCTCAACCCCGGGCAGAGCAATGACACCGAAGCAGCTACCGATCCCTCCGACTTCGGTGAAACTGCAGCTCGGCTTACCTCCCCCACAAACACCGGATCCTGGATTGCATGAAGCAAATAAGAGCCCAAGGGACCAACCCCAGGAGCAACTGGCACAGAGGTAAAGGGGGTATGAGAGGGCAACGACCCACCTCTACCCTTGCACTTCTTCCCCATCAGAAAAACTCGAACGTACAGCACTAGCCAACCACCGCCATCTTGAAACTTCCTCTAATTATTAATCTATTTCTTTTTACTTATAAAAAGATCTATATGCTGCCTAATGTGATTCAAACTAATTCAAAGTGGTTTACAATAAACACTTGAAATACACTAGGTTTTGAAAACTAAATCTATATCATCAAATGATGTCACGCAGAGTAAAAGAGAATGAAACTAAGGGACCTTTTTACTAAAGTTCCTTAATTTTTGCGCTAAACGTACATTAGGTGCAAAAACCTAACATGCGTTAAGTGCAAGTCCTTTGCGGGAAACGTCAGGGGTGTAATCAGCATGTTCCTGACACTTAATACATGGCTGAGAACCCTAACGCCCAACGTTAGTACCGTGGATGCACTTACCTCTACCTATTGAGATAGTGTTAGGTGAACCCACACTAATGGAAACATTGACAGCATGCAGTATGCCCCCCCCCCCCCCCATGCTAACTGCAATGTGCTCACCATACGTACTCTTTGCTCTTAACATGCCTATTTAGCACCCTAATGCACAAATGGCAGTGCGAAAATCAATGTGCATTAACTATCAAGCCCCCTCGGAATTGTTCCTATGGGCCTGAGCATTCAGTTAACATGTGCCAAATCATGTGCTAACTGCATAGCACACTTTAGTAAAAGGCCCATAAATGCATGTATGCAGCGTGTTCTTTGTTCCCCTGCTGCTGACATAGGTAAGTAGCTGTTTAGATCCTCATGATATAATCCATTCTCTGATTACTACTACTACTACTAGTACTAATCATTTGTATAGCACTACAAAGCATAAGCAGTGCTGTAAATATTGATGTACCACCTTGATTATTATGATAAGGCGGTTTAGAAATACTGTTAAATAAAAAATAAATAAATAAATGTAAGAAACAGCCCCTGCTCATCAGAGCTTGCAGTCTAATCAAGACAGAAAACATATCAAAACTGGGGACTAGAGTATGCTAAGATAGACATAAATAGTGGGTAAGAGAGTGAGAAGCATCAGTATCTAAAAGCAGCTTCAAAGAGGTGTGGTTTTTTTTGTGTGTGTGCTTTTCTATACCGCCCCTTCCAGAGATCAGGGGCGGTTTACCAGGAACTTAAACAACAATATAACAAACAGTGAAATATTGCATTACATAAAACATTAGGTGAACATAAGAACTATATTACAAGGAAACAAGGTGTAAATCAGTTACATAAGAACATAATGGAACATACAAACTATGTTACAAATAAACAATGCGTAAATTATTTACATGGTTGAACAAAACTATTTATAATAGTTATTTGTAATCATATGTACAGTGTTGGGAGGAGGACTATTTAGAAATGGTTATTTAAGGAATTAGTTAGGATTCAGTGAATGGGAGGTATCAGAGATGGTTATAAGAAATGTTAACAAAAATGAGTCGGAATTAGGTGGGATAGACTTGTGTTTGGTTAGTTGTGTATGCTTGTGTAGTGTATTTGATTGTGGGTTGTAGGTTGCTGTAGTGTCGACTAAACAGGTAGGTTTTAAGTTCCTTCTTGAAGGAGGTAAGGTCCTTAATCTCTCTTAGGTATATTGGAAGTTTGTTCCATTGGCTGGGAGCATAATATGAAAAAGCAGTGTTGGTGGTTATTTGTTTCGATTTTCTCACTGCATTGGGAATTAGTAGCATGTTGAGATTTGTTTTTCTTCTAAGTCTGTTGTCTAGTGGAGTCTGAAGTAATGTTGCTAACTGTGATGGGGCTAAGTCATTAATGAGTTTAAAAGTGGTGATGAGGGTTTTATATTGAATCCTCCTAGAGATTGGAAGCCAGTGGAGAGCGTATAGGATGGGGGAGATATGATCGAATATTTTGGCTTTCGCAATGATTCGAGCAGTGACATTCTGAGCTCTTTGAAGGATGTGTAGATTCTTTTTAGATGTCCCTTGGAGTATGCCGTTACAGAAGTCTAAATGAGGCATAATGAGAGCCTGGACAACTGTTCTGAAATCATTGATGTCAATGAGGGGTCTGAGTTGCTGTATGGTTCTGAGCTTGAAAAATATAGTTTTGGCTGTCTGTTTTATGTGGTGTGTCATGCTTAGCGTTTTGTCTAGCGTAACTCCAAGGTATTTAATTTCAGATTTGACTGGGAGAGTAATGTTCATCAGGTTGATGGAAGTTGGATTTGAATGGATTTGAATACAGCTAGAGAGGAAGCCTGTCGCAGAGACTCATAGTAACATAGTAAATGACAGCAGATAAGACCAGTATGGTCCATCTAGTCTGCCCAGTTTATTTTGCTTTTATCCTGTTATTGTAAAGGGATCCACTGTGTCTGTCCCATGCCATTTTGAATTCCGTCACTGTGTTTGCCCACACCACTTCCATCGGGAGAGCATTCCAAGCATCCACCACCCTTTCAGTGAAGAAGTATTTCCTCACATTTCCTTTCAGTTTACCCCCTTGCAGTTTCATGTTATGCCCTCTAGTTTTACAGCTTCCCCGTCTTTGGAAGAGGTTTGTTTGTTCATTATTTCTCTTTAAGTATTTAAAGGTCTGAATCATATCTCCCCTATCCCTCCTCTCCTCCAAAGTGTACATATTTAGGTCTTCAATACTCTTCTCATAAGGCTTCCAAATCATTTTGGTCGCCTTCCTTTGAACAGTTTCCATTCTTTTTACATCCTTTGCAAGATATGGTCTCCAAAACTGAACACAGTATTCCAAGTGAGGACTCACCAGTGACTTATACAGTGGCATTAGTACCTCTTTCTTTCTGCTGGTAATTCCTCTTCATATGCATCCCAACATCCTCCTGGCTTTTGCCAACGCCTTGTCGCACTGTTTTGCCACCTTGAGATCTACAGAAATAACCACACCAAGGTCTTTCTCCTGATCCATGCACTCCAACCTCTCGCCCCCTATCGCTTACATTTCCCTTGGATTTCTGCTACCCAAGTACATAACCCTGCATTTCTTTGCATTAAATCTTAATTGCCAAGCATTAGACCATTCTTCCAGCTTTTGTAGATCTTTCCTCATGTTCATCACTCCCTCAGGGGAGTCCACTCTGTTGCAAATTTTCGTGTCATCTGCAAAAAGACAGACATTTCCATTCAGTCTTTCAGCCATATCACTCACAAATACATTGAACAGTCGGGGGCCCAGGACCGAACCCTGGGGCACCCCGCTAATCACCGTCCTTTCATCCGAGTGAGCTCCATTTACCATCACCTTCTGTCGTCTGTCAGTCAACCAATTTCTGATCCAGTTTACCACCTTGGGACCCATCCCCAAGCTACTGAGTTTATTGATGAGCCTCCTATGAGGGACAGTATCAAAGTAGTTTGTTCCAGGCATATGGAGCAGCAAGATAGAATGAATGAAGTCCGGAGTTGGCAGTGGCAGAGAAGGGACGTTCTGCCAGAGGAGGGACGTTCCAGAGGAGGGGCATAGAGGGAGATAAGACAGGAAAGGAAGTGAGAAGCCGCAGAATGAATGCACTTGTAGGTCAGTAAGAGAAGTTTGAACTGAATGTGGAAACTGATAGTGAGTTAACGGAGTGACTTGAGAAAAGGGGAGACAGGAACATAGTGACACTGGTGAAAGATAAGCCGTGCCACTGAATGTTGAACAGATTGAAGGGGAGAGAGATGATTCACAGGGTGACCAGTGAGGAGCAGGTTACAATAATCAGGATAGGAGGTGACTAGTGAGTAGATAAGGGTCTTAGTAGTGTGTGTAGAAAGGAAGGGATGAATTTTGCTGATATTATAGAGAAAGAAGTGGCAGGTTTTAGCTATCTGTTGGATGTGTGCAGAGAGAGAGAGTAGAGTCAAAAATGACCCCGAGGTTGCGAGCTGAGGAAACAGAGAGGAGTTTAATGGTTTAGTGTCATCCATAGAAATAGAGAAGGGAAGAAGGGGTGAGGTGGGTTTAGGGGGAAAGATAAGGAGCTCATTTTTGGCCATGTTCAGTTTCAGACGGAGGTGAAACATCCAGGCAGCAGTGTCAGATAAGAGCATAGAACATAAGAAATGCCAAGGGTCAGACCAAGGTCCATCAAGCCCATTATTCTGTTTCCAACAGTGGCCAATCCAAGTCACAAGTACCTGGCAGTTTCCTAAAAGGTACATAGGTTCCACAATGCTTGTCCTGGGGTAAGCAGTGGATTTCCTGGGCCCTCTTTAATAATGGTTAATGGGAGAAAATCATACATGTGACACTCAATGCAAAAGACTGGAAATCCCCCATCTCGCTGCTGTACTGCTGTCTGCATCTTATTTTTAAGGTTGTATTTATGTTTTTAAGTTGTTTACTTATGTAGATTTGCTGGGGATACTTAAACTAATAAAAATATATCTAATACGTTTAATGGACTTTGTTCAACTCAAGATTAATTAATCTCAGGTCCTTAATGTATGCTTGATGAGGATAGACAGCTACATATTCAGATACAGCTGGTGAGGGGTCTTATGTGTGCTCTAGGTGCAAGAAGCTCTTTACTCTCAGGGAATGATCTGATCTCTGAAGGCTAGAGTAGCAGACTTGGAGGACATAAGGAAGACAGAGAGGTACATAGACGAGACCTACAGGGATGTAGTACTGAAGTTCCACCTCCAGTCTGGCAGCATCCTTGTTGCCATGGAGGAGAGAGATCATATGATAGGAGATCATCATCCTGGTGTGGCAGGAAGTGATCCTGTAGTTAGGACCTGTCCTCCAGGTGATGTAAAACCCTCTCGTACCGAGGAGATTTCTCCAAGGCCATGTGCCCATAAGGGAAGAGTTAGGACAGCCATTATAGTTGGTGATTCAATCATTAGGTATGTAGATAGCTGGGTGGCTGGTGGACGTGAGGATTTCCTGTTAACATGCCTGCCTGGTGCGAAGGTAGTGGACCTCGCGCGCCACCTAGACAAGGTCTTAGAAAGTGCTGGGGAGGAGTCTGCTGTCTTGGTACATGTTGGTACCAATGACATAGGAAAGTGTGGTAGGGAAGTTCTGGAGGCCAAATTTAGGCTTTTAGGTAGGAAGTTGAAATCCAGAATTTCCAGGGTAGCATTCTCTGAAATGCTTGCTATTCCACGTGCAGGACCCAAAAGGCAGGCAGAGCTCCAGAGTCTCAATGCATGGATTAGATAATGGTGGAAGGATGAGGGTTTTGGATTTGTTAGGAACTTGGGAACATTCTGGGGAAAGGAGGGGCTTTTCTGAAGGGATGGGTTCCACGTTAACTGGGATGGAACCAGGCTGCTATCATAAACCTTTAAAAATGAGATACAGGAGCTTTAAAACTAGAAAATAGGGGAAAGCTGACAGACACTCAAGAGCGCATGGTTCAGAAGGATGTTTCCTTGAAGGATACTAGCAAAAGATTGAAGTTAGGAAATATCGACAAAGAGGTTCCATTAAAGACAAAAGTAACCCAAAAGCTCTTAGGTACAGAGCAGAAAACTGAGAGATTCCATATTACCCCTGCCTACTGGTAACCAAATAAATATGAATAAAATACATCTTCTAAAATGCTTGTATGCAAATGCTAGAAGTCTACAAAAATAAGATGGGAAAGTTAGAATATATAGCACTAAATGAGACGTTAGATATGATTGGTATCTCAGAGACCTGGTGGAAGGAGTAGAACCAGTGGGACACTGTGATACCTGGGTACAAATTATATCGCAATGATAGAGTAGGTCAAATTGATGGAGGGGTTGCCCTATGTTAGAGAGCGCATTAGTCACACAGGATTAAATTTTTTCAGGAAACAAAATACACTGTAGAATCTCTATGGATTGAAATTCCATGTAAAAAGCGGAAGGTGATGGCAGTAGGGGTGTATTATCGACCGCCTGGCCAGAATGAACAAATGGATGATGAAATGCTCAAAGAAATCAGGGAAGCTAACAATATTTACAGACAGTAATAATAATGGGTGATTTTCAGTTACCCCAGTATCGACTGGATCAGTGTCACAGCAGGACATGCTAGGGAGATAAAGTTTCTAAGTGAAATAAATGACTGCTTCTTGGAGCAGCTGGTTCATGAACTGACAAGAGGGGAAACCATTTTGGACCTAGTCCTTAGTGGAACACCAGATCTAGTGCAATATGTTGGGGTCACTTCGCAATAGTGATCATAGCATGATCGTGTTTGATTTAATAAATGGAGGAAGGTAGGCAAGGAAATCCACAGTACTACCTTTTAACTTTCAGAAGGTAGACTATGATAAAATGAGGACAATAGTTAAGAAAAAACTAAAAGGAACAGCTGCAAAGGTTAAAGATTTACATCAAGCATGGGTGTTTTTTAAAAATATTGTCTTGGAAGCCCAGACCAGCTGTATTCCATGCTTTAAGAAAAGTGGAAGGAAGTACAAAAAACTGCCAGCATGGTTTAAAGGTGAGGTCAGAGATGCTGTTGTAGCCAAAAAAGCATCTTTCAGGAAATGGAAAAAGGAGCCAATGACGAAAACTGTAAACAACATAAGCACTGGCAAGTTAGATGCAAGGCATTGATAAGGCAGGCAAAGAGAGAATTTGAAAAAAGCTTGCTGTGGAAGCAAAAATACATAATAAAAACTTTTTAAAATACATTTGTAGCAAAAAACCTGTGAGTCAGTTGGACCACTGGATGATGGAGGGGTAAAAGGGGCAATAAAAGGGGACAAGGCCATAGCGGAAAGACTGAATGTGTACTCCTTTGATACTGTCTTTTCAATCCTGGTAGAAGACGAGGTAAAATTAACTTCTTTTCTGAAAAAAAGAGGAGGAATTTTAGAAATTTATATGTATAAAATCAAATTTAAGGGCCCAATATTGTATTGGGCAGGCTATGTGCAGCTACGGCGCATAGACCTGCCCGCCAACCCTTAACACAGGATATCCAATGACGCGGCAACAGCATTGAATAACCAGTGTCGCTGCACATGCCCAGAGCTGCCGAAGCTAACCGGATAACGGTAATATTGCATCGCTACCCTGTTAACATCCACGGCTAAAACTAAGCGAGCCAAAAGCTGGCCTAGTTTTTGCCATGGATCACTAACCGGGTAGCAGTGCAATATCACCGCTACCTGGCTAGCAAAGTCTCTGCCATGACTCTGCCCCAGAATGCCCCCAACATGCCTGATGCTAACCGCAGGGCATCAGGGCATATAGTGGGCTTTGAAGGGGATATTCGACGACATTAACCGTGTAAGTGCCATTGAATATCGCGATTTAGAGCATTTACATAGTTTACTGGGCTGTAAACTATCTAAATGCCCTTTGAATATCAGGCCCTAAATATATATATATATATATATATGCTTATAACTTTTTTAAACTTTTGAAATTACTGAATGCTACCTGTTATTTCAAAATATATGAGGAAAAGATGCCTAATGAGGGAGGACCCCTTACCCCACCCAGCTCAGCCCCCCTACCCCACCCAGCTCAGCCCTGCCCGTGTATCTCAGATTTGCTCTCCAAAAATCTGGTAACCCCATATAAACCTAGGGTTACTGCCTTAAAGAGCAATATATCTAATTGTAATAAATTAAACTAAGATTAGGTGTTTATATTCCAGTTTATTAGGGCTTCTTTCTTCTGCATTACCACCCTCCCCTTCTCCAGTACAGGATAAAACATAAGAACTGCCATACTGGGTCAGACCATCGAGCCCAGTGTCCTGTTTCCAGCATGGGCCATCCAGGTCATAAGTACCTGGCAGTTTCCCAAAAAGACACACAGGTTCCACAATGCTTGTATTGGGGCAAGCAGTGGATTTCTCGGGTCCTCTTTAATAACGGTTTATGGACCTTTCCTCCAGGAACTTATCCAAACCATTTCCTGTCATCCCTGGTTCTCTCTCCCCCCACCCTTGCTACCGCTGCCCTTTTCCTGAGCACTTTTCTCTCCTGCTCTCTTCTTGTTTTCCTCCTTATTTGTGCTCCCTACCCATGGCTCGCCTCTCTTTTCCCATTTTTACTCTCCCCATCCCCCACATAATCTTCCTTACCACTCTCTCTCTCTTCTCTCCCCCGTTTGCTCTCTCTTCTTGCCGACCCCTTGCTCTCGCTCTCTCCCCTTGCTTGCCCTCTCTCTTTACATCCTTACTCCCCTCTTCCATACACACATGCATACAAACTCTGTCTCATCGCACCCATGCACTCTCTTGTGCTCTCTTCATTGTTCCAACCTCTCTCATTAGCTCTTGCTCTCTCCTCTCACTGCTCCCAACACACACAATTCATCTCTTTCCTCTTTTGATAGCCCCCTTACTCACTCTCTCATAGACAAAATCGGTCTGGTCCTCTCCTTCATATATTACTGCTTCCTCCATTCCTGATCATCCTCCACTCACATTGACTCTTGTTCTCCCCTTTCTGTGCCTCCATCTTTAACCAATCTCTTGCTTTCTCCTCTCTCTGCCCCTGCCCCCCCCCACGCCTACTCTTTCAACCCCCTCCCCCAAACTTCATCTCCCCATGATTCATACAGGGCCAGCTCAACTATCATACAAAATAGGTGATCACCTAGAGTGGCAACTTCTGGAGGGCAGCTAAAAAGCAGGGCATTCAAAGCTAAACAATAGATTTTAACAGCCAAGAGGGGTGTAACGTTTAAGGTCTACCTAGGGCACCAACACCCTGAACCATTCACTCACATTCTTGTTTTTCTTCTCCTCCCATCTCCTTTTTCCCAAAGTCCGTGCAGGAGCCAGAAAAGTGTTTCCCTGCTCTTGCTGCTGGTTGGCTCATTCTGCTGATCCAAACCAATCAGAATCAGAAGGCGGGAAATAAGCAGCAGCACCACCACCTTGAGAGCTTCCTCCTGGCCCTTGCCTCGACCTCCATCCTTGTGCCTGTCCTATTTTCAGCCTACATCAAGAAAGAATGCTGTAAGGCTGAGAAGGGTGGCTATTTTTGAGACCTGGTAATTGTACTAATTATAGTTACAGTCAAACCTCGGTTTTCATGATTAATCCGTTCAAAAAAGTCTGACTAAAACCGAAACGGACTAAAACCAAAGCAAGATTTCCCATAAGAAATAATGTAAATTCAATTAATCCGTTCCAGACACCCAAAAATATTGACAAAAAATACATTTTATAGAGAATAACTATCTTTTTACATACAGAAAACAATGAGAAATACATATAAATGACTAATGAAATGGATAAATGAGCATGTAACATCACTTTTACCTTTATTGAAGACTTTTGTTGGCATATGGGACGCACTCCAGCCAGCTCCAGCTGCTCTCCCCTCTGGGGATCGAGCAATCACCACCAGCAGCGGAGGTGGGAACAGCCATCTTGGCCGTCTGCACAATCGGGGCTCCAGCCTGCCTTTTAACTTAGCAGCCATCACACCCAGTTACCAAGCTCACAGTGTCAGGAGAGGTAGTGCCAATGTCAGCAAAAGTAAGGGCACCAGAAAGAGGACAGTGCCCGAAGTCACACCAGCCTGTAGAGCAGCCACTCCTACACAGTGTCGGGAGAGGTGGAGAGGCAGTGTCAGCCAAGCAGCAGGCAGTTGAGAAACAGTGGGACAGAGAGTCTTAGGCTGCCTCCGGCCCCCCTAAGGTAGTAGCCTGACACAGGTGAGAGTCAGAGAACAGCGTGGGGCTGTGCCAGCAGGAGCCTGCAGCTGCAGACTGCAAGGTTTCAAGGAGAGGCCGCGTGTGCAGGCCTGCAGGACACCCAGAATCCAATCGGGAGGGCAGGGGCCCCGGCGGGAGACTGGGCCGCCAAGGAGAAGCAGATTCGGTCACCAGCTCCTGTCCCGGTTCAAGGGATGTGCAGGGGAAGAGGCAGCAGGCAGACGTCAATCGGGGGAGAGTCCGGGGCAGGAAGCAGTTTCGGGCAGGCCACGCTGGAGCGTTGAACTCCTCGGCTCCCCAGAGGTCCCGCAGAATCGCTGGCTCAAGCTCCATGGGAGATCGCTGGCTCACGCTAATCCATGGCAGGTACGGGGGGGGGGGGGGGTAAAATGCTGTACGAAAACCGAGACAACGTACGAAAACCGAAACAAAATCTTGATGAAAAAAGTCAACGAAAACCGAATCGTACGAAAACCAGGGCATACGAAAACCGAGGTTTGACTGTATTTTTATAGCACCACAAGACATATGCAGCACTTTACAGACATGCATAATAGACAGCCCCTGCTCGTCAGAGCTTACAATTTACTCGACCAACTGGCAAGATATACACAGAACAAATATGATGCTTAGGGATAAGAAAAGGGGAAACTAACTGGAAAGAACCAAACCAGGTGGGTTATAGGCCTGAATGGCTTTCTGAGACAACTAGGGTTGCCAACTGGCTCCAGATGCGCCCGACAGGCTTGATCCAGTCCTAGGTTTACCCCATTGCATGCAGAGAGATGTAGTTCTGATTTTTCCATTGCACTCCATAAGAAAAGCAAGACTACATGTCCCTGCATGCAATGGGATAAACCCCGGACTGGATCAAGCCTGTCGAGCGCATCTGGAGCCAGTTGGCAACCCTAGAAAGTTCCCAGGTATGCCAGGTGAAACCTGAATTATTGCCATTTGTTAAGCCATAGACACAAAGGGGAGGCAGCAGGAGCACTACTCCTGCACTAGCCTGGGCTTACCCTCCTTCAGCCTCTTATTCCAGGCACCAATGGTTGCCATGTATTTATGTAATGCATCTGAAGTTTTGTGTCCTTGTATTTCAATAGTTGTGACCTATATTACAAATACACACAGAGGAGTGGAGACATAGGCTTTTGATTACAGCAGCTAAAGACAGCAACCTGCTCCCATAGCGTTCATATTTCCACAGAGTCTGGACTAAACCTGAATGCCAGTCATTACAGAAGCAGCACTGGAATTGTTTGTGATCCTGCGAGGCTCTTGTGCTTGAAAAGAGTAGAAGCCAAGAAGTCTGCAAATCCTTCTGGCTTGTAGGGAATGTGTTGTAGCTTTAGTAAGACGGAATACTTAAGTTGATTTTATTTTTTTAGTTCAGCAAGATCAGTCTAAAGGCAGTGCTTATACAGAGGACAGGCAAGCATTTTTTGCCTAGGACCTAGAGGGGTTTTGGTTACTTTTATAGTTAGGTGTGGCATGGGCAGGGGCGGCCCAAGGGGGGTGCGGGGCCATGTGCGGAGACTCGGTGCGGGGCCTCATTTGCATAAGGGGCCTCATTTGCATAAATATTTGCATAATGTTACCATACACGAACTTTTAGTAAACATGCCTCTTAATGAGTGTATGAATAAAGAAAGACTAAAAGACTTCTACATTACTATAATCCAATACCAACCGCCAGGCACATTAGGAACTACTACAAACACTGCCCATTTAGAACCCATAGCAAACCCGCCGTATCCTAACAGCACTACCAGGACTCACAAAGCACCATACCCTAACTATCAAAAGGAAACGCTGCAAATATTAAACCAATACATTTCAGAGAACAACAATACATGACCTACTGGGGAAAGAGAACAAGTGGCAATGTCAAATAGGAATTACATAAACAGAATACCTCAGCTCAGTTACACATGCAGAACATAGACCATCACCAAACAAGGAATCACAATTTAGAAACAGGAAGACAATAATTAAACTGGGAATCCCAAAAGCCAAACTTGGAATGTACAACACTGTAGAAATAAAACTATACATTAATTTGCTCTTGTACTAAACAAAGCGCAGACGTTAATGATGCACATTTCCCAGAGCTGACATATTCCAATTAATAAATTCAAAATAAAGAGATATTTTTCTACCTTTTGTGCATTTTTTTTCAGCTGCAATTGCTCCAGCCACTTTCTTCTGGTTTCTTCGTGTCTTCCGCTAATTCTTCATCGTCTGCTGTCCATTTGTCTTTTCTTCTCTCTTCTAGTTTTTTTCCATTCTCTCTCTACATCTGCTTTAACATACTAATCTTTCTCCTTTTTGCTCTTTCCTCATTCCTATTTCATCCACTCAAATTTTACCCCTCCATCCTCAATCCCCACTTACTCTCCCAATATCCGGACAATTGTAGATTTGTCTTCCCTCCCACACAAAATATTTTTTCCCTCTCCATTTCACTCTCCCAGCTCCATCCCATTCTAATCCTCCCCCAACATCAGCTCCATTCTAGTTCCAGTCCCACCCAGCATCCGCTCCCTTCTAGTCCCCGCATCAGCCCATTTCCAGTCCTAGCCCCCCATAAGCCCATTTCCAGTCCTAGCTCCCCCATCTATTTGCAGTCCCATCCAAGTCCCTCCATCAGCTCATTTCCAATCCCAGCCCCCCATGAGCCCATTTCTAGTCCTTTCCTAGCCCCACCATCAGCCCATGTCAAATCCTAGCTCCCCTCCACTCAGCCCATTTCCAATCCAAGCCCCCCATGAGCCTACTTCCAGTTCTAGCCCCTTCATGAGTCCATTTCAATCCAATCCCCCACCACAGCCCATTTCCAATCTTAGCACCCCCCAACAGCCAATTTCCAGTCCTATTCTAGCCCATCAGCCCATTTCCTGTCCTAGCCCCCCCCCTCACCCATTTCCAGTCCTAGCTCCCTCCCCCTCACAACCCATTTCCATTCCAAGCCCCCGTCCCCATCAGCTATTTGCAGTTCAAGCCCTCCTTCCACTCAGCCCATTTCCAGTCCTAGCCTCCTCATAGCCCATTACTAGTCCAAACCCCCCATCAGCCCATTACGTCCTAACCCCCCATCTCCCTATTTCCAGTCCTAGCCCCCCATCAGCCTATTTCCAGTCGTAGCCCCCCTCCCATAGCCAATTACCAGTCCTACCCCCCCATCAGCCCATTTCCAGTCTTAGCCCCCCATAGCCCATTACAAGTCCTAACCCCCCAATCAGCCCACCTCCAGTCCTAACCCCCATCACCCCATTTCCAGTATTAGCCCCCCCCATAGCCAATTACCAGTCCTACCCCCCCCCATCAGCCCACTTCCAGTCTTAGCCCCCCCATAGCCCATTACCAGTCCTAACCCCCCCATCAGCCCATTTCCAGTCCTACCCCCCCACTTCCAGCCTTAGCCCCTCCCCATAGTCAATTACCAGTCCTAACCCCCCCCCATCAGCCCATTTCCAGTCCTACCCCCCCACTTCCAGCCTTAGCCCCCTCCCCATAGCCCATTACCAGTCCAAACCCCCCCATCAGCCCACTTAGCCCCCCCATAGCCCATTACCAGTCCTAACCCCCCCATCAGCCCACTTAGCCCCCCCCATAGCCCATTACCAGTCCTAACCCCCCCCCATCAGCCCACTTCCAGTCTTAGCCTCCCCCCCCATGGCCCATTACCAGTCCTAACCACCCCACCCCCCTGGCCCATTACCAGTCCTAACCACCCCACCCCACTGGCCCATTACCAGTCCTCACCACCCCCCCCCAACAGCCCACATCCACTTTACCCACCCCCTCCCCTCACCCTACTTCCAGTTTAGCCACCCCCCCCCCCCATACCCATTACCACTCAAAACCACCCCCCCCCCCCCTATCATTCCAAATTAAAATAAAAAAAAAACCCAAACCGGCTGCTTCTGCCGCGGCAGCTTCAAGAGCTCTGCCGCGGCAGCATCAAGAGCTCTGCCGCGGGGCCCCCCCCCTGCCCGGCAGAGCCTCCGTGCATCTTCAGCTCTTCACGTCCAAAACGCGGGCTTCTTTCAGAGCCGCGAGAGTTTCTTTTCTCGCGGCTCTGTTAATCCCGCCGAGGGTGATGGGAAATCCCATCAGCCCCGCGGGATTAAGAGAGCCGCGAGAAAAGAAACTCTCGCGGCTCTGAAAGAAGCCCGCGTTTTGGACGTGAAGAGCTGAAGATGCACGGAGGCTCTGCCGGGCAGGGGGGGGGCCCCGCGGCAGAGCTCTTGATGCTGCCGCGGCAGAGCTCTTGAAGCTGCCGCGGCAGAAGCAGCCGGTTTTTTTTTTTTAACTTGGGATGCTTAAGAATGTTTTTTGCGCGGGGCCCCCTGAAACGCGGGGCCCTGTGCAAAAAACATTCTTGCTCAATGGACGGGCCGGCCCTGGGCATGGGACCCAAGGGCTGGACGGCTTGCAACATGGAAGCACTGCAGAGCTGAGAGAGGCTAGGATCCAGCTGCTGTCAAGGCATCTGCTTCTCAGCATGGATCTTAAAGAAGACACCCAGTGGTGAGATTATATGTACACCCTCACACACTGATCTAATTGAGCTCAATAAGTTTAAAAGCAACAGGAAAAAAGAGAAAAAAAAAGGAAGAGTGGACATTGCAACCTAGGTGATAAAAGAATCTAAAGTCAAGTGCTGTTTCACAGCTGGGCAAGACTTGCAGAAACAGACTAGCGCACACATTTAAGGGTGGGGCACTGGTGTCAAGAAACACTAGAATTATAGTTGTGAATGTTGGTGTTTCACTGCAAGCAGTGTCATACCTGTGTTAATTGAAAGTGCCACATTGCTTTTTTCATTGTTGGTGCATATTAAGCTAACTTGTTCTTTAGCTAATAAGACACCCTCATTCCCTATCCTTCAGATTTATTTTTACATTCCAATAAATTTGGTTAACATGTTCCATTCAGCTATGGTGTCCTTCTAGTATTATTTTCTGTTCTTTATGCTTAGGTAGCCACTTTTCTTTTTAGCGCCAGCCCCTCACCCTTACCTCTGAGGCAACCTATCTTGGGTCTTTATTGTAATCTAATGAATGGGTGGTATCATTGCAGTACCTTGCCAGGCAGGAAGGGGTCAGGGTCCCAAGAAGAGGTTCAGTCACTGGTGACTCAGAGTAAAAGAGACAGGGGAGATTGGACCGCCTGTCCAGATCAGAGTTACATTTGCTTATTAATCTTATTCTTTAAAAATCTTTTTTTCCTGGCTGTACTGATGGATTCTCATTCACTTCTTTTGCTCATCAGAATGTCTGCCAAAGTTTAATGATGTAATTCAATACAGGACATTTCATTTAATGTGTCAATGCTTTTTGTATATTTGAGTCTGTTGGAGGCCTATTAAAGTAGCTCTATATGTATAATTTATTTCTGTGTGGTCCATTCCTCCTCAAGGTCTAGAAATGTACAGCATCAACGTGCACTGTTTCTTATAAATTATCTCATGGGCATGGAGAAGTAGCCTAATGTTTAGAGTAGTAGGATGGGAACCAGGAAAGCCAGGTTCAATCCTTACTACCGCTCCTTGAGATCTTGGGCAAGTCACTTAATCTTCCATTACCTCAGATTGTAAACCCTCTGGAGATAGGAAAAATACCTAATGTAGCTGAATGTAAGCATGCCTTGAGCTACCTCTGAAAAAGACATGAGCAAAGTCTCTTTTTCTTCTTGTTTGTAGGTCCAGTTTTTTAAAGATATTTGAGAGGCCAGTCTACAATTTGAAAGCTGTAGGAGAGTATGGGAATGCAATGTGATTCATTGACACATATCATATTCTGTAATGTTATCATACTGGGTATGGAGGAGTAGCCCAATGGTTAGGGCAGCAGCCTGGGACCAAAAAGGCCAGGGTTCAAATCCCACTGATGCTCCTTGTGGCCTTCAGCAAGTCACTAAACCCTCCACTGTCTCAGGTACAAACTTAGATTGTAAGCTCCCCAAGGACAAGGGAAATGCCTACTGTACTTGAATGTAACTCACCTTGAACTACTACTAGAAAGGTGTGAGCTTGATAAATAAAATAATCCCTTTTATTTCCCTGTAATATCCTTTATTGATCTTTTCCCTCAGTAATTTATGCTGGATTGTTGCACCTTTCTGTGTTTCTAGGTATTTACTTTTAATTCAAACACCCCAGGATGCAGGAACTCTTACATACTGCTAGGGCACTGAACAGTAGCATTATAACAATTAAACAGTGCAGGCTTATTATTCAATGCCAGTGACTAGCGCTCCTACAGAGGCAAGCCGTTGGTGCTGAATCTTAGACCCGGATATTCAACGCCGGGGCCATAACCAGCCACCAACATTGAATATCCGGGTTGGCCACAGAACCAGGCAGCTAACCAGACAGCAACAATATTCAGCCAACTGCTCGGTTAGCTTCTGTGACTAAAGTAAGGCCAGCATTGCTCAGTACCGCCACCGTCTGATTAGTGGCGGGCGCTGCTCTGGAATGCTCCTGATAGCCCGTTAGCATCGGGGGGCGCGTAGCAACAGCACCCACAGATATTCAGTGGCACTAACTGTGCTAATGCCACGTCTGCACACCATGTAAATGCCTTGGAATATCAGGCCCTACGTTTTTACATTCTTTCACCCCCAAAACCCTACCACTGCAAGCCTCCACCCACAATTCCTTTATACAGCACTAGAACCACCTCAAAAAACTCTAACTTATAAAATGACAACTAGTGCAAGAGAGCTACACATCCCATCTCCCATGTAATGTGTGGAAACATATAACCCAGTCATCTTGTGTTTTACAAAGGAAGAATCATATTGATACATATCCAACACTCATCTTTCAATCCTCAACATCCAAGCCTCACATCAACCCCTTCATGTTCAAGTTCCTTTATATCGCAGTCATCAGTCAGAATGGCATCTCGTATGGCGTGAGATTCCAGATGGAGCTGTCATGTATGAGACAGAAGCTGCAGCATCCTTTGCTATTGTAGGAGCAGCAATGAGTACAGTAAGGCTGCAGCGGGGACTGAAAGACCTCATGTAATGGTGGGCCAAGAAGGAATGGTAGGACCCACAGGAAGTCAGTGGCATGATCAGAGAAAGGAACTAATGGAGTTTGGACAAAGTCCTAGAGGAAAAATTCATGAACAAATATTAGCCCAGTAGACCTATCCCTGGGAGGAAGCAGCAAAGAATGAATCTGGCCTTTAGGATCTTCGGGTATTTTCTAATGCCCTGAATTTACCACTGCCAGAGACAGAATGCTGGGCTTAATGGATCTTTGCTCTGGCCCAGCATGTCATATCTTATGTTCTTATGACTCACAGGGCAGAAACAGTAACAACAATGATGAATTCAGAAAGAGAGTATTCCATAGGATCTACAGAAGAAAATACCTGAACTAACATTTTCCCTTTCCTTTGACCCTCTATTTTTAACTGCATCTGAAGATGCCAAAGGACTGAACTAATCTGTAGAACACTGATTTGAGTATCGGGACTCATACTAAAATCTGAGGTGAGACGATTGTTGCAGTGCAAGTGGTGATGCCAGGGCAGGTGTGACCAGGGACCAGTTTCTGCCTCCCACTAGACTCCTAGAAAGTGCCACACGTCCTAATAGAAGATAGATGGAAGGGCGCAGGAAGGACTCTGTCATATTTTTGAACCAAGAGGCAGGGCTAGGAGGCAATGTTCCTGCTAAACTGCGCCGGGTCCTCCGCCGACATTCCTGCCAGTGGGGAGAGAGGCAGAGCATCGATCGCTCTGCACCTCCCCCCGCTGGCAGGAATGTTGGCAGGGGACCCAGCGCAGTTTAGCGGGAACATTGCTTGGAAGTTTGATTTTAAATTGACAGCTTTACATATCTCATCTGGATGCAGGGAGGGGGAACATGCCACTCATTACTACTGTGGCAGGCTATGGCCTATAATAGTCTGCAAATGTGAAAGGCCTGTAAGTTAGGCCCTGATTTCAACCCCCACCTCAGTACAGAACCAAAGTCTGTAAAAGTTTGAGAAAAACTATTTAAACTGCTTAATAAGAAGTTTTACATGAATTCATAAGTCTTTCATTATTCTCTTGTGTGCAGAAGATAGAAATGTTTCAATACATGCATTCCTGGAGCTAGAGACGACCTTGCAGTAGAGAAGTATCCAAACCTAGAAACTGCACCATTGTTAGAACAGTCCTAGAGGAGGGAGCGGGGTGCTAGTCCCAGAAAGGATCCCTGATTGGACAAATGCAGGGGGCGTTGGAACCAATAGAAAGTCTGCATGTATCAAGCTGAAGAAAAGGTATAAATGAGTATGTCTCTGTAAGAATGTTGCTCAGTCCTGTTTTGAAGCTTTGACTAACTGAGCCATGTGCACAATAAATTGGCTTGGATCTTTGAACTGACTCCTGATATTATTTATTGCATGCTTATCAGTTGCTACATATTCTTGGTGCGTTGGCCGGGAATGTGCGAGCGGGGGATGGTATGCAAGTGAATATACCACGACTTCTCGCCTCAAAGGTTTGGTGCGGTTGGAACCATGTCTGTCCGACCGCAGGGGAATTCTCAGGCACCGCCGATCCCTTTGTATCGGAGAGGGTTCCGCCTTGCCTCGGTGGGCCACTGGGTCCAGCTGGCCAACACCTCCGAACCCGAGGGGAGTCCAGGATCCAACCCAAGAACTGGTGTGGTATCCGGATCCAGTGAGTAGACATTTTCGTGTTTAAAAGTCAGTGCAGCCTGGGAAAAAATGTCTTGCATGAGTATGCGCAAGACTGATTTGGTATAGACTAACTGAGAAATCTCGCATGGGTATGCGCGAGACAAGAGAGCTTGATCACCTGTCCGGGCGGTCCTAGTAGACCCCACATGAGTATGCGCGGGGGGAAGCCACCGACCCTTTTGTTGGGAATAGTCAGAAAACCTTGGGCACTTGAAAAATGATTTCTTGTGATGATATGATTGCTTGTGTGATTGACAGGTCTTGAAACACAGACCGAGTGAGAGCGGACTCCTGAGTAGCGGAGTTCCTGGCCAGGCGACTGCGCCCAGGTCGCGAAAAGGAGGAAGCGTTTGGTGTTTGTCCATCCTTACTGTTTGTTGTTTGTATCTGATTTTTGTTATCTGTTGAAACCGCAAGTTTCCCTTCTGGTATAATGTAAGAGTCTCACTACTAATTCCAGGTTTTTCTTCAGCACAGTGTGAGACTGGCAAGCAGAGAGAGAAGGGGCGTGTCTGTACAAAGGAATGTTCAGTATCTTTTAACCCTGTGAAGGCTTATTTTCAACGTTCTGCAGCTGGGTTAATTTGTGCTTATTTCAGGAAAATTGTACCTGTTTTATTCAATATGTTTTAATAGTGATGTTCCTTCTGCTACGGTCATGTATTATATATCATTTAATAAGAATGTTTAGTCAGGATTTTGGATTCTGACAGTTTTGGGCTCAGCCTGGAAAGGGTTAAGTTCTTATTAACCCCGTTTGAGTTCTGTTCTTGTACGGACCAAGTGAGGAGGATTTGTCTTGTGTCTTTTTATGTTCCAATTTTCAGCAAGCACTGTAATGGTTCAAATAGAAATGATAGAGAAATTAAGGAAACTGCTTTTGTTTTTCCTTTGACCTTTGAAGTAGAGATTAAGAACCCTGGCAGGACTATGAAGCATCCCGAGCCAGTAGTTACCAGATCGCGATTTGAAAGTGATTTAAATCCTGAGTGAATGAGGAGTTAATCGTGCTTGAATTCTAATTCCTGATATACTGCGGCAAGCACCTCATAAAGGAAATACTTATTGTTAATAAAAATAAAAAAGGAAGAAAAAGGGGTGTATATGTATTCCAGATATCCACCCACTTTATGAAAAAGTATCCGGAATGTCTTTTGAATATCTGCTTCCTAAACTGTAAGATTTAAAGTAATTTCTTTTGCAGAGACATTGTTCAGCTTAAGTGCTGATTACGGCTGGCAGTTAGTTTCCATACCAAGTATTTTTATTCCAGTCATACGTAACAGATATGTGGCCGTCATGTTAGGAGCCATAGTTCTTTCTATTGGGATTGTTGTTATAACATGTTGCAAAATAATAGTTTTATATTTTAAGGACTTTATCTAAATTGTTCCTATTTAAAATGAGCACACACATCCATTATGTTTAGTCCACAGGAAAATGCAGCCTGACTGCCCGCCCCTCTGTTGTCAAGTACGCCATCATGGGGAGGGGGGTCGGAGTCCACGCAGATTTTGTTGAAATGTATGACTAGGAATTTTAGCAAGGGATTTGCTGTTGACTATGGAATTAGAATGTCTCCGTCCCTATTAGAAATGCTCTGTGAAAGGGAGTGGCCAGTGTTAGCTACTTCATGGCCCCTGGATACAGCGTTGCTATGAGAAACAGTGTAGGAGATTAGTAGCAAACACAAGGGAGGGGGGCCGGAAATTAAAAAAAAAACAAAAACAAACAAACCTGCCCGTTTATTATCTTTATAGGCCAGTCCCCTCAGCTCTGTCACCACCCTGGGCAGAGCCTGGGGCAGAGAGGGACACCTCCTTGCAGATGTACCCCAAGTAGTTCACCAGCCACCTCCGCAGCAGGAGGACGTGCACCTCCTCTTGACCGGAAGCCCCGGCTCAGTTTAAAGTACTCCGAGTGGGCCACAGTCCACTGATGACACTACAAGCAGGGATTCATTTGCCAGTTCAGGGTCACTCACAGCCAGCGCCCGAGAACATGAAGAGGAACCCAGACAGTCCCAATTGCTGTATGCCTTCAGAAGTTATACCATTACGCCAGGTCCAGGGCCTACCCACCCTTAATACCGAAAGCCAGCCGACCAGCCTTGTTTCTGCCACTGATTTACTGAACTGAAAGATTCATTATGCCTCCTACACTGAGAAGCCTTAGGATTTGATTGAATTAATGAACAGTATTATGCAGACCCATCAGCTTTGATAACCCCAAGTGGGATCCAAATAGTACAGGCAGCCCTCACTATATACCCCATGCGATCCAGCAATCCAGGAGAATTTGTGTATGGTAGATGCAGTTTTTGTCAGTCAGTCACAGAGAGATATAAAATGGAAATTGCAGAAACTGGATGGATTTGCGGGCATGACAGTTAATGGAAGTTGCTCAGAAAGTTTTTGTGAATCGTGAAAATGAATGTGACAGAGAAAGTGAATGTAAGATGAAGAAGAAAGCAGATCTTTTTGCTGATACTTTAATTGAATGACGTGGAGGAGGGTTTCCTAATCGAAGGAGCAGAGGAAGTGGAAGGGGTCGTGAAAATGATCGGCCCCCATTGCAGAGAAGAAGGACATTAGAGAAGTGAATGCCCGCATCTTGACTCCACCCCCAGGAAGGGAGGAGGGAGCACTTGGAGAACAGGAGGTTGATTTTAGAGTCATGGAAGAATAAACTGAGCACAGTGTTCCAGCAAGAGAGGGAAGCAGCTATAGAATGAGTGGCAGCCGAAGAGGGCTACAGTATGGATGAAGACTAGGCCAGACCGGGCTCCAAGTTTTCCCTGGGTCCCCAGGAGCCTATGGTCAGTCTGAAAATAGGGGACCAATATATGGACTTTATGGGGGATACAGGAGCAGAATACTAAAGCCAGTAGCCCCTTTGTCTTCTCGATGCATCACCATTGTCAGAGCTACTGAGGCTAAGGCCACAAAGCCTTTCCTGCAGAACCGCATGTGTGAACTAGGGACAGAAAATAACGCACCAGTTCCTGTATATGCCTGAATGCCCTATTCCACTTTTGGGCCGAGATCTGCTTGCAAAGCTCCAGGCACAGATATCCTTTGCTGAAGGGGGAGAAATGCAAATGACTGTGAACCCAAAGCCTGCTGGATTGATGGTACTGACTGTTCCCCGAGAAGAAGAGTAGCGGTTCTATAGTACATCTCTAACCAAGTTAGCTAGTTCCTGTATACCTCCTAACCTTTTAGCCCCACCTGAAGTATGGGCAGAAGATAATCCACCTGGCCTAGCGAAGAACATAGCCCCTGTCTTTGTCACCCTCAAGCCAGGAGCGGAACCAGTGCATGTGAAGCAGTATCCTCTTCCCCGACCAGTCATTGAAGGAATCCACTGCCATCTGATGAAACTGCTGAAGTATGGACTACTCAAGGAATGCCAGTCACCTTGGAACACCCCTCTTCTCCCAGTCAAGGAACCTGGGACAGGGGATTACCGCCCAGTACAAGATCTGAGGCGAGTGAATGATGCAGCTGAAACTATACACCCAATGGTACCAAATCCTTATATTCACTTGGGACTGATCCCCGCTGAGGCTACTCATTTCACTGTCCTGGACCTGAAAGATGCCTTTTTCTGCATACGCTTAGCCCCCACCAGTCAACTTTTGTTCGCTTTTGAATGGCAAGACCTCACAACAGGAAGGCGGGGCCAACTCACCTGGACCCGATTACCTCAAGGATTCAAGAATTCACCTACTCTCTTCAGTGCTGCCCTGAATCAAGATCTTTCAAGTTACTCAGTGAACCCAGGACAAAGGGTTCTCCTTCAAATATGTGGATGACCTTCTCATAGCCACCAACTCAGAAAGTGAATGTCTACAAGCCACCAGTGAACTCCTGTACCTTTTGAATGAGGCTGGATACAAAGTCTCAAGAGCTGAGGCGCAATTATGTCAAACAAGTTAAATATCTGGGATTCCAGTTGTCCAGCGGAATTCGACGCTTGGGACCAGAACGCAAAGAAGCTGTCCTACTCCAACCACCTGGAGGCAAGTGAGAGCCTTCTTGGGTGCCGCAGGGTACTGTCGTATATGGATCCCCAATTTTGCGCTGCTAGCAAAACCATTGTATCAAGCTACCAAAGGAATGGAAAAGTCTCCATTGGAATGGGGACTTGAACAGGATGCAGCCTTTCAATCTTTGAAAACCGCTCTGATGTCATCACCAGCTCTGGGTCTATCAGATGTCCAGAAAACTTTTCAGTCTCTATGTCCATGAGTCACAAGGAAATGTTCTAGGAGTGTTGACTCAATCTCTTGGATCTTGGCAAAGGCCAGTAGCCTATCTGTCGAAACAGCTGGATGTGGTAGCAAGAGGTTGGCCCCCTTGTTTGAGAGCTGTTGCAGCAACAGCCCTCTTAGTGAACGAAGCAGACAAGCTCACTCTAGGACAAAATCTTCAAGTAACTGTACCCCATTCTGTCCTCACTCTTATGGAACACAAAGGAGGTTTCTGGCTAACGAATTCACGAATGTTGAAATATCAGAGCATGTTGTGTGAAAATCCCCAGATACAGTTAAAAGTTAGTCAAGCTCTGAATCCTGCTACATTGTTTCCAATTGGTCCTGGGCCCCCTGATCATGACGTATAGAAACTATGGACACTGTATTTTCAAGTCGCCCAGATTTAACTGATGTTCCTTTGGAGGATCCTGAACAGACTTTCTTTGTGGATGGAAGCAGTCTCATCATCAATGGACATTGTTGTACCGGATAGGCAGTGGTGACCCTTGATCTGGTAGTTGAGTCCACAGCTCTGGCCCCAGAAACTTCAGCACAGAAAGCTGAACTGATAGCCCTCACTAGAGCACTAACAATAGGAAAAGGGCTCTGTCTAAATGTGTACCCAGATTCCAAGTATGCCCTTACAACCTTGCATGCACATGGGGCCCTGTACAAAAAATGAGGGTTGATAACCTCAGGAAGCAAGTCCATTAAGTATGATCCCGAGATATTGACATTATCAGATGCATACTGCCTACAGATCTCAGAATTTAGGAAAAGTAGAATGTATGAATAGAACCCTGAAATCTCAGTTGTCCAAACTTTGCCAAGAAGTTCACCTGAAGTGGCCCCAGGTTCTTCCTATAGCCCTTCTTAGGATATACTTAGCCCCTACTAGGTCTCTAGGAGTTTCCCCTTTTGAGATTCTGTATGGGCAATCCCCGCCTATTGTATAGGGAATGAAGGGAGATATGGAACAGATTAGATCTGAAATTACTAGACAAGAACTATTGGTTTTAAGTTCTGTTTTGCAGAGTCTTCATATGTGGGTACAAGATCAGCTGCCCATCCATCTAACACAGGGGTCACCAACCTCCAGAGGGCCGCGGGCCGCACAGCTGACTACCGGTAGACTCGCGGGCCGCACCCCCCTTCTCCCCGCCCCCGCGAAAAAAAACAATGCTCATACCTGTACTTCTGCTTTGAAAATTATTCCATGTCAGCTCCCTCCCTTCTTCTGCAGCCGCGGCTCCCTGCCTCTTAGGGAACCGCAGCTGTGCTTGTAAAATCATCGCGGAGCCCTTCCTGTCTTGACGGGCTCCGTGCAGCATTGTCCCGCCTCTAAAGGAAGTTGTTTACCACTTCCTTTGGAGGCGGGACAATGCTGCACAGAGCCCGTCAAGACAGGAAGGGCTCCGCGATGATTTTACAAGCACAGCCGCGGTTCCCTAAGAGGCAGGGAGCCGCGGCTGCAGAAGAAGGAGTCGGTGAGTTTGCCGGTACTTGTAGCAGCATCCTTGGCGGGCCGCACCGGGGTAGAGCCTCGCGGGCCGCACGAAGGGACCTCGTGGGCCGCAGGTTGGTGACCCCTGATCTAACAGAACCCCTGCATCCTCTCAAGCCTGGAGTCTCGGTGTGGATCAAAGAGTGGAGAAAGACACCGTTGGCACCGCATTGGAAGGGACCTTATGTTGTCATCTTATTAACCCCAACAGCAGTTAAAGTTGCAGAACTCGAACCCTGGATTCATCACAGTCGAGTAAAGTCAGCAGCCATTGATAGCACCGTAGAACGGAAGGCAGCTACAAAAGTTTTAGCTATGTGGCAATATTACCCTATACCCCAAAATGATGCTTTTACGCACGTATAATATGTGATTTAATTCTCACCCTTTCTCGCTAGCGGGTGAGAATAATCAAAGGGAGGAATGTGGCAGGCTATGGCCTATAATAGTCTACAAATGTGAAAGGCCTGTAAGTTAGGCCCTGATTTCAACCCCCACCTCAGTACAGAACCAAAGTCTGTAAAAGTTTGAGAAAAACTGTTTAAACTGCTTAATAAGAAGTTTTACATGAATTCATAAGTCTTTCATTATTCTCTTGTGTGCAGAAGATAGAAATGTTTCAATACATGCATTCCTGGAGCTAGAGACGACCTTGCAGTAGAGAAGTATCCAAACCTAGAAACTGCACCATTGTTAGAACAGTCCTAGAGGAGGGAGCGGGGTGCTAGGCCCCGAAAGGATCCCTGATTGGACAAATGCAGGGGGCGTTGGAACCAACAGAAAGTCTGCATGTATCAAGCTGAAGAAAAGGTATAAATGAGTATGTCTCTGTAAGAATGTTGCTCAGTCCTTTTTTGAAGCTTTGATTAACTGAGCCATGTGCACAATAAATTGACTTGGATCTTTGAACCGACTCCTGGTATTATTTATTGCATGCTTATCAGCTGCTACACTACCCCACCAAAGATTTCAAGCTGGGCCCAGCTAAGGGGGAGGGGGATTTTTAACGTATTTGTCGGCTACTATTTTAAAAGTTTCTGCTGTTGGGAGTGTGCAATGTTCCTGGCCAGAACAATGCAAAAAAAATGTACCTGTGGTAAAGTAGCACACAGATGTGCTAGTTTGCCACAGGTTATAAAATAGGTGCTATAGATTGTAAGCCTTCTGGGGTACGGAAATACCTATTGCACCTGAATATATCTTGTCTTGAGCTACCAATGAAAAGATGAGGTAAATTCAAATTATTAAATGCCTAGTTTGGAGTGGATAAGTAGCCTAATGGTTAGAGCACTGGCTTAGTAACCAAGTAACCAGGATTTGATTCCCACTAGCACTCCTTGTTGCTTTGGGCAAATCACTTTACCCTAGGGTTGCCAGCTTTTTCACCGAGAAAAACCCGACACCTGTGGCTCGCCATGCTCCACCCATTCTCCGCCCCCAGTCCCACCCCTGCCCCGCCCCCAGCCCCACCCACAAAAATTACCGAGGATTCACTCACACCCCCCCTCAGTGCTGGTTCACTCACCCCTCCTCCCCTCAGTGCTGGTTCACTCACTCACCCCCCCCTGCTGACTCACTCACCCCCCTCCCCTGCTGGTTCACTCACTCACCCCCTCTCCCCTGCTGGTTCACTCACACCACCCCTCCCCGCCCCTCCCCTCCCTGCTGAGTCACTCACCCACCCCCCTTTCCCTCACTCACCCCCTCCCCTGCTGGTTCACTCACACCAACCCCCCTCCCCTGCTGGTTCACACCAACCCCCCTCCCCTGCTGGTTCACTCAACCCCCCCCCCCCCTCCACTGCTGGTTCACTCACCCACCCCCCTGTCACTTACTCACCCCTCCTGCTGGGTCACTCACTCACCCCCCCTCCCTGCTGGTTCACTCACACCAACCCCCCCTCCTGCTGGTTCACTCACACCACCCCCCCTCCACTGCTGGTTCACTCACACCACCCCCCCCTTGGTGGTTCACTCACACCATCACCCCCCCCCCCCTGCTGGTTCACTCACACCACCACTCCCCCCCCCCCCCGCCCAAGCCGCTGCTTCTGCTTTGTACAGAGCAGCGGCTGCAATACACTTACTTTGAAAAGTAAAGACAAACTGTGTGAGGAGCCCTCCGGTCATCGCAGAGCCCGAGGAAGTGATATCATGGGGGCGGGCTCCTCACAGGTTGTCTTTCCTTTTCAAATTAACTTTAGCTACAATAAAGTTAATTTGAAAAGGAAAGACAACCTGTGAGGAGCCCGCCCCCATGACATCACTTCCTCGGGCTCTGTGATGACCGGAGGGCTCCTCACACAGTTTATCTTTAGTTTTCAATGTAAGTGTATTGCAGCCACTGCTCTGTACAAAGCAGAAGCAGCGGCTGCACTGCTATGGGGAATCGCGTTCGCGTTCGTGCCGCGGACTTTGGGACAAAAGCCGGTTTTTTGCTCTGGCGGCTCCCGATCTTGCGGCCAGAGCAAAAAACCGGCTTTTCAACGGCCGGTTTTACATCTGTGCCGGCAGCCGGCCTGGCCATGGAAAAACCGGCCAGGCCGGCTGAAAACCGACCGGTTGGCAACCCTACTTTACCCTCCATTTCCTTGGAAGAAGAGCCTGGCAATCTACTTTTGGTTAAGTTTCCAAAAAACCCCGGGGGCTGCTGGGTCATCAGGAGTCAGCATTGACTCAAAGGCGCACACACAATTATATAGGTTAAAAAATTCTTGCTGCCACTCATGTGCTTGTGTGGTGAACGAAGAAGTGACTGTAAATTGCTTAGATGGGCTTTTTTTAGTCTAACTGGAAGTTAAGCAAAATGCTAGAAATAAATCAAGTCTTCAGTGTATATTGGCTAGAATATGTTAACTGTACACAGGCCCTGATTTAGACATAAGCGACATACGCATCTGTCTCTGGTGCCAAATTCTGATAGACAGTGGAACATCGCCACCACTGCTATCCCTCAGCTCAGGCCTGAGACTGTGGTGCTCTTGTCCTGCACAGTAACAGTGAATCCTGAGCAGAAGCAGTAACTCCTACACTGGAATTCAGTGCGGGGCCTGCAAGGCCTCCCTCTCTGCTCACAAGGCTTGCCACATTAACAAGAAGCCCGAGCTAAGGGGGCAGGACACCACAGGGCCCTCTCAGTGCAGGACTTGCAGGCCCGGTACTGAACTCTGGTTTAGAATTGTTGTTTCTGCTCGAGACCAACTACTGCTGTAAAGCTCAAGGTGAGGGGAACATCTGGATAGGGCAGCTAGGCAGGATGGACATTCCTCCTTGCCTATAGGTTCTGTCTAGCAACTAATAGGAAAATTGTTATGGTCTGTTTAACCCAGTGTGCTGAGAAAAAGTGAAATATTTTTTTCCTGGTCTTTTTAGGAAGACAGCGAGCTGACCAAATTATAGAAATCAGTGCACTTGTTTGTATTTTTGGTACACTTCTGCTGGTTCACATAAGGATAATAGTATCAACTGGTAGTAGGTTTGAGTCCCTGTGAATCTAGGCTCCCTCTCTGAAAGGGTCAAAGTCTGTAAGTGGAGTAGTACCAAGTTTCCAGTAACAGGAAACCTTACAAATTGTAATGCTAGCCACTTATAAATTTCAGGTGATTGATATTCTTGCCATCTGCAGTCAGAATTAGTGTGTGACAGTGGTCACCTGAATGTACTGAGACTCTTTCTGCTTGCTGCACTGTCATTCTGTCTTGGTCCGTGGGGGTGTATGCAAGCTGTCCCTGTTTATCAGAGAATGTGGAACTGGCTGTGATAACTTTCCAGTTTGAGGGCTTTAATCTTGCTGTTATACTGTCAAAGTTCAGATCACTCTAATGACCTTGAGCGACATATTCTAATAGTCTGAATTTGCTGCTTAACTGTGAGTTCTGTCTGTCTGTCTGTTTGTCTCCACATATTTATCTATCTATTTGCCCTTCTTGGTGGGTTCCCTTACCTACTCCTTTGCTGTGTGCCCACTGTTCAGGGACAGCCTACTGGACAGAGATACTTAGGTTCCCACCCACCCTACCCCTCACCCCACCCACCCCAGGGGCTACATTGCCTATATAGTGGTCACATACGTGCCATCTGTCGTTCCTAACTTGGGTAACGCCCACATCTTCAACTTTTCTTATTATTCTTCCTCTTCTGGGACTGCTTAATCAACATGTCGTGTATTCAGTGCAATAACTGTGGTACTTTCATTCAAAGAAGAATCATTTGGAGCCTAAGAGCTTGTCCTATATGCCTAAACTCAGCTGCCATGCATGAAGAACTGACTCTACTAAGGAAAGACCTAGCTGCCATGCATAACAAAGTGTCTCTACTGAGGGAGGAACTGGCTGCAATGAAGCGCACCTCTTCTAGGATACAAACTGAACAAAGTCCACCACCGCTCCCACAAAGAATCAAACACCCCAGGAACAAATGGATCACAGTGGGTTCCGGAAGATTGCGACCTGTAACGCAGAGACATCCTACACATCAAGAGATATCCCTGCACAATGCCTTATCTGCCTTGGCTAATGAGGATGCCCAATCCAAAGAAACTGAAGGGCCCTTAAATGAGTCAGACAATGCCCAATCTCCTGCTAAAGCACCAAATATGAAGAAATCCTCACCAAACAGAAAACTATTACTACTTGGAGATTCCATCATCAGAGGCACCAACTTGGGAACACAGTTCAAAGGAGAGAAGATAGTCATGTGCCTACCAGGCTCTTCAGCCAGCAGGAATACAAACCAAGTTGTTGAACTACTTAGCGCAAAAAGTGAGCACTCCAAACCTGATGTTATTATCCACTTGGGCACTAATGACCTGGCTAGAAACAGTGCCTCTACAGCCCAAAAGGACTTCCAATCTCTGGGAGAGAAACTCAAGCCCATTGTTAACACTGTTGCATTCTCAGAAGTTCTACCTGTTCTTGGTAAGGGGACAAAGAGGCTGCATCACATTAACAGCTTTAATACATGGCTCCAGACCTGGTGCAAACAAGAAGGATTCAGATTTATTGGCAACTGGGGCAACAGATGGACCAAAATGAGACTATACTGTGCTGATGGACTACATCTCTCTGTCGCAGGGAAAGGAATCTTAAGTGAAAAATTCAGGCAGTATGTGGATATGCATTTAAACTAGGAAAAGGGGGTGATGGTTGTGGAAGGTCAACATCTGTATGCCACCCCCTGCAAAAGAAGAACAACATCAGAAACAGCCACACTCTTAAACCGCACATCAAAAACAAGTGGGAAGAAGTGGGCAGAATAAAATCAATGCAAAATACACACAAGCCAGGTAAATGCTGGAAAGCAATGAGCACAAATGCTCGAAGCTTAGCCAAAAAAATTCCAGACCTGGAAGCCCTAATGGTGGAAACGGATTTGGACATCGTGGCCATTACAGAAACATGGTTTAATGAATCGCATGATTGGGATATAGCCATAGCTGGCTATAATCTATTCAGAAGAGACAGAGAAAATGGAAAAGGAGGAGGAGTAGCCTTGTATGTCAAAAGCAGTATTAAAGCTTGTGATAAGGAAGTTTATCATAGCTCAGGAAGGAGCTATAGAAAAGGTGAAGTGACTCTGAACAAGCAACCTGTCAGTTCTGGTAGAAAAAAGAAAACAGAATTTTGCCATAAAAGACTACCAGTCCCATAATGCACCAGGTTTCCAACAGCCATTAGAGGAGCTGAAGTGAGGAAACGTGTGTTCAATCAGGAGGGCTATGAGGTAATCCCTAAGCACTCATCTCAAAGGGCAGGGCCTGATTCAGCACAGCTGCGCTGTGTTAGGGAGGATCACTCATCTAAGCAGAATAAGAGTAGAGTTTATTCTACAGATGACCATCTTCATGATCACCTTGGATATCCAGAGAAGGATCATCAGTTTCATCTGAAGGATCATCAGAAGCAGAAGCAAAACCGGACGGACAGAGAGGGAAAGAGACCCTCTTGAAGAAAGAGGAGAAAAGCCTTTGAGAGGTCTAGAAGAGTCCAAAGCAGTACGTATACTGGGAGGCATTTCAAGGGCCAGCATACACCATTGGACTGGGGAAAGCCAGAGGAATGGTGATGCAGAGCTAGGAATCACCAGACGCTACCTGTGAGGGAGACGGCTGCACGTGGAAGGGACCCTAAGACCCATGCCAGAAGGTATGTGAAGAGAGATCCAGTGTCCAGGGATCTGGATTGGAAGGCTGGACATAAGAACTGGACTACATACTGGCCAGGCTATATAGAGAGGAACTCTAGCAGCAAATGGAAGCTCAGGTATGAACACTGATCTATGCCCTAGCTATAACCTTGAAAGACAGCAGGGAAACAAGTATTCTCCTGAAAATGCTCCATTGAGAGATTCATCTGTGCCAATCCATGATATTGAACCCATGCTTGTTGAACAAGGGGGAATAATAGCAGATGAGGATCCTGTTTATATGGACTGCTCTCTATCTAAACTCCGTTGGTAACTTTCTGTTATAAAGTACAGCAACCATCACAAAGAAATACAAATTTGTTCTTTAATCTACTCAGAAAAGCTCCTGAAGCAGGATTTGACTCACACAGTAGAAAGCAAGCCAGCTAAAGGGGTTTCAGCTGGATAACTGCTAGCAATTAAGCCTTACCTAATTGCTTGTGAGCTAGGAGAGAATCACTTCTGTATCTATGTGGGAAGTAATCAGAAGTTAACCTGAAAAGAACAGTTTGTTTCTTGTTTTGTGGCTTTTCATTTGTTGTTTTCCTGATTTTGACTTTGTTTTTCCAAGTTAACACTGAAAGCAAGTAACCTAATTTATGTGCTACCAAGCATATCTGTGTTGGGAGAAATAACCCCATAAATAAATATCTTATTGGCTTTACCCAAGAGCACAACTAAATTATTGTCAGCAGCTGTGTCTGGTGTGAATGAACTACATTGCCCACAATACCTTGCAAATCATATAGATATATGCACTTGACAAGACTATGAAGATTCTCACCCAGGCAGCCGTCAGACAAGCTACTGAAATGCAGGGAACATGGGGAAAAGAAGAAGCGCTCTGCTGTAGTCTACAGACCTCCGACTCAAATTGAAGAGAGAGATAACGAATTGATTATAGATATTGCCAAGATAGCAACAAAAGGGGAAGCAATCATATTGGGTGACTTTAATCTACCTGATGTGGATTGGATTACTCCTTCTGCACATCTGGAAAGAAGCAAAAAAATTGTGGATGCTCTCCAAGATGCATTACTTAGACAAATGGTGATGGAACCAACCAGGGAAAGCTCAACGCTGGATGAAGTGCTCACCAACAGTGATAACGTGTCGAATGTCTGCGCGAGTGCCCCTGTGAGCAACAGTGACCATCACACGGTGTGGTTTGAGATAAAAGCCATGATACAGGCCAATCATAGCAAGCTCAAAGTCCTAAACTTCAAAAACGCTGACTTCAATAAAATGGCCGAGTACTTAAAGGAGGAGATAACGGGGTGGAAGGAGATAAGGGAAGTGGAATTGAAATGGACTAAACTAAAGGCGGCAATAAAAGGGGCAACAGATAAATATGTAAGAAAAGTAAATAAAAACAAGAGGAGAAAGAAACCTATTTGGTTTTCCAAAGAGGTGGCTGCTCAAATAAAGGCAAAAAACACAGCTTTCGCAAAATTCAAAAGCTTGCAAACAGAAGAACACAGAAATGAATACAGGATCAAGCTCAAAGAGTCTAAAAGAGAAATAAGGATAGCAAAATCAAAGGCAGAGGAAAAGATGGCTAAAGATGTTAAAGGTGGCGACAAAACTTTCTTCAGGTATATTCGGGAAAGGAAGAAGATCAGAGTTGGAATTGCAGGACTCAGAAGTGCTGGGAAAGGACTCGTGGAAAGTGACACTGAAAAAGCAAAATTGCTAAACAAATACTTCTGCTCTGTTTTTACTAAAGAAGATCCTGGAGATGGACCAGCTGTGACTCCCAAATATAAAAATAGCAATGAAGTAGATACCACACCATTCACAGAAGATGAGGTGTTAGAACAACTTGCTAAACTGAAAGTGGACAAAGCCATGGGACTGGATGGGATACATCCCAGGATACTGAAAGAGCTCAGAGAGGTTCTTGCAGGACCGTTAAAGGATGTCTTCAACAGATCCTTGGAAACAGGAGTGGTTCCTCAGGACTGGAGAATGGCTAATGTTGTACCTCTACACAAAAGTAGTGACAGGGAAGAATTGTCAAACTACAGGCCCGTGAGCCTTACCTCGGTGGCGGGAAAAGTAATGGAGGCGCTCCTGAAAAAGCGACTAGTGAACTTTCTCAAAACCAACAGGTTGCAAAATCCAAGGCAACATGATTTTACCGAAGGACGGTCTTGCCAAACAAATCTGATTGAGTTCTTTGATTGGGTGACCAAGGAACTAGATCTGGGGCATGCAATGGATGTCATCTATCTGGATTTCAGCAAAGCCTTTGATACTGTTCCTCATAGGAGGCTTGTCAATAAACTCAGTAGCTTGGGGATGGGTCCCAAGATAGTAAACTGGATTAGAAATTGGTTGACTGACAGACAACAGAAGGTGATGGTACATGGAGCTCACTCGGATGAGAGGAAGGTGATTAGCGGGGTACCTCAGGGTTCGGTCCTGGGCCCGGCACTGTTCAATATATTTGTGAGTGATATTGCTGAAGGACTGAATGGAAAAGTCTGTCTTTTTGCAGATGACACAAAAATTTGCAACAGAGTGGACTCCCCTGAGGGAGTGGTTAACATGAGGAAAGATCTACAAAAGCTGGAAGACTGGTCTAATGCTTGGCAACTATGATTTAATGTGAAAAAGTGCAGTGTCATGCACTTGGGTAGCAGAAATCCAAGGGAAAAGTACACAATAGGGGGTGAGAGGTTGGTAAGCACGGTTCAGGAGAAAGACCTTGGTGTGATTATCTCTGATGATCTCACGGTGGCAAAACAGTGCGACAAGGCGGTGGCAAAAGCCAGGAGGATGTTGGGCTGCATACAAAGAGGGATTACCAGCAGAAAGGAAGAGGTACTTATGCCACTGTACAAGTCACTGGTGAGGCCTCACTTGGAATACTGTGTTCAGTTTTGGAGACCGTATCTTGCAAAAGATGTAAAAAGACTGGAAACTGTTCAGAGAAAGGCAACCAAAATGATTTGGAGCCTGCATCAGAAACCTTATGAGAAGAGACTTGAAGACCTAAATATGTACACTTTGGAGCAGAGGAGGGACAGGGGAGATATGATTCAGACCTTTAAATACTTAAAGAGAAATGATGAACAAACAAACCTCTTCCAAAGACGGGGAAGCTGTAAAACTAGAGGGCATAACATGAAGCTGCAAGGTGGGAAATTGAAAGGCAATGTCAGGAAATATTTCTTCACTGGTGGATGCTTTGAATGCCCTCCCGATGGAAGTGGTGGGGGCAAACACGGTGATGGAATTCAAAACGGCATTTATTTATTTATTTATTTATTTTATTTATTTATTTATTTAGACAGTTTTGTATACCGCCTTATCCTTCAATCAAAGCGGTCACAACACAATTGGGGGATACATTTAACACACGGGGATATGAGACACATACACTAATACTTACAGGGAACATGGGCAATGGAGGGTTAAGTGGCTTGCCCAAGACCACAAGGAGCATCTGTGGGACTAGAAACCCCAGTCCTTCCGGCCCAAGGTTGCTGTCCTCTAGTGGGATTTGAACCACCGACCTTCCGGCCTGAAGTACCTTGCCCCAACCACTAGGCTACTCCTCCCTCCCATGGGACAAACACAGTGGATCCCTCTACAGTAACAGGACAAAAGCAAAATAAACAGTACCATCTAACTTCTGAACTATCTAGCGTCTCAAGAAATAGGGGTGTCCTACATGGAGTGGTGGGTTCACCCCTAAACAAAAATATGGGGAGTGGTGGCCTGCACAGAACGACAGGTGCACCTACTCTTGCCATCTTGCTGGGCAGACTAGATGGACCATGCTGGTCTTTATCTGCTGTCACTTACTATGTTACTATGTCTCGACAAGGTTTGTTTGTGCTTCCTACTAGTTCAGCTTTGCTTATATTTCACACCAAGCTTTAAGGATAGCACCAACAAGCTACCAGGGTTAAAAGTTCAATTGCCAGACAACCAGATTAAGACAGCATGACAGCTCCTATCCCGATTTATTAAGATATGCCATGAAGTTAATCTATTTTAGTTCTGTTCTGATTCCTGGTTTCTGAAACCCACGGAGACGCTTCCCTGGTGACAAGGACAACAGAACATGAACAAAATTTTTAAAAGGAGTTGCCTTCCAGCAGAGTGGCTTCAAGCCCAGTTCCCCTGAAAACAAATTAGTAAACCGATCTTGCATCTCCAGCAAAGCCCACTGCAGTGCTGAGAAGACAGAAGGGCATACTGCTGTCTTTCTTGCTTTACAGACCAGAGGTCGAATAAATTGTTTCACAGACTTATTTTTGAATCTGTAGTGTTTTATTCCTTCCAGCACTCCGTCATGTTCAACATGTATCTGGTTCAAAAATTTCCAGCCTTCCCAGGCCATGTTTCTTAATCCATAATTGGAAGAAAATCTGTTTTTGTTGATGGGGAAAGTTAATTTAAAAATTAGGTCAAGACCTTTCAGGCGAAATACAGCAAATCATTAAGCCCTTGCCAGACACGGGAGAGGAGCTAAAGCAGCTCTGTCAAACTTCTTCAGATTGTGGCTATTGAGCCATACAGGTTCCGCCAGCCCGGCAAAGGGAAAATGCAAATATGGATGTCTTTCATTCTCCTGCAACTTTGCAACTAGTTCAGGAAATAAGGAGGCAAACCAAAGTTGCTGATCTGCTAACCTGAGAAGACATTCTGGGGGACCTCAGGATCACACCCACTCACCAAAACCCTGGCTATATTGTGAGAGTAAATGCAATGGCAACTGAGCAAATGGACTTTTAGGAGATGTGTTTAAAAGGGGTATTTGCATGCATAAATGGCCTCTGATAAAATCATGCCCTGCCTTAAAAGTATGTGCATTAATTTCATGGTGCAGAGCTTCACTATGAGCGTCACAGGGCAGAGTTTGTGCAGAGTGCAGGTGGAGCCTGCGAGTACACACACGGATTATACAATTTACACATTTACTTACACATTTACACCAGCTCTAGGAATAAATGGTACAAATGTCCGTGCTTGAAATTAATGCACATTTTTGGACATCGGGCTAGTATTTTATGAATAAAAGTAGGCCCTGCCATGTGAAGAGGAGCTATGCAGTATGAGACAGTGTCACAGGGACCTCCAACCCTTAAGGCTGACGAAACACAAGATCCCATGATGGCTTCCGGGAACCCAACCCCAGCAGCTGCAGAGGAGAGAGAGAGAGCTTCAGGATGTGACCCACACCTCCTGGTGACAGAAAATGAGTAAGCTGCAGCCAAATAAGAAGAAGGAGGGTGAGTGTAAGGACAAAGAGAAAGGGAGAGAGAGGGGAGGAATTGCAGGGTGATTTAAGAGTGAAGGGAGGCAGAGATGGAAGCCTAAGTGCACATTTTCCCTCGCACCCTTCCTCCTCTTCTGCTTTTTGGGATTTGGCTCTTGGCAGCACATAGAAAATGGTGCCAATGAAGGATTTTCAGTTTCTTCAGCTGTGAAGGTTGGAGACCCTATGACATCAACTTTTTCATAATGTAGAGCTCCTCTTCATGTAGCAGACTTCTGCTTCTAGCTACGTACATTGGTTTGTGCTCTGCATATGGAATACACATAAAAAGGAAAAAGAACAAGTGTATACCAGCAGGGCTAAGTGATTTGATGAAAGACACTATTAAAGCCAAAACAGTAGTCTTTATTTATGGAAGGAGGACCTAATAAGGAATAGAGAACGGCATAAACACTAGCAAAAAGATGTAAAATATTAATAAATTAGGAGAAAAAGCTAATAAAATGTATTTATTTATTTGGCGCAGCTAAATAAATAAATAAATACATAAAACATAGAAACATAGAAATATGATGACAGAAAAAGACCACATGGCCTATCTAGTCTGTCCTTCCATATCAACAACTACAACAGTCCCCTTTTTTCCTTTAGAGATCCTCTGTGTTGGTCCCATGCTTTTTTGAATTCAGTTACTGTCCTCATCTCTACCACCTCCACTGGGAGACTATACCGCAGATCCACCACTCTTTCCGTAAAGAAATATTTCCGCATATCACTCCTGAATCTATCCCCCTTCACCCTCATCCCATGTCCCCTCATAGCAGAGCTTGCTTTCAATTGAAAGAGGCTCTCCTCCTGTACATTTATGCCATGGAGGTATTTAAACATCTCAGTCATATCACCTCTGTCCCGCCTTTCCTCTAAGGTGTACATATTAAGATCCTTAAGTCTGTCCTCATATGCTTTATAATGAAGACCACTAACCATTTTAGTAGCCATCCTCTGTACTGACTACATCCTGTTCACATCCTTTGGAAGGTGCGGTCTCCAGAATTGCACGCTATACTCCAAATGAAGTCACACCAAAGACTTAAACAGAGGCATTATCACCTCCTTTTTTCTGCTAGCCATTCCTCTCCGTATGCACCCAAGCATCCTTCTAGCTTTTGCTGTCGGCTTTTCTACCTGTTTAGCTACTTTAAGATCATCAGACACAACCACGCCTAGGTCCCACTCTTCTTTTGTGGACAAAAGTACTTCACCCCCTATACCAGCGGTTCTCAACCTGGGGGTTGCGACCCCCATGGGGTCGCCACAGGATTTAGCAGGGGTCGCCTCACTCCGCCGTTAAAAAAAAAAAAAGCCCACAAGTTGCTGCCGCTGCCGAGTCCGCTTCTCGGAAGCAGCAAACTCACTGCCTCCCAGTCCCTTCTAAGGCAGCCGCAGCTCCCTGCCTCTTAGGGAACCGCGGCTATGCCAGTAAAACCGTTGCAGAACCTTCCTGTTTCTTGACGGGCTCCATGCAGCATTGGCCCGCCTCCAAAGGAAGTTGTTTACCACTTCCTTTGGAGGCAGGACAATGCTGCATGGAGCCCGTCGAGAGACAGGAAGGCTCCGCAACAGTTTTACAGGCATAGCCGCGGTTCCCTAAGAGACAGGGAGCCGCAGCTGTAGAAGAAAAGCAGGGCAGCAGCAGGCAGACAGGGAGAGGGGAGGAGGGGGCAGAGAACCTGCAACGGGGCTGACATGAGGGAGGGAGGGAGGGGGCTGACATGAGGGAGGGGGCTGACATGGAGGGAGGGAGGGGGCTGACATGGAGGGAGGGAGGGGGGCTGACATTGATGGATGGATGGATGGGGGCTGACATGGATGGAGGAAGGGGAGGGCTGACATGGAGGGAGGGAGGGGGGCTGACATTGATGGATGGATGGATGGGTGCGTTAGGGACTTAACCAGGATTTTCCAAAGGCACTACCTGTGTAGGGTCCTTTAGAAAATTCTGCTTAAGGCATTTACACAGGTAACCAGGGCAGTTACCCATGTAATGCCTACGAAAATCGAGCCCTACAATCCTTTCCTTTCCCTTAGAGATCCTCTGTGTTTCTCCCATGCTTTCTTGAATTCAGTTACAGTCCTTGTCTCTACCACCTCCACTGGGAGGCTATTCTATGCATGCACAATTCACTGTAAAGAAATATTTCCTCAGATTACTCCCGAGTCCATCCTCTTTCACTTTTATCCTATAACCCCTCATTTCAGAGTTTTATGTTAATTGAAAGAGGTTTTCCTTCTATGCATGTTTGCCATGGAGGTATTTAAACGTTTCTATCATATTTCCCCTCTCCCATCTATCTTCCAAAGTATACATATTTAAGTCTGTCCCCAAATGCTTTATAACAAAGATTACCAATCATTTTAGTAGCCACTCTCTGCACCAATTACATCCTGTTTATATCCTTTTGAAGGGACAAACAGGATGGAACTGGTGCAACAGGAAGCTACTAAATTGGCATGGGAGAAGTGAGAAATATAAAACAGTAGGAAAGAGATGCATAGAGCGTAAATGTAATGAGAATGTAGGGACTGGCGGAAGATACAATTCTGCTTGAAGTAGTAAGAGGGAACACGTGGATACAGGTATATGTCAGCATAGCAGCTTGTGGTTTAATTGTTCTAAAAAAACCATCTAGAAAGCCATCTCACTTCATCTAAAGCAAGTGTAGAAGTCCTCAGACCCTCCGCCCAGTGTACAGCGGCTGCCAAGAAAGCAAATAGAATGCTAGAAATCATAAGGAAAGGAATGAAGAATAAAACAAAGGATATTATAATGCCTCTGTATCATTACATGGTGCGACTGCACCTTGAATATTGTGTGGAATTCTGGTTGCCATATCTTAAAAAGGATATAGCAGAATTAGAACAGGTATAGAGAAGAGCCACCAAAAAGGTAAAGGGAATATAGAAGGACACACCTTCTGTTACTGTAGCTGGGTTTAAAAAAGGTTTGGACAAGTTCCTGGAGGAAAGGTCCATAAATTATTATTAAAGAGGACCCGGAAATGCAATGCTTGCCCCGGGACAAGCATTGTTGAACCTGTGTGCCTTTTGGGAACCTGCCAGGTACTTGTGACCTGGATTGGCCACTTGGAAACAGGCTACTGGGCTTGATGGACCTTGGTCTGACCTAGTATGGCATTTCTTATGTTCTTATGTTCAGGTCACACACCTAAGTGTTCCATAAAGCTGGTAGTGAATAACGGAAGGAAGTGCAGCATGTGATCTCCAATCTGATATAACTTGGTTGGGGGGGGGGCGGCAGCATGGAGTAGATTTTGTTGGATGAATTGTAGAAGACAAGAAGTGATGTAAGCATAACCCTTTCCAGAGCTGTCCCAACCATCAGGCAAACTAGTTGGTCTCCAAGGTGGCAGCGTCTGGAGGGTGGCAAAGAGCAGGTCATTCAACGCTAAACAATAGATTTTGACAGCCAGTGGGGGCATAAGGTTTAAGGTTTGTCTAAGGTGTCAAAACATGAACCAATTCTGGGGCCGGCCCTACTCCTCTCTGTGATATAAGAAGCTGCCCTATTGGCAGACAAAGAGAGATGCAAATCCACGAGTGTTTTTTTGCAGTCTTTCAATCTTTTGCTCATGGAATTTAATAGCAGGGTTCTTTGAAGGGGATCAGCAACTGCTAGGGGTCATTTGCTGCGGGGATGTCCTCCCAGTGGCTCAATCTACCCGCTGCCTCAGACCCCTTGTTTCCCCGCTGCCCGACCCCAACGGGATCAGCCGGGACCCGGATCGGGTGGCAGGGATTCCCTCTGCTCTCCACCGTTGCTTCTAAGGGGCTGGCCTGGTGATCCGGGGGAGAGGGGGGCCAGCGCTTATTCCACCTCCAAGGTGGAGAGCAAAGGGAGTCCCTTGGGATTTCCAAGGTGGAATAAGCTGGCCGTCCCCCCGGCAATCCCTGGACATACAGGGCCATCACCAGAATCGGCTTTGTATGTCCAGGGGTCAGCCCCGCCCATGCTTCACCTACTCTCTGCCCCCGTGCCACCCATGTCCCCTGCAGCATGCACAGCGGCTCTGTATGCGCAGCGGGGCTGGGAGGCAGAATCGTCTGAGGGCGGATAGCTATTCGCCTTCCTGTGCTAATTGCTGAAGCAACAGTAGTGAAGCAGAGCAACAGGCAGCACATGGCCTTCCAATTCCTGTGACTGCTCAAGGATTGTTAGACTCGCCCCCTCTGAAATGGGAAGTCTGCGTTGGAAGAGAAGGGAGTGACTGAACAACAGCGCTGCATGCAGCATGGTGACCAGAGGAAGAAAGAGGAGTGATACTTCATAGCAGGTGGGGAAGGGAAAGATGCTGCCCTAGGGGGTAAGAGAGGAGAGATTCTACCTGAGTGGGGCAAGGGGCCAGGAAGGAGAGATTCTGCCCAGGTGGAAGGAGGGGGTCGCAAAGATGAGAGATGCTGCCCGGGGGCGAGGGATAGAGAAGAGATAAGGATAATGAGGAGAGACGATGCGGGGTTGCGGGAGAACTAGAAAGGATGTAAGGGGAGCTGCTGAACCTGAGAGGAGGGAGTGGGATATAAGGATGAAATGCTGGTTGGAGGAGGAGGTGGGAAAGAAAGAAAGGATGAAATCCTGGGGGGTGGGGATAGAAAGAGAAGCAAGGGGGGTGCTGGACCTAGGTGTGGGGGGTGGGAAGGGAAGCAAGGGGGTGCTGGACCTAGGTGTGGGGGGTGGGAAGGGAAGCAAGGGGGAGATGCTGCAGCTAGTGTGGGGAGTGGAAAGAGAAGCTTAGGGGAGATGCTGGACACCAGTGTTTCCTCTAAGGTGGGCAGCAGTCCACTACTCATATTTTTATGAGAGGGAATGGTGCAGCAATACTGCAGTTTCCGTTGCCAAGGATGGGCAGGTTCTTTAGTATTCCCAGTGGAAATGCCCCCTCCCAGCTGAAACCATGATATTCCTGCACCACTCCCACTATTAGGTATATGAGTGGAGGACTTCCATGCCCTTTAGAGGGAATGTTACTGGACATAGAGCTGAGACGGAAAGAGGGAGAGGAGATACTGGGCACGGAGATGGGGAGAAATTGGGCATGAGGAGGAGAGATAAAGAGGAGAAATGCTAAGCATAAGAACATAAGATATGCCATACTGGATCAGACCAAGGGTCCATCAAGCCCAGTATCCTATTTCCAGCAGTGGGCAATCCAGATCACAAGTATCTGCCAGTTTCCCAAAAGGTATCCAGATTCCATGCAGCTTGTCCAATGGGTAAGCAGTGGATTTCCCTGGTCCTCTTTAATAGTGGTTTATGGACTTTTCCTCTGGTAACAAATTCCAGAGTTGATTAAATATTGAGTGAAAATATATTTTCTCTGTTTCGTCTAAAATGTGCTACACTGTAGCTTCATTGTGATTCCACTAGTCTTTCTACGTTTTGAAAGAGTAAACAACTGATCTACATTTACCCGTTCCACTCCATTCTTTATTTTATAGATGTCTATTGTATCTCCCCTTGGCCGTCTCTTTTGCAAGCTGAAGAGCCCTAATCTTTTAAGCCTTTCTTCGTAGGAATATCCTTCCATCCTCTTTACCATTTTTGATTCTCTTCTCTGTACCTTTTCTAACTCTGCTATATCCTTTTTAAGATACAGTGACCAGAATTGCACACAATATTCAAGGTGTGGTCTCACCAAGGAGTAATACAGAAGTGTTATAATATCTTTGTTTTATTCTCCATTCCTTTCGTTATGATTGCCAGCATTCTGTTTGCTTTCTTGGCTGCCACTGCACACTGGGCAGGGGGTTTCGGCATATTACTATGCCTAAATCCTTTTCCTGGGTAGTGGTTCCTAATGTGGAAACTTGCATTCTCTAACTGTAGTTTGGGTTGTTCTTTCCTAAGTGCATAACGTTGCACTTGTCCACATTAAATGCCATCTGCCATTTGGACACAATCCTCATATGTTTTAACAACTTTGAATAATTTTGTGTCATCTGCAAATTTGATCACCTCACTCTTTTTTCCTATTTTCAAGTCATTTATAAATATGTTAAAAAGCAGCAGGCCCAGAATGGAAAATAAAACAAAGGATATTATAATGCCTCTGTATCGTTCCATGGTGCGACTGCACCTTGAATATTGTGTGCAGTTCTGGTCGCCGTATCTTAAAAAGGATATAGCGTTATTAGAAAAGGTACGGAGAAGAGCCACCAAAATGGTAAAGGGGATGTAAGGATACCCCTGTGAAGAGAGGCTAAAAAGGTTAGGGCTCTTCAACCTGGAAAAGAGATGGCTGAGGGGAGATATGATAGAGGTCTATAAATTAATGAATGGAGTGGAACAGGTAAATGTAGATCGATTGTTTACGTCATCAGAATATAGGAAGACTAGGGGACATGCAATGAAGCTACAGGGCAACCTATTTAAGACTAATAAGAGAAAATATTTTTTCCCTCAACGTGTAATGAAACTCTGGAATTTGTTACTGGAGGATGTAGTAAAAGCTGTTAGTGTATCTGGGTTTAAAAAGGTTTGGACAATTTCCTGGAGGAAAGGTCCATAAACCAAAAGGGACCCAGGACATCACTGCTTGACAAGCATTGTGGAACCTGTGTCTTTTGGGGAAACTGCTAGGTATTTATGACCTAGATAGGCCACTGTTGGAAACAGGATACTGGGCTTGATGGACCTTGGTCTGACTCAGTATGCCATCTAGTCCAGGTGATTTGCTGCTCTTTAGTTTATCAATTAGCTATATTACATGTTCCTAATTTATCGAGCTTTGTTTCAAGTCCTCTGATTGATCATCTTTAAATATCATTTCTGACATGGGTAAGTTTCTATATCTTCTTCAGTAAAGACTGAAGCAAAAAATTAATTCAGTCTCTCCGCTATGGTCTTATCCTCTTTTGTATCTTTTACCTCTCCATCATCTAATGGTCCAACTAACTCCCTCATAGGTGTTTTGCTACAAATATACTTGAAAAGTTTTTATTATGCACTTTTGCTTGCACAGCAAGCTTCTTTTCAAATTTTCTCTTTGCCTGCCTTATTAATGCCTTGCATTCACTTGCCAGTACTTATGTTTTTTTGTTTTTTTGTCATTTGGCTTTTTTCCATTTTCTGAAAGATTCTCTCTTAGCTATAACAGCCCCTTTGACCTCACCTTTAAGCCATGCTGGCTGTCATTTGGCCTTCCTGCTACCTTTTTTAAAATATGGAATACATCTGGTCTGGGCTTCCAAGATAGTATTTTTAAATAACGCCCAAGCCTGATGTAAACTCTTAACCTTTGTTGTTGCTCCTTTTTTCTTAACCATTTTCCTCATTGTATTATAGTCTCCTTTTTGAAAGTTAAAAGCTAGCGCAGTCAATTTTTTTGCTATCCTCCCTCCATTTAGTAAATTAAATGTGATCATGTTATGATTGCTATTGCCAAGTAGCCCCAAAACAGTTACCTCTCGCACTAGATCTTGTGTTCCACTAATAATTAGGTCTAAAATAGTGTTGCCGTGTGTCAGTTCCTGAATCAGCGGCTCCTTAAAGCAGTCATTTACTTCATCTAGAAACTTTATCTCCCTAGCATGTCCTGATGTGACATTCACCCAGTCAGTACCAGGGTAATTAAAATCTCCCATTATTACTGTGTGGTACATTTTGCTAGCTTCCCTAATTTCTGTTAGCATTTCATCATCTGTCTTTTCATTCTGTTCAGGCAGATGGTAGTACACCCCCATTACTCTTCCCTTCCTCTCTTTATATGAAATTTCTATCCATAGAGATTCTACAATGTATTTTGTTTCCTGCAAAACCTTTATCCTATTTGACTCGATGCCCTCTTTAATATTTATTTGAGTGCTTTTCTATACCGCCCCTTCCAGAGATCAGGGGCGGTTTACAAGGAACTTAAACAACAATATAGCAGAACAGTGCAATATTGAATTACATTAAACGTTAGTTGAGCAAAAAACAAGGAACTTAAACAACAATATAGCAGAACAGTGCAATATTGAATTACATTAAATATTAGGTGAACATAAACTAGGTTACATAATAACTAGGTTAAATGGAAAACAATGTGAGGGTTATTAACATAAAAGGAAATATAAAACTATGTTACAAGGAGTCATAAAACTATGTTACAAGGAACCAGAAGGGTAGATTTACATGGTTAGTAAGAGACTATAATAGTTATTTGTGATCATAAATAAAGTATTGGGAGTAGACTAACTTGGGTGGATGAGAAAATGAAGTCCGGCATTAGGTGGGGTAGACCTGTGTTTGGTTTGTTGCATGTTTTTGTGTAGTAAATTCGGTTCCAGGTTGTAGGTTGCTATAGTGTTGACTAAATAGGTAGGTTTTAAGTTTTAATATATAGAGCCACCTCTCACCAATGTGATCTACAGACTAAATAGGCCATGTGGTCTTTTTCTGCTGTCATGTTTCTATGTTTATATCTTTCTAACCTATCCTTGTGATATAGTTTGTAGCCTGGTATCACAATGTCCCACTGGTTATCCTCCTTCCACCAGGTCTCTGAAATGCCAATTATATCTAATCATTCTAACAGTCCCATCTTATTTTTTAGCTTTCTAGAATTTGCATACTGAAATTTCAAAGTTGTTTTTTTTATAATATTAACAGTCTGGCTATTTGATGACAGGGTTAATTTGGAATCTTTCAGCTCTGATTTTTACTTAAAGGCACCTGGGTTACTTTTCCTTTTTTGGAACCTCCCAACAGGATGCCATGACTTCTCTGTTTTACCAGTATCCTTCAAGGATGCATTATTCCAAACCATGCGCTCTTGGGTGACTTTCCCCCACTATGTAGTTTAAAAGCCGCTCTCTTTTTTAAAGGTTAATGCCAGCAGCTTGGTTCCACCCTGGTTATAAGCATAGGGGAGATATAGAGAGGAGAGATGCTAGGCATGTGGGAAGAATTAAAGAGGGAAGGGAGATGTTGGACACAGGGGTAGAGGAGTTAAAGAGGTGGGTCTGCAGACTGGGACTAACATGATTAGAAATATAAAATCGCCAGACAACAAAGATAGAAATAAGATTTTTATTTTCAATTTAGTGATTGGAAAATGTCACTTTTAAAAATGTATGTCTGCTTTCTTTATGTTTTGCACAGTGCAAGAGAACATGCCATGCTGTTTCTATCTCTCTAGTGTTGCACTGCATGCAGAGGGGCTTTGTAAGTTTTCTATATATAATTTTATTGTGTCCTTCGAATGTCAGCAGTCCAGTACTTACTTTACTTTTCATAGCTGTGCACCTCCTCCTAGCTCCTCATCTATGCCTATTTTTTCTAACAGTAAAATGCTGTACTGCTGACATTAAAATGGTTCTATAAAATTATACTTATGTGCACTTAATATTTTATTTACATGTGTGTTAGAAGCTGTTCGCTGAGCTATAGTGCATGGCTCTGATGCATGGTTTACTGCATTGGTCTCCAGAGCGTATCTTCCTGGGATTTCAATTTACATTTCATCTGCATATTTCTAGTTTTAGTTTGTAGTATTTAATTCTGTACTTGATGAGGGTCTACTTGTGCTCTGAATATATGACCAAGATCAGGTATTCTGTTAGTGTGGAGTTTCTATGTAGGGCCGGCTTTAAGGGGGTGCAAGCAGGGCGCCATGCCAGAGGGGCCTCAACCCTTCCCAAAACTGAAGTGCATACAGCCTACTAATTGAATTTGATGCCTCCTCTCAAATTTCTGCCCTTAGTTACTGCATCTCTAACACCGGCCCTCTTTCTATATAACGACCTGGCTTGCTCAGTTTTCCCAATGAATATATTGATGATTTAGGGCCCATTGCAGAATTTAGGTTGCTGCCCTTTCCCTTCGGGACTTTAGTGCTATTATGGAATGGTACATTTGCTCTATTTATTTATTTAACGTGTTTTATAGACCGCATCATTCTTAAATCGAAGCAGTTTACATGAAACTCAACCTTTTGCAGTATAACATTCTAAACGGCTAAATAGGGGTAATTAACAGTCAGGGTAATCTAACTCATGCTAGAACTATTTACAAGAGGGTTGTTCATGTGTTAGGGATGACAGGATCTTGAGCAAGTTGCAGTGGGTACCATGTGTTCCTTAAAAAGGTGAGCTTTTAGCTTTTTCCTGAAGTCTTTGGTGTCTTGAGTGGATTTTACATCCTCTGGCAGTGTGTTCCATAGCGAAGGGGCTGCAAGTGAGAGTGCTCTCCTGGTTGTGATGACCTTGAACCTGGTGTAGGTGCTGGGAGTTAGCATTCTGTTCCTGTTGATGTTCCTTTTCGGTCGGGTATTAAGGTCTTTAATGATGAGTTCCTGTACCACATCTGCAGAATTGTTGTTTATTATTTTAAATATTTTGGTTATTGTCTTGAATCTTATGCGAGAATGTTTAGGCAGTCAGTGTAATTGTTTCAAAATCAGTGTGATGTGGTTGTACCTTGTTGCACCAGTGATAATCCGAGCAACAGTGTTCTGTGCTATCTGAAGTGGGTGAATGGAGTGTTTTGGTAGGCCCTGATATATTGAGTTGCAATAGTCCAGTATTGATGTGATTACTGCTTGGTTTACTGTTTGGAAGTTTTGCTGGTTGAGCAGTGGTTTTAATCTCCGCATTATCTTCATTTGATGGTATGTCTTTTGTGTGGTCTTATCTATGTGGGACTGCATGTTTATGTTTTGGTCCAGTATTACTCCAAAGTATCAGATTTCATTTTTTATGGCTATGCTTTTATCTGACAGGTTTATTGAACATGGAAGACTGAATGTCTGGTTTCTTGTTATGTATATAGGGCTTCTGTTTTTTTTGTAATTCAAGATGAGGTTGTGGCTTTTAAGCCAGTTTATCATGCCTTCTAGGCAATTTATTATTGTCGTTGCATCAGGTTTGTTAGTGTTGATTGGAGCAAATATCATGATATCATCTGCATATAGTCGGTATTGTATATTGTGATTATTGATGATTTTACATGCAGGTTGTATGTAGAGATTTAAAGAGCAGTGAGGACAACGCTGAGCCTTGTGGAATCCCTTGGTGTAATTGGAATGGTCTTGATTTGTCCACACTATTCTTGACTTGCTGTTGTCTGTCGGAAAGATATGATCGGAACCATTTAATTGTGAGGTTGTGAAGTCCAATGTCCTCTAGTCTCTTGAGGAGTAGGTAATGTGATAGATTGTCAAAGGCTGCTTTTATGTCCAAGAAGATGAGCAGAACGCCCCCTGTTTATGTTGTCTATTTCTTTATGGATGCTGTCAAGTAGGGATGTTAGTAGCACTTCTACACCGTGGTTGGGCCTGAACCCATGCTGATGTGGGTCCAGAGGGACATATAGATCAACATGGTCTTGCAGCTTTAGCTGTTTGGTCTTTTCTATAGCTTTGGCTAGCAGTGGCAAGCTTGAAATTGGTCGGTATGAACTTGGCTCTTGTTTATTAAGTGTGTTATTCTTGATTATTGGTCTTAAGGTGGTCTTCTGAGTGCTTTTGGCATGTAAGTGAAGCTTGTGTGATTTTGAGTATGAATGGGGTGCGTTCTTCTTTAGCCAGCTTGATCCATGAGATCGAGCATGGATCTAAGGGAGGTGTAGTTGTGTTCAGCTTGGATATTATTTGTTTGATATGGTCAGGGGATGGTATGTTCCAGTGTCTGGTTCTTGTACATCTGTGTCTCCCTGTATTGGCATGTAATTGTGAAGAGTCCTGCAAAGGTAGTCAACTATCTGTTGTGGATATATTTCAGTTTCATTTTCTGATGTGGGAATCGTAGTTTGTGTTCTGACTATATTGAACAATTCTCTTGGTTTATTTGCCGATTTCATTATAGGTTGGTGTAATGTTCTTGTTTTCGTGTGTTAATAATGTTATTGTATTCTTGTTGTTTGTTTCTGTATAGTTGCAGTGTGTCATGGTCTTTGTTCCGTCTCCAAATCTCTGTTTTCCTTAGGCTCCTTTTTATTTGTTTTATGTCATTGGAGTACCAGGATCCGGACTGTACTCGTATTCTTTGCGGTTTGGTTATACTTTTGCTCTTTTCTGGTACTTCTGCCACTGCTGTGATGCAACGATTCCAGTTGTCAATAGCCTTGTCTGTTTCTGTGTAGTCTTGGTCTAGCTTTGGCAGAATTTCATTAAAGAATTGTTCTTTCTGAAAAGTATTGTATCATCTACCATTTCTTTGTGGTTGACGGTTTCTTTAGTGCCATTTGGAATGAGATTATGTGATGGTCTGACCAGGGTTTTGGAGTAACCACTGGGGGGAGAATGGCATTATGCTCTAGGAGAGAGTGGGGGGCAAAAATGAGGTCTGGCATTGTGCCATGTTTATGCGTGGGTGCTTGCAGAAGTTGAGAGTAATTCAATGCTTTCTTAGCTTTCTGAAATGATATAGCTTCCTTCTTGGTTGCAGAGTTATTGCTAGTTTGTTTGTTATAGTGTGTGTGCACACCATCTCCAGGACTGAAGACAGTTTGTCTTGTTTAGCATTTGGGGATCTGTAGGTTAAGCAGATGGCGATATATTTGTTTGCGATAGCGATGGTGTTGCTTTCTTGTGTGCTAATAGTAGAGATGATTTTGAATTTGCATTTGCTTTTGCTTTTGGAGTGGAGGAGTGGCCTAGTGGTTAGAGCAACCGCCTAGTACCCAGACGATCAAGGGTTCAATTCCCACTGGCACTCCTTGTGACCTTGGGCAAGTCACTTTACCCTCCATTGCCTCAGAAGAAAAGGCTGGTAATCTACTTCTGGTGATACATTGCCAAGAAAACCCAGAGGTAGCAGGGTCACTATGAGTCAACACTAACTTGATGGCACTAAAAAAAAAGTATAAGTCCTCCTCCTCTCCTTTGTTTACATGGGCAGTTAAATTCTGTGTATGTCAGAGGTGTGATTTCATTTAGTATGATCTGGTCAGAATCAGACAACCACGTTTCTGTGATGCACATTATGTCTGTTTGGTGCTCTTGCAGATAGTTATTGATAGTGTTTGTTATATTTCGGACATTCCTTGCGTTGATTAGTGTACATTTTGTTGGTGTAGACAGAATGGGGTTGTTGTGGTTAGTGTAAAAGTGCACATTGGATGTGATTTGAATAAGCCTTTGTGGTTTTTTGTGTATGTATTTGTGTTTGGATGTCTAGTACCATGGTGTTTGTAGACTAATATCATCCAGTACTGGAGGAGTTAGTATGTAGGAATGTATATGTGTGGTACCTGCGTAGTGTAGGAGTAGGTGCAGTAGTAAGATCAAAATGGGAATAATGATGTTTGATTTCATGTTGTTACTTTAATGTGTGATGTTTTGTATGGTTTATGTTGTGTTTGCAGGATTGCCTGAGTTTTTGAGGGCACAGTTTACCTTGAGGTTGGTTGAGTTGTCCTTATGAGATTTGTGGGGACAGAATGGCGGGTTTGTGGATTCGTGTAGGCCATTCAACTAAGGCAAGGTTTTAAAGTGCGGGCCCACCCGGCACAGGCATGCCTTGGAAACGCAGTTTTTCTTAAATGCGCAGTTGGTGCCGGGCAGGCATGATGCTTCAGTAGGGTAGGGCTTTACATCAAGGATCTATCACTGTTCCTGTGCTTGCTTTTTCAGCTTGGTATGTTGCTTGCCAGTCGGGATCCGTACCCAGGAATGATCCTTTCATGGAAGTGAGGTGCAGGACGTGTTCACGGGTGTTTCGGGGTTCCCGATGGGAACGCTTTCTTGTCCAGAGTGGTCCAGATCACTCTGGTCTATAGGTCCAGAGTGATTTTAATAAGGTTTTGTAATATTTCACAATATGCACAGTTCTAGTGAGTGTTTATGTTGCTATTACCGAGATGACACCAGAATTAACATTTTCTGTTTATATGGTACATTCTAGGTGAAGAGGTCTTAGTTTCGCTCTGTACCATTGTTGGGTTAGGGTGAGTTTCCATGTTTACATAACATCATGATAATCCAATGTGGAGGGTCGGGAATTAGCATATTTATATTAGAATCCTAGGGGGAGATATTCAGTGTCAGCGGCTAGTGCTTTTAAAGGGCATAGCTATCATTGCTGAATTCTAACCCCAGATATTTAATGCTGGGGCCATATCCAGCCACCAGCATTGAATATTCAGGTCTCTGCATAGCCTGGAAGCTTACTGGGCAGCAGTGATATTGAGCCGCTGCCCAGTTAGCTCCCCACTGGTAAAGTTAGGCCAGCAGCACCAAATGTGTTAGTGCCGCTGAATATTACACTAACCAGCATTTACATAGTTTACAGGTCTGCAGATCATGTAAATGCCTTTGAATATCCATACCTGTTGTTGTTAAGTGCCATCAAGTCAGTCTCGACTCATGGCGACCCTCTGGATAGTTGTCCTAAACTGTATGTGACTATACATTGGTTTTTCGTGGCAAGATACGGAAGTAGATTGCCAGGTCTTTCTTCCGCGCAGTTTAAGTTCAGTGTTGTTGCCGTTATCACAGAAATGTGATTCTCCACCGCCAACACCGTCCCATTCTGCTGCTGCCCAGATGGGTGGTTTGTCTTGATCTGGCACCTCAGCAGAGACCTGTCCATCTTGGGAGACCCTGCCAGTAGTTTAGCTCTCAGCCTCACTGATGCAGACAAGTCCTCACAGCATGACAAGCTGCAAACCAAGTGAGTGATCCCCACCTAGGCTACATAATTTAACTGCTATAGTATTTTTTTGAATATAATAACCAGGATTTGCAGAATTTTCCTTTTTTACTAAACACACGGCCTGGGAATACGTCATGGTTTTTTTTTTTTCATAGGGCAGCTGCCTGACCAGTGTTCTTAGTGAGAGAACTCCACCAACTTTAATTCCTTACCAGAGCTCTGAGGGGACCCTCCCTTTTGGTTGCATGAGAGGGGGCCATCTCATACCTTACCTCAGGAAGTAAATTGCCTTGAGCCGCAGCTGGTGACTGGCGGGAAGGAAGGACAGTTTACTGGAGGGGAGAGAACAGAGATGAATATGGATGCGAGGGTGAGAGTGGGAAAGGAGGAGGGAAAAGGAGGAATGACTGTAGAATAGTGAAGCAGGGAAGAAGTAAGAGAGAGAAAGAGGGAATGTGGGAAAGGGGAAAAATTAAGACTTGGGAGAAAGAAAGAAAGAAAAGAGAAGAAAATAGCTGATTGACTGAAGGGGAGGAAAGGTAGAGGATGAGGCAGGGATGGGAAGGGAAGGGGGGCTTCTCTAATCCTTCATTCAGAGACATCATACAGGGTCAGTATTTCAGCTGCCAATGGTCAGCAAGACTCAAATGCCTGATTGTCGCAGGCAAAAACGAAACTGGATATTCAGCACTGGAACATATTTGATGTCTGGCACTGAATATACAGTTTTGCCACCAACCACGGTGGCTATCCAGCTAACGGTGATATTCAGGAGAAACTGGATAGCACAACTGCATAAAGTTAACACAGCCACTGACTTGTCCTAACTATGCGGGTTGCGATGTGCTGAATATCACCTTGAACAGCTAGTTGCTGGAACTGCCTTAGTTCTGCCCAGATATCCCTAGTTTAGGGGCTATGGTGTGTAAATTGGAGCGGGTGTGGAATCTCTGTGCAGTAGCGGCATACAGGCAACATAACAAACGAGCCTATAAAGAGATGTGGCACTGGTATGAGGAGTGGAGGCAGGATGGGATACAGAAAGTCTTAGGGCGTTAAAATGGATAGGGCAATAAGGTTGATGGGGGAGGGAGGGAATGGGAGGAGGAGGGCGGGGAAGGGAGGCAGACAGAGTGGAAAGGATATAAAGGGGAATGGAGGGGATATCTGGAGAATTGTAAGAGGAAGTAAAGACAAGATGAGTGATGTTTTGATATGTTTTTGATGGTATTATGTAACACTCTAAATGCTGATAATCGAAATGGGTTTGATGGAAGGGACTGAGATTAGGGATTACGATGAATGTCTTTTATTTGGAAATCTTTGGGTAATTGTTGTTTGTAAGGTTATGTTGAAAAATCAATGAAAATATAAATTACAAAAAAAAAACCTAACTGGATGTTTGCATTAACTGGTTAGTGCCGCTGAATAATGAGCTGAATGGGATTTATGTGTTTCCCTCTTTCATTAAAGGCCTGGGAGAAGAACCAGGCTTTCACCTGGTCCTGAAGTAGGAGTAGTCTTGTGTTTAGTAAAATGTATGCAATATATTGCGACTTGTTAAGCAGCTAATAAAACTATTAAAAGCAGCTGATAAAACTATTAAAAGCAAGCATATAACATAAATTCTGCTACTTTGCCTGGACAATCTATTGCCTGTAAGCTAATCCTGCTACTTTGCCTAGACAATCCATTGCTTGTAGATTAATCCTGCTACATTGCCTGGACAACCCATTGCTTGTAGATTAATTGCATAGAACATACTATCCATTTTTTGCATTGTAAAACAACTCACGCGGTATAGCCTATTAACTCTAGTAACCCCACTACTATCTCATAGCTAGACTACTAACCAACCACAAGTAACACTACACACAGAGTAAAGACACTCTACCAATGCAGAACCACACATATAGGATGCACAGAATTACACCTTTATGACCAAACTCAAGTTGAGTCCAGGTCAGTAAACCACAAACCTAATCCCAGGTCAGTAAAAATTCATATCACAAAATGTACTCCACTACCCACTACCTCATGGTATACCTCACACTCCTACATATGTTCGCACCCTGCACACATAGCATCAGACTCAATGAACAAATCCCCTTGTTCAACCTACATACCACCCAACCCAGATGCACAACAGCATCACACCTATCCAAAGAACACCAACAACCAAAGCATACAGCCCACAAACCATACAATGCCACACGAAATACACCCACACACCACACAAATAATGAACATACAAACCCAATCATAACAACAAACATCAGGTGTGCTCTTCTAAACGCCAGATCTATGAGGAACAAACCAAATACTATCCTTGACCTAATCCACAACAAGAAACTTGATATAATATACATCAGCGAGACCTGGCTAGACGACACGGACCAAGTCATATTAAACCAAGTAACCCCAACAGGATACTCTGCATTTAACTGCATCAAAGCACAAAGGAGAGGAGGAGGAGTATTAATACTTACCAGAAAAGAATACAGATTCAAAACAATCGCCACCACTAACACAACTGAATCTAACACACTCACTATAGACAACAAATACCTAAGCATCTCCCTCACATACAGACCACCTGGAACCACAATGGAACACCTATCCACAGTAATAGAAATAATATGTGCACATAACAGAACACCCAAACCTCTCATTGCACTAGGAGACTACAACCTAACATCCGCACCCACCAGAGAAGCCGCAACGTTCTTAAAAGCCATGGAGTCATTAAAGTACTGCCAGACAGTTAACGTCCCAACGCACCAGCATGGTACAGCACCGGATATGGTCTTCATGCCAATGCAATTAGTAGAACAGAACAACACCACAAAACCAACAATCACACCAGTCCCCTGGTCAGACCACCATGTGATTGAATTCACCATAACCCTGAATAACCCTGCCCAACGCAAAGAAGATGAAAGAATAACTAGACGGCTCAAAACATTTAACAGAGACTCATTCATAAACGAAATCACTCCACAACTTCAACAGGAACACGACACCCTTGACCTAAACATAGAAGAATGGAATGCAATAATATCCAACACAGCATCTGCCCCAGCTATCAAAGAACCACAGACACACAAGAGATCCAATGCCCTATGGTACTCACATGAAATCAGAGCTGCAAAATGCACACTCAGAAGACTGGAAAGAAAATGGAGACGGAACAAATCACACAACCTCCTAACACAATACAGAGACAAACAACGTGAATATAACAATCTAATAAATGAGCATAAACAGCAATACCATACCAACCTAATTATGAAAGCTACTAATAGACCAAGAGAACTCTTTAGCATTGTCCAAAAGCTCAACAAGGATGACACGCAACAAAGCACCCACCATCTTGACCCACAAAAATATGCAGACTACTTGAAGTCAAAAAACACCAACCAAACATGCTCTACTACACCACAAACAAACAATTACACCATAAAAAAACAACATCAAACATGGGAGAGCTTCAACATACCAACAAAGCAGCAAGTAGAAGACATTATATCTGGACTAAACACAACAACTTCACTGTCAAACCCATGCCCAGTGGCGTGGCTTAAAGCTACAAAAAGCCAACTCTCTCATCACATTCAAAAAATCATCAAAGATTCACTCCAACAAGGATACATGCCGCAAACCCTAAAGCATGCAGTGATATGACCAATACTTAAAAGTAGCAATCTGAGCCCTTCCGAACCAAAATCATACCGTCCCATCTCCTGCCTTTCCTTGCAAAAATCGTGGAAAAGGCAGTGCAAAGGCAAATTCAGGACCATATTGAGATATAGAGAGAGAGTGTAAATGACGGCAGATAAAGACCAGTATGGTCCATCTAGTCTGCCCAGTACAATGTCAAGGGTAGGTACACCTGCTGCTCTGTGCAGGCCCCCCTTCCCCATGTCTTTGTTTAGGGGTGATCCCACCACTCCTTATAGTACACCCCATTTTGTTAAGGAATTAGATGGTTCAGATTATTTTGATATTTTCTTGTTGCTGTACAGGGATCCACTGTGTCTGTCCCATGCCCTTTTGAACTCCTTCACCTTATTTGCCCCCACCACTTCCATCGGGAGCGCATTCCAAGCATCCACCACCCTTTCAGTGAAAAAGTATTTCCTGACATTGCCTTTCAGTTTACCACCTTGTAGCTTCATGTTATGCCCTCTAGTTTTGCAGCTTCTACGTCTTTGGAAGAGGTTTGTTTGTTCATTTCTCTTTAAGTATTTAAAGGTCTGAATCATATCTCCCCTGACCCTCCTCTCCTCCAAAGTGTACATATTTAGGTCTTCAAGTCTCTTCTCAAAAGGCTTCTGACGCAGGCTCCAAATCATTTTGGTCGCCTTCCTCTGAACAGTTTCCAGTCTTTTTACAACCTTTGAAAGATATGATCTCCAAAACTGAATATAGTATTCCAAGTGAGGCCTCACCAATGACTTGTACAGTGGCATAAGTACCTCATCCTTTCTGCTGGTGATTCCTCTTCGTATGCAGCCCAACATCCTCCTGGCTTTTGCCACTGCCTTGTCGCACTGTTTTGCCACCTTGAGATCTTCAGAAATAATCACTCCAAGGTCTTTCTCCTGATCCGTACACACCAATCTCTCGCCCCCTATCGCGTACATTTCCTTTGGATTTCTGCTTCCCAAGTGCATGACTCTGCACTTCTTCGCATTAAATCTTAATTGCCAAGCATTAGACCATTCTTCCAGCTTTTGTAGATCATTCCTCATGTTAACCACTCCCTCGGGGGCGTCCACTCTGTTGCAAATTTTTGTGTCATCTACAAATAGACAAACTTTTCCATGCAGTCCTTCAGAAATATCACTCACAAATACATTGAACAGTGCCGGGCCCAGGACCGATCCCTGTGGCACCCCGCTAATCACCTTCCTTTCATCCCTTGTACCATCACCTTCTGTCGTCTGTCAGTCAACCAATTTCTGATCCAATTTACCATCTTGGGATCTATCCCCAAACTACTGAGTTTATTGATAAGCCTCCAATGAGGAACAGTATCAAAGGCTTTGCTGAAATCCAGGTAGATGACATCCATTGCATGCCCCTGATCTAGTTCCCTGGTCACCCAGTCAAAGAACTCAATCAGATTTGTTTGGCAAGATTGTCCTTCGGTAAAACCATGTTGACTCGAATCTTGCAACCTATAAATGCCCCATTGGACATACATCAGCATGGATTTAAGCCCCAACACAGCGTGGAAACACTACTAACCTCCCTCTTTGACAATCTCCTAAGAGGCATAGACAACATAAAAAAAGGCTTCCTGCTAGTGTTCATGGACATCTCGGCGGCCTTCGACACTGTGTCCCACACCAAACTTTTGCAACACTTACAACAGATAGTCCTATGCAAGAACAGTGCTTTAGGGGAACTTTCCTTGAGCGCAGTAGGTTGCTGAACTCCAGTAACCTCCTCAGGTTTAGAAACTGCTAACACCTAATCAGGAGTTAGTGGGCCTGATTTCCTGAGTGCAGCTGAGGCCTGCATAAAAGGCTCCAGTGCCCTGCCCTGTTGAGGCTTTCCTAACCAGGGCTCTACAGATCAACAAACAGTAAGGATTTTAGGGTTTGTTTGTTTGTTTTTATTATATTACATTGCTAGCTCTCTGACTAAGAGCTCTTAAAAGGGTTTTTTGTATATTTTTTAAAGCAAGGTTATTTTCGTTTTGGTGCTTTAGGGGAACTTTCCTTGAGCACAGTAGGTTGCTGAACTCTAGTAACCTCCTCAGGTTTGGAAACTGCTAACACCTAATCAGGTGTTAGTTCCCTCCCTACCCACCCCGACTCCCACCCACCCCTAGTGAGCAGTCTTGCTTTATAGGGCACCTCCCCCTTTAACAAATCACAGAGCATTGGACCAGCACATTTTGAATATAATTAAAGAGATTTAACTGCTTTTTCTCTGAAAGGACAGATCTCACTCTTTTGCTTTAACAGATACCTATGCTTCATGAACAGAACAATGGCTGGGAAAAATCGTATTGCTAAAGCTGTTGCCCCCATTACAGCTTCTGCCTCGGTCCATACAGAGGTCCTAATGCCAGTTGAAGGACCAGTTCCATATGCAGGGTGCCTGCATGCTGAAGCTCTGAGGAAACAAGTGGAGGAACTCAGAGAGGAGGTGGCGAGGCTGAGGAACATTCAAGACAGTGAGAAGTACATTGATGAGATGCTTCTTGCAGCAACCAAGCTCTCCAGCAGAGGAGAAGATGGGTGCCAACAGAATGTCGATGGTTGGACACAAGTCACCAGGGCCTGCAAAATCACCTATCCAACTTCTCCAGCCCTTGAATTGAAGAACCATTATGCAGCCCGGGAAGTGGAGGAGGTGAAAGCATCCCTGGAAAGGGAAGAACCAGAGTTCAAGTACCCCAAAGTTGCAGAATCAGTGACCAGAAGGAAACGAAGGGTAGTGGTGGTTGGAGACTCTCTTCTGAGGAGTACTGAGGCATCCATCTGCCGACCAGACTTGATGTCCAGAGAGGTATGCTGTCTGCCTGGTGCCAAAATCCAAGATGTTATGGAGAGTTTGCCGAGACTCATCAAGCCCACTGACTATTACCCAATGTTGCTAATCCATGTTGGAACAAATTATACTGCCAGGTATACCTCGGAACGTATCAAAAGTGACTTCATGGCTCTGGGACAGAGGGTGAAGCAGTTAGGTGCACAGGTGGTGTTCTCTTCAATCCTCCCTGTTGAGGGTAAAGGCCAAGGCAGAGAGGCTCGCATCCTGGAGATGAATGCATGGCTGCGTGGATTGTGTCAGAGAGCGTTTTGGTTTCCTTGACCATGGGATGCTGTTCCAAGGGTTGCAGAGCAGAGATGGCATCCATCTGTCCAAGAAAGGTCAACGCATCTTCGGTAGTAGACTGGCTAATCTACTGAAGAGGGCTTTAAACTAGATTCGTTGGGGATGGGTGAAGAAAGACCCCATGGTAAGTGATACATTAAATACCTTTATGGAAATGGGTAACAGGGGTAACATATGGAAAGCAGTGTGTATAAATGCCCGTAGCATGGGAAATAGCCACCCATCACTGTAAATAGCCCACCCTGTATATAGCTCAAACAAATCAAGCACCCAACACATCCCTCACACAACTAAGTTTTATCCTCACTGCATGTACAACACATACACTTTACCTGATTGCTTGCTGTGATACCACCTTGATTATTAAGATAAGGCGGTTTAGAAATACTGTTAAATAAATAAATAAATAAATAAATAAGATCCCTGATGTTGAAGCTTTGGTGGGAGTGGCTGACCTGGATTTAGTGGCAGTTACAGAAACATGGTTCACAGAAAACCATGATTGGGATGTAACTATACCTGGCTATACTTTATTCAGAAAGGACAGGGTAGGAAGAAGGGGAGGAGGAGTGGCACTATATGTAAAAACTACTATTAAATCTTTGGAATTACAGAGCTTAAAAGGGAGAGAGGAGGCATTGTGGGTTAAACTAGAAAGAGAGAAAGAGAAATCTATTTGCATTGGTGTGATATACAGACCTCCCTCACAAGAGGAAGAGGTGGACAGAGAGTTAATTGAAGACATACGCAGCATTGCTAGGAAAGGGGAAGTGCTACTGATAGGAGATTTCAATATGCCAGATGTTGATTGGCACATTCCTGCTGCAGTATCATCTAGAAGTAAGGAGGTCCTGGATTCTCTACAGGGAGAACTATTCAGGCAATTGGTAACAGACCCCACACGTGAAGGGGCCATACTGGACTTGGTGCTTACCAATGGTGAAAGTGTTTCTGATGTTGTAGTGGGAGATCATTTTGCATCCAGTGATCAACAGATGGTGTGGTTCAGTATTAGGACTACGGCTGTTAGAATCCATTCCAAGGTGAGGATCTTAGACTTTAGGAAGACTAACTTTGCGAAGATGGGCCAATACCTCAGGGAGTCGTTAGTGGGATGGGAACAGCTGGGGGATGTAGAAAAACAGTGAGCAAAACTGAAAGGGGGTATTTTCAGGGCAACCAACCTTTTTGTTAAAATGGTAAATAAAGGCAAAAGGAAAAGGAGACCGCTATGGTTTTCGAAGGAAGTAGCTGAAAAAGTGAAGAAAAAGAGGGAGGCCTTCATGAAATACAAGAGATCACAGAGAGAGGAAGACAGGCATCTGTATTTGGAAAAAACTTAGAGAAGCTAGCAAAGTAGTCAGAAAGGCAAAGATTCAAAAGGAGGAGGAAATAGCCAATGCAATAAAATGGGGGGATAAGACATTTTTCAGATATATTAGTGAGAAGAGGAAGGGCAAAAGTGGTATTGTCAGACTCAAGGATGCAGGGGGGGAATATGTAGAAGCTGATAAGGATAAAGCGGAATTGCTTAACAAATATTTTTATTCTGTGTTCACAGATGAAGAACCAGGAGCAGGACCTCAGAAAACACCCACAAATAGGAACAGAAGCGAGGGACATCTTGAACAATTTTCAGAAGACTGTGTTCGTGAGAAACTAGCTCAACTTAAAGTAGACAAAGTGATGGGACCGGATGGGATACACCCTAGAATACTGAGGGAACTTGGGGACGTTCTAGCAACTCCACTGACTGACCTTTTCAATGCCTCGTTGGAGTCGGGAAAGGTGCCAAAGGACTGGAGAGAGGCTCATGTGGTGCCTTTACACAAAAGCGGAAGTAAGGATGTGGTTGAAAACTACAGGCCGGTTAGTTTAACTTCGGTGGTGAGTAAATTATTGGAAACGCTGCTGAAAGAGAAAATAGTGAGGTTTCTGGAGTCCAGCAAATTACAGGATCCGAGGCAGCATGGATTCACCAGAGGCAGGTCTTGTCAGACAAATCTGATTGATTTCTTTGACTGGGTGACCAGGGAGTTGGACCGAGGGAGAGCTCTAGGTGTGGTGTATTTAGATTTCAGTAAAGCCTTTGACACTGTTCCTCACAGGCGACTTATAAACAAACTGAGCACCCTAGGGATGGACCTTAAAGTTACTGCTTGGGTTAGAAATTGGTTGGGTGGGAGGCGACAAAGAGTACAAGTAAATGGAGCTCACTCTGAGGAGAAGGATGTTACCAGTGGTGTGCCCCAGGGATCTGTCCTTGGTCCGATTCTTGGTCCGATTCTTTTTAAAATCTTTGTTAGTGATATAGCGGAAGTGCTGTCGGGTAAGGTTTGCCTCTTTGCAGATGATACCAAAATCTGCAATAGAGTAGACATCCAGGAAGGTGTAGATAACATGAGGAGGGATCTAGCTAAGCTTGAAGAATGGTCTAGAATTTGGCAGCTGGGATTTAATGTTAAAAAATGTAAGGTCATGCATATGGGCTGCAGCAATCCAAGGGAGCAATACAGTATAGAAGGTGAAGTACTTTTGTCCACTAAAGAAGAGTGGGACCTAGGCATGGTTGTGTCTGATGATCTTAAAGTAGCTAAACAGGTAGAAAAGGCGACGGCAAAAGCTAGAAGGATGCTTGGGTGCATACGGAGAGGAATGGCTAGCAGAAAAAAGGAGGTGATAATGCCTCTGTATAAGTCTTTGGTGCGACCTCATTTGGAGTATAGTGTGCAATTCTGGAGACCGCACCTTCAAAAGGATGTGAACAGGATGGAGTCGGTGCAGAGGGTGGCTACTAAAATGATTAGTGGGCTTCATTATAAAGCATATGAGGACAGACTTAAGGATCTTAATATGTACACCTTAGAGGAAAGGCGGGATAGAGATGATATGATTGAGATGTTTAAATACCTCCGTGGCATAAATGTTCAGGGAGAGAGCCTCTTTCAATTGAAAGCAAGTTCTGCTACGAGGGGACATGGGATGAGGGTGAAGGGAGATAGATTCAGGAGTGATATGCGGAAATATTTCTTTACGGAAAGAGTAGTGGATCCATGGAATAGTCTCCCAGTGGAGGTGGTAGAGATGAGGACAGTAACTGAATTCAAAAAAGCATGGGACCAACACAGAGGATCTCTAAAGGTAAAAAGTGGACTGTTGTTGTTGTTGATATGGAAGGACAGACTAGATAGGCCATGTGGTCTTTTTCTGTCATCATGTTTCTATGTTTCTATGTAACACCCTGAAGTGGTTTACATCATACTTGGAAGGGCGAACGCAACAAGTTAAATGTGACCAAAAGAAATCACTACAATTCCCCGTCACGCAGGAAATACCTCAAGGCTCAACCCTATCATCAATGCTCTTCAACATCTACATACAGCCCATATGCAACATCATCAAGCACCACAAACTTCACTATCACATTTATGCTGGCGATATTATGGTGTACGCTCCAGTCAACCTACTAGAACTAAACACCACAACAATAACCAAATGCCTCAAAGACATGAATGACTGGCTCATAGCCAACAACTTAACGGTCAACTACGATAAAACTGGAGGCAATGTTCGTCACCAGGAACCCCACCTTCACACCTCCACAAACTATCAGCATCCTAGACAAACACATAGTAGTCAAAGAAGAAGTTAAGTATCTGGGCATCACACTAGACAGAGCTCTAAACCAGAAATCCCACATCACCAAAACTGCAAACAAGGCATATCAACGATTGAAAACAATCAGACAAATCAAACCAATGCTCCATCAGGACCACTTCCACACAGTGTGCCAAGCACTCATTACACCATTGCTTGATTACGGAAAATCACTATATCAAGGCCTACCTCAGCAAACACTTCACCCACTACAGATGGTACAAAACACCACAGCACGCATCATTACAGACACACTAAGGACCGAGCACATCACTCCCGTCCTACAGGAACTGCACTGGCTCCCAATGGTGACAAGAGCTAAATACAAAACAATCATGATCATCTTCAAAGTCATTCACCACCTCTCAGCAGATGTACTCCAAAACATTATAACAAGAGACATCAGCAACAGACCAGGTATTATAATGGGTCGTTTTTAAAAAGGGGTTGTATTGTTTACTGACCGAATTTTGGATTTGGTAACTGGAGCATTAAGGACATTTCACTCTTCATTCATATTTATTCCTCTTAGGGTGCCATTCAAATGCCAGCTTTCACAGTTGCAGACACTCCGAGAAGGGCTTTTGCATGACTGCAGAATAAGAGAGAGACTTGCTGATTAGGGACCCTAGGAGGACACTATAATATATCTTCATCCTGAAGATTGTACTTCTTTGGCTGTGCTACCTTGTTTAATATTTATGTGAGCCCGTTATACAAGCTACTTAATGAGCTCAGCATGAATTATTGTCTTTATGCCAATGATGTCCAGTTTTTTGTACCCTCGTCATCCAGTTTTGATGCTGCAATAGCTTCCGTATCAAAGAGTGTGTCTGTTGTTAAACAATGGATGTTCGATAAAAAATAAGCTGGTTCTCAATGTTGGTAAAATAGAGCTGTTGGTCCATAGAAAAACAGCTATGCCAAATCTTCTGGAATATATCATGTTGAATACTGTTTTATACCAGTATCCTCGCAGGTTCACAACCTAGGGATTATTTATAGTTTGTTGTGTGTAAGACTGAAAAGCAGCTGTTTCTTAAGCACTTAAGGGCATGTTATTAGATCATGCTAAAATTAATGTGGGGTTTAGCACATGGTAAGTGTGCTGTGCTAAAAGTTAGCATGGGGCCCCGTGCTAAAAATCCTCTGTTAACTTATTAGCGCATGATTAGGAATTGTTAAGGCAGGTTGGGGCGGAACAGGGGTGTTGACGGTGCATTGTGGTTAGTGTGGGAGTTGTGGGTGTGTGATAACTGTGATTGTTTCCATTAGCGTGGATGCAGTTAACGTCACCTCAGTGGGTGTCATTAAGTGCACCCACATGCTGGTTGCCATGGTGCAGCATGTTAGTCAGGTGCCAACAGCGGGGGGATGGACAAACCCAGCCTAAAGTTGGTGCAGGCCTCCACGCTAGTTTTGTGGCCTGTGAGCTAATAGCGCACCCTTTAGTAAACATGCCTCTTAGTGTGCTTATAAATGCTGTTATATAGTCATCAGATGCTCTTTTAACATCTAGCTGGTGGGTTTTATTTTATTTTATTTTACCGGAGCAAGATTGTTGTTGAGATTGTATTTTTTAATTTTACAATTGATGTTTCTACATTTTTACTGTTGATTGTACCTAGAACTCTAGACAGTGTGCACAAGATATTTTTTAGAATAAAAAAAAATAAAGACATTTTCTGAGATTGAGAAGCTAGGCAATAAATGAAATCAGTTCATTATCAAATAGCTGTTTTCTTCAGCCAGCTTACGCCTGAATACCTGCACTCTGTAGCTATTTCATTATTTTTACCTGCATAGGACACTCTTATTCATTTTTACAAAATGGAACAACTTCAGAAGTGACATGGTGAATACTTTCTGTCAGTGCTGCACAAAAATAAAAAAAAGACTTCCACTATATTAAAAGCCATGTATTTTGGGATCCATTTGTTCTCTTCCAGACTAGGTTTTCCCTGCTGTTTCCTGTTAAGAGCTCTGTACTCTCAGATAGGACTCAGCAGTAGGTCAAAGGCCATCCAAAAGTAGTATCTTCAGATCACCAGTAAACATGGAAGAAAGAACATGTTTAATTCTTTTCTTTCTTTTTTTTTTTAACCTACAGGGGGTGGTGCATAATGATGCATGATGCAAACTGAAGACTTCAGTGAATTATAGTTGTGCTGGATGCTGGATTGCAGCATGTGCTTTGCCAGTAAATACAAAACCACTAATATAGTATATCCTGAAGTCCACCATAGAGACAGAGCAACTAAACTTAGAGACACAGCAATAGATCTTGCCATTTGTTTTCCAAGTGTAGAACAGGTTTTCGCTCTAGGTACAAACTTGGAGACGCATCTTAGCAAATGCAAGCCCACTACACTTTATTTTTGTTTGGTATAGATGTGCTGATGTGCTGTCACGCTTTCCTGGCCCACTTCTGAGAGCAGTGCGTCTTGCAAAGGCAAGTTTGGTAGGCTTAGAAGGCTTCTGCTCTACAAACAAAATCCCAGATCAAAGGAAGACTTTGTTGCTGGATTCTTCCTGCCCTGATGTGTGCATTTTGATGTGGAAAGGACGTGGTTTGATGTCACCCTAGCAGGTCCCCCTCTTCCCCTGCACCAAGGGCCTGTTCAGTAAAGCCTTTCTCCCATTCTGTATCTATGGAGAAAGAAAAGCTTAGCAAACCAAGTTCCAAGTTTACCACTTGGGAAAGAAATAAACCATTTTAGATTTGCATTTTGATTGTGCTTCAGATTTCATATGTGTTAGGCTATCCCGCTTCAGGTGAAATTTATCCGGTTCCTTAAATATTTAGCAGTCTGGCATGGATGTTAATGACAGTCTGGCACTGCTATTTTGAGAGTTACAGCAATGACAGTCATTTGCAGCATCGGATTACTGTTTCATAGATGGGAAGGGAGATAGGGAGGAGGGAGAAGAAAAAAATTGTTTCGATTGTAACAGAATTTGCCATCCGTCTAGCTGTGGCAGACAGATGGATCATGAATACTGTCTAGACAGACTCTGCCTGACTGAAGCCCTGGTCTCTGAGGACGGGCAGTGAGACACTGGCTGAGATGACAGGGGACAGTCAGGCCACACTTTGCTCTGATAAGATAACAATGATCAATGCTGATCCAGCCCCCACCCTACTGACATACACAGCAGATCAGGACCACTGCTGCAGCATTTGTGTTTGTTATTAAGCATTAATAAGGCATTAAAGATGACTAGGCATTATTCAGAAAAGATGTTTTTCTATGGGCTCAGATTGGGAACAAGTCCTTTTTGAATGAGGACTATGTGCAACTATTTATTTATTTATTTATTTATTTATTTATTTAACATCTCTTATATACCGCGCTATTAAAATCAGTGCGGTGTACAATGAACAAAATATACTGCAATGTGTACAGGTAACATCGAGTTTACAGAGAACAAGGGAATATATAACATGGAATAACAGGGATAACTATGTACAATCAACATTATACTATGAATATGCTTTTATTATATATAACTATGTACAATCAACATTATACTATGAATGTGCTTTTATTATTACTACCCCTAGTTACAAAGCAGAGTGATTTCTCTCAGGCTTTTGATACCTGCTAAAAAAAAAAAAGGTGTATGTGCTGAAAAGCAAGAGTGTCACTGGGTCACAGTTCCATCCTGTGGACATGAACATATTGTGGGGGTTCCTTGGGGGACTGGGGTTTGGACCCTCAAGGCCCTACACGTAGAGTTGACTTCCCAGCTGTACTGCAGCTTCCAAGTTTGCTCCACACGGTCTGCTTCCCAAAAGACCAATCACCCCAGTGACAGGGTTAAAAATGTAGGACCCGATATTCAAAGGCCCTTATCTAGTTAGCAGTGTGCAGGGAGTGAGGTGCTATGATATCCTGCTTTCAGTTACAACAAGCAAATTCTCAGGATCATTGGTAAGGAGATAAAAGAAATCTGTGGCTAGAGATGGATAGGAAAGAGGAGAGATATCAGAGGCAGCTGCCAGTTCCATCAGGAAGTTCTGTGGTAAGAAGCAGATTATACTGCAATTGCCACAGTATCATGGAAACCCAGGGTCTTACCTATGATATTGTATAGCATCAACCTCGAAAGTGTTGGAGATGGGGGCTGCTCCTGCATCCTTAACAGAACTAACAGCAGTGAGCTGAATGTACACTGCTTCCCATACAGAAAAAGAGTGCAGCATAAAATTCACAAGCAGTGGTTGATGATTTGCTGTGTATTTCTTTAAGTGGTGATCATATTGTATTAAATGTATACCAAATTTCAACACCGCGACAGTACAACTGAAGTATGGTAGGAAAGCAAAAATGTAGTTACTCACCTGTAACAGTTGATCTCCGGGAACAGCAGGAATCAGTCTTCACAAATGGCTGAACGTCACCGATGGAGCCCGTGTGGGAATGCTCTCCAGCGTCCAATAGGAAAGCCTTTGGGAGCACTCCTCTGTGCCTTCGTGCCTACCTTCCCACGGTCCCAACTCCTCTCCTCAGATGAGTTTGTAGCTGAGAAGAAGAAAATAAAAGAACCCTACAACTCCTAGGGGAGGAGGGCAGGTTGTGAAGACTGATTCCTGCTGTTCCTCGAGATCACATGTTCCAGGAACAAGCAGGAATGTAGTTTTCACATATGGGACATGTTAGCTCCCAGATACCAGACTGGTATGGGGGGGGGGGGGGGGAGAGTATTGTGATCTGAGGCAAAAAACGTGTAGCCAAAGAGTCTGGAAGAGTTATGAACCATTGGACTCGATGCCAGGAGGCAATACTCCCCCAGTGATAGTCTGGTATCTTGTAGAAGTCCAGGACGAAGGGTAGGAGTTCGGTTTAATCCCAAAGATTTGCTGAAGTACAGCTTGGCCAAAGACAGCATCCCAACGGGAGTCTCTGTCCAGACAGTAGTGTGCAGCAAAGGTATGAATGGAGGACCAGGTAGCTGCCCAACAGATCTCCTCAATGGATACTGAATGGAGACTGGCTACGGAGGTTGCCATAGTCTGCACATTATGAGCAGTGACATGACCCTCCAGAGTGAGTCCTGCCTGTGCATAAATGAAAGAAATGCAAACTGCTATCCATCTGGATAGAGTACATTTTGTCACCGGTAGACCTAGGTGACTAGGATCAAAGGAGATGAATAATTGTGAGGATCTTCTGGGATCCTTAGTTCTATACAAGTAGTAAACCAGTGCTCGCTTGCAGTCTAAGGTGTGTAGCACTGCTTCCACCCGAGACGCTTGTGGTCTAGGGAAGAAAATCGGGAGGATTACCGACTGGTTTAGATGGAAAGAGGAAACCACCTTCAGGAGGAGGTGGGGATGGAGAACCACCTTGTCATGGTGGAACTGCGTAAAGGAGAGATCCACTACCAGAGCTTGCAGCTCACTGATGTGATGAGTTGAAGTGAGGGCAATAAGGAAGATGATATTCCAAGATAGAAACTTCAGTGAAGTGGTGACTAAAGGTTTAAACGGTGGCTTTAGAAGCTGTGCCAGAATGACATTCAGATCCCAGGCCACTGGAGGTGGCTTAATGGGTGACTTGGACATCAGAAGACCCCACATGAAGCATGCTACTAAGGGGTGTGAGGAGATAGGCTGTCTGTCCACTGCTCTGTGAGAGGCCGCAATGGCACTAAGGTGAACTCACACTGAGTTAGTTTTCAGACCTGTCAAGGATAAGTGGAGGAGGTATTGTAGAAGTGACTCCACCGGGCAAGAAAAGGGATCAGTGAACTTTGGGGAACACCAGAGGGTAAACCTATGCTACTTGAAGGCATAAGATTGCCTGGTGGAATCCTTACGAGATACTAGAAGGACATCCTTGACCACCTGTGGTAGGTCGAGGTCGGTTAGCACTTGCCTTTCAGCAGCCATGCTGTCAAGTGTAGTGAGTGAAGATTGGGGTGGCAGAGCATCACGTGGTCCTGAGAGAGAAAGTCAGGTGCACATCCCAGGTTGAGTGGCTGAGTCTACGCAAGACGAAGAAGCAGAGGAAACCATGGTTGATGGGGCCAGAAAGGGGCTATGAGAATCATCGAGCCCCTGTCAGCCTGTAGTTTGAACAGTGTCTTGGGTATCAAGGGTTTGGGAGGAATGAGTAGAGCAATCCTTTTTCCCAATGGAAAGGGAAGGCATCTGGGACCTGTCTGTGCAGTGACGGAACCTTGGAACAGAAGCATGGAAGCTGTGTATTCTTCGGGAACAAGCAGGAAATCTGTCCTCACATCTGTAAAGCACTGCATGCACCTTGTAGCACTATATAAATATCTAACAGTAGTAGTAGAGATTGTTGGAAAACCTGCAAAAGCCATTTCATGGCTGAGGCTGGCTATGGGTAATCTGGAGGTTCCTGCTTGATGAGAGCATACTCCGTGCAAGAGCTTGCTAACGTTTATGTGCTATGCAGGCATTTTCTTGTGCCTATTTAGAATTTACCTTGTTATTTAGTTATTGCTCTTTCTTTCTATATTGTCAGTGTGTGTCCAATCTTCTGTCTGTCCTTTAGCCAGCTCCTACTCTCTGCAGTGCTGTTTCTCCCTTCTTAACACTTTACTTTATTGTCTCTGTACTCAGGGGCGACGCAAGGGGGGTGCGGGGCCATGTGCGGAGACTCGGTGCGGGGCCTCATTTGCATAAGAGGCCTCGTTTGCATAAATATTTGCATAATGTTACCATATACTAACTTTTAGTAAACATGCCTCTTAATGAGTGTATGGATAAAGAAAGACTAAAAGATTTCTACATTACTATAATCCAGTGCCAACCGCCAGACACATTAGGAACTACTACAAACACTGCCCATTTAGAACCCATAGCAAACCCACCGTATCCTAACAGCACTACCAGGACTCACAAAGCACCATACCCTACCTATCAAAAGGCAACACTGCAAATATTAAACCAATACATTTCAGAGAATAACTATACATGACCTACTGGGGAAAGAGAACAAGTGGCAATGTCAAATAGGAATTACATAAACAGAATACCTCAGCTCAATTACACATGCAGAACATAGACCATCACCAAACAAGGAATCACAATTTAGAAATAGGAAGACAATAATTAAACTGGGAACCCCAAAAGCCAAACTTGGAATGTACAACAACACTGTAGAAATAAAACTATAAATTAATTTCCTCTTGTACTAAACAAAGCGCAGACGTTAATGATGCACATTTCCCAGAGCTGACATATTCCAATTAATAAATTCAAAATAAAGAGATATTTTTCTACCTTTTGTGCATTTTTTTCAGCTGCAATTGCTCCAGCCACTTTCTTCTGGTTTCTTCGTTTCTTCTGATAACTGTCCATCGTCTGCTGTCCATTTGTCCTTTCTTCTCTCCTAGTTTTTTTCCATTCTCTCTCTACATCTGCTTTAACATACTAATCTTTCTCCTTTTGCTCTTTCCTCATTCCTATTTCATCCACTCAAATTTTACCCCTCCATCCTCAAACCCCACTTACTCTCCCAATACCCGGCCAATTGTAGATTTTTCATCCCTCCCACACAAAATATTTTTCCCCTCTCCATTTTACTCTCCCAGCCCCATCCCATTCTAATCCTCCCCCAACATCAGCTCCCTTCTAGTTGCAGCCTCACCCAGCATCCATTCCCTTCTAGTCCCTGCATCAGCCCATTTCCAGTCCTAGCCCCCCATCAGCCCATTTCCAGTTCTAGCAACCCCCCAACCCAATACCAGTCCTAGCCCCCCCATCAACCCCCTTCCAGTTCTAACCCCCATCACCCCATTTTCAGTTTAAGCCCCCCCTATAACCCATTAACAGTCCTAACCCCCCATCAGCCTACTTCCAGTCCTAACCCCATCAGCCCATTTCCAGTCAGCCCCCCATAGCCCATTGCCAGTCCTAACCCCCCCCCCCCATCAAATCACAGCCCATTACCAGTCCTAACCCCATCCGCCCACCATAGGTCCTAACCCCTCCCCATCAGCCCATTTCCTGTCCTAGCCCCCCCCCCCTAGCCCATTATCAGTCCTAACCCCCCATAGCCCATTACCAGACAGCCCCCATCAGCCCATAGCCCATTAGGAGTCTTTAGCCCCCCATAGCGATTTACCCGTTCTAACCTCCCTTACAGCCAACAGCCCATTACCAGTCCTAACCCCATCAGCCCATGTCCTGTCCTAGCCCCCCCATAGCCCATTATCAGTCCTAACCCCCCCCCCACAGCCCATTACCAGTCCTAAACCCATCAGCCCACCACAAGTCCTAACCCTTCCCCATCAGCCCATGTCCTGTCCTAGCCCCCCCATAGCCCATTATGTCCTAACCCCCCATAGGCCATTACCAGTCCTAACCCCCCCATCAGCCCACAGCCCATTACCAGTCCTAACCCCATCAGCCCACCTCCAGTGTTAACCCCCCCATCAGCCCATTTCCAGTCCTAGCCCCCCCATAGCCCATTACCAGTCCTAAACCCCCCAACAGTCCACCTCAAGTCCTAACCCCTCCCCATCAGCCCATTTCCTGTCCTAGCCCCCCATAGCCCATTACCAGTCCTAACCCCCCCCCAACAGCCCACAGCCCATTACCAGTCCTAACCCCATCAGCCCACCTCCAGTCTTAACCCCCCAGCCCATTTCCAGTCCTAGCCCCCCAATAGCCCATTAGCAGTCCTAACCCTCCCCCATCAACCCACAGCCCACCTCAAGTCAAGTCCTAACCCCCTCCATCGCCCATTACCAGTCCTAACCCCCCCCCCCCATTGGCTCAAGGAAAATTAAAAAAAAAAAAAAGCTGGCTGCTACCGCTGCCACTGCTGCTGCGGCAGCAGCAGAATGGAGTGTCCCGCGGGGCCCCCTCTGCCCGGCTGAGTCCCTCCCTCTGCGATGGCTGAGCCCCTCTGTGCCGGCTTTCAGATTCGCGAAGGGAGAGTGTCTCCCTCGCGTCTCTGTTAAGCCTGCACGGGGCTTTCCCTTCGCGAATCTGAAAGCTGGCACAGAGGGGCTCAGCCGTCGCAGAGGGAGGGAGGGAGGGACTCAGCCGGGCAGAGGGGGCCCCAAGGGACACTCCATTCTGCCGCGGCGGCAGCGGCAGTGGCAGTGGTAGCAGCCAGCTTTTTTTTTTTTAAATTTAATTTTGAAAAAAAGCAGAATGTTCTTTGCGCGGGGGCCCCTGAAATGTGGGGCCCTGTGCAAAAAACATTCTTGCTCAATGGACAGGCCGGCCCTGTCTGTACTCTCACTACTACTATCTGATTGCACAGTTAGGAGTGCTTTTTCTTTTTCTTCTTCTCCCTATTCCTCTGCAAGCCCTGTCTTGTAAATATTTAGGGCCCGATATTCAAAAGGAATTTGCACATGGTTTAAGGCATTTACTAGGTTTACTGATGAAAATGATGGTAACAATATAATAAAGATAATGATATTACAATTAACAATAATAATACATAAAAATGATAATAATGGTAATAGACATAAGGATAATAATAATAAATATTAAATAAAAGCACTAAAAATGAATAAAATGGTATTGCCTAATATCTTAATAGAAAAGAATGGACGTAAATCATACCGTTAGTGGACCTTAACAGTTTATGAAAATCAACTTTAAGACAGACAGTAGATCTGTTTTTAATAGGTATGTACATTAGAGAACAAGGAGTACAAATTAAAGCTTCATTGTAGACCAAGAAATTCAGATAGAAGATACATTGTACACAGACTGTAACCATGTGGTTTATTTTCAATCCTATTTGAATGAACCTATGTGGGAGACAATTGCAAGGTAATCAAAGGAAACAAAAGGACCAAACCAGAGCAAGAAGAATATGCAAACTAATTTACCTTCTTCCTAAGACCATCAAGACCATAGAAATTTGGCTGATAAATAATATAAAAAATATATAAAAAGGACAGTATTGTCACTGCCAAAGAGGTAATTCAAATTATAATATTTAATAAAGAGATCAATTAAGCACTAATAATTTAGAGAAGATAATGGAAAACCATATTTTGGGCACAGACAAAAACACATCGGGAATAAATCCGTTAGAATTATCGTGCAAGAGCCAGTGCAAAGTAGCACATTACAGGCGTGTGTCGGACTTATAAAAACATTAAATAGGAAACTGTTTAGAGCCAACTCTTTAAACTCTATTTTGAGAGAACTATTCAAAATACAATTAAAGGTCAATAGTAAACTGTTAACTGTCAATCAGAGCTGTATCGGCGGGAATGCTGGTTTAAAAGGCAGGCTGCTGCTCGATTGCTTTGTTTAGAGTGCAGAGAGTACCAAAGATACTGCGAAAGGTTTAAGTCTTTTAGGATTTGTTCAGCTGGTTGGTTTGGCAGCATTTTTAAGCTTAAGTTGCTCTCGGCTGGTTTAGGGTTGTCTGCCTTTTTGGGATGCTGATTCAGCATCAGGGTTGCTGTTGTGTGGGAGATCAACCAGTGGTTTAGCAGTAAGCCTATTGAGGTTTAAGTACCATTTGTTACTATTATTCTTTGGAAGCATTTTGTGCAAGACATTTTTATAACGTTTCACTATGAGCCCCATTCCGGGAGGGAGATATCCGGATATCCCCACTGAAGACGGGGCCATTAGGACCCAATTCTGGTCCGTGGGAACAAAATGTTCCCGTGGGAGCCAGGTCCAAGGATGGCCCAGTGTGCCCCCTCCACCTGTGGGGACGTCCTCCCCGCAGGTACCCCTGGCATCTGCGGTTCTGGCCCCCTAAAACTCTGCCATCCAACCCATGGCTGGCCTCCTGTGGCCTATATCGGGCGGCAGGGACCCCACACCCGGCCCCAGCCCCAACCACAGGGGTGGCTCACCTGCCTCGATCTGCTACAAACTGCTGCTTATACCACCTCTGAGGTGGTATAAGCAGCATGTCCCAGCAGGCCCGGCAGCATGTACAGTGACGTTACCTGAACTGGCCCTGTATGTGCTGCCAGGTGGCCAATCCCCACTCTGCCCCCTACCACTTCCTGATGGCTTTCCCCATCCTGAAGCACAGGATGTGTGGGGAGAACTGGTGGGGAAATAGGATTTAGCTGGACTGCGGGGCTGCATGTCCCAGAAGGACGTGCAGTCCCGCAATCCGCGTTTGAGAATGAGGGCCTATATGTTTGTAGGGGCTTAAAGGGTGTTTGCATTGATCTTAAGAACACTTTGTGTTATCCCCTTTGAATAAATTTAATAAAGATGCTGTATTGGATTGAAGATGTATCATTGAAAATGCTATGTTGAAGGAGACTAATTTGGTAGTCTTGTTGCGGGTGACCCCTTTTTTTTTGTTTCCTTTTTATGCTGTTTCTAGTGTGTTTGGTTCAACTGGTTAGTGTTCACAAAAGTGACTTGTAGACATGTGTTGGGTTTTTCTGTAGATTCAGATACCCTTGAAATGAGTTTTAATATGTTTTCCATATATTTTTTTATTTGAGTTATGGCCATTATTAATTTGATTTATCCATCACAGGAGCTTTCACCCCGCTTGGTCCTGTGACTCCTATGATGACATGTGACATTTACTAGTGAGGTTTTTGGTTTTTATATTTTATTTTTTGCCCAGCTCTCATTTGTCTGATTGCTCTTCAATTCACTTTTATTTCACATGATTTATGCATGTTTATGAGTAGAGGAGTGGCCTAGTGGTTAGAACACTGGCTTAGTAACCAATAAACCAGTGTTCAATTCCCACTAGCATTCCTTGTTGCCTTGGGAAAATCACTTAACTCTCCACTGCCTCAGAAGAAAGGCCTGACAATCTACTTTGTTACATTGCCAAGACAAATTCTCCTTCATTATCTGGCTGGTCCCTCTGATCAGTTTTCCTTTTCTTCAGGGATACATGCTGGCACTTAAGGTTCCCTGTCTTGTCTGCAGCAGTAAAAGAAGTTCATTGTCTGTGGCTGGCTTATGTTGCTCCTGCGTTAGAGAGAGCAAGTCAGCAGAGGTTCGTTTCTCGGCAGGGGGATGGGGACAGCTGTGAAAAACTCCTCAACACTGGCAGTTCCCACAATTTTGGTGGGAACCATGGCTATTTTGTCCACAGCAGCCATGTTGTCCTCAGAGCCTTCGGGACAGCAGGCTAAGCCAAAAAGCTGCAATTTGGCATCGGGAGACTCAGATTTAAGTGGAAATAATCTCCCAGAGAAGTTTCTCATGCCAGATTTTGTTTTGCTGATGCACAAAGTTTATTGTTTCAGACAGACCAAGGGCACACCACCAAGCAGGAAAAGGCACAGTAAGGAGGTAGAACCAGCAGCTGATACCTTGCTAGAGAGGAAACCTGGTCTAAAGGTCCCACCTTGCAAGAAACAGTGCACCGAGGAAGACCTGTGGGGTCTCTGGGGGGACATGACAGCTCCAGAGTTGGAGGATGGCGAGATCCCTCCTGGCGAGGACCCAACTATGATCAGGGTATTTCAGCAGGAGGAGCTTGCCTCTCTCATTACTCATTCTTTGGTAGTGCTTAACATGACTCCATATTGAATGATGCTGAGAAGATCAAGAAAAGGTGGAAAGAATATACAAAGTCATTATACGATAAACATCAAGTGGACCAACAGCCATTTCAACCTGTACCTTATGATCAGGAACCATTGGTGATGAAAGACGATGAAGCAGCATTGAAAGCATTGTAGCTAGTTAACTAATGTTTCATGTAAAACAGATCTGTTACTCTGTTCATTTTTCGTTCATTGTAAACCGCACCTGATCTGTGGAAGGTAGCGGTATATAAGCAACTGTTAAATAAAATAAATAAATAAAATAAAGCCTTATCAAAGAACAAAGCACCAGTCATTGATGGCATTCCCATTGAAGTATTATAGCAATTGGATGCAGCTGTTACCATACTTACAAGACTCTGCCAGGAAATTTGGAAGACAACATCATGGCCAACTAACTGGAAAAGATCTGTGTTTATGTCAAAAATAAAGAAAGGTGATCCAACTGACTGTAGAAATTATCGCTCTGATCCCTCATGCCAGCAAGATTCTACTGAAGATTATTCAGTAGAGACTACAACCATACCTGGAACGAGACTTGCCTGTAGGGCAAGCAGGGTTCAGGAAAGGGCTAGGAATGAGAGATATCATCACGGATGTGAGATGGATCCTTGAAAAGACTAAAGAATACCAAAAGGATATCTGTATGTGTTTTATTGACTACAGCAAGGCTTTTGTCTGTGTAAACCATGAGAAACTCTGGGCCACATAAGAAGCATGGCTATACCAGAACATCTTATTCTTCTCATAACCAACCTTTACATTGATCAAGAAACAGCAGTTCGAATGGAATAAGGAGAAACAGAATGGTTTAAAATCAGCAAAGGTGTATGACAAGGCTGCATACTTTCCCCCTACTTGTTTAATTTATATGCAGAACAAATCAGCAGGACAAGCAAGGCGTGAAGATTGGTGGAAGGCTTATCAACAACCTTCACAATGCTGATGATACCACATAACTGGCTGAAAGTGAAGACGATCTGAAACATTTGCTTCTGAAGATCAAAGAACATAGTCTTAAAATGGGCCTCACCTTAATGTAAAGAAGATAAAGATCCTGACAACTGGCAAAATCAATAAGTTCATCGTTGATGGAGAAGAAATTAAAATAGTAGACAACTTTAACCTACTTGGATCTTGCTGCCTCCACCACTTCCCGCCCGGCCGCAGCTCTCCCAGGAGGGATCGAGCACCCGGCAAGGAGAAGGACGCCCTCCAGTCTTCCTCTGCCCAATCGGGGCAGGCCAGCTGCATTTTAAGAGGAGCGCCATCGGGCGCAGGCTCCCTCTTGCTGCCTCCACCACTTCCCGCCCGGCCGCAGCTCTCCCAGGAGGGATCGAGCACCCGGCAAGGAGAAGGACGCCCTCCAGTCTTCCTCTGCCCAATCGGGGCAGGCCAGCTGCATTTTAAGAGGAGTGCCATCGGGCGCAGGCTCCCTCTTGCTGCCTCCACCACTTCCCGCCCGGCCGCAGCTCTCCCAGGAGGGATCGAGCACCCGGCAAGGAGAAGGACGCCCTCCAGTCTTCCTCTGCCCAATCGGGGCAGGCCAGCTGCATTTTAAGAGGAGCGCCATCGGGCGCAGGTTCCCTCTTGCTGCCTCCACCACTTCCCGCCCGGCCGCAGCTCTCCCAGGAGGGATCGAGCACCCGGCAAGGAGAAGGACGCCCTCCAGTCTTCCTCTGCCCAATCGGGGCAGGCCAGCTGCATTTTAAGAGGAGCGCCATCAGGCGCAGGCTCCCTCTTGCTGCCTCCACCACTTCCCGCCCGGCCGCAGCTCTCCCAGGAGGGATCGAGCACCCGGCAAGGAGAAGGACGCCCTCCAGTCTTCCTCTGCCCAATCTGGGCAGGCCAGCTGCATTTTAAGAGGAGCGCCATCGGGCGCACCCGCGCCTGAGGGCCTCGCCAGAGGGCCCTTTGGCGTGGCCCTTAGGCGGGGACCTCCAAGGAAGCAACAGCACTCCGAAGCCAACCACCACCACATCATAACGCCACAAGACTAGCAGTCCACGCACACGGCCTCTAAGTCAGAAGCTGAACTCCTCACCAGCTCAATGATGGCTCACGCTGCCTTCCGCAAGTATAGCCTTGCTAATAGAGCCACTGCATATTAGGTATATGTTATTTATCTACCTACCATACTGTTGTCAGCAACCGTTAATAGTCACAGTCACCACTGTGCCATTGGTAGTAACTAATGTACTGTTGCCAGTAATATTCCTTTGCAATCAACCTCTATACTGTTGTCAGTAGCCAGTAATATTCTATTGTCAGTAATATTCCATTGCAAATCAACCGCTATACTGTTGTCAATAGCCTTATTAATTCCAGTCACCACGGTAGTAATACCAATAATCTACTATTGTAACAATCTACTTTACTGTTGTCAGTAGTCTCGCTAGTTCCAGTCATCAAGGTACTGTACTAGTTATCTAACTTTAACCATTGCCTTCGATCATATTGTCTGTTGTCACCCAGCCTACTGCACTAAGTACCAAGAGTGTGTTAATAACCCGCTCCCAATCACATACTGCTCCGACAAGATGGGTTCCCCCATCACCACCATAATAGGATGCTATATCATCCTTTCAGGCTGGTTCGCCAACTCTCTTGCATTAACCTCAGCATCCAACCAGATTCCCATATTACAGAGCCATGGGAGAAGGTGGACTAGTGCTTCCCATAACAACATCACTTGGGACTCCCGTTCACACCACCCCCATCTGTTACACATTGCTCTTCAACACAATATGAAATCCAAACAAACTCAAAACCCCTACCCTCACAGCCTGAAATGCGCCCTCATCAATGCCCGTTCTATCCGGAAGAAGTGGCCAGCCGTCACTGACATAATTGCCAGCCACGGCCTTGATATACTCATGGTCACTGAGACGTGGTTATCTGCTGAAGACAATGTAATACTCAACCAGCTCCTCCCTCAGAATTTCACCATACATTCAAGTCATAGGCAAGAAAAAAGAGGAGGTGGTGTGCTCATCCTCACCAGGACAGACCTCCATTTTTGAACAGTAGACTCCGCAAGTACAAACCACCTTGAGACCGTCACCATCTCCAACAAACGCTGCATAATCAACCTGCTCTACAGAGCACCTTCAGCTTCCCCAGATGATCTCGTGGCTATCATTGATCTGGCTTCCAACACACATAACCCAGGCCTCCCAAATTGGATCCTAGGCGACTTTAACCTGCCTACATTACAAGATCATCAAGCAACAGCCTTCCTGGATGCTCTGGAAAATCTTGGCTTCAAGCAACTAGTTAATGATCCTACCCATATTAAGGGAAATATCTTGGACCTTGTATTCGCCCCTCAAACCTCTCTTAAACCAGCCCAGGATCCCATAACCTCTATAACTTCCGTTCCTTGGTCAGACCACAAGCTGATCATCATCCAGATTCCCTCTTACAAAGCCTACACAAAAACCAACAAAATCCAAAGCAATACCGCAAGACCCTCTCGATCTTTCAAGCCTTACAACAGAGATCTTATCCTTGCTGAAACGCAGCAACTCATCTCTGATTCCACCCAGAACCTTGACGACCTAATTTCTCACTGGAACAATTGCCTCAGCTCTATCGCCCTACGTACAACATCCAACAGGCCTCCAAGTAAAAGAGTAAGTGCCCCATGGTACTCAGCTGATCTTAAAGCATCGCTTAGCCAATTACGGAAACTGGAGAAACGCTGGCGCCGATCTCACTCTTTAAATGACCTGTCAACATACAACTGTCATCTGGCTGCGCATCGCAACGCAATCACCAACACGATGAAGCAGTACTACTCTGACACCTTAAAGAGATCACTTAATAAACCACATGACCTCTTCGACCTGGTCAAGACTTTATCGAAGGAACCATCCTCTGGACCTCCATTTGAGTTACACCCACAAGATTTTGCAACCTATTTACAATCCAAGATATGTCAGACCAACAAAACCTCTACTACAACCTCTACCACAGAGCAAAACTTCCAAACAACCCTAACCATGTTTTCTACCCCCTCCAAGAGAGGAATTGAAGACACTATTGCAGCCCTTAACTCCTCTACTGCTCAGACTGATCCATGCCCAGCCTTCTGGATCAAGGAGCTTCGCAGCCACTTCAGCTCAGTACTGTCCAAAATAATGAATCTCTCCTTCTCAACTGGCTCCTTCCCTTCAGCCCTTAAACACACCTCTATCAGACCTCTACTAAAAAACTGCAAGCTTGACGCCCAACAGGTGGAATCTTACAGACCCATATCTAGCATTCCACTACTCGCGAAGACCATTGAAAAGGAGGCCCAAAGGCAATTGCAGGATCACATTGACTCCGCTGCACCGTTAGACCCCTGCCAACATGGTTTTAGGGAATTCCATGGAGTGGAAACCCTCCTTACCACTCTCCTCTGCAAAATAATCACTGGCATTGACGACATCCGTCAAGGTTTTGCACTCATCTTTCTTGACATTGCTGCTGCAGCTTTTGATTCAGTAAATCATGAGCTTCTACTAGGACGACTGATTGACAAAGGCATTAATGGAAGAGCGCTCGAATGGTGCAGATCCTACCTGTCCGATAGATGGCAGCATGTTCGTTCTGGAGGGATAAAGTCTGAACCTTTCCACCAAAGCCAAGGAGTCCCTCAAGGATCTTCCCTTTCTGCGCTCCTTTTCAATATTTACATGCAGCTAATTTGTAATATCATCCGGTCTTTCAATGTTGATTGCATGTTATACGCAGACGATGTCCTGCTTTACATTCCCTTCTCTACTGAGCATCTGGACCTCTCCCCACTGACGAATTGCTTCAATGCAATATCTGACTGGCTCCTGTCTCAAAACCTCAGAATACAACATAAGAAAACAGAAGTACTCTTCATTACAAGGAATCCCAATTTTACCCCCCCCCCCCCCACAATATCTTAAAGTAAAAGAAGCGGAGTTGCAATCTAAATCCTCAATACGATATTTGGAAGTCACCCTAGATCAACGCCTGGACATGAAGGCCCACATAGGAAACATAGTCAGATCAGTTTACCACAAGATCCGCTCACTTAGACATTTACGTTCCATGCTTGATCCAACTGATTTCCGGACAATCTTCCAGGCATTGGTTATACCTCATTTCGACTACGCCAACGTCATATTACAAGGTCTTCCCCATTCTACACTAAACCCGCTGCAGCTAGCCATGAACGCGGCAGCAAGAGTCATCCACGGAGCCTCCAGGAACGACCACGTGACGCCTCTGCTGATACAGTTGCATTGGCTTCCCATTCAAGCTAGAATAGTTTTCAAGACCCTGATAATCACTTTTAAAGCGGTTAATAATCTCACATCTGCATCCTTAACCTCCCTCATCCATATCACATCTCCAAATAGAGCAAGAAGATCCATGGCCATAAACTCCTTAAAAATCCCGAAGGAACTTACTGTTTGCACTAAATCGACAGCCAACAGAGCCTTCAGTCTCAGTGCCCCAAAATGCTGGAATGCACTACCCCCTGATATTCGGGCTATTAAGAGCCTAACACAGTTTAGGAAAGCCCTCAAATGCCACCTCTTCAACAAGTACCTTATAGCAGTGGTCCTCAACCCAGTCCTCTGGGGCCCACAGGCCAGTCAGGTTTTAAGGGTATCCACAATGAATATGCATGAGATATATATGCATTAGAGATATCCTGCCAACCTGACTGGTTTGTGGCCCTCCAGGGCTGGATTTGGAAACCCCTGCCTTACACCTCTGTCATTTAAGATCGTGAGTGGACAAGGTGCAGATGTCCAAGACATCAAAACGGTTAGATAGAATTAGTCACAGTCCTCCTCACCTCTCACCACCACCAAAAAATTGTCTATTAGACAACTTTTTGGTGGTGGTGAGAATCGAGGAGGAATGTGACACATTCTATATACCCTTTCGATGTCTAGGACATCTGTACCTTGCCCACTCACGATCTTAAATGACAGAGGTGTAAGGCAGGGGTCTCCAAATCCAGCCCTGGAGGGCCACAAACCAGTCAGGTTGGCAGGATATCTCTAATGCATATATATCTCATGCATATTCATTGTGGATACCCTGAAAACCTGACTGGCCTGTGGGCCCCAGAGGACTGGGTTGAGGACCACTGCCTTATAGAACCCAATGGCATCACCTAGAACCCAATAACACCCACTGACACCAGTCCCAGATAAATTTATGGTATTTCAACAACTCACCAAGTTTGATATTCAATCCTACAGTGGGCTGGTGTTGTCCTATGAAACCTCTATGCATATGATGCCATATAGTACGTTTTGTAAATAGTTACCCCGGTTATCCAAGTTTTTATGCCCTGTTACATGTAAACTCATACGTGTTAAATGTACTGAGCATTTTGTTCCATGTGAACCGTGCTGATGGTGAATAGTGCGGTATATAAGAGACTGTAAATAAACTATCAATAAAGAAACAAAAGGCAGTCAAAATCAGACAACGCATTGCTCTTGGTAGAATGGCTATGAAGGACCTAGACAAGATTCTCAAGAGCAGAGATGTCTCTCTCCATACAAAGATTTGACTCGCTCAAGCCATGGTATTTTCAATAACTTTAAATGGATGCAAAAGTTGGACAGTGAAAAAGATAGACAGGAAGAAAATTGATGCCTTTGAATTATGGTGCTGGCGACGAATACTGTGTATACGATGGACTGCTTGAAGAACAAACCAGTCAGTACTAGAGGAGATAAAACCTAAGCTTTCTTTATATTCTCTTATATACTGTGCTATTCTGCATCAGTGTGGTTTACATTGAACAAACTGAAATTACATTGAACAGGGCATTATAACTTGGAGATAACTATTTTACAGGGAACATGGGCTATGGAGTGTTAAGTGGCTTGCCCAAGACCACAAGGAGCACCTGTGGGACTAGAAACCCCAGTCCTTCTGGCCCAAGGTTGCTGTCCTCTAGTGGGATTTGAACCCCTGACCTTCCGGCCTGAAGTACCTTGCCCCAACCACTAGGCCACTCCTCCACTCCTTCTTTAGAAGTTCAGATGATAAGACTTTGACTTTCATACTTTGGACACATCATGCGAAGTGAGAGATCATTAGAGAAAGACATCATGCTTGGCAAGGGAAAAGTCAATGCAAAAGAGGAAGATCAGCAATGAGATGGATTGATACAATAACAGCAGCTATGGTTGCCACACTGTCAACAATGAGCCGCCTGACACAGTTTCAGACAACTATCCAGAGGGTCGCCATGAGTTGACACCAACTCAACGGCACTTAACAACAACAACATGACTCAGGCGCCTGCACTGATGGAAAAACCCTTAGAGGATCCACTCCTACAGGGTTTTAAATTATCCCAGACCACTTTTCTGGTGCATGGGGTGATCAAGCAGATGATTGAAACAGAATGGGAAATTCCTGAGTCGGGTTTGAAGGGAAGCAGAGCTATGGCTCATCTATACGCCATCCCACAAGCTGACAGGGATCTACTAAAGATGTCCAAAATGGATGCATTTCTGCAGTGACTAAGAAAGGTACCATTCCTGTGGAAGGCAGGGCAGCGTTGTAGAATGTGCAAGACTTCAAGCTGGAAAATCTCTTGAAGCAAGCTTTCGATACTAGTTCCTTGGCCCAGTCAGACCTCGATTTGTGGGGCATATGTGACAAGGGCATGTATATGTTGGGCCCAAGGTTTACCAAGCAGGGAGATGGAATCTGTTCTTCCCCTTCCAGAGGCAACCAAGGTGGAGTCTGCTTCAGCCTATCTGGCGGATGCATTCTCTGACGTTGGCTGGGCATCAGCCAATGGTATGGCTTCCATCATTTGCAGCCAGACATTTTTTATGATTATGAAACTGGTGAGTGGGTGTTTCTTCTAAGACGTGACTCAGTAAGCTTTCCTTCAAAGGCAAGTTGTTTGGGGAGGCATTGGACAAGATCACTAAAGACCTTGGTGAGACCAAGGAATCTCGGCTTCCCGAGGATCGTCCTAAGGTTTCGAAGTCTGGATCAGTGCCTAGAGGTAATCCTCAAGACTATCATCAGTTTTGGGCTTCCCTCTTTCCCTTCTTTCAGCGAGGCCATTTCACTCCCCATTGTGAGCCCTTTCAGGGTTACAGAGGAATGGGCAAAGTCATTATTCCAGGACCTTTGGGCAGCCTAAAAAGCCCCAAAGAAGCGAGGCCAATCCAGTCAAATTCAGAGACAGTAGGTGGTTGGTTGCAATCTTTTTACTCCTTCAGGACCATAATAAACTCTGACCAATGGGTAATGGAAGTGATTCGCAAGGGGTATGCTCTAGGGTTTACCCGACCTCTCGCCGATGCCTTCCTCCTGTCACCCTGCAAGGCTCTATCGAAGCTTTGGACACATTGCAATGCTTACTACATCTAGATGTGGTATTGCCAGTACCAAGGGTCTGGGTAGGCGCTAGTCGATACTCCATTTATTTTGTGGAGGAAGAAGGAAGGCTCCCTTTGGCCTATTCTGGACCTCAAGTATGTAAACAGGGTCTTAAGAGTACCACACTTTTGTATTGAAACTTTGCGATTGGTCATTCTTGTGGTATGAAAGGGTGAGTTTCTCATGGCCCTGGACCTTCTGGAGGTGTACCTGCATATTCCCATACAGCTGGAGCACTAACACTTCCTGCAGTTTGCAGTGCCAATGAGCCCTACCATTTGGCCTAGCTGCAGTGCCTTGGATGTTTACCAAAGTGATGGTGGTGGTAGCAGCCACTCTGAGAAAGAAAGGAAATCTGGCTCATCCCTACCTGGATGACTGGTTGATTTGGGTGAAGTCAGAAACTTAGAGCATCGCGGCCACTCATTGAGTGGTGGCCTTTATACAGAGTCTCGGATGGGTCATCAGCTTACCCAAGAGCAAGCAAAAACCCTCTTAGTATCTCATCTACCTCGGCACATGGTTCAGTACCAAGGATGCAATAGTGGTGCCCTCCAAGTAGGCTCAGAAGATTCAGGTACAAATACAGAATATTTTGGCCATGGCTACTTCATCAGCATGGTATTACCTCCAGTTGCTTGGGTCTGTGGCAGTGGCTCTGGACCTGGTGCCGTGGCCTCGTGCTCATATGCAGCCATTGCAACAGGCACCTCTGTCTTGATGGTCACCGCAGGGCCATCCTCTGTCAATGATGCTAGTCTATCCACTGGACATGAGGTTGCGCCTCCAGTGTTGGATGCAGCTGAACAACTTGTCGACGGGAGTATCCCTGGAGCTGCTAGACTGGATTCTGGTAACAACTGATGCCAGCCTCACAGGGTGGGGATTACATTGCCAGTCACCGGTGATACAGGATTGCTTGACTCCGACAGAGACCAGGTGGTCAGTCAATCAGCTGGAAATGAGAACAGTGTTTCTGGTTCTACAGGTCTTTTACCCTCTGATTTACAACAGAGCGGTGCAAGTATGCTTGGACAATGTGACCACAGTGGCCTAAATAAATTTTCAGGGCAGCACAGGCAGAATGGCTGTAGCAGCTGAGATCACCCCTATTACTCTTGGCTGAAAGCAACCTCCTAGCCTTATCCGCAGCTCATGCATCAAGAAAAGAAAATATGCAGGCCAATTTTCTCATTTGACCCCGACTGGACATGGGGGAGTGGGATTGAACCCCACGGTGTTTCGGGCAGAACTCATCATGGACTTGATGCTGTCCACTGCGAATGCCAAGGCTAACAGGTTCTTCAGCAGAGACAGAGAAAGGATGTCAGAGGGGTTTGATGCTCTGGTGCAGCAGTGGCCGAGGGAGGGATTACTGTATGTGTTCCTCCGTAACTGCTTATTAGATGCTTACTCCAGTGGATCAAGGCACACCCGGCTTTGGTGATCCTCATAGCCCCAAACTGGCCTTGGCATCCGTGGTATGCCAACCTGCTCAGGTTGTTAATAGCGTGGCCATGGCGTCTGCCAGTTCGGAATTACCTAATATTGCAGGGTCCAATTCTCATGCCTCAGGTGGATCGCTTCTCACTTATGGCCTGGCACTTAAAAGGCACAGTTGAGACGAAAAGGCTATTCAGTGCCAGTGGTGAACATCCTGTTGAAAGCAAGGAAAAGTTCTACGTCCTTGTCATATATTAGATGAGGCTTTGAGGACTGGTGCATGGACAGGGGACTTGGGGTTCTTTCGGCCTCCATGCTAGACATTTTAATCTTCCTTCAGGCGGGCTTAGAAAAGGGATTGGCCTTAAATTCTTTGAAAGTTCAGGTGGTGGCTCTCTCATGTTATTGTGGTCGTCTACACGCTATGTTACTGGCAGTGCAAACGGATGTGGTTCGCTTTCTCAAGGCAGTGAAACAGGTTCGGCCAACTATTTGTCCTTCTATTCCACTGTGGGATCTGAATTTGATGCTCTCAACGCTGGTTGAAAGACCCTTTGAGCCCTTAGGCTAGGCTACGTTGAATGACCTGATGCTTAAAACAATATTTTTGGTGGTTATCTGTACGGCATGCAGAATTTCAGAATTGCAAGCTCTGTCATGGCATAAACCCTTTCTGTTCCTTTCCAAGGAGAAGGTGGTTCTGAGACCAGTTTCTTTTTTTCTGCCCATGGTGATCTTGCAGTTTCATTTTAATCAGATGGTGACCTTACCGATGTTTCTCTCTGTGACAGAAATTCAGGGGGATCACCATTTATGCCTCCTGGATATAGGTCGGGTCCTGAGGCAATATTTCAAGCAGACTGAGTCATTCCACCAGTCTGACTGTCTTTTTGTTTTGTTTGAGGGTCCGTGCAAGGGGAAGACAGCGTCCAAGGCGTTGATAACATGATGGGTCAAGGATACCATTATCTCAGCATATCTACTAAAGCACAAGGCTCCACTAGATGGTTTGAGGGCACATTCAAACAGAGTTCAAGAGCATCGAGGGTGGAACATGGTTTGATGCTACCAGTAGAAATCTGCAGGGCGGTTACGTGGTGTTCACTGCATACATTTACGCGCCATTACCGTTTGGATGTTCAGTCACATCAGGACATGAGATTCGGCTTCAGAGTGCTTCACACTGGGCTTGCAGGGCCCTCCACGATTCAGTACTGCTCTGGTACACCCCACTCATCTGGAATGGACTAGAGGGACGATAAGAAAGGTGAAATTAGGTCTTACATGCTAATTGTCTTTCCTTGAATCTCTCCAGTCCAGTCCAGTACCCTCCCACTTTGAGGTTATGACTTTATTTCAGCTTAGGGGTCAGGAGCGTGAGTGGGCATTCAGCGGGAGCCTTCTGGAGGGTTCTTCACAGGTAAGAGTCCAACATAAGTAAGAGTTTTGCATGACCTTTCAAGGCAGTTGTCACAATGCTGATTCTGTCCATCTCAGATCTGTTTAAAGTTTGTTATGCTTGTCTCTTGACGATATCAAAAAGCAAAACAAAAAAGCCCCCATTAAGTTTATTCATAAGTTAGCTTGGATAATGATGCTACATGCTGTTTGTGTGCTCTCCTTGGAGTCTGCTTTGTTAACAGAATACTTACTGCCTTGTGAGGGCACAGGAGGGAGCTCTTCTATGCTGACATCACTAAGCTGTGCATGCTCAGTCTCCAGCTGCTGATGGAGGGAGATAACCCACTCGCCTGGACTGGACTGGAGGGATTCAAGGAAAGACAATTAGCAGGTAAGACCTAATTTCACCATTAGTCACTGGGTTGGCCATTCTTTCTTTATAATTGAAATGTCTATGGTCCTTAAAGTGGAGCCACTTGGTCCTGGTGTTTTAATAAAATTAAAGTGGACTTGAATCTATTTCTTTTTGGAACCTGACAGGTACTTGTAACCTGGATTGGCCACTGTTGTAAACAGAATACTAGGCTTGGTGGACCTTCTATCTGACCCAGTATGGTATATCTTCTCTTTTTACGATTGTGGCTAGCTCTGAATATCCAGATAGTGCTGCTGTCTGGATAGTGCCAATTTCAGTCTGGATAGCCTTAGGATTGCATTTTGCTGTTCTTAGTTATCCATATAGCAGCATTGAATATCACCAATATATGGATAATCTCTAGCTCTTCTCATAGACCACCCTGGCACTATTTGGATAGTTGTAAGGCATACCACTGAATATCCCAGTCAGCAGCATTTATCTGGACAGCAGGTGCTGCTACTGAGGTAAGTGCCACTGAATATTAACCCATATGATATCTTTCTCACAAATGAATTAGTGGACTGAATGATAAGACTTTGAATGCAGTGTGATTAAAAACTAGGCAGGCTGGGAATTGTGGTAGAAAAGGGTTGGATTGACAGTATTATTGAGTTGCCTCTTTGGAAGACCAAGTCAGAAGTGTGAGAGGCACATTCTGAGGCAGTAAGTTCTCATTCTTGGAGGAGACAAGTACCTCTCTTGCATAAATCCCTCTCACCCTCATTCAAGAAAGGCATACGGTTTACAAAGGCATACTTTCCTCTTGTCTGGGGTGCCAAAGGAAGTAGACTTCTATCCCCTCTCCCCAACCTGCTGCTAAATTCATCTTTTCCTCAGACTGAAGGGTTTTTCTTTGTAAGCTATGAATGAGCTATTTACTAGGTAACGAGAAAAGAGAAGCTTTTCAAGTACAAATGCAGCATTGGAGAAGATTTCTTAATCTGAAAGAAAAATCTCTGCAGAAACACAACTGTTTCTCCATATTGTGGGGAGTACTCCATGTACCATAGTTGTTTGGCCACATTCACTGCTTAGAGTTTTACAGAACAATGTTTACCACAGCTAATAGCTCTGCAAAAGAGTGTTCACACACACTATTGGCAACAGAAATTGGATTATGAAGAGCCTTGAACTGCATTCACAAAAACAGGAGAAAAGAACAGAATGGTACTGTGCTCCAAGCTTTTTCTTTTTTAATATACTCAACAAAGCACAGAGCTAGGAATGTTTTTCTCATTCCTCCACACATTTACTTGAATTGGACCATTTGATCCATGTCATTTAAGGAATATTGTTTTATAGTGTATCCTTCTCAGTCTTCTGTATCCTGCAGACCAAAGGTGCAGGTGATGTAAACCTGTTTCTAGTCCCCTATTAAAACAAATTTGGTGGCTCAATTTGTTAAAGATGTGTGCAGCAACTGTACATCTAAATCTGGAATATAGATTACCCAAAGGACTAGACATATTCTTAAGAAACTTTGGAAGACCGAAATTAACATTTATTCATTTGATTTACTTATACATCTTTATATGATACCTGTTTTAAGAAACCCCAGGGAGTTTATAATAATGCATGTAAAATGATCATGCAATACAAAAATACATTAAAATCCCTTCCCACTGTAAGGGAGCACGATGACATCATGTTAAGACACTCCTGTGGACACTCTGCAGAGATTCTGACCTGCTTTCAGCGCTGCTTCTCAATATGCCATTGAGAAAGTTGAAATCAAAGAAACATTTCTTGGCGTCTTTGTCAATGTCGGTGGCTGTGGTTTAGAAGTTCCTTGACGAGTTTGTCCATTGGGGAGATATTGGTGTCCTTTCAGCCGGTTCAGCGGCCGCTGTTTCACTGGACTCGATTAGCGATGAGGTCTCTCCAAGCCCCGATGAACAATCTGTGCTGCTGCAACCTGGAACTCCTTGCAGGGCGGGCGCTGAGCAGTTCCAAGCTAGCGCTATTGGAGCACGCTCGGATCATGCCTAGGAAGCCCCAGCGGCTGCCTTGTCCCTGAAGGAGGTAGGAGATCTTATGGTTAGCAGAAAAGCAGATGGGAGCAGAAAGTTATGCCCTTCGGTGACCAAGTTGTTGGAGTCTCAGCAAGTGGTGGAGGAAAACCTGCATTGGTAACTTTAGACCTTCTTTGGGAGGCCATCTCCGGTTTAAACTCTTCTATTAATTCAAGTTTGTCTAACGTAAAAGAGGAAGTTAGTACTATCCATTTGAATCTGGAAGGTCTTGCTCATGAGCAGACATAGCAGTGAGCATTGCTGGGTCTTTTGGCGTTCCAGTTGGCTGAACAACAGGACTTTGCTATGGCTGTCGTCAAGGAGAAGATGCTGGTGGCCTGCAGACTGGAGAGGTTGGAAAATCAGAGTAGACGTAATAACATGCGTTTCTTGAATTTTCCAGTCTCCAGTGGATGCGTCTGTGGAGATGCTTCTCAAATACCTTTCTCTGGTGGTTCGGGCCTAGCACCTATCCTTGAAAAATATTCCTTTGCAATCTGGGGGGCCTGGAATTTCTCAGGACTCGCTGGACTTAACTGGCTTTTTAGAAAGTTTGCTAGAGATTGTTAAGGAAAGATCAACATTGCTAGTGATGTTTGCCCTCGAGCCAGATAGAAGCATGGTCTTGCGATTATATTTTCATAATATGGATGCTCTTTTCCTTGGTTCTAATTCTAAAATTCAAGTATTTCCTGATTTCTCTTGGGAAACACAGCTGCGATGTCAGGAATTCCTGGCTTTAAAACCTAGGTTCTTGCATTGGGGGCTATATTTAATTTGAAATTTCCTTACCATTGTATTATTTCTTTTCAATCTAAAGATTTTTTGTTTTTCTAACCAAAGCAGTTGCTGATTTTTTTTAGTATCTAAGGAAGGGGTTAAATCTGGTGATGTAGATGGCTAGGTTGCCTATCATCTCATATGTGTCATAACTGTTAAACATTGTTTTCTGCTTGTGGTGAGTTGTTTTTTCCTTGCTTTTTCTGTATGTACAGAGATTGTTAAATGTGCATAAATAAAAATAAAATAAAAAATCCCTTTACACCCCATCTCACACTCCAGTCCCCTAAAATAGCTAACAACTGTCATACATCCTACTGTAACAACCATCTTCTTTCCCCATACTGCTCCTCCCCACTGAATAAAGTCTACTTGCTTGAAATGATAAAGCGGTATATAAAAACTGTAAAATAAATAATAAATAGTCATTTACTGGATAAGATTGTTCAAACAGCCTGGTCTTCACAAGCCTTAAAACTGTAAACAATGGGAACATAATCACAGTTCCTTTGTGAGGAATGCCATAAAACAGGACAATGATTGAAAAAACTATTCCCCTAGTCTTTCTTTTCTTTTTTTTGTAACTTAATTTTTTAATTTTTGAGTACAGAGAATCAAATAGCACTACAACATATCAACACCGCCTTCACCCTCACCCAACTCCCTCTCCCCTACTTACAATATTCGCTCTCCTCCAACAGCCTCAAGTAGTGTACATTTCTATCTGTCCTCAAGAACCCAGAATAACACATGCTGTGTAATACCATTCCAAAGGGTTAACACATATAAATGCATATGTAAGTTCTCAGAAGTCACAACTAAGAAAGAACCATCGTACAAGGCCACATACTAAAGCAGGGATCACCAAAATCCACAGTTATCCCTCAGACAAAAGCAGCATTGAAAATATCTATGTAAATAAGCTAAATAAAATAAAAATAATGAAAAATAAACATACATAGGAATAAAGAGTAATCTTAAAAGCCCTCCCCCCTTATAGGGCTTTCTCATGCTTTCCAAAATCATACAGTATCCATATCCTCTGGAAGGCTTCCATCCTATGGCACTTGAAGGCTGTCAATCTATAAATATATTTATTTATTTAACAGGGATTTTTTTTATAAAATCCAATCAGCCTTAGATTCTCTTGACAGTTAACTGGGTACTCTTCATTTCCCAAGAAATCTCTATCCTCACAGCAATTGAAAAAAAAATAACGGAAAGTCTTATCTCCCCATTACCTTCACTTCCCCATACATTCAACAGTATAGATATTGGTGTCAGCGCCACTGCACATCCTAGCAGTGGTGGAAGGCAAGCAAAATGTTAAGATTTAGTTACAACTTATCTACTGCATAGAAAGCTTAACTCATAAGGGCTTTGTGTCTGTGATCTCTGGAATTTATTTTGTCCATGGTTCTTGAGTGGCTGTAAGTTCTGTATGTAAGGGAATCTTCAGTGTTCAAATGAATCTGCCTTTCATAACTGGGATCCAATGGCATCCATTTTGGCATCTGGTGGACACCTTCTCCAGTTTCTCTGTTGCGAGATCCTCTCATTGGCAAGCTCCGAATCTCCTTCTGTCCTTCAGATACCACTTAGGCAACTATCTCTCCTTGCTTTTATACCTTTATGGCATACGAAGATCTCTAAATAAGAGGTCTTTATCTGTTCCTGAAGGAAGTAAGGAATCTGGAGGACTCTTTGTATGCCATAAAGTTGTAAAAGTAACTCCCATGTCCACTATAATTTAGTCCAATAAAAAGAGAAACAAAAATGAAAATAAGATGTTACCTTTTTATTGGACTAACTTAATACATTTGTAGACTAGTTTTCAAAGATAAAACCTTCTTCCTCAGGCCAGGACAATATGAGCAATTGATGGATGATAACACATACAGCCGCATCAGAAAACAGATAAGCAAACTCACCAGAAAGGAAACAAAGATGAACAGCCATCTTTATTTTATAACATACTGCAAAAAGAGCAACATCATCCCTAAAGGACTGAGGATTAAAAACCGTCTGGCTACAGCTTACTACTCTGATCACACAGAAAACAATCTGCAATTGTGCATGTCAGAAACCAAGAAATGAACTTATACATCAACTCTATAAAAAGAAAAAAACAATAAACACCCAGAAAGCATAGTTACTCACCTGTAACAGGTGATCTCTGGGAACAGCAGGAATTTAGTCCTCACATATGGGTATCGTCCGTACCGACGGAGCCTGCGCGGGAACGCTCCCCAGCGTCCAATTAGAAAGCTTTTGGGAGCATCCCACAGCACCTGCGTGCTGCCTTCCTGCCTTTCCCAACTGCCTCTCTCCAGTTGAGTTTTAAAGCTGAGACAAAGAGAGAGAGAGGGAAAGGGAAAGAGATAGATAGAGAGATACAACTCCTAGGGGAGGTGGATGGGTTGTGAGGACTAAATTCCTGCTGTTTGCGGAGATCACCTGTTACAGGTGATTAACTATGCTATCTCCAGGAACAAGCAGGAATGTAGTCATCACATATGGGGACTCCCTAGCTTTAGGTGCCAGGGAGAGACCCCAGAAGTTGTGTGTCCCTGAGAAGGGCTCCACTTTCCCCCATGGATCTCTGGCATCCTATCAGGAATGGTGGGTAGGAGTTGATTAGGTATGGAACAGGTGTTGGAGAACAGCCTGACCAAACAAGGCATCCCAGCGGGAGTCCTTGTCCAAGCAGTAATGGGCTGTGAAGGTATGCACCGAGGCCCAGGTGGCTGCTCGACAGATGTCGTCGATAGACACAGAATACAGATGAGCCATTGAGGCTGCCATGGCTCTCACATTGTGAGCTGTGACAAGGCCCTCCAGAGAAAGGTTCTTACTCTGATAGGCGAAGGAAATACACTGAGCAATCCAGTTAGACAGTGTTCTCTTGGAGACTGGAAGTCCCAAATGAGAAGGATCAAAAGCAACAAAGAGTTGAGAGGACTTTCTATGTTGCTGTGTTCTTTGTAAGTAAAAGGCTAAAGCTCTTTTACAATTCAAGGTATGAAGATTCCTCTCTGCATTTGATGCATGAGCCTTGGAAAAAACACAGGTAGGTAGACCGCTTGGTTCAGATGAAAAGGCGAGACCACCTTTGGCATAAAGTGTGGATGAGTCCTAAGGACTACCTTGTTATGATGGAACCTTGTATAAGGTGGATCAGCTAATAGCGCTTGCAACTCACTAATGCGGTGTGCTGATGTGATTGCAATGAGAAAGATAACCTTCCAAGAAAGGAATTTCAAGGAGGTAGTAGCTAAAGGTTCGAAAGGTGGCTTCATGAGCTGCCCAAGAATCAGGTTTAAGTCCCATGCCACCTGTGGTGGCCTAATGGGAGGCTTAGTTAGAAGAAGGCCTTTCATAAATCTTGCTGAATCCATGCTGCCTCGGATCCTGTAATCCGCTGGACTCCAGAAACCTCACTATTTTCTCTTTCAGCAACGTTTCCAATAATTTACTCACCACCTCTGTCTCTCTAAAGCTTGAATAGGGTTTTGGGAATTAGGGGAATGGGTAGAAAGGCATACAGGAAGTCTTGACCCCAGTAAAGGAGGAAAGCATCCCCGGCCTGAGCCCCCTGAGCCGGAATTCTGGAACAGAACCGGGGAAGTTTGGCATTCCACGGACTTGCAAAGAGGTCTATGTCCGGGGTTCCCCAAAGTTGAAAAATCTTGGCCTTGCATGCAGAGACCACTCGTGTGGAAGCAGAACTCAACTGAGTCTGTCTGCCCAAGAGTTTTGAATGCCTGGAAGATACACTGCCAGGAGATGAATCTGATGCTCTCTGGCGAGGGCCCATAGTCGCAAAGCTTCGTTGCAAAGTGACAGAGAGCCTGTTCCCACCTGCTTGTTCACATAGAACATGGCTACTTGATTGTCCGTATGAATAAGGACCGTCTTATAGCTGAGCAGGGTGTTGAACACTCGCAGAGCAAGGAAAATTGCTCTAAGCTCCAAGAGATTGATATGTAGATGACTCTCCTGTGGAGACCAGGTGCCTTGGGTGGAGAGGTCTTGCAGATGAGCTCCCCAACCCATTGGAGAAGCATCTGTTGTGAGAGTTGCTTGGGGTAAGGGTTGTTGAAAAGGGGACCCCAGCAACAGGTTTTGAGTGGACTTCCACCACTGGAGGGACAAAATAAGGCGACTTGTGTTTGCTATTTTGTCTGACAGGCATCCTGATGCCTGGGTCCATTGAGTGGATAAAGTCCACTGGGCTGCCCTCATATGGAGGTGAGCATAGGGAACCACATGCACAGTAGATGCCATGTGGCCTAGTAGTTGTAACATTTCTCGAGCAGTGAGATGAGGCTTTAGCACTGCTTGAGAAGCTAACTGCACCATGCGAAGGCAGTGGGCCTGAGGGAGACAGGCCCTTGCCTTTCTGGTATCCAGCAAAGCTCCTATGAACTCTAAAGACTGAGTGGGAGTTAGACTGGATTTTGGGATGTTTATTACAAGACCCAAATACTGAAGGATTTGCATTGTGCAGGATAGAGAAGTCCTGGCCTCTGACTCTGAAGGGGCTCGAATGAGCCAATCTTCTAAGTAGGGGAAGATGAATATCCCTAGAGTGCGGAGAAATGCTGCTACGACAGCCATGCATTTCGTGAACACCCTTGGTGCTGAGGCCAGGCCAAAAGGAAGCACCCTGTATTGGTAGTGCTTTCCTTGAAAAAGGAACTGAAGGAACCTTCTGTGGGTTGGATGGATGAGGACATGGGTGTACGCATCCTTGAGATCTAGAGAACAAAGCCAATCCTGACTCTGAAGGTATGGCAGCAGAGACCCGAGAGAAATCATCTTGAATTTCTCTTTGACAAGGAATTTGTTCAATTCTCTGAGGTCCAAGATAGGTCTGTATCCCCCTGTTTTCTTTGGAATAAGGAAATAAGGGGAGTAGAACCCTGTACCCTGCTGATGAATGGGTACTTTTTCTATTGCCCCTTGGGCAAGAAGGATAGCGACCTCCTGCCCTAACAGGTTGATGAGAGAGGTCGGAGAATTGAACTGCCTTACTATTGTGTGAGGGGGCATGCTTGAAAAATAAAGCTTGCACCTCTCCTTTATGATGGAGAGTGTCCAATGCTCTGCTGTTATCTGCCCCCATCTGGGGGCAAAGTGACATAACCTTCCTGGAATGGTGGAAGGCTCTGGTCCCCCGAGAGTCAGGAAGGCTAAGTTCTCTAGCTGAAAGTCAAAGGCCTTGTGGAGACTGAGACTGCTGTGACGGCTGAGGCTTAGCAGTCTTTGCTTTCTTCTGTTTGGGTGGTTGCTGACCCTTCTTGACAAATTGACCTGCTGAACGTAGGCAGGATAATATCTTTTCTTCTTAGAAAAGAATGGTTTCTTGAAAGATTTCTTTCTAGCAGGATCAGCTGTGGACTTGGATAATCTATCCAAGGTGGAGTTTTCAGCATCCATCTTATTGGCCTTTTCTTGCCAATCTCTACCAAACAGGTTCTCACCAGTACAAGGGATGTTTCCCAATTTGTCTTGTACCCAGATCTCCAGATCAGATGCCTGGAGCCAAGCAATTCTACGTGCACCTATGGCAATAGCAGAGGTTCTGCTTATGCACTCAAAGCAGTCAAAGGCTGCACGGTTGGCAAATTTTTTATTTATTTATTTAGACAGTTTTGTATACCACCTTATCCTTCAATCAAAGCGGTCACAACGCAATTGAGGGATACATTTAACATGCGGGGATATGAGACACATACACTAATACTTACAGGGAACATGGGCAATGGAGGGTTAAGTGGCTTGCCCAAGACCACAAGGAGCATCTGTGGGACTAGAAACCCCAGTCCTTCCGGCCCAAGGTTGCTGTCCTCTAGTGGGATTTGAACCCCTGACCTTCCGGCCTGAAGTACCTTGCCCCAACCACTAGGCTACTCCTCCCACAAATTTAGAAACATCTTGGGCATGTTTGACCAAAGTGAGAAAATCCTGTCTTCTATCCTCAGGAAGAATAGGACTTAAAGCTTCTAAATCATCTGTGACCTCCTTCAGGAATATTCTCATGTAGAGACTATAGGAACTGATCCTGGCAGAAAGCATGGAAGCTTGAAAGACCCGACGTCCAAAAGCATCCAGGGTTCTGCACTCACGTCCTGGAGGATTAGAGGCATGCCTCTTTGCACTCTTGATCCTTCTTATAGCTGATGATACTACAATAGAGTGGTGAGGAAGCTGAGTCTTTTGGAAACCAGGACAAGGAGGGACTTGATACATAGTATCCAGTCTGCGAGAATGAGAGGTGGTAAGAGGTGTCTCCCACATCCTTAACATGAGATCATATAAAATCTCATGAATGGGCAAGGTAGCTGCCTCCTTAGGAGTTTTGGGATATTGTAGAATTTCCAACTCCTTGGCCCTTGGCTCTGTTTCAGGGGCCACAGTAATGGACAGACCCCGAGCTACCTCCCTGATAAAATCCTGGAAGGAAATATCCTCTGGAGGAGACATCCTGTGCTTAGGGGAGGAGGGCTCCTCTGGGAGAAGCATTCCTGCATCGACAGAACTGTCAGAATCCTCAAATTCTTCTGAGGACTCAAAGTACCATCTGTCTGGATGCTCTTGAAGAGCCCGATACCCAGACCGACCGAAGTCGGTACCGGGAGTAATTGGTACCGGGGTATTGGTACCCAAGGGCATCGGATGACTGGGTACCGGCAAAGCAGACACCGATGCCGATGTCGATGCTATCAGTACCGGTACCGACACCGGTGCCGGATTGTCTGTCGCGGTTCCGAGGGCGTCGATGCCGCAAGGAGAGCCGCCAGACTGCGCTCAATAGCCAGGACTCTCTGGTCTTTCGACGCTGCCGATGCCTGGATGTCGGTACCGGAGAAGACTGCCGGTACCCCAGAGCATGGCACCAGTAGTTCTGCCGAGGTCGAGGCCTCGAGAACATCCTGGAGCCCCGATAATGCTTTGGAAGCCGAAACCTCCCGCCGGGGCAATTTTGCCAGTGCAGAATCCTCAAGGGCAACGCCAGAGGCATCTCGATGCTTAGAAGGAGATCTACCCTTTGAGGACCGGCTGGACTTATGTTTAGTTACCTGAGATCCACGGGAGGAAGACGTCGATGCCACCGAAACTGCATCAGAGGGAAACAGGATACTGAGCTTAGCAGCTCGGTTCTGCCGACCTCTTTTAGACATCATGGCGCAGGACATAAAATCCGTGATGGAGTGGTCAGGACCTAAACATTTTAAACACCATTCATGGGTGTCGGTGACGGAAATGGTACCGCTACACTTGGTGCACTTTTTGAAACCTGAGGCAGGTTTCTCCATTGTAAGAAAAAGGTTTTGGGTCTAAGGCCCAAAAAAGGCACGTGCACCTGAAGAAAATAGGAAAAAATGTAGAATATATATTTTTTAAAGACAGAAAATAATAAGAAAAAACCGGCGGTACCGGTAAAGCATCAAGGAAGGCAGACGCGACCACAAAAAAGAAAGAAATAAAGAAGAATTCTTCTGGGGTGACAGGAACAACGACCTGCTGGCTCTGCGGAAAAAGAAGAACTGGAGAGAGGCAGTTGGGAAAGGCGGGAAGGCAGCACGCAGGCGCTGTGGGATGCTCCCAAAAGCTTTCTAATTCGACGCTGGGGAACGTTCCCGCGCAGGCTCCGTCGGTACCGATGATACCCATATGTGATGACTACATTCCTGCTTGTTCCTGGAGATAGAAGTAATCATAGGGGGTTATGAGTGTGAAACCCTCACCCCGTGAACCACCTGAAGAAGGAACAGCAAGAAATCGAAGGTAAAAAACTACTATATATTGCTTTGAGAAAGGAGCAAAGAAAACTGAATTCTGTCCTTCCCAGCCATCTTTGTCTCTGACCACTAACACAACAACCAATGGAGCGGACCCAAATGATCTGAACACAATATTTGACCCATCGGTGGAATTTCAGGATATAAATTCCAGTATGCCAGGAGTGCATGACAGACAGCAGATCCTCTATAAACAAACTCCTACTGACCATAATGATGCAAGTGCAAACCAAAAGGGGATAATAAATCTTTCTAACTACTAATTATCACAGCATGATATCTCAGTTGTATTGAAGGGACTTTCATTTTGCTCTTCCAGTATACTTGATTAAATTCAATTATACTCAGATCTTGATGACGTTTTTTAGAAAACTCGAAATTAAAATACATTTCCACGAAAGAGGCGATACCTCTAAGAAATCGGACTACAATACTAAACAAAAAAAGTACATTTTCACTCCACAAGATGGATAGAACTATAAATTAGACAACTACATAGAGAGTTCAGATACAGGGTAACAATCATACTCTCCAGCAAACAAAAGACATTTCTATACAATCTCGCTTCACTAGAAAGACCTGCCATAAGACAACTACAAAATAACCAAAACATTCTAATGAGGCCTGCAGATAAAGGAGATGCTGTATTAATCATGGATACACAAAAATACATAGAAGAATGACAGACAGCTCTCGAACAGTACATACTACAAGAAATTAACTGAGGAGCCCACATAGGCATACACTAAGGGGGTCATTTTAAAAGTCTTAGTTGTGATTTGGACATTTGAAGACATGGAGACATCTCTGGACCCATTTCACAAATGGCTTTTAAAGATGTCACCAGTGTGGGGAGGTCCAAGTAGTCAAGGGTGTTTGGCGAAGGCAAGTCTGGAGAGGTGCAATGTAATTACATATCCTTGTTTGATTTCAGAACACTTGAGGATGTCTGCAGGCACGTCCATGCTTAGGCCTGCTCCACACATGTATAGGCATCAGGAAAGTGCTTGTTTTGGTCTTAAAACATCCAGAGAGTGTGGAAAGAGGTGGAGCCTCTGGCCAAGATAGATGCTTTTCCGCAACACTGAGTGTCCTTGCCAACACCACCATCTCCCCACAGCTCTAAATCAGGGTAAAACATGCAAACGACAGTCTCAACTGAACTCACCTCTCAGTGAGCAAACGACAGTCTCAGTGAGCAAACGACAGTCTCTTCAGAACTCACCTCTCAGAAACCCAAAGGCACAGAACAGAAAGAAAAACACTGTTGGCCCGGCAAACATGAGGAGGGAGTGATGCTGCAATAAGGTGCACAGGCACAGTGGGGCCTGGACGGGAGCACTGTAAGAGAAAGAGGTCCAGGGGAGGCGGTCTACCTTGAAATAGTATTGCTACTAAATGAACCCCTCTGATCTCTAAACAGACAGCTTAGTGTGCATCTGGGACCATGTGGGGACCTGCGGGCATCATGGCGGAGAGTGGGAGCCCACTGGGTGGACAGCAAGTCTTGATAATGTAGGAAGAAGCGGCTACATACCTAACTCAAGGTGTGACTGGGCCTACAAAACACCAAGATCCCACTTAAAGTGGAATGGTCACATAGGCTGGGGATGAGAGTGGAAGGAGGAAATAGACCTAGACTGTTGATCTTCAATGTGTTGAACTACTGTATGTTGACAAATTGATGTTTCTTAGTGCATATTGGAAACAAAGATTCCTAGAACTAAAAGGAGCAAAAGTTCTAATGTTCCAGGACTTCTCAGTGCAGGTGGCAGTGAAAAGGCAGGTGATTACCCCCTATTTCTTGAGACTGTTTGCCAAGGGGATTAAATTTAGCCTGGTCTATTCAGCCCCTGGCAGGAGGGGTGCATACACTGGAGGGAAAGGACACAATCCAACGATTTGTGGAGAAACTGGAGCATGGGGTCCCGGCAGCCGGGAGGACAGTGGGGCTGCCACTCACACCAACTGAAGACTTCTTCTGGCTAGAGGACACTTTGTGATTTTTGGGAACTTGTGGTGTAAGCTTTTGAAGAGACTGCTGAGGATGGGGGAGGCAGGATAGAGGTGTGGTTTTGTCTCCCCCATCTACTCACCCACTGGGTGACTTGTCACTGGAAACCTGGAGTGTGGGGCAGGGGATACCCCCATACCCCGGGGATAGTTGAGGAGTGAGATTGAATGTTCAGTAGCTAACCTGTTACTATGTTGATGCCAGCTGTTGCGGCTGGCTATTTCTGGTTGGGTTGTACTGTTAATAATTTCTTAGCAAATTACTCTGTGGCAAATGAATATGTGATGGCGGGAGGTGGTGGAAGGAGAAAGATGAGTGGAGAAGGCCTATGTTAGTGGAGAGGATGGGAGGGAGGTTTGTGGAGAAGAGAGGGGGAGTGGGGAATGGCTGTTGGTATAAATGAGGAATGGATGGGATGTGGGGGGGCAGAGGGAGGGAATTGGAGGGGAGGAGGCTCTATGTTCATGCAGAGAGCCCCCTGTGAGGGCAGACAACTCGATATTTTCAGGGGTTGTGAAAGGAGGAGTCAGTGATAAAGCATTGCCTCTTTGGTTGGGGAGATTACAATATAGTCTTAGAAAGGACAGTAAATGCTGGGAGGTAAGCACTGCTAGGGGGTATGGTTGAATTTAAGCTGATGACATTGAATGTAGATGGGATACACTCTCCAGTGAAGAGAACCAAAATTTTAAATCTCTTACGGAGAACACAGGTGGATATCGCCTTCCTGCAGGATACCCACCTTAATCTTAATGAGCATAGAAAGCTGAAGAGATCCTGAATGGGAGAGATGTTTGCTTCCACCTTTAATGGAAGACAGTGGGGGTTGGCCATCATGATGAAGAAGGGACTGGGTTTTCAAGTATGCAAACACTTGCAGGACTCAGAAGAGTGTTATTTCCTGGTCATGGGGGACATAGGGAGAACTAAAATTCTGCTGAGCAATTTGTATGCACCTAATGTCTACTGTCATAACTTCTTCTCCAGCATAATTGCAAAGTGTGTGAAGCACCCTGATTTCCACCTTCTTATAGGGGGTGACCTAAATGTAGTGCCTAATCCCATCTTGGACTGTCAGCCAGGCCGGATAGCAAAGAAGGAGCACTTTGAACGGAGGGTTCATTTGTGTTGGAGGAGTTGGGGCTGATAGATGTGTGAAGATACCTTCATCCCTGGGAGAGAAACTACAAATTTTACTCCAACCCCCATAACATTTATTCACATATTGATTATTGGCTGATAGTCCCATCATTGACAAAAACTAAAAGAGATAGAGGTATAGCAGACTGTGTTGTCCATCCATGCCTTGATGCGTATGACTGTCTCATTGATCTCATGCAGCAAGGACTCCATCTGGAGATAGAAGCTGTCACGCCCTTAGCCCCTTACCTTGGTATGGGGGCGTGGATTTGTTTTTGTCACTGTGGTGCTTCCACTTTCTGGCCTTTTCTAACTGGATGCCTTTAAATGCATTCTGGGAAAGGTAGTTCAGTTAGATATCATTTGGGCTCAGATGGAAAAAAACACCTTCATTTGTAGTTGGGTTTGAGTGAGTGCAATTTATTCATTAGCACAAAATAAGACACGCTAGGTTCATAGATCCACCTTTTAAAGATATTTTCATCCAGGAATTCTTGCAGCTTATAACAGGATAACTTGAACTGAAACAAAACAGCTTCCCTCAGCCTTAATTAGCAACACCTGCCTTCAGCAGAGCTTGCCGTGAAGATCAAAACAAACAGAAAGAAACTTTTAAACCAGGTTTCTTTTCCTTTCCAGTCCAGAGCAAATACCTGGCTATCTTGTATGCTTAAACTCAGCACTTCATACAGATAGTCCAATTCATAGAAGCAATAAAACTCTTTTCCAGGTTTTCTCAGCAGTTAAACAAACCAAAAGCATTTCTTAACTTCCTTCAGTTGAAACGGCATCAAAGGAGCTCTGCACTGCTCACAGCTGTTTCTCAAAAGACAATCAGGAAGCTTCAGCTTTTCCCTGCGTAACACTTTTCCTGAGCTTAGAACTTTAAACAAGCAAACACAGCTCTCAAGGCTTTGGACACTGGAGACTTCTCTTTACTGTTGACTTCACTAGCAACCATTCTTTAATTGGCAGACTGGCATGCAGAACAGTCCATGTATGAGACCCCTTCTTCACAAGGTAAATCTGGCTCCCCCAATTCCATGGGTTCACTCTCCAGCTCAGATTCAGATAGCTTACTTGACTGCTTTCTATTAGGGTTAAAGCTGTCTCTGGCAAATACGTATTGCTCCTTATTAGCTAAGCTTCTGGGACTCATACCTTGATCAAAGCCTGTAGTAGCTTCACTTCTTACATGCTCTGGCCACCATCTAGCACATCCTGTTCTCCAATTAGTGCCTCTGGCTCTCACTGCTCCATTCCTTGAGTAGACAAAACTTCTGCTCTCTCTTTCCCTCTGGTTAGCAGTTACCGCACTGTCTGGTCTCAGGAATCCTTCCAGTTTCTCTCCATGTGTCCTGCTTGTCCCTCTTTGTCATCCTGCTCCTCTCTCTGCTGCTCTCTGACCTGGTCTCTCTGTTGGTCTCTCACCTCTTCTCTCTGAGCTAATTGAGCTAAACTTAAACCCCTCAGGCTCCTGCTCCACCCTCTCCCCTCTCAGGTGAGAAAGATCAAACTCCCTCGTGGCAGCTGTGTGATTAGGGGATGCAGTGGCGTAAGGGTTCCTTACCCTGAGCCTGTATTCCCTATCCTTTCTACCACTAGGGGCACTCTGTTCCTCATTGTAGCCAGGAATTACTGGCTTTCTAGGAGCAAATGGCGTTTTAAGTCCTGGACCTTTTAAAATGGGTCCCTTTATTAAGGTAAATTCCTTCTTTTTACCCCTCTCTTCTAGGTCCTGATAAGCTTCCTTATCACAAAGCCATCTTACTATCCTAGGAAAGAGTTTCGGGAATTTCTTAGAAAGGCATGGGTGGAATATGAAAGCTTCAGTAAGGGCACAGTGGAATCTACTACCTGCTATTGTGAGGCAGCAAAGGCTGTGATGCGAGAACAAATTATGGATTACATAGGTGCGGATCTGAAGCACCACAAGAGACGCCTCCAAGATCTGACGAGAGAATTAAATGATTTCCATAAGAGACACATAACAAACTAGAGGATGGAGATAGTAAACGGCTACTGGTAATAAAACAACACATAAATGAGATTTTAATGACACAGGCATAGCATGATATTTTCCTATATAAATATAGGCTACATTACTGGGGCAATCGGACGGGTAAATTACTGGCTCACTTAGTACAAAATCGGCAAGGGAAAAAAATAATTTTCCAAATTAGTAATGCCAAAGGGGAGGTCAAGGCAAAAGTGCCACAGGTGGCACAGTGCTTTGTAGATTTTTATTAATCCCTGTATAATGATGGGGAGGCTGACGCCACTAATTGGAAGGAATTTTTTCAGAATCTGCGGCTCCCTCAACTTGCAGAGGAGGAGATGCAAGCCCTAAATAGGCCGTTCACTACAGTGGAAATACAGGGCATGATTTAGAAATAGAAATTAGCAAAAAGTCCAATACCTGATAGCTTGGGGACTGAGTTTTATAAAATTATGCTGGATTTGGTAAGGAAGACCTTGAGGAATATGGATGAGTTGGTGCTGTGGGAGGGCAAACTTCGACAGGAGTAGAATCAGGCACATATAGTGGTCCTTCCCAAACTGGGCAAAGATCATTTGGAGGTAGGGTCTTATAGACCTGTCTCACTGATAAACCAAGATATGAAAAGTCTCACAATTGCGCTAATAGGCTGCAAGAATTCTTGCCCAAGTTGATCCACGAGAACCATAGGAATATAAGATATGCCATACTGGGTCACACCAAGGTCCATCAAGCCCAGTATCCTGTTTCCAACAGTGGCCAATCTGGGTCATACGTACCTAGCAGTTTCCCCAAAAGACACAGGTTCCACAATGCTTGTATTGGGTCAAGCAGTGATATCCTGGGTCCCTTTTTAATAATGGTTTATGGACCTTTCCTCCAGGAACTTGTCCAAACCTTTTTTAAACCCAGCTACATTAACAGCTTTTACTACATCCTCCAGTAACAAATTCCAGAGTTTGATTACACGTTGAGTGAAAAATTTTTTCTCTTATTACTCTTAGTTTACCTTGTAGCTTCATTGCATGTCCCCTGTTGTTGTTGTTGTTAAGTGCCGTCGAGTCGGAGTCGACTCATGGCGACCCTCTGGATAGCTATCCTAAATTGTGTTCGGTCTTCAGTCAGGCGGCTCATTGTTGACAGACTGGTACCCGTAGCTGCTGTTATTGTATTGATCCATCTCATTGCTGGCCTTCCTCTTTTGCATTGACCTTCTATCTTCCGGAGCTCTGTCATTTGTATCTAAAGCAGAAATCGATTTTGTAGGCAGTCTTTAAATTCCAGTGGTATATTCTCAAGGTCATATTTTGCTGCATTCATGAGTGGTTTGCTCTTTTTCAACTTTAGCTTGAGTTTGCATACTAGTAGTTGATGATCTGTACCACAGTCAGCTCCAGGTTTTGTCTTTGTTGACGTTACAGAGCTTTTCCATCGTTGACTTCCACAGATGTAGTCAATTTGATTTTTATACAATCCATTGGGTGAAGTCCATGTGTACAGTCGCCGCTTGTGTTGCTGGAAGAAGGTGTTTGAGATGAATAGATCATTAGTCTTGCAGAATTCTATCAGTCTTTCTCCAGCTTCATTTCTGTTGCCAAGTCCATATTTTCCAACTACTATGCCTTCTTCTTTGTTGCCAACTTTTGCGTTCCAGTCACCCATGACTATCAGGATATCCTGTTTGCATGTTCTGTCAATTTCAGCTTGTACTTGTTCATAGAACTCTTCAATTTCATTCTCTTCTGCAGCTGTTGTTGGGGCATATACTTGAATTATAGTTGTGTTGATAGGCAATCCTCTTAGACGAATAGAGATTAAGCGTTCGCTGACTGCATTGTATTTCATTTCAGTTCTTGCAAGTTTCTTCTTTATTATAAATGCAACACCATTTCTTCTTTGTCTTTCATTTCCAGCATAGTAGACCATGTGATCATCTGATGCAAAGTGCCCGATGCCAGTCCATTTCAGTTCGCTGACACCCAACAGATCAAATTGTACACGTTCCATTTCATTCTTGACCACCTCCAACTTCCCTTGGTTCATGCTTCGTACGTTCCATGTTCCAATGCGTAAGACATCTTTACAGCTTCTGACTCTCATTTCATGCACAGCTACATCAGCAGTCAGACTTCCCGAGGGCTTTGATCCAACCACATCATAAATGCTGGCTTTACTCTGAAAAGTCTTCAGCTCTTCCCCAGTAGCTAGTAGAGTGCCTTCTGACCTGGGGGTCTCATCTTCCAGCACCATAGCACAATTTGTTTTGTTGTAACTATCCATTGGGTTTTCATGGCAAGATACAGAAGTAGATTGCCGGGCCTTTCTTACGCGCAGTTTAAGTTTGGTGTTGTTGCCGTTGTCACAAAAATGTGATCCTCCGCCGTCAACACTGTCCCATTCTGCTGCTGCCCAGATGGGTGGTTTGTCTTGGTCTGGCACCTCAGCTGAGACCTGTCCATCTTGGGAGACCCTGCCAGTAGTTAAACTACCGATAGTTTAGCTCTCAGCATCACTGATGCACGCAAGCCCTCACAGCACGACAAGCTGCAAACCAAGTGAGAGGCATGTCCCCTAGTCTTTCTATATTCTGATAACATAAACAATCGATCTACGTTTACCCGTTCCACTCCGTTCATTAATTTATAGACTTCTATCATATCTCCCCTCAGCCGTCTCTTTTCCAGGTTAAAGAGCCCTAACCTTTTTAGCCTTTCTTCATAGGGGTATCCTTCCATCCCCTTTACCATTTTGATGGCTCTTCTCTGAACCTTTTCTAATAACGCTATATCCTTTTTAAGATACAATGACCAGAATTGTGCACAATGTTCAAGGTGCGGTTGCACCATGGAATGATACAGAGGCATTATAATATCCTTTGTTTTATTTTCCATTCCTTTCCTTATGATACCTAGCATTCTATTTGCTCTCTTGGCCGCCGCTGCACACTGGGCAGAGGGTTTTAACATGTTATCCACAATGATGCCTAAATCTTTTTCCTGGGTGTTGGTTCCTAATGTGGAACCTTGCATCGTGTAACCATAATTTGGGTTGTTCTTCCCTAGTTGCATAACTTTGCACTTGTCCACATTAAATTTCATCTGCCATTTCGATGCCCAGTCTTTCAATTTATCAAGATCCTCTTGCAAATTTCCACAATCCTCATGGGTTTTAACAACTTTAGATAGTTTTTTGTCATCTGCAAATTTGATAACCTCACTTGTTATTCCCTTTTCCAGGTCATTTATGAATATGTCAAAAAACAACAGACCCAGCACAGATCCCTGGGGTACTCCACTATTCACCTTTCTCCATTGAGAAAATTGGCCATTTAGCCCTACCCTCTGCTTTCTATCTTTTAACAAGTTCCTGATCCACAATAGTACACTGCCTCCTATCGCATGACTCTTTAGTTTTGCCAGAAGTCTCTGATGAGGGACTTTGTCAAAGGCTTTCTGAAAGTCCAAACCAGGAAGGATTTGTCCATGGAATGCAAGCAGCTATGAACATTCTCAAGGCTTTAGCAGTGCTGCAGGTCAATCATGCTGGGATGGGGGGGGGGAGCAGTCATCGTAAACCTTGATGCTAAAAAGGCATTTGACAAAGTGCTATGGCTGTACCTATTCTGGGTGCTAGAGCAGTACAATGTGGGGGATGTCTTTTTGCAATGGGTGTGAATATTATATGAGGCCCCCATGGCTCAAATTATCATAAATGGATACCGGTCACCTGAATTTCCCATCTTAAGGAGGGCTGTCCTCTATCACCCCTACTATTTGCGTAATCCCTGAGGGGGAATCTGAGTATCCAAGGGATCTAAGTGGGGAAGACATCTCTGTGGCTCAACATGTTTACTGATGATATGCTCCATTTTTTGGGGAATGTGCGCAGAGATGTGGGAAAGGTGATAGAGATAATTGGGTAATTCGGGTCCTTTACAGGCCTGAAAATCAACTTTAGCAAATCAAAGGCCTTGGAATTGGGGAGCACTGTAGGTGTAGTGAGGAGTGATGACTTACCACTGCAGTGGGCCAAACAGCACATTAAATACTTAAGGCTTTACCTCAGTAATAGTTGTAATACCATGTATGAAGCCAACATTACAGACAACATTGAAGATATGAAAGCTATCTACGATCATTGGAAAGACTTGTCCCTGTCATTGATAGGAAGTTCTACCTTAGCCAAAATGGTGCTTATGCCCAAGATTTTACATGTCCTTCAAATGATCCCCCTATGGGTGGGAGCTAGGGAGGAGAAGGTGTTTAAAGTGGTGTTGAAGAAGTTCCTCTGGAAGGGAAGCAGGGCTCTCGTGAGCAACGCTAAACTGCTTAGAGAAGGAGCGAGGTGGTATTGGAGCACCAGACCTTAGACTGTATAATGGGGCAGCAATGCTTTGGTGGATGCATGAAGTTTGTACAGGGGGTGTCCAATAAGTTCTGGAGGGACTGTTAGATAATCTATAGGCTCCCCTATAGGTTTGTCCTGATGCATGGCCTGAAGGTCTGGGAGGGCATAGAGTCTAGTGATGTGGGGATACTGAAAGACTTTAAGAAGTCATGAAAGTAGTGGAGAAGCTTGGAACAGGCACCCCCCCCCCCCCTAGGTATCCCCATATTTACAATTGGTAGGGAATTTGGAGTTTTTCTGGGGGGTGGACCGAAATGTGTTTATGGAGTGGGAACAACACGGATGCTACATTGTAGGTCACTTATATGACAAGAAGCCCCAATGGTATACCTTTGAAGAATTACAAGATAAGTGGGTGCTGCTGGTGGCACATGGATTTTATTTCTGTCAGGCAAGGCATTATTGCTGATCCCTGAAAAAGAACTTACAGTCCTTGCTCCCCTGGTTTAACATGGTATCACAGTGGTATCGGCTATGCAGAGCGGCAAGACAGCAACCCTGGGTGGGGGCATTGACAAGGGCTTGGGCACAGGGCTGGCAGACCCTGGTGGGTGACATCACTACCCCAACCCCCCGGGAAGCGGCAGCTGAACTGCTATTTCAGTGGTATGGCGGGTTTTAAAATGCCCACGCATGTGTGCAGTTCTGGCCTACTGCTCCTGCCCACCCTCTGAGTAAGTTGCATCGGGAGGGGGGAGGGAGGCAAGAGAGGCAGGCTGTGAGTGCGCATGTGCTTGGGTATTTTAAGGCCTGATGCAGCACTGAAGTGACAGTTCAGCAGCTGTCACTTCAGCAGGGGGGGGGGGTGGCATCAGGGCCGGCCCATCCATTGAGCAAGAATGTTTTTTGCACAGGGTCCCACGTTTCAGGGGGCCCCGCACAAAGAATATTCTGCTTTAAAAATAAATTTAATTTTTTTTAAAAAGCTGGCTGCTGCTGCAGCAGAATCAACTGTCCCGCGAGGCCCCTCCTGCCCGGCTGAGCTCTCCCTGCCCAGCTGAGCCTCTCCGCGACGGCTTTCAGATCCGTGAAGGGAGAGTGTCTCCCTGTCTCCCTCGTGGCTCTGTTAAGTCTGCAGGGGCTGATGGGAAATTTCCCATCAGCTCCTGCAGGCTTAACAGAGCCGCGAGGAGACACTCTCCCTTCACGGATCTGAAAGCCATCGCGGAGAGCCTCAGCCGGGCAGGGGGGGGGACCACGGGACAGTTGATACTGCTGCGGCGGCAGCAGCCAGCTTTTTTTTTTTTTTTTTAAATTTTCCCTGGGCTGATGGTGGGGAGGGGGGTTAGGACTGGTAATGGGCTGTGGGCTGATGAGGGGGTTAGGACTGGAAATGGGCTATGGGGGGGGCTAGGACTGGAAATGGGCTGATGGGGGGGTTAGTACTGGAGGTGGGCTGATGGAGTTAGGACTGGTAATGGGCTGTGCACTGATGGGGGGTTAGGACTGGTAATGGGCTATGGGGGTGGCTAAGTCTGGAAATGGGGTGATGGGGGGTTAGGACTGGTAATGGGCTATGGGGGGGCTAGGACTGGAAATGGGCTGATGGGGTTAGGACTGGAAGTGGGCTGATGGGGGGCTAGGACTGGTAATGGGCTATGGGGGGGACTTAAACTGAAAATGGGGTGATGGGGGGTTAGGACTGGAAGTGGGTTGATGGGGGGCTAGGACTGGTAATGGATTGGGGGGTTGCTAGGACTGGAAATGGGCTGAGTGGAAGGGGAGGCTTGAACTGCAAATAGCTGATGGGAACGGGGACTTGGAATGGAAATGGGCTGAGTGGAAGGGGGCTTGAACTGCAAATAGCTGATGGGGAGGGGGGCTTGGAATGAAAATGGGCTGTGAGGGGAGGGAGCTAGGACAGGAAATGGGCTGATGGAGCAGCTAGGATAGTACTGGAAATGGGCTGTTGGGGGAGCTAAGATTGGAAATGGGCTGTGGTGGGGGCTTGGATTGAAATGGACTCATGTAGGGGCTAGAACTGGAAGTAGACTCATGGGGGGCTTGGATTGGATTTGGGCTGAGTGGAGGGGAGCTAGGATTTGACATGGGCTGATGGGCTAGGAAAGGACTAGAAATGGGCTGATGAGGGGCTGGGATTGGAAATGAGCTGATGGAGGGACTCGGATAGGATTGGAAATGGATAGGGAGTTAGGACTGGAAATGGGCTGATGGAGGGCTAGGACTGGAAATGGGCTGATGCAGGGACTAGAAGGGAGCGGATGCTGGGTGAGGCTGGAACTAGAAGGGAGCTGATGTTGAGGAAGGATTAGAATGGGATGGGGCTGGGAGAGTGAAATGGAGAGGGGAAAAATATTTTGTGTGGGAGGGATGAAAAATCTACAATTGGCCGGGTATTGGGAGAGTAAGTGGGGATTGAGGATGGAGGGGTAAAATTTGAGTAGATGAAATAGGAATGAGGAAAGAGTAAAAGGAGAAAGATTAGTATGTTAAAGCAGATGTAGAGAGAGAGAATGGAAATAAACTAGAAGAGAGAAGAAAGGACAAATGGACAGCAGACGATGGAGAGTTAGCAGAAGGCATGAAGAAACCAGAAGAAAGTGGCTGGAGCAATTGCAACTGAAAAAAAATGCACAAAAGGTAGAAAAATATCTCTCTATTTTGAATTTATTAACTGGAATATGTCAGCTCTGGGAAATGTGCATCATTAACGTCTGCGCTTTGTTTAGTACAAGAGGAAATTAATTTATAGTTTTATTTCTACAGTGTTGTTGTACATTCCAAGTTTGGCTTTTGGGGTTCCCAGTTTAATTATTGCCTTCCTGTTTCTAAATTGTGATTCCTTGTTTGGTGATGGTCTATGTTCTGCATTTGTAACTAAGCTGAGGTATTCTGTTTATGTAATTCCTATTTGACATTGCCACTTGTTCTCTTTCCCCAGGAGGTCATGTAATGTTGTTCTCTAAAATGTATTTGTTTAATATTTACAGTGTTGCCTTTTAATAGGTAGGGTATGGTGCTTTGTGAGTCCTGGTAGTGCTGTTACAATACGGCCTGTTTGCTATGGGTTCTAAATGGGCAGTGTTTGTAGTAGTTCCTAATGTGCCTGGCGGTTGGCACTGGATTATAGTAATGTAGAAATCTTTTAGTCTTTCTTTATCCATACATTCATTAAGAGACGCGTTTACTAAAAGTTAGTTTATGGTAATATTATGCAAATATGTATGCAAATAAGGTCACTTATGCAAATGAGGCCCTGCACCGAGTCTCCGCACATGGCCCCGCACCCCCCTTGGGCCGCCCCTGGGTGGCATGGCGGGCTGGATGGAGGCACAGTCTTTTGAGGGTTCGCCAGCACGAAGGGTCTTCCTAGGTAGCAGAAACCCTTGTGCCGCCACTGCTTGGGCAAAGGATGTTGCACAGCAGGTCTCAGAAGTGGGGAAATGGGAAGGTGAATGGTATGCAGAGTGTTGGGGAAAAATGAAAAACCGAGGCATGAGAAATTGGGAGATAGGGGAGGGATGCACCCGAATCATATGTGCATGACTTGAATTGTAAAATCGGTACAAGGAAGGGAACTTTATTAATGATTATAATATGAGATGTAACTGGAGAACTGATGCTATGTTGTACTGTTGTATTGCCCTGTTCTGACTCTATGCTGTTGAAAAATAAAGGTTAAAAAAAACCAGAGAGTGTAGAGAAGATGGAGAGTTAGGTGACTAGCCTAAGATCATGAAGGCTCTTTCTGGGATTTGAACACTGGCTATGTTGTTACTAACCCACTATGCTAGCCATTATGCTATTAAACATCCCCATTCTGGAATACTATTCTGGGGACATCTATGTCAACATCTCTATAGATGCCTATATTGGGCATGTCGACGTTTGTGAAATCATGCATGAACTTGCACGTGCCTGCATCTTTTAGACGTTCTGGCTTTGAGGTCCCAGATTGCACTTGGACGTCCTTTGTCTTCATGCAATTAAAAATGTTTATCAAAACATTTTCTAAACTAATACAGTCACATCTGAAAGACCTCATACCAACTCATCCTTCTGTGGACACTTTCTACATGCTAACCAAAATCCACAAACCCGGAAACCCTAGCAGACCAATCATGTTTGGTACTGACAAACTCACAGAGGAAATATCTGGACTTTAGAAGAGACTCTCAAACCACTAGTACATAGAACACGAAGCTTCATACAAGACACCACAGACTTTTTGAACAAGCATTGACTTGCAGGCACTTAAAAACAAAAAAGGGACATTGAACTACCACCACCTGGCAATCTCCTGGTCACAATGAATGTGGAATCACTATACAGCAATATTCCGCATACATGGACCACCAATACATGCCAGAAACTCTTACAAGTTTGATAGAATTCAGTTTAACCTACAACTACAGCTTCAATAAGGACATCTATCTAAAAATCATGGACATGATTATGAGTACAAGGATGGTCCCCTAATATATCATTTTCTTCGTGACAGAACTGGAAGAGACATTTAAAAAATATATTCAATGAAACCCTTTAAATATTACCAGCACATAGATAACATTTTTATGATTTGGACTAAGAGAGAAGAGTCTCTCAAACAATTTCACAATTCTTTTAAGACATGCAATCCCTCAAACAGATTCAGAATTGATTACTCCACAGAAAACTTCTTGGACATCACAGTTTCCATCAACCATGGCAGTATACAAACATCCATATACAACAAACTAACTGACAGGTGCAACTACCTTCACGCTCCCAGCTTTCACCCTTCATATACAAAAAAGGCATCATACAAAGCCAAGCAACACAATATCACTGCATATGTTCTGACCCAAAAAAGATAAACACCTCCAAATCCTGGCTGAATCCTTCAGACAAAAAGGCTACAGTCCCAAAATCATCTCCAACAAGACTGCCACTTCATTTAAAACACTCAGAGACAGTTTACTAGAATACAGAGAAAAGACAGCCTCAAAGAGGGTCCTTCTTATAGTGACATACCACCCAGCACTGGAAAAACAGAGAAAAAGCATAAAGGACTTACAACCGTGACTCTAGGAAAACAAATTACTGAGAGATATATCCCTTGCTGCACAATATTGGTCTTTAGGCAACCACGGAATCTGAAACAAAAATTAGTGAGAAGTAGATTCCCAATAGAAGCCCAAAAAGATGAGAATGGCACAAGTCTGTGCAATATACCAAGCTACAAATTATGCCAACACATATGACAGGATCCTACAGTTACCCACATGGGAAAACTATTCCTACGCATGATGCTCCTCCAATGTAGTTTATATGATTCAATGCAGGGCTGCTACGTTGGAGACAAGCCAAATGTTAAAGACCAGGACGAATGCTCACAGACATCTAATTATGCAGAACAAAACAGACCCAGATATGAATTCAGCCACTGCAGCCTCTGCTATTGGACATCACTTCACAGGGCCAGAGCACAACATTGATGATTTTATGGTGACGGTCCTGAAAGGAAGATTTAAATCTATCCAGGACCGTAAAACGTTTGAAATAAAGATGATACGATTCTTTGACTCAGACCAGACAGGACTCAATAAGGACATTGGCTTCCTGTCACGTTATAACTATAAAGACAGTATTTACAGCCTGATCACCGACAGGACTTAACAACTACATATACTTTCTGTCACAATATAAACTATAAACATTTACACCCTGGTCACCCTCTGAGGAAGAAGGTCTTATCTTTGAAAGCTAATCTACAATGTATTAAGTTAGTCCAATAAAAAAGTATCACTTTATTTTCCTTTTTGTTTCTTTTTTTTATTTAACTACTATTCAGGAATGAAGGGATAAGCCAAAACTGTCCTCCCATTAACATGAGGAAAATTAGTTTCCCAAACTTAAGATGCAGTTCAGAGGAGTTATTAGCCTGTACTGCTTTCACGCTCGGAAGGAAAAAACATGGAATGTAAGTGAGACACAAGACAAGTGCATCTTCTTCCATCTTTGGATCAGACTTAGCAGAATATACTGACAAAACTCCTGGCCTCTGTCTCTATCTCTGTAATCCAAATGAAAATGACTGATTAGGTCTCTTCCCTCCTCAACATACCATGCAGGCTATCCCAACTGGCTTCCCCCATGGGTCTCCACAAGACCTGGGAAGAAAGAAAGTATTGTAAAATATTACAATTATTCCTACCATGGAAGTCTCTCCCTCCTCCAAGTCAACTGCAGTCAGCGGCAGGAACATGGGCAGGTCCAAATCCTGCTTCCCCACTCTGCTCTGCTGGCTCTCAAAACAGACTCTGTTCCGATTGTGTTAATCCCTCCTTCACCGACCAATGGGAGTATGTGGTAAATTGATTGGCTTTGGATTATTCACAGTCACATCCGTTTGCTCCTGCCAGCCCTTCATGGGGCATCAGGCCACCTCTTCCTCTTAGACTGTGTTGCTGCCACTCAAATTATGCATAATTACACAATTACGCATACACTCATTGATTATGTAGAAAATTATACATGTGCATAAATGCATAATTTCCCAGGGTACACCCAAGTGATCACTAGCAAAATGGTATACCCCTTTAAGTACTCCCACTTGGCATGACCCTTCTAAAAGGGACACTGTCATTTAGTAGAGATCCAGATGAACCCTAAAGATATAATCTGCAAATATAGAGCACTTCCATTCTGTCATCCTAATTATCCTGCATAGGGACTATATATAAATATTACCATGCCATACTGCTTCATACCAGAGAAATAAGTGTATCAGAGGCATGTCAATGATTTTGCATGTACTGAATCAGTTTTCAGTATGTCAGACATAACCTGAATGTCTGTCCTAAGGTGACTAACTGCATTGGAAACTGCTTGAAAAATAGGTTGAATACAAGGAAATGGAGTTCATTCCAAGGAAAGGAGTTGTTACTAGTGGAGTTGCCTAGAAGGACCCTTCACAGGATATAATCCCTTTCTGTTTTTGCCTGTTATTCAGGCATCCCTGTTGTCTTCAACATTTTAGTCCCCTTTGAAATCAAATTTGGTAGTTTGTTCTTGCCAAATAGGCTCACCATATCTGAGGCTTCAGTACCATAATGGTGGGGAACCTCCTCCTCCAAGCGCTCCACACTATCTGAGGTCCACTACCCGTCATCCAGCAAAGACCCCGTCCCTGAGGAAGCAGCCCCAGCCACTAAGAGGTCCACTTCCCCTTTCACCAACCTCCCTTCATTGCTTCACCAGTGGATTTAGGTCGAGGCTGGCCATAGTGTGTAAACTGTACTTTGCAACACTCGATTGTAGCTTCAGCAGAAATATCATGGAGCTGTTCATTGTTCCAGAAATTTGAATAGTGATCCACTATCAACAGGAATTCTTTCCCAGAGAAGTTAAGTAAGTCCAAGCTGTCTGCCAAAGCCATACCAGTCATGTGATGTCATTGTGCCCTTCGGCTGCTCACATGCATATTCTGCTGTTCCTTGTTGCAGGATCTATGCTTGTCTGTTGTATTAATGCTGGCAGTGTGCTGGACCTGTTTTGTAATTCTCAGTTGCAAGTCTCTGTTTTAGTGGCTACATTGTGGCCTTCAAACATATGCAATTTGTGGTAAAATTACCCTCAGAGGGTGGTGATATTTGTTGAATTTGATACTACTGTTCAAGCTGGCAAACTTTATTTGTTGCATTACTAGAATTTGCTTTACAGTATGTTATTCTATTCAAGTATCAATTATTTCTGGTAATTGCCTACCTCTCTCCATCCCCATACAATATTTCTATTCTATTATCTTTGCTTTTTCCAGTGCCAGACTGTCTCCACTACCTTCAGGGAAAGCTTACATGGACATTCCTAGTCATGCCACGAAAGGGTGGTGTCTCTTTGTGCCCATCACATGGGAAGGTTGGTGCCCAGCACTCCTGGCTTAGCACTGGTGACACAGAAGGAGCCCAAGCATCCAACCCTGCCTGTGGAAGTGCATACGTTACATCCTTGTTATGCTGCTGTGGCCACTCATAATGACAGCTGAAATTCACTCTTCTCTGAATATTACTATAGACCTTTTATTTTTTGGGCTGGTTCAGTCTATTTAACCCTCTGATTTTTTTGGTTGGATCATTTTGTCAAGAGACCTGGCTGGGGCAAAATTGGCCACTGGAAATGGGGTCCCCTGGAAGGTAGGCAATAAAAGGTGCAAACCCACAGTGCAGTTCAGAGATGCATCTTATTTTTTTTTTTTATTGAAATTTTTAAACATACTTACAAAATAAAGTACAGGAAATCAAGAAGCCAATGCCATTACAAAAACAAAACAAGGAAATCATCCGTATATAAGAAAACAAAAGAAATGCATCAGTCCTCATATATTTAGCCCACTACAAAGGGGAGAATTTCCAAGGAAATATATAAAGAAAATTTCAGGAACAAAATCCCACTATTAAGACAGCACGAACTTATTTATCCCCACTTCTCCAAACATATATGTGCACTACTGTTTATTATCCAGAAATACCTGCAAATGAGAAGGATCAACAAAGATATATTTAGATCCCTGCAATGTAATTACACATTTGCAAGGATAACGTAAGAAAAAACTTGCTGATAAGGCCAACACCTTAGGCTTCAAAGCTAAAAAAGCCTGTCTCCTAAGTTGTGTGGCCTTACAGACATCAGGAAATATCTGTACTTTAGCACCACAGAACAGAGCAGATGACCTTTTAAAATACAACTTAAACACAGCAGATTTATCATACTCAGATACAAAAGTGACTACTAAGGTAGCCCGAGTTATAATAGTATCCTGAGAATCTTCAAGAAACTTGGTAAGGTCTAAGTTAGCACCTCCCTGGAGAGTATCCATCTCACCAGGTGCGCCAACAGATACCTTCCTCCCTGTCAAATAATAAGAGATGCATCTTAATAAATATTTTGGTATGCCTGCTGGGACAAAATATACCTTTAGCTTTTTTTTAAACATTACAATTTGCGACATAATATGCACTTCATGCAGTAAAGAATTTCATAGTTTAGATGCTTCTACCAACAGCATCCAGTCTCATAATTCATTCAGATGTATGAATCTGAAAGATGGTACATCCAAAGCATGGCAATCTGTGATTGTAGAGTGTGGAAAGAGGTTGATAGATTTTTAGAACAGAAGAGATACTCAGAAGCGCCTCATGATTTAGTGCTTTAAAGACTAGCAGATGGACCTTGAATGCGATTTGCCATTTTATTGGCAACCAGTGTAGGTCATAACATACAGGTGAAATGTGTTCATACCGAGGAGCTCTAGTATTGACATGAGCAGCCGAATTCTGGACTAGCTGAAGCGTTGGAATGATATACGCAGGAAATCCTAAATATAAACTGTTACAGTAATCTAAATGTGAAATGACCAATGGTTGAATGACTGTACAGATTACTTTGCTGCATTGCTATTGGCAATATAAATGTTACCATGGAACATTTACTGTGGCCGTTTCTGCGCATCTTCATATTATTATATTGGTCAAAATCAGCTGATCCATGACCTTTGAAGACCTTTCAAATTTTCCATGGTTTAGTACATTGGCCCCGGGTATCATTTCAAGAGTTTATTAGGACTGTTTCAGTCACTGCCATCTCCTGTCTTGACCAGTCTGTGAAGAGGAGCGTAATTCACAAGCTCAACCTGGGGTTTCTTGCTTGGTGCTGTAGAATACTAACCATGAGGCCATTGATTTGTTCCTAGTTTCATGTATCCCTGGATTTATTGGTTTTCTATGTAATGTATAGTTGGCATTTTTGCTGCTTGTGGAGCAATTACATACTGTCGTGCTCTGCAGCGTAATGGAAAAATATAGTATATCGGAGCGTTCTTCCCATAGAATGCTTAGAGTGAACTGAGAATACAAATAAATTGAGTACAACTATATCCGTTCAGAGAAGATGAATTTCCTGGTTTCAGACAGAAGGTTGCTAGCTTTTGTAAATTGGATTTCTATCACTGAAACATAAGTGCTGTTTCTACAAAGCTTTATACAGAAACTAGCAGTAAAAGGGAGGTTAGATGAGGGCCGGTCTCTGCAAATTTAGATCTGCACAAGGGTCACAACTAGCTGGTGGGCCATCTCTGAGTTGTTTTATCCCCTTTTTTGCTGCTTGCCATCTTTCAACATCTAGTGTTCTTGAAAAATCTTTTCTTTTAAATTCACTCTTCTCTGTTGAAAATACTGATGTGAAGTTCATTGAAATCTGAAAATTTGACAGCTCCGGCTTTCCATGCTCTCATTTAGACACTTGAAAAGCACAACCAACAAGCAAGGCGTATAACAGGGGGCATTTAGGCTTTGGTTTCAGATAAAAGGATCAAGGTTGGTGAAATGTTCCCGCAGAACAGTGTGGCTTCTGTTCTACACAGCAAAATACACTGAACTTGAAACAAAGAAATGTTCAGAGCAGAGTCTGCACGATCTCTGACCCATACATGTGTTTGTATGCCACACTGGAGAACTTCTGCAAGCTAGAAACGAATAGAGAATTCACCTGACATTTCTGTCCCACACTCCCTCCTCCTCTTGCACAGTGCTTTGCTATTGCTAAAGGAAATAATTACTAGAGGAAGTTCAAGGTCAAAGTGAAAAGTCTATAAATGGCATGTCACGCATCTGGAAGAAAGCATTATTTACAGCAAAAATAAGCTTATAGGTAAAATTTTGAATTAAAAATTGTTATAAATAATTTACAGTTACCTAGCACCTTTCATGCAATGTGAAATTTGTTTTTTCACAATTAAAATAGTTTAGAAAAATGCACATGCCTAGCTCTGTGGTGGAACGTCTCTCTACCTGTTTTAGTGTTTAATCCATGTGATAAGAAGAGAGAGAGGAATCATATTAGAACTGCTATCCATTTATAGCTAGGTAAATGGAGACCCACACAGAAGTGTAGTACTTAGGCAATACATACCCAGATTTTCATGCCAGTAAAGTTTTCTGAATCTGCATGAGAGAATCACTGGCAGAGCAGGATTTGAACTGTCTTGATTGGAGAGAGCCATGCTTTCTCCATGGACAAGCAGGATGAGTCAGCCACGCGTGGGTGACGTCATCCGACGGCGCCATGGACAGAATTGCTCCCCAATAGCTCAGAAGAGTTTGAGGCTGTTCTGAGCATATGCCAATCACCCCACCCCGGAAGCCTGTTCTCTCTCTCCCTCAGTCTAATTTTTCCGTCCGTCCATGCGGACGGATCCTTGCTCTCCTCCATTAAAATGGATAATCTTAAACATGCTTCTAATCTCTGCCTATATTTACATCCAGAGCTCTACCTTCAGGAAGAATTGCAATCGGGGACCAAGAATTCCAATCGGGGACCAAGAGGTCTGTGGCCTCCCCTCCGCCGATCGATGCAGTCCGGGACTCACATGCGGCAGTATGGATCGGGGCCCGAAGAGAACTTCTGCCAAAGGGAAATCACATGGAATTATGGTACCGCAGACGAACCTCCACGGTGAGCTCCATGGCACAATGGTGGTATACATGACCCTGCCCGAGAAGCAGTACTCACTTCGACAAGGAGCCAACCAGGGCACGGGATGTGCCGGGAGAAGGCCGTCATCCCCTGCCTCTTCAAGGAGCCAGCCGGGCCCGGGATGTGCCGGGAGAAGGCCTCCATCCCTTGCCCAGCTTATCAAGGAAACACTGGGCACTTCGCATCCTGAAGACTGCCCCACATCGCTGCAGATCCTTGCCGCTCCCGCAAGCTTCCAACATCAGCCAGCAGATGGCGCAGAGGCTCCCTTACTCAACTGCGCCAACCATCTATAAAATCCTGTGATGAGCTTGTCTTGCAGCTGAACCACTCCGGTCCCCCAAGCCAAGCTCACTCGGCCGACGCACCACTGACTCCGCCCACTCATGCTTTGCTGAGTCATCGTCGCGAAGTGTTGATTCATCGGCCTGAAGTGTTGTTTCCCTCTGCACCGAACCAAGCAACCAGTGCAGGAGCCAGACAATTTCTGGCTGCGAAGGTCCACTCTTATGCTAGGCGCCAAACTCGGCGCGAACGGCTATGGCGCCTATACAATTGTAGGAACTGTCCGCACCTGCCCCATGCCAACCTTGTGACAAATTCACAGTGCCCCCTCCTGGTGGGAGGCTGACTGTTTGATGGGAAAGGGAGGCTGCAGGGAAGTCAACCTACTACGGGAACCCTAGGCACTGACCTTACCAAAAAAAAAAAAGCCTCACGCTTCAAGGCTGTCCACATGACTGCAGGCATCAGCCCTCCATGTGCAGGCCACTTGTCTACCTCTCCTGCCTCCTGTGGACAAGGCATCAGGATCCCAAGTTCAGGGATTGGACCCCCAAATGATCAAATCTTACCACATAGCAGCACTGGGTCTCTATATGCTGTTAGGCACAAATAGAGCCAGCAACCATCTGGTTAGCTGGAGAGAAGAAACTTCACCTCATTCTCCCACATGCATGCACATGATGCCCTGGTAAATGAGGGGTAGTCCAAGGACTAGGGAGGTACCCTCCATAACCAAGGGACTAGGGTGCCACCTCCAACAAAGGCTAGACAATCCACCTTCAGTCCCATGGCTTTAAGGATACAGGAAGACCATGGAGTGAGCCTCACAGCAGGGGGCCAAGTGCCCACAAATCTTATTGTACTTCTGCTGGCTCCAGCAGGACTATTCTCCAAGGCAACTCTTTCCCGAGGGCAGTGGCTCCCACCCAACTCTTGGGTGGATCTAGTACCTTCAGCAGCACATTGCGGCTCAGATTCAGTACCTCCAGATGCTTTGGAGAGTGAAACATCGCCAACTACGGCCTTTAACAAGTAAAGGCAAGCGCAGGCAGCCCTATGGCAAGGGCCTCTAGCTGCTGGCTCCCCATGCTTTCCTCAGAAACTGCAAACGCTCCAGGAAACCCAGGCACAGAACTATTCGCTTCACATTGGTGAATTCTCTATTCATGCTCGCTCCTCTACCAGGAGGCTGAAATAAAGCACAAGACCTGAAAGAAGGACTAATGGGCGTTAGAACATTACCCCTGTTGCCACCAGGCAGATGCAGTGGATGACCCAGGGGACAAATTTGCTTGCCCAGCAAAAGCTACCTGCATGGAGCAATGCATAACGGCATAAATGGAAATCCGGTTCATTCACCCACAGACTTGGTCCACCTAAGGGGTCTGAGTCCAGGCTTCATGGTGGTCCTCACAATCTCGGCTCACAATTAGGGCCCTCACAGTTGCAGCCCTCTCCCTCTCTCCAACCAATGCTAATGCCTTCAGTGGAGGGATCCAAGGCAAACAACAAGGTGAATGTGGCCGGTACCCCCCATTCCAGCTTGAGAGCCAGCCCTGAAGCTACCATGTGGAGGCACGGGACATACCCGCCATGGAGGGAAGCTTCATGGAGCAGTGGTAACTCATCTGCAACAAGGAAGTCTGGCCCGACTCCAGACTCTGACTTCACTGTCTCCGGGGACAGGGGATACAGCTATCCCCTGGTTTGCTCGAGATGTCTATCTCCCCCATGGGTCAATCTCACCCTTACCTTGACAATCGTGAATCGAGGGATAGGCAGCTGTGCCCCCACTAGTCCAATGGCCATGTGCTTGAAGCCTGGCTCGAGCCCACCCTCAGCCTATCATCTCTAGGTGAACACTCTCGGGAAGTCCATAGGGCTAATATGGAGCCCCTGGGAAAACTAGTGGATTAGCATGCCAAATATGCCTCTGGGGTTCGTCCACTCGAATCTGGCCTCTCCTGGCAGCACAAGGGCTAGCTCAAACCCCAGCCACACTCTGCATCTGTGACCAGCTTTGGGCCACCCCAGCTATGCTGTATCTGTGAGCGGCCTCAGGACCTGCCCAGGGCTGGGTGTGGAGAAGAGGCCCCCACTCACCACAGAAAACCGGTTTGGTGGTCAGGAAGGTTCCCTGCCCATCAAGGGACCAGAAGTTGCCCTCTGTATAAGAGCATAGCGAATGCCTTACTGGGCCAGCAAACACAGAACATCTTCCAATAGTGGTCACTCTAGTACTGGGCAAGTCTCAATTGGTCCCACTGGCTCCACATAGAAACCCCCAGGTCCAAGCATCACCCTGCTGCAGAACATCCCAGCAAAGTATTCCCCTCTTGTGATGCGGTCACAGACCTATGGCACACTACACACAGTTCACAGGTTCAGGCCCGGCTGTGGCCCTTGCAGGGTGTATCCCTAGGATCTTGGAGCTTGAGTATAATCTGACTCCTAAAGCTGTGCAGGGGTCAACACCCTGGCTTTGGAACCCCTGAGCCTCGGTAGAATACCAAGCCAAGACGAAAGGGAAATATACCATTGCACACCAGGCCACCTATGGCTAACACCCAAGGCGTCCCCACAGCCCTCACCATACAGGACCACAGGTCCACCAAAACAGAAAGACATGCCTAGATTTATTTTATTTACATTCTCTTATATACCGTGCTATTCTGCATCACTGTGGTTTACATTGAACAAACTGAAATTACATTGAACAGGGCATTAGAACTTGGAGATAACTATTTTACAGGGAACATGGGCTATGGAGGGCTAAGTGGCTTGCCCAAGACCACAAAGAGCACCTGTGGGACTAGGAACCCCAGTCCTTCTGGCCCCAGGTTGCTGTCCTCTAGATGGATTTGAACCCCTGACCTTCTGGTGTCGCCAACCCTTGGGAGGCAACACTCCAGCTGTCTCAGCTGTTCAAAACAGGCAAGGCCCCTGAAGGCCATGTCATGGGACTCAATAACCTCATGCACCCTTCCTTCAGGAGTATTGGGGTGTGTTGACTTGTAGCTGTAGCTGTCATGCCCTAATATCACACCAGCACTCCCAGCTTCCTCAGCTGTTTGAAACAGGGGAGACTGGTACAACTTAAGACTATCACCAAGAAACTCCTTCCTTGTACCAACCTAAAGGGCCCCTGAAGGCCCCAACCACTAGGCCACTCCTCCTAGATTCCTTGCCCCAACCACTAGGCCACTCCTCCACTCCTCCTAGATTGCAGCTAGAAGCTGACCTCACATCAGTTTTGCTACCCCGAAGAACGCACAATCTGATTCTCTGAATGCTGAGCTTATCCATGGCCCAGATGCTTCTGGTGGTACAAGGCACAAGTTGTGGCCTATTAAATCATTCCATAGACCGTATCACTGCCTCGGAACCTGGCCCATTGAGTGCACAGGGGCGATATCTACAGAGAGACGTGACCATGGGACGAAGGTCATAATCCCATGCAAGATGGAGCAACAGTCATCCCTTCCAACGGGAGGTTGAATGACAAGGTCCTACTTCAAGGGACCATAGCAGCCAGCATGGAAAATGGGTAAAGGGCTTCCCATATGAAGTAACACTACAACCCGGCATAAGGTCACTTAAAAGGACCACATACACTGGCAAGTAGGACCCTACCATTTATTATCTGATATACCACGTTCCCAAGGGTCAACACAATCTACAGATACCGGAACAGGACCTTGCATGGAGCGTGTTGACATTTCAAGGACCATTCACCGCCACCCAGATTATGGCATTTTCTGTAGTGGAGCAATAACCTAATGGCTAGAATTCTTGCCGGAGAACATAGTCACATAGTAAATGATGACAGATAAAGACCAGTATGGTCCACCTAGTCTGCCCAGTAAGTCACCTACCCTCCATTGCCTCAGAAAAACCTCAATCCTGAGTTAAATGTAAACCTCTTTGACTGAGACAGTATCATAAAAAAAAATCATTGAATGAGTAAATCAACAAGAAACCAAGGTTCAAGTCGCACTGCCAAAACACCCAGGTGGTACTTGGCCACCAGGAGTCTCCCCTGCCTCACTGGCACACACGGCAGAACAGTGCTACCATCTGCTAAAGAGGCAGGCTCGCTGTCTTCCCCAGTCATGGAGGACTAATATCATAACCAACCTGGTACCTTCGTTCATAAGGAAGGAGGATTCAGCCCATCCAGGGAACCATCCCTCCCCCCCTGGCTCAGCTATGGGGAGGAGGTTCGAAACCTCCCACAAAAAGAATAGATCAATTGTTGGATTGCTTATTGATATTCCCCTTTGATTGATATACATCTAGCCGGCACCCGTCAATGTAGGTGCCCTTATAAGGCCCTGGCCCAACATCAGCAATTAAAGAGGGCAGTCAGCTCCACCTGCCACAGCCAGTATCCCCACTATATGATGTGGTCCCCAACATGCGACCTCTGTGACTGCAATGGATCAGTGACACACGAGCTCCGGGCTACAACAGGACCTTTAAGAATCTCCCACTACAGCCACGCAAGTCCAGGGAAGACGAGATAGCTGCATGACGGAGGGGCACTTCCCTTGTCATCAGTGGTCTCCAGTATCCATGACAGAGAGGCACTTCCCTTGTCATCAGTGGTCTCCAGTATTCCAAGGTGGGCGTGATAGAGAAGAGGCGTACTACTATCCACAGCCTTTCCACATAGCCAGTCATACCTCTGGTTGCACTGGTGTCGCCAACCCTTGGGAGGCAACACTCCAGCTGCCTCAGCTGTTCAAAACAGGCAAGGCCCCTGAAGGCCGTGTCATGGGACTCAATGACCTCATGCACCCTTCCTTCAGGAGTATTGGGGTGTGTTGACTTGTAGCTGTAGAAGTCATGCCCTAATATCACGCCAGCACTCCCAGCTTCCTCAGCTGTTTGAAACAGGGGAGACTGGTACAACGTAAGACTATCACCAAGAAACTCCTTCCTTGTACCAACCTGAAGGGCCCCTGAAGGCCCCACACACTAGGCCACGAGCAGCCCTGAGCCACAAGGAGTCAAGCACCACTATGTCATTGGACCAAATAACCTCATGCACCCTTCCTTCAGGAGTATCGGGGTGTGTTGACTTGTAGCTGTAGCAGTCACGCCCTAATAACACGCCACGTGGACATCAACTGAAAACTGCCACCACTATGCCACAGGGGTAATCCTCTCGGCCTTAAGTTCTTACCTTAACAGCTTCATCCAACCACAGCACATTGACGGGCTGTGAAAAAGGAACACAAACTCCTGCGAGAAGCATACCTCACAGCCCTTAGCTAGGAAGTCACCCACATGTGGCTGACTCATCCTGCTTGTCCATGGAGAAAGCGGAGTTACTTACCTGTAACAGTGGTTCTCCGTGGACAGCAGGATAAGTCAGCCACACAAACCCACTCGCCTCCCCTCTAGGATGAACCTGTTCTCTAGGATGCTCCCATCCTCTAGGAGGATCCCGTCCACAGCTAGGGAACAGACTGAGGGAGAGAGGGGACGGGCTTACGGGGTGGGGTGATTGGCACATACTCAGAAGAGCCTCATACTCTTCTGAGCTATTGGAGAGCAATTCCGTCCATGGCGCTATCGGATGACGTCACCCACGTGTGGCTGACTTATCCTGCTGTCCATGAAGAACCCCTGTTACAGGTAAGTAACTCCGCTTTCTCTGCAGAGAAGGAACAATGTGTTAACCTGCTTTGTGGTTGCATTCTTTGCAAGGCATAATTGCCTCAACTAAATGGTTAAAAAGATGTGACTGAAAAGCTATGGAGTTGCCAGTGTATTAAAAAAAAAGAGTAGGGGGCATGCAATGAAGCTACAGGATAAACTATTTAAGACTAATAAGAGAAAATATTTTTTCACTCAACGTATAATCAAACTCTGGAATTTGTTACCGGAGGATGTAGTAAAGGCTGTTAGTGTAGCTGGGTTTAAAAAAGGTTTGGACAAGTTCCTGGAGGAAAGGTCCATAAACTATTATTAAAAAGGGACCCAGGATATCAATGCTTGACCCAATACAAGCATTGTGGAATCTATGTCTTTTAGGGAAACTGCTAGGTACGTATGACCTAGATTGGTCACTGTTAGAAACAGGATACTGGGCTTGATGGACCTTGGTCTGACCCAGTATGACATATCTTATGTTCTTCAAAAAACAAAAAAAAATGCAGTACTTTGTAGTGCATGTTGAGATTTTTGTATTTTATCAAGCCATTCAATTTATTTTAATGTGGCAGGCTTTGGCGGCACTGATTTTACTGGATATCTTGTACTTTCTATTATACTCTCTACAGCGCCAGTGTTGATTCTGTAATTCCATGGGCTCTTAGAGCAAAGGGTGTAGTGGTCCTGTGAAGTGGACCACTGGAAGGCCCTACACAATCCTTCTGTGGACAAGGAACTCTTCTCTGATGGTTTTTAGGATCAGCAGTTTTAGCAAACCCCTTCATAGTTCATGGAAGCTGATTCCCAAGGCAGTGAACTCTGATCACTCCAGGGCTGGTGTTTCCAAATTCCCAAACCAGTAAGGCTCGGAATACAGAGACTAGAGTGTGTCACAACCCCCCCCCCCCCACCCCAAATCTAGCCTCCACACCCATTAAGACCTCTCCTTAATCCACCCATTTAGCCCAGCCCCTAATGCAACCCCACGAATCCCCCTCCACTCTCTATCACACTAAATTAACCCTCTAATCAATTTGGGTGGTGGCAGTGACCTGCGTTGATGAGTTAGTAGTGTCTCTCCATTGCCTCAGGTACAAACTTAGATTGTAAGCCAGTGATTCCCAAATGAGGTCACATTATCAGTGAATGGGGTCAGAGAAACAGAGCTGCTCCCGATCTCTCTGAACCTCCCACTATGGCCTATGCTTAGCACTGGTAATAAGCATGCAATCTGTGGGCTCATGAACGTTTACAAGTCTGCCCCTCCTGTGTAGGATTTATGTTGGACTAATTCTGGTGTCTAATCCAATGCTCACTGCTGCTACTGCCTTTATGCTTTGGATAACTGGGGGAAGAGGAGGAGGAATAAGGAGGGGAGGGGAATGGATAGAAGGTTTGATATTTTGATGTCATCATCAGCTGGGATCACGTGAATTTTTAAGTGTTAAAATGGGGTCATACTGGATAAATGTTTGGGAAGCACTGTTGTAAGCCTTCCGGGGACAGGGAAATAATTACTGTACCTCAATGTAATTTGCCTTGAACCTCTACTGGAAAAAGGCGTGAGTTAAATAGCTAAATAAATAAAAAAATGTATTGACACTCAAACCTAGAAATGCATCCTATTGACTCTCCTTACCCACTAATGAACCCGCAGTCACCCTAAGTACATTAACATACCCCATTGTCTCTCTAACATATTAAAATATTAAAATAAATGTTCCACTGAACATTCCCCACTGTGCCACAACCCACTGACTGCCCCCTTGTATCCCAAATACATGGATTCACCACTGTTCCTTCAACCCATCAGTGCACCCCACTGTGCCCAAGAACCTGAAAATTCCACCCCCCTCCTGCCACATTATATTCATTTTCTGAAGGGCTTTTCAAAAATAAGAAATCCTGTACCTGCTGGCTAGACAGGTATAAGGTAAGCACAGATGTACATTTAATTAGTCTAACCGCAAATTGTTCCTGGGGGAATACTTCAAGTGATTCAGCTACTTGAACAATAACCAAACTACTTGAAGCATTCCATTTGTGTTTAGACTAATTAACTCTAGTCAGCCACTGTAGAAATTTGTATTTGTTCAAAGTCCTCCAGAGAATGATAGTGTGAGTGTGTGTATGTGAGGAGTGTTTTTGAGTTTTTGGACACAGTGTGCTGCAGAGGGGGATAGTGGGGTATCAGTGGTGGTGGTTGAGGGATACCAGGAGTGTTTGTTAGTGGATTAGGCTCACAGGTGGGGTACATTAGTGAATTTAGGGGGTTGATCAGGAATATTAGTGAGGATGGGTCTCAGTGGGTAAATGAGCTGAGTGTGGGGGTGAGGATGGGGGATTAGTGGATGAGTATGCTGAGTGGGAAGGCATCAGGGACAGGATTAAATTGGTGACTTGCCTGAGTGGGCTGCTTTAAGGAGGAGGCTTTGCTGGGTGGGGAGGTTAAAGTTGGGCGTGTTGTAATGCTCACTAGTCTGACTCTGGGGTGCCAGGAAGAATCCTTCTGATTCTCAGGAATCTTGGGCTAGATCAGAAACAATTTTTAATATTTAAAAACAGTAGTAAAGTTAGTGTACTTTTCTTTACTAGTATTTTTAGTACTCCCAAACAATGTGCTACACTTAGGGGTTTGTTTACAAAGCCGCGGTAGCGGCTTCCGCCTGATATCAGAGCTACCGCGGCTTTGTAAACAAGCCCCTTGGTGCATATGTTTACTCTGGATTTAGTGCACTTTTCAGTGTGTCACCTTAACACCTGATGCATTAGGATGACATGAGCTTACTCCATCAGGTGATACACCATTTTTTAATGCAGAGAAAAGTAAACTGTGCACTGAAAATGTATCCACACTTTTGTTGTTGTTGTTGTTAAGTGCCGTCGAGTCAGAATCGACTCATGGCGACCCTCTGGATAGCTATCCTAAATTGTGTTCGGTCTTCAGTCAGGCGGCTCATTGTTGACAGACTGGTACCCGTAGCTGCTGTTATTGTATCGATCCATCTCATTGTTGGCCTTCCTCTTTTGCATTGACCTTCTATCTTGCCAAGCATGATGTCTTTCTCTAATCTCTCTCTTCGCATGATGTGTCCAAAGTATGAAAGTCGAAGTCTTGTCATCTGAGCTTCTAAAGAAAGCTTAGGTTTGATCTCCTCTAGTACCGACTGGTTTGTTCTTTGGGCAGTCCATGGTATACACAGTATTCACCGCCAGCACCATAATTCAAAGGCATCAATTTTCTTCCTGTCTGTCTTTTTCACTGTCCAGCTTTCACATCCATATGATGTTATTGAAAATACCATGGCTTGAACAAGTCGAATCTTTGTATGGAGAGAGACATCTCTGCTCTTGAGAATCTTCTCTAGGTCTTTCATAGCCATTCTGCCAAGAGCAATGCGTCATTTGATTTCTTGACTGCTTGTTGCTTCTTTATTGATAGTTGATCCAAGTAGGTTAAAGTTGTTCACAATTTCAATTTCTTTTCCTTCAACGATGATGAACCTGTTGATTATGCCAGTTGTCATGATCTTTGTCTTCTTTACATTAAGGTGCAGGCCCATTTTGAGACTATGTTCTTTGATTGTGAGAAGCAAATGTTTCAGATCATCTTCACTTTCAGCCAGTAATGTAGTATCATCAGCATAGCGAAGGTTGTTGATGAGTCTTCCACCAATCTTCACACCTCTATTGTCTTCATACAATCCTGCTTCTCTGATGATTTGTTCTGCATATAAATTAAACAGGTAGGGGGAAAGTATGCAGCCTTGTCTTACACCTTTGCTTATTTTAAACCATTCTGTTTCTCCTTGTTCCGTTCGAACTGTTGCTTCTTGATCAATGTACAAATTGTGCAAGAGAACGATCAGGTGTTCTGGTATACCCATGCTTCTTAATGTGGCCCAGAGTTTCTCATGGTTTACACAGTCAAAAGCCTTGCTATAGTCGATAAAGCACAAATAGATATCCTTTGGGTATTCTTTAGTCTTTTCAAGGATCCATCTCACATCCGCAATGATGTCTTTCGTTCCTCGCCCTTTCCTGAACCCTGTTTGCACTTCAGGTAGTTCTTGTTCCAGGTATGGTTGTAGTCTCTTTTGAATAATCTTCAGTAGAATCTTGCTGGCATGTGGGATCAAAGCGATTGTTCGATAATTTCCACAGTCAGTTGGATCACCTTTCTTTAGTATTGGTATAAACACAGATCTTTTCCAGTCAGTTGGCCATGATGTTGTTTTCCATATTTCTTGGCAGAGCCTTGTAAGTATGGTAACAGCTGCATCAGATTGCTGCAATACTTCTATAGGAATGCCATCAATGCCTAGTGCTTTGTTCTTTGATAAGGCTTTCAATGCTGCTTCAACTACTTCTTTCATCACCAATGGTTCCCGATCATAAGGTACAGGTTGAAACGGCTGTTGGTCCACTTGATCTTTATCATATAAAAACTCTGTATATTCCTTCCACCTTTTCTTGATCTTCTCAGCATCATTCAACATAGAACCTTGAGCATCTTGTAATATTCCAATTCGAGGCTGGAACTTTTTCTTTAACTCTCGTAGCATTAGGAAAGCCGATCTTGTTCTTCCTCTAATAGTTTCTGCTTCTATTTCCTTGCATGCGTCGTTGTAGTACTTTTCCTTGTCCTGTCTTGCTGCACGTTGGAAATCTCTGTTGAGTTCTGCGATTGTCTTTCTTTCTCCTCTGGCTTTAGCTTCTCTGCGTTTCTGGGCAATTTTCAGAGTTTCTTCCGTCATCCATTTTGGCTGTTTTTGCTTTTTCATCTTTTGTAGAGACTTCTCGCTTTCTTCCAACACAACCTTCTTGATGTCATTCCATAACTCTTCCGGAGCTCTGTCATTTGTATCTAAAGCAGCAAATCGATTTTGCAGGCAGTCTTTAAATTCCAGTGGTATATTCTCAAGGTCATATTTTGCTGGATTCATGAGTGGTTTGCTCTTTTTCAACTTTAGCTTGAGTTTGCATACTAGTAGTTAATGATCTGTACCACAGTCAGCTCCAGGTTTTGTCTTGGTTGATGTTATAGAGCTTTTCCATCGTTGACTTCCACAGATGTAGTCAATTTGATTTTTATACAATCCATTGGGTGAAGTCCATGTGTACAGTCGCCGCTTGTGTTGCTGGAAGAAGGTGTTTGAGATGAATAGATCATTGGTCTTGCAGAATTCTATCAGTCTTTCTCCAGCTTCATTTCTGTTGCCAAGTCCATATTTTCCAACTACTTTGCCTTCTTCTTTGTTGCCAACCTTTGCATTCCAGTCACCCATGACTATCAGGATAGCCTGTTTGCATGTTCTGTCAATTTCAGCTTGTACTTGTTCATAGAACTCTTCAATTTCATTCTCTTCTGCAGCTGTTGTTGGGGCATATACTTGAATTATAGTTGTGTTGATAGGCAATCTTCGTAGACGAATAGAGATTAAGCGTTCGCTGACTGCATTGTATTTCATTACAGTTCTTGCAAATTTCTTCTTTATTATAAATGCAACACCATTTCTTCTTTGTCTTTCATTTCCAGCATAGTAGACCATGTGATCATCTGATGCAAAGTGCCTGATGCCAGTCCATTTCAGTTCACTGACACCCAACAGATCAAGTTGTACACGTTCAATTTCATTCTTGACGACCTCCAACTTCCCTTGGTTCATACTTCGTGCGTTCCATGTTCCAATGTGTAAGACATCTTTACAGCTTCTGACTTTCATTTCATGCGCAGCTACATCAGCAGTCAGACTTCCCGAGGGCTTTGATCCAACCACATCATAAATGCTGGCTTTACTCTGAAAAGTCTTCAGCTCTTCCCCAGTAGCTAGTTGAGTGCCTTCCGACCCGGGGGTCTCATCTTCATAGCACAATTTGTTTTGTTGTAACTATCCATTGGGTTTTCATGGCAAGATACAGAAGTAGATTGCCGGGCCTTTCTTCCGCGCAGTTTAAGTTTAACTTAAACTGCACACTTTTATTGATATTTTATTGCATCAGTCCCAAAGAAAGAAGGCTCCTGAGCTTCTTTCCACAGACTCCTGCCTGAAGGTGGAAAAAGACACCCTTAGAAGACTTTCCTACAGGAGCTAAAAGGCAGAGGGATATTTTCCCAAGGCAGGAATACATTGTTGCTGTTTTATTGCTCAGCCTGGACCTCTGTTATCTCTTTTTTGAAGAAACAGCATCACCCATTCAACCACACCATAGATTTTTTTGTAAACCGCAGTAAAAGGTCAAGTTTGGGATATCTTTAACTTGGCAGACCTTGCTGGCTGTGTAGGGGGTAATTCTTCACTTTTTGCAACTCTCAGCTTCAAAATATAAGTATAAATAAGAATTTTGCTTTCAACTGCGAAATCAGACTAAGAGCACCATTGAATGTGTTTTTTTTTTAATTTAAAATTTCAATACATTTTCAATAAAAATTAAGAACTCCAGTCTCCCAAATTCAGTACTTATTAAAATGCTGACAATCTGCAACAGATGTGCGACTCCTGAATTTGGGTGTATTGAAGCCTTAATTTTTCATGTTTATATTCAACTCCAGCAAGTAAAATTAATCACCTCCTACAATAAGTTAAAACTTCACACAGCCTTAGTCTGCACATCTCAGAGGCCCTGTAAACCTTGGGAGATAGATTATTAGACTGACTCCCATTTATTATTGTGTTGTACAGGGATTCACTGCAACAGTGCTCGATGGACACGCATGAGTCTGGTTCTCAGAGTAACCACACTATGCAAATTAGTATCACAAGACTACCGCTAGGTTTCTGGGGCACCATTTTGAACTAATGCTGGCCGGATGAAAGCGAGTAGGACTTGTTTCTGTCAAGATTACACTCGACCACTAGGAATAATAAAAGTTGGCCCAGGAAGGCCTTTAGGGAGATGAGGGGGTACTGAATTGGAGCATGGGGTATAAGGGTTTGCTTTCAGCCAGGAAAAATAATGCCAGTTTTGAGATAGCAGCATTAATTTTCCAAGAATAACATGGCTTGCAGAGATTAATGCAAACTCTGTTATTCTGTTTGAATAATAATGAGGTATTTGCATACTTTGCATATCAGTATTATTCATTACCTGGTGCGGTAAAAAATTATGCATTCTAGTAAAATAAGAACATAAGATATGCCATACTGGGTCAGACCAAGGTCCATCAAGCCCAGTATCCTGTTTCCAACAGTGGCCAATCTAGGTCATACGTACCTAGCAGTTTCCCCAAAAAGACACAGGTTCCACAATGCTTGTACTGGATCAAGCATTGATATCTTGGGTCCCTTTTTAATAATAGTTTATGGACCTTTCCTCCAGGAACTTGTCCAAACCTTTTTTAAACCCAGCTACACTAACAGCCTTTACTACATCCTCCGGTAACAAATTCCAGAGTTTGATTACACGTTGAGTGAAAAAATATTTTCTCTTATTAGTCTTAAATAGTTTACCCTGTAGCTTCATTGCATGCCCCCTAGTCTTTCTATATTCTGATAACATAAACAGTCGATCTACGTCTACCCGTTCCACTCCGTTCATTAATTTATAGACTTCTATCATATCTCCCCTCAGCTATCTCTTTTCCAGGTTAAAGAGCCCTAACCTTTTTAGGCTTTCTTCATAGGAGTATCCTTCCATCCCCTTTACCATTGTGGTGGCTTGTCTCTGAACCTTTTCTAATAACGCTATATCCTTTTTAAGATACGGTGACCAGAATTGCACGCAATGTTCAAGGTGCGGTCTCACCATGGAACGATATAGAGGCATTATAATATCCTTTGTTTTATTTTCCATTCCTTTCCTTATGATACCTAGCATTCTATTTGTTTTCTTGGCCGCCGCTGCGCACTGGACGGAGGGTTTTAACATGTTATCCACAATGACGCCTAAATCTTTTTCCTGGGTGGTGGTTCCTAATGTGGAACCTTGCATCGTGTAACCATAGTTTGGGTTGTTCTTCCCTAGGTGCATAACTTTGTACTTGTCCACATTAAATTTCATCTTCCATTTTGATGCCCAGTCTTCCAATTTATCAAGATCCTCTTGCAATTTTCCACAATCCTCATGGGTTTTAACAACTTTAAATAGTTTTGTGTCATCTGCAAATTTGATAACCTCATTCGTTATTCCCTTTTCCAGGTCATTTATGAATATGTCAAAAAAGCAGTGGACTCAGCACAGATCCCTGGGGTACACATCACATTTCACTTTCTCCATTGGGAAAATTGGCCATTTAGCCCTACCCTCTGCTTTCTATCTTTTAGCCAGTTCCTGATCCACAATAGTACACTGCCTCCTATCCCATGACTTTAGTTTTGCCAAAAGTCTCTGATGAGGGACCTTGTCAAAGGCTTTCTGAAAGTCCAAATACACTATATCAACCGACTCACTTTTGTCTACATGTTTATGCACACCTTTAAAAAAACATGACAGATTAGTAAGACAAGACCTTCCTTGTCTAAAGTCATGTTGGCTGTCTCCCATTAAGCCATGACTATCTATCTGTTCAGCAATTTTGTTCTTTATGATGGTTTCTACCATTTTTCCCGGTACTGACGTCAGGCTCACCGGTCTGTAGTTTCCTGGATCACCCCTGGAACCCTTTTTAAAAATTGGTGTTATGTTCGCCATCCTCCAATCTTCAGGTATTACAGATGATTTTAATGATAGTTCACAGATTACTAATAACAGGTCTGCAATCTCATATTTCATTTTTTTCAACACCCTTGGATGTATATCATCTGGTCCAGGTGATTTGCTACTCTTCAGTTTGTAGCTGTAACACACATTTCTGTCCTTTACCATGTGTTATTACCGTAATGCACTTTAATAGCAACCTCTCTATATGCAATCAATTGAAAAATTTGGAAAACCAAATTAAATCCCATAAGAAGCCAAGGCATGCCATAGTGGATCAGAGAAAAGATCCATTAAGCCCAGCATCCTTTCTCCAGCAATGACCAATCACTTCAGCAGGATACCAGATAGTAGGTGTAGGGATGCTTCTAAAAAAAAAAGGTTTACCTCTGTACTATTAATACTGTTCAGGTTTTTAGATATCTCTGTCACATCTCCACTGTCTTCTTATGACTTTTGACTTCTCCCCCTTGCTGCTACTCTGTTATTGCCATTGACAAGTTTTAATTACTTTTTATGTTTGGCACTGTAAAGCTTTAATTACGTTTTATGTTAACCTGTTTTCCTGTACAATGTAATGTTGAAGTTTTAGTCCATATAAACTTCCTTGATCTTTGGAAATGTGATATATAAACCTGTTAAATAAATAAATAAGAGCACAGGTGCTTTGAGTGGTCTTGAACAGTTGGCCTGGGGGAATATGAACTTGCAGCTCTTTTTCTTTTTTTTTATACTATTTTATTCCAATGAATAGGTACGTACAATACCATATCAATGTACAGAGCTCAAGATACAGGTGCCTCCCCCGGTACAATTGTATCAGGCAGGAAGACAAAGCACAATCAAAGAGGCCATTCCCCTTTCCCACCTTCTCATCATCCACCCTCAGAGAGCAGTCTCTGCCTCAAATCTCTGTTTTCAGTTACATAAGTACCCATAGTCCTCAGCATTGGAGAAGAGATAGTAAACACAAAATAATAATCAAATAAATAATAATAATCAAAGCAGATGAACCACATCTAGCAACAAATTCAAACAACCTTTTGCTCAGTGGGATACTTAAAATGCCACTCATTCATTCGGGTTTGGTGTTGATTGAGAGCAACTTGGGGGTTAACTCTTCCCATTTCACCTGGGTCCCCTTGACTCCACTTTAGCCATGGGCTCCAAACATCCTCCCACTCTAGACTCTTGCCTCGTAAATCACAAGTGTCCTTATCGAATTTCATGGCTTCCTCCACTTTGACCCCACCAATCCTCTACCCAAGGACCCTCAGTGTTTTTCCACTTCAAGGCCAGAGCAACACGGGCCATAAGTAGTAATCTGGCACACAAAGAACTCCCTTGCCCATCTATTGAGGAATCACCCTCCTATCCCAAAAGGGGTTCTAAAGTGTTTAGATCCAGGGGAACCCTTGTCTCGCCTCCCATCTCTGCTGCTATTCGGCCCCAGTATGGATGGATTATGGGGCATTCCCACCACATATGGTAGAAGGAACCCCTTCCCCCACATCCCCGTCAGCAACCCTCACTGTCCCATCTACCCACTTTCCTCATTTGCAAAGGGGTCAAATATGTACGATGAAGATTGGAAAAAGATTTAGGCGTCATTGTGGATACCATGTTAAAACCCTCGGCCCAGTGTGCAGCGGCGGCCAAGAGAGCAAATAGAATGCTAGGTATGATAAGGAAAGGAATGGAAAATAAAACAAAAGATATTATAATGCCTCTATATCATTCCATGGTGAGACCGCACCTTGAATATTGTGTGCAATTCTGGTCGCCGTATCTTAAAAAGGATATAGCGATTTTAGAAAAGGTACAGAGAAGAGCCACCAAAATGGTAAAGGGGATGGAAGGATACTCCTATGAAGAAAGGCTAAAAAGGTTAGGGCTCTTTAACCTGGAAAAGAGACGGCTGAGGGGAGATATGATAGAAGTCTATAAATTAATGAACGGAGTGGAACGGGTAAACGTAGATCGATTGTTTACCTTATCAGAATATAGAAAGACTAGGGGACATGCAATGAAGCTACAGGGTAAACTATTTAAGACTAATAAAAGAAAATATTTTTTCACTCAACGTGTAATCAAACTCTGGAATTTGTTACCGGAGGATGTAGTAAAGGCTGTTAGTGTAGCTGGGTTTAAAAAAGGTTTGGACAAGTTCCTGGAGGAAAGGTCCATAAACCATTATTAAGAAGTGACCGAAGATATCAATGCTTGACCCAGTACAAGCATTGTGGAACTTGTGTCTCTTGGGGAAACTGCTAGGTACATATGACCTAGATTGGCCACTGTTGGAAACAGAATACTGGGCTTGATGGACCTTGGTCTGACCCAGTATGGCATATCTTATGTTCTTATGTTCTTATAAGAAGCTGTAATTGTGTTTGTCACCGGGATGTGACCAAAGTCCATTAGTAGACTCCAGCATGGATCCTCTCCCATTCATTTCCTGTCACCTCCCTCCCAAGCCATGTCTGCCACCCCTACACATGGAGAGGGGGTGTCCTGCTATCTTCCTCGAGGAAGCCTCTATACAACTTGGAGAGGAGGCCTCTCTACTGTCCCCCTTTCAACATCACTTCTTGCAACCAAGTAGTCTTCCTCGTCAACTGTTCCCTACCCTACTTCTCATCAAAAAGAATCATTGTTGAAAATATTGATAAAAGAGTACCCGCCTCTCTAATTTCTCTTCTAGATCCTTCTGTGCTATACACTTCCCCTCTCCAGCAACTCTAAAAATCTGGTGATTCCTTTGCGTTTTAAATCACCTAACAACGGGGCAAACTCCAGAATGGAGAAGGGCTGATAATCTCTCAAATATGCCCGTTTGGACATGGGCATCGGAAGGAAACCATGCCATCCACACTGACACCCAAGACTCAGTAAAGGTCCCAAGAAAGGAGTGCCCCTTCAAATTTCCCCCTTCTAGGTCCCAACCCCAATCTCCTGTATCTAACCTCTCAAAAACTAAATGGGGGGATAGCATGTCTCTTTCAACAGCTACCCACAGAGCCTCTGCCAGGCGATCTTGATGGGCCTTCAAAGCCAGTAGCATTGCAACTCTATAATAAATACTCAGTTTTGGTAGTTTCACCCCCCCCCCCCCCGCCCCCCGTTCCTTTATCCTGGAAAGGCAGTCCACTCCTATACGCAATTTCTCCCCCCTCCCCCATGAACCAGAGAAGCTTTCTCTTCCATTTTTTAAGAAACTTCCTGTGGAGAACAATGGGTAGTTGTGAATAGGAAATTAAATTTGGGGGTGATATTCATCTTCAAAGTAGCATTTCTCCCTAGCCAGCTGAAATGTAGTTCGGACCAGCGCTGTAGATCAGTCTCTAACTGCACTGTTAAAGAAGAATAATTAAACCTGTAGAGGTTCTGTGGGTCATGACCTATGTATACCCCCAAGTATTTGAGTTTCTGATCCGCCCAGAGAAAGAGAAAATTTGGAAGCAATCCCTGAGTCAACCAGCCCAGATTTAAAACCTTGGTTTTACTAAGATTGACTTTAAAACTGGAGACCCTAGAGAAGTGTTGGATTTCCACCAGGGAATCCAGTAGGGATTCTTGTGTTCATGACATGAAAATTAGAGTAACATCTGCATACAAAATAATTTTGTGCTCGCTTATCCCAACTTGGATGAGATGTATTTCATGATTCTCTCTAACCTTAGCAGCAAATGCCTCAATTACCATCACAAAAAGCATCAGGGAGAGCGAGCACCCTTGCCTCGTACCTCTCTGTAGCCTAAAAGCCTCGGAGCAGTTCCCATTCACTAGAACCCTGGCTATTGGACCCCAATAACGAGCTTTAATCCTCCAACTGAAGCCTTCCCCCAAGTTGAAGTATTTTAGCATCTTAAAAAGAAAACCCCATTCTAGGCAATCAAAGACTTTTTTCACGTCGTGTGCAACACATAAGGCAGGGCATTCGTGCCCCGTAATAATCTGTAAGAAGTTGACCACCCTGCGTATGTCATCCGAGATTAAACGCCCTTTTATGAAGCCCTTTTGGTCTGGGCAAATCAGTAAAGGGAGAATGTCCTCCAGATGCTTAGCTAACTACTGCATAAATTTGGGGGTTTACCCTCTTTGTGCAGCACTATAAAGTTAGCCTGGGCTATGGAATCAGGAAGAGGGTCGCCTAGAAGTGCACCAGAAAAAATCCTTGCCAATAATGGGGAAAGCTCCTCAGAAAGAACCTGAGAGAATTAGGCTGGGTACTCATCGCCTCACGTGACCTTCACTATAGGCAGGGCACGAATTGCTTCTTTCACTTCTAAGTCACTAATTGCCCACCCCAACCATGCTGCCTCCTCCTCCTCTATATGAGGGAGGGTGAGCGATTCCAGATAATCCGCCATCTCCGTCCCTCATATCTCACATTCAATTGCGTATAATTTCTCATAGAATACTCTAAATTCTGTGCAGATCCCTCGAGTAGAGCAAACCCACACCACTTCCATACCTTCAATCTCCACTAGCAGCTGGGCTGCTCTCTGTATCTTCAGCTGCCAAGTCAAGTTTCCCTGCCTTATTCCCATGCTCCATATACTGTCTTAGTTAATCTAAAGAGGTGTGTAATCCTCTCATGCTCTCTTGTCTAGAGTTGTACACGTACTGCCCAACACTGCCCATTTCTTACTCCAACAGTGCTCCCGTTGAAGTTCCTCTATCCGGAGCAGCAATCGTGCCTTAAGCTTCTCCCTCTCCTGCATCGCCTGAGAAACCCTCTAGATCAACATATCTCTGAGATATGCTTTCCCAGAAATCTCAGATTGGGACCTACATGATCAGAGAATAAAATGGTCAGACAACAAAATTAGAAGAGAATTTTATTTTCAATTTAATTATCGGACTTGGTGCTATCTTTATATTTTATACAGTGCATGGAAATGCATCTCTTTCTGGAGTAATAATAATGGGTGATTTCAATTACCCCAGTATCGACTGGGTCAGTGTCACGTCAGGACATGCTAGGGAGATAAAGTTCCTAGATGAAATAAATGACTGCTTCTTGGAGCAGCTGGTTCATGAACCGACCAGAGGGGAAGCCATATTAGACCTAGTCCTTAGTGGAACACCAGATCTAGTGCAAGAGATAAGGGTGTTGGGGCCACTTGGCAATAGTGATCATAGCATGATCATGTTTGATTTAATTAGTGGAGGAGGAATAGTAAGGAAATCCACAGTACTACCTTTTAACTTTCGAAAGGGAGACTATGATAAATTGAGGAAAACAGTTAAGAAAAAACTAAAAGGAGCAGTTGCGAAGGTTAAAGACGTACATCAAGCTTGGGTGTTGTTGAAAAATACTATCTTGGAAGCCCAGACCAGCTGTATTCCACGCTTTAAGAAAAGTGGAAGGAAGTCCAAAAAACTGCCAGCATGGTTTAAAGGTGAGGTCAGAGAGGCTGTTGCCAAAAAAGCATCTTTCAGGAAATGGAAAAAAGAGCCAAACGACGAAACCTGGAAACAGCACAAGCACTGGCAAGTCAAATGCAAGGCAATGATAAGGCAGGCAAAGAGAGAATTTGAGAAGAAGCTTGCTGCGGAAGCAAAAACGCGAAATAAAGACCTTTTCAAGTACATTCATAGCAAAAAACCTGTGAGAGAGTCAGTTGGTCCATTAGATGATAAAGGGGTTAAAGGAGCACTAAGAGGCGACAAGGCGATAGCGGAGAGACTGAATGAATTCTTTGCTTTGGTCTTTACTGAGGAAGATGTAGGGATGTTACCCATGACTGAAGTGGTATTTAAAGGTGCGGAAGAATTGAAGGAAATATCGATACATCGGGAAGATGTCTTACAACTATTAGATAAACTGAAGAGTAGCAAATCACCTGGGCCGGATGGTATACATCCAAGGGTGTAGAAAGAACTGAAATATGAGATTGCAGACCTGCTATTAGTAATCTGTGAACTATCAATAAATCATCTCTAATACCTGAAGATTGGAGGATCGCCAATGTAACACCAATTTTTAAAAAGGGTTCCAGGGGTGATCCGGGAAACTACAGACCAGTGAGCCTGACGTCAGTACCGGGAAAAATGGTAGAAACCATCATAAAGAATAAAATTACTCAGCATGTAGATAGTCACAACCTAATGGGAGACAGCCAACATGGCTTTAGACAAGGAAGATCTTGTCTTACTAATCTGTTATGTTTTTTTTGAAGGAGTGAATAAACAGGTGGACAAAGGTGAGTCGGTTGATATTGTGTATCTGGACTTTCAGAAAGCCTTTGACAAGGTCCCTCAACAGAGACTTTTGGCAAAACTAAAGAGTCATGGGATAGGAGGTAGTGTACTATTGTGGATCAGGAACTGGTTAAAAGATAGAAATCAGAGGGTAGGGCTAAATGGCAAATTTTCCCAATGGAGAAAGGTGAATAGTGGTGTACCCCAGGGATCTGTGCTGGGTCCGCTGCTTTTTGACATATTCATAAATGACCTGGAAAGTGGAATAACGAGTGAGGTTATCAAATTTGCAGATGACACAAAACTATTTAAAGTTGTTAAAACCCAAGAGGATTGTGAAAAATTGCAAGAGGATCTTGATAAATTGGAAGACTGGGCATCAAAATTTAATGTGGACAAGTGCAAGGTTATGCACCTAGGGAAGAACAACCCAAACTATGGTTACACGATGCAAGGTTCCACATTAGGAACCACCACCCAGGAAAAAGATTTAGGTGTCATTTTGGATACCATGTTAAAACCCTCGGCCCAGTGTGCAGCGGCGGCCAAGAGAGCAAATAGAATGCTAGGTATGATAAGGAAAGGAATGGAAAATAAAACAAAAGATATTATAATGCCTCTATATCGTTCCATGGTGAGACCGCACCTTGAATATTGTGTGCAATTCTGGTCACCGTATCTTAAAAAGGATATAGCGATTTTAGAAAAGGTACAGAGAAGAGCCACCAAAATGGTAAAGGGGATGGAAGGATACTCCTATGAAGAAAGGCTAAAAAGGTTAGGGCTCTTTAACCTGGAAAAGAGACGGCTGAGGGGAGATATGATAGAAGTCTATAAATTAATGAACGGAGTGGAACGGGTAAACGTAGATCTATTGTTTACCTTATCAGAATATAGAAAGACTAGGGGACATGCAATGAAACTACAGGGTAAACTATTTAAGACTAATAAAAGAAAATATTTTTTCACTCAACGTGTAATCAAACTCTGGAATTTGTTACCGGAGGATGTAGTAAAGGCTGTTAGTGTAGCTGGGTTTAAAAAAGGTTTGGACAAGTTCCTGGAGGAAAGGTCCATAAGCCATTATTAAGAAGTGACCGAAGATATCAATGCTTGACCCAGTACAAGCATTGTGGAACTTGTGTCTCTTGGGGAAACTCCTAGGTACATATGACCTAGATTGGCCACTGTTGGAAACAGAATACTGGGCTTGATGGACCTTGGTCTGACCCAGTATGGCATATCTTATGTTCTTATTTCTCTGGCGTTGCATTGTATGCAGAATCTGGCTTCTTGGGGTTGCTGTTTAATTTTTATCTACATATGTTTATTTTTAGGTTATGGTCACTTATTCTATACTTGGTGATGGTCTGTGTTTTGAATGTGTGACCAAGACCAGGTGTTCTGTTAATATGGAGTTTGTATGTAGGGATCTATACTGTAGTAATCTGAAATGTTCAGCTTTTCAAATAAGTGTTTGGATGTTCCAGGGTCCACTGTATTGTTTACAGTGATGCTTTTTTTGTATGGCTCTTTATGCGAGTTTTGGAAGTTGAAGCTGGTATGGTATGGTAAGGTATGGTAGATTTGCTCTATAGATACTCAGTGACTTTCTTATAGGGTTTTGTATTAGTTCACAATATGCCTGGTACTAGATAATGTTTGTTGTTGTTAATGGTGAGACGATCAGAATCAGATATTTTTTTTTTAAGATATTGAGTTCTGTGGGTGAATGTCCTGGATCTGCTCTGCACCCACTTTTAAGGAAGGGGGTTCTGTGAATGTACAATATATTTTCAAAAAGAAAAAGCAAGAACCATAACGCATTTTATAACAACAAAATAAAAATGAGTTATAATTTAGTTTTATAAACTGTGCTGTGGTTCTCGCTCTTTCTTTTAGTTCCTTGGTGTGAAAACATCTTGCATTTCCTCCATATAATCTAATTGGCTTTTTGGTTTGGTTCAGTTCCTAAATGGAGTTTTGAGAAAGCTCCCCCCCCCCCACTATGGGGGAGGGGAGGTGCCATCTCATCCCTCGCTTCAGGCAGCAGTTTGTCTTGAGCCGCCCCTGTATGGTGACCCTCTGGATAGTTGTCCTAAACTTTGTTCGGTCCTCATAGCTGCTGCTATCTTATCGATCCATCTCATTGCTGGCCTTCCTCTTTTGTGTTGATCTTCAACCTTTCCAAGCATGATGTCTTTCTCTAATGATCTTGCACTTCACATAATGTGTCCAGAATATGAAAGTCGAAGTCTTGTCATCAGAGCCTCTAAAGAAAGCTTAGGTTTAATCTCCTCTAGTATTGACTGGTTTGTTCTTTGGGCGGTGGTAGATGCGTGGAATAATCTGGCGAGGCCGCGGGGCAGGGTCCCCCGGCCGAAGATAACCAGGCGCGCGGCCCGGTGCGGGGACCCTGCCCACGTTGAGGAGGGGAGGGCCCTCGCGGGCGCGATTCAAACCTATTGGCTCGCCCCGAGGAGGAGTTGGGGCGAGCCAATGAGCAAGGCAAGGGCAGAGGGGGGGGGTTGTTAAAGGGTGGCGCGCGGCGGCGGCGGTCTCTCTTGGACCGGTAGCAAGGAGAGAGGGACCGTTGTCCGTCGTTCGTGGTCGGCAGCTGTTCCCAGGCCTCACCGGCGTGCAGGACTGAGAGGACCTCAGCTGAACGGGAGGCTTGCGGCGGACAGCCCGTGTGCGGCGCGCAAGTATTAAAAAATAAATACATAAATAAACGGAAGGACGGCGATAGTGGTAGGGGCGCCGCACGGGGAGCGGGCGGCAGACCGCGGGTGCTCGAAGGCCGGCGTGTGGTCGGTGGGGGTAGGAAGGTTAACGAGTCGGGAGCAGTTCGGGCGTCGGGAGCGCGCATGCCGCCACGGAAGGGACGGCAGGCCCGCAGTTCACCGCGTGGTCGTGGTGAACAGGGCCGAGGAATGCGTCCCCAGCAGCCTTCGTCGGCTCAGTCGGGGGGGGGCGGCTAGAGGGGCGTCGGGGAGGAGGTCTGGGCCCAGAGGGGTTGGGGGGGCCCAGGTGCGTGGCGTTAGAGGCTCTGGGGGGGCGCGATCCTCGGGGGGCAAGACTGCAGATGGAAGGAAAAAGAAGAGAGGTGGCAGGGTGGAGAGAGAGCGGTGTGTGGGGCTAGTAGGGGTGGATAATGGGCCCCAGGTACAGAAGGGGATGGGGTTGTGCAGGGGGTAGTAGGGTTGGAAGGTAGGGGTGAGGTGAGCTCTGGGGGGCAGGGAGGGGCTGGGGTATGGGAGGGGGCGGTGGTCAGTGGCAGTGGGGATGGACATGGGCAGGGGGGTTGGGCTGGGGGGGGAGGGCCTTTTTTCCCTGGGTGGGCTTCTCCTTGGTTCGGAGCACAGAGCTGTGGGCAGGTGCCCTTGGGACAGAGAGGGGTGGCGGTGAACATGGGTACTCCCGGGGGCTATGCGCCGTGGGAACACTGGCAAGGGGGAGGCCAAGTCTCCTCACGGGCAGAGTGGCTGTCGGCTTGGCAGCCGGGGGGTTCCCCGGCGGTCCCCTCCCCCCCTCTCCTTCTCTTTTGTTTTCACAGGTCAGATCAACGGTGCCGGTGGCAGTCCAGAGGCCCGAGGGGCGGCGGACGGCGATGACGGAGGATGTTGGAGCTGGCTCCAGAGAACCCCAACGGCGGGAGGACCTCCAAGCGAGCGGGATGGGGGCACAGACAGACGGCGGGGAACGGCGAGTTCAGGACGGATTGCTGCAGGATCTGACGGCCAGCGTCGGAGGTGCTGGGGGTGAGTTGTCTGGGGGCAATGGAGGGGGGTGGGTGGGCCGGACTCGGCAGAAGGGCAGGGAAAGAAGGGGCGGAAGGCTAAGCGTAAGCGACGGCATGTACTGCACCGTCGACACAGTTCGGAGGGTTCTTCGTCGTCCACGGTATCCACATCGTCATCCTCGAGTGTGCCTTCCCGTTCCGGACAGGGCAGCGAGCCGGTGCCTTTGGGAGCGTCGGGCGGAAAGGGCGTTCCTATGACAGTGGCCTTTACGGAGTTGTGGGAGGGGGTTCCGCGGCATTTGAGGCGCAAGATCTGGAAGAGGAGGTATATCGATATATTTCGATTACTCGAGGGGCGGAGGCGGTCCGGTGAGAGTAGGAAAAAGCGGAAGGAAGATGAGAAGGCGGGTCGCGTCAAGAAAGTGTCCCGGAATGTCCTTAATTGGGTGCGATCCTTTTTACGATTAGCGAGTGTTTGGGGGCGGCAGGCGCCGGAGGATTATGGTATGCTTTTGGCATACACGGACTCTATCATCGAAGCGGCGCAGACCCACGGCGGTTTTGCGTGGCTGAATTATGACGAGAAGTTTCGGGACAAGATGGAGGAGGGCAAGGGGCTATCTTGGGGGACGCAGGACATCAACTTGTGGTTAACCCAGATGTCCGTCGGGGTGGGTGGGGGTGGAGGGGCTGGGGGGCGTGGGGTGGGGGGCGGCTTTGGTGGGGCCGGGTGGCCCTTTCGTGCAAACAGTGGTCAAGGGCAGCAGAAGGCAGGTGGGGGAGGGCAAGGAGACATCTGTTGGCGTTTCAACAGGTCCTCGTGCCCTTTCCCGGACTGCAAGTTCCGGCACGCATGCTCGGCCTGCGGGGGGGGGCATTCCGCACTCAAATGTTTCACAAAGGGTGGGGTTCCTGCCCCGGCCACAGCCAACAAGTAACTTTGACTTGGCGGAGTTGGCGCCCTCTCCTCTTTCCCGGGAGGTGATCGGCGACTGGCTGCGTGCATATCCGCGGAGGCGGGAGAGGGAAATGTTAATGCGTGGATTTGGGGAAGGGTTCATTATTCCGGTACAAGGAACCATAGCGGGTAGGGCTGCGCGCAACTCGCCGTCAGTGCGGCGATTGGCAGCGGTGGTTAAGGAGAAATTGGCGGTCGAGTTGCGTTTGGGCAGAATAGCGGGTCCGTTCGTGGAGCCGCCAGTGGAGAATCTAGTGGTTTCCCCATTAGGTGTCATCCCTAAAAAGGAGGCAGGGAAATTTCGTCTAATACATAACCTTTCATTTCCACTGGGAGACTCGGTGAACGATCATATTCCGAAGGAGCTGTGTTCGGTTCGCTATGCGTCCTTTGACGAGGCGGTGGGGTTGGTGAGACGTTGTGGCCCAGGGGCTCGGTTAGCAAAAGTAGATATCGAATCGGCTTTTCGTCTGCTGCCGGTCCATCCGTCTTCGTTTTATTTGCTGGGTTTTTCTTTTGAGGACGAGGTTTATGTGGATAAGTGCATGCCGATGGGATGTTCGGTGTCGTGTGCCTACTTCGAAATGTTTAGCTCCTTTTTGCACTGGAATTTAGTACGGCGTGTGGGGGTTAGGAATGTGGTACACTATCTGGATGATTTTCTGTTTGTAGTGGCGGCTGGTTCTGGGGAGTGTCAACAGTTGATGGACGGTTTTATGAGCATGGCAAGGGCGTGTGGGCTCCCGCTGGCGGACGACAAGACAGAGGGTCCCGCCACGTGTCTTACGTTCTTGGGAGTGGAAATTGACTCGGTGGGTATGGTGGCGCGCCTCCCGATGGACAAAGTCGTCAAGTTGCGGGTCTTGGTAGCGAATGGATTGGCGTCTAGCAAGTTATCTTTGAAGGAACTGCAAATATTGATTGGCTCGTTGAACTTTGCATGCAGGGTCATACCGATGGGCCGGGTGTTTATGCGTCGCTTGGCGGCAGCCACGGCGGGGGTGCGCAAGCCGCATCATCGGATCCGAATGTCGCAGGTCATGAAGGCTGATTTGAAGGTTTGGGATGTTTTTCTGAGGGACTTTAACGGGGTATCGGTTCTGATGGAGGAGGAGGTCTCTAGCGCGGATCTGCAGCTTTATACAGACGCGGCGGGTGGTGGAGGTTTGGGGATTTACTTTGGGGGTGAGTGGTGCGCCGCGCAGTGGCCTCAATCATGGCACGCAGCGGGATGGACTAGTAACATTACGTTCTTGGAGCTGTTCCCGTGGCTGGTCGTCTTGCACTTGTGGCCGGAACGCCTGCGGAACCGGAGAGTGACATGGCGGTGTGACAATGAGGCCGTGGTGGTGATAGTCAACCGGTACACGCCGCGCTGTTCGCTGGTAGCGGGTTTGATGCGGGACATAGTGTTCGAGTGTTTGCGTTTAAATGTTGCGGTAAGGGCACAGCACATTCCAGGTTGCACTAATCGCATTGCCGATGCTCTTTCTCGTTTCAAGTGGGAGTTGTTCCGGACGCTGGCGCCGGAGGCGAGCGAAGAAGGCAGGACGGTGCCAGAGCATTTATGGACGATTGGCCAGCGGAGATGGTTCGACTGTTGAAGGATTCCCTCGCTCCGTCGACTTGGGCGGCATACCAGAAAGGATTTGACGCGGTCCTGGGCTACTTAGAGTCGCACGGGTGGCGGCCAGGAGCCGGGGTGGACAGTTTATTGGGGCGCTATGTGGTGGAGGCGAAGTGCGCTGGCCAGTCCCGGGCATCACTGCGGAGGCGGTTGGCGGGCTTTACCTTCTTTGCCAGAGCGGCAGGCTGGGTGTCAAGGAAGCCGGGATTTTTGGTACAGCGGCTTCTTCGTGGCTGGGATAGAGGGAGCCCGCCTCACCGGGACTCCCGGTTGCCTGTGACACACGAGCTTTTGGCGAGGCTATGCGAGATGCTGCCAAGTGTGGCGGAGTCTCGCTACGAGGCGGTACTGTTTAGGGCAATTTTCTGCTTGGCCTTCTTTGGGGCCTTCCGGGTGGGGAACTGGTGGCCAGCTCGAGCAGGGCGGAGCGGACTGGGGGGCTATGGTTTCAGCACGTGCAGCTTGAAAATGGGCAGCTGAGGGTTAGGCTCGTGAGGTCCAAGACCGATCAATTGGGCAAGGGGTTGTGGGTGGTGCTGAAGGAGGTGGTATCCTTGCCGACTTGCCCGGTGGGGGCCGTGCGGGCATATTTAGCGGGGCGCCCGGTCGCAGATCATTTGTTTTTCCTACACGAAAATGCAAGGTGGGTGACCCGATTCCAGGTGGCAGCGGTACTGCGGTTGGCCATTAGGGGTCTAGGCATGGATCCGACACATTTCGCTCCGCATTCCTTCCGCATTGGAGCGGCGACAAGCGCAGCTGCGGCTGGGCTGTCGGAGGTTGAGATTCAGAGCATTGGGAGATGGCGGTCGCAGGCCTTTAAAGGTTATGTCCGTTTATAAGGGGAATGGGGGGGGGGCCTGTGGCTAACATGTGCTTTCTTTTTCAGATGCTGTGCAGTGCCCGCAACTTTGCTGGATGATCGGGCATTCATTTGTGCATTGGGCGGGGCTGCAGGCAGCTGAACGGCCACTGGGGTCCAATTTGGGTCTTGACCCGGCTGCGGTGTCGCTTCTATGGCTGGGTGAGCGTGGTCTGCGGTGGCCGCAGCTCTTACCTCTGCTTCGACATCATGGCCGAGTGAGAGCCCAACCCGCTGTGATCCTGCTGCATGTGGGAGGAAATGATCTGCATGAATGGACCTGCAAGCAGATCATTCGCGCAGCGAAGCGAGATTTGGCAATAGTGTCTAGGCTGTTTCCACAGGTGACGTTAATGTGGTCAGACATTATTCCAAGGCCTGTTTGCCGGCAGCAACGGCGTTGGTCCCGTGGGTTGGCGAAAGTCAATCGACAAATTGGGAGGTGGGTCAGTCAGCAAGGGGGGTACCAGATTATGCACCCCTGGGTGGATGTGGACTGTGCCGGGCTCTATCGCACGGACGGTGTGCATTTATCACCAGTGGGAGTGGACCTCTTGTTAAATGACTGGCAGGAGGCCTTGGAATGCATAGTCCAGCAGGGGGCTCGATGGTCGCAGCTGAGTGGGGGGGCGGCGTAAAGGCGCAGGTGCGCTATACGCCGGGTGGCGGGATCCCGGAGGTTTCCGGGGTCCGGAGCCTTAAGCTGGAATTGGGGCGGGGGCGGGGGCCCCCAACCCGGATGACCCCTGCCGGTCTTTGCTAGTAATATGGCGAGGCCGGGGAAAGGGGGGGGGTTGGCTTTGCCGCTGGCTCGGCCGCGGCGGGAGTGGAATGAGTTCACCTTGCTAGTAATATGGCGGGTGAGGGCTCATCCTACTCGGGGTTTGTTATATAATGGTTGTATGATTAAACAATGTTGGGAATGTTATAATTTGGTTAATAAAAGCTGCGACCATTTTGAGCCAAGTTATTGTCTGGACTGATTATTGGGTGTGAAAGGGAGAATGGGGAAGGAAGGGTTGGGGAGGGGGAGGGTCAGGGTACCACCGGGTCCGAGCTGCTTTGGTTATGGCGAGGCTGCGGGGCAGGGTCCCCCGGCCGAAGATAACCTGGCGCGCGGCCCGGTGCGGGGACCCTGCCCACGGTTGAGGAGGGGAGGGCCCTCGCGGGCACGATTCAAACCTATTGGCTCGCCCCGAGGAGGAGTTGGGGCGAGCCAATGAGCAAGGCAAGGGCAGAGGGGGGGGGGGTTGTTAAAGGGTGGCGCGCGGCGGCGGCGGTCTCTCTTGGACCGGTAGCAAGGAGAGAGGAACCGTCGTCCCACCCACCCGCCCTTGGTATGGTGGGTTTGTGGTTGGGTTGTCGCAGCTGGTGGGGGGGCGGGATCCCGGAGGTTTCCGGGGTCCGGAGCCTTAAGCTGGAATTGGGGCGGGGGCCCCCAACCCGGATGATCCCTGCCAGTCTTTGCTAGTAATATGGCGAGGCCGGGGAAAGGGGGGGGGGGTTGGCTTTGCCGCTGGCTCGGCCGCGGCGGGAGTGGAATGAGTACACCTTGCTAATAATATGGCGGGTGAGGGCTCATCCTACTCGGGGTTTGTTATATAATGGTTGTATGATTAAACAATGTTGGGAATGTTATAATTTGGTTAATAAAAGCTGCGACCATTTTGAGCCAAGTTATTGTCTGGACTGATTATTGGGTGTGAAAGGGAGAATGGGGAAGGAAGGGTTGGGGAGGGGGAGGGTCAGGGTACCACCGGGTCCGAGCTGCTTTGGTTATCACTGTGGAGGTGGTAGACCCGAGGACAGTATCTGAATTCAAAAAAGTATGGGACAAACACAGAGGATCTCTAAAGGTAAAAGGGAGACTATTGTAGTTGATATGGAAGGGCAGACTAGATAGGCCATGTAGTTTTTTTCTGCCGTAATGTTTCTATGTTTCCATACAGAGTATTCTTTGCCAGCACAATAATTTGAAGGCATTAATTTTTTTCCTGCCTATCATTTTCACTTTACAACTTTCACATCCATATGACGTTATGGAAAATATCATGGCTTGGACAAGTTGAATCTTTGTATGGAGAGATACATCTCTGTTCTTGCAAATCTTATCTAGGTCCAAAGCCATTCTGCCAAGAGCAATGCGTTATCAGATTTCTTGACTGCTTGTCATTTCTTTATAAATTATTGATCCAAGCAGGTTAAAGTTGTCAACAATTTCAATTTCTTCTCCATCAACTTATTGATTTTGCCAGTTGTCAGGATCTTTGTCTTCTTTACGTTAAAGTGCAGGCCCATTTTAAGACTATGTTTCTTGATCTTGAGAGCAAATGTTTCAGATCATTTTCACTATCAGCCAGTATTATGCTATCATCAACATAGTGAAGGTTGTTGATAAATCTTCCACCATTCTTCACACCTTGGTTGTCTTCATACAGTCCTGCTTCTCTGGTGATTTGTTCTGCATACGTATAAATTAAATAGGTAGGGGGAAAGTATGCAGCCTTGTCATACACCTTTGCTGATTTTAAACCATTCTGTTTCTCCTTGTTCCATTCAAACTGTTGCTTCTTGATCAATGTAAAGGTTGTGCATGAAAACGATCAGGTGTTCTGGTATACCTGTGCTTCTTAATGTGGCCCAGAGTTTCTCATGGTTTATACAGTCAAAAGCCTTGCTGTAGTCAATAAAGCACATATAGATATCCTTTTGGTATTCTTTAGTCTTTTCAAGGATCCATCTCACATCTGGTATGATGTCTCTCGTTCCTCGCCCTTTCCTGAACCCTGTTTGCACTACAGGCAGTTCTCGTTCCAGGTATGGTTTTAGTCTCTGCTGAATAATCTTCAGTAGAATCTTGTTGGCATGTGGGATCCGAGCGATAATTTCTACAATCAGTTGTGTCACCTTTCTTTAGTATTGGTATAAACACAGATCTTTTACAGTCAGTTGGCCATGATGTTGTCTTCCAGCTTTCCTGGCAGAGTCTTGTAAGTATGGTAATAGCTGCATCCGATTGCTGTAATATTTCAATGGGAATGCTATCAATGCCTGGTGCTTTGTTCTTTGATAATGCTTTCAATACTGCTTCAACTTCTTCTTTCATCACCAGTGGTTCTGGATCAAAAGGTACAGGTTGAAACGACTGTTGTTCCACTTGATCTTTATGATATAATGACTCTGTATATTCTTTCCACCTCTTCTTGATCTTCTCAGCATCATTCAACATTTTATTTATTTATTTTATTTAACTGTATTCATATCCTGCTTTTCACTGGGTCAAAGATCCTCGAGCATCTTGTAGCATTCCAGTTTGAGGCTGTAATTTTCTCTTTAACTCTCGTAGCTTAGGAAATCCAATCTTCTTCTTCCTCTAATAGTTTCTGATTCTATTTCCTTGCATGCATCATTGTAATATTTCTCCTTGTTTTGTCTTGCTGCACATTGAAAATCTCTGTTGAGTTGAGTGATTGCCTTGCTTTCTCCTCTGGCTTTAGCTTCTCTGTGTTTCTGGACAATTTTCAGAATTTCTTAAATCATCCATTTTGGTCGTTTTTGCTTTTTCACTTTTTTGGACTTTTCAATTTCCTCGAGCACAACTTTCTTGATGTCATCCCATAACTCTTCTGGTATTTTGTCATTTGTATCCAAAGAAGCAAATAAATTTTGCAGACGGTCTTTAAATTCCAGTGATATATTCTCAAGGTCATATTTTGCTACATTCATAAGTGGCTTGCTCTTTTTCAGCTTTAGCTTGAGTTTGCATACTAGTAGTTGGTGTACCACAGTAGGCTCCAAGTTTTGTTTTTGTTGAGGTTATTGAGCTTTTCCAACATTCATCTCCACAGATGTAGTCAATTTGATTTTTGTACCATCCATTAGATGAAGTCCATGTGTATAGTCGTTGCTTGTGTTGCTGGAAGAAGGTGTTTCAAATGAATAGATCATTGGTCTTGCAGAATTTTATGTCTTTCTCCAGCTTCATTTCTGTTGCCAATCCATATTTTCCAACCACTTTGCCTTCTTTTTTGTTGCTAACTTCTACATTCCAGTCACCCATAACTATCAGATATCGTGTTTGCATGTTCTTTCAGTTCCAGTTTGTACTTCTTCAGAGAACTCATCAACTTCATCCTCTTCTGCAGCTGTTGTTGGGGCATATACTTGAATAGTTGTGTTAATGGGCATTCCTCATAGACAAATAGAAATTAAGCATTCACTAATTGCACCATATTTCATTACAGTTCTTGGTAATACTTAAGTTGCATTAAATAAATTTGACTATATAAAAAGTGTATATGGCATTCTTTACATGAAGGCTTTCTTTTACAAACTGTGGAAATATTATATGCATTCTGCCAGGTATTCTCTCATTCATTCTACTTTTCTGTGAAGGTGAATAGAGTATCTGGTGGTAACACCAAAGATAACATTTCATGATATAGTAAAGAAATCACTTGAAGAACTGGAGACAAACTCGGTATATGCAGTGACCTGGTGGCCAGCGAATTTAAGCCCAGCCTTCTACCATATTAATATATTGGGGAGTTGGTGGCTGTCAAAAGAGATGGGTTTACCTTCAAGAGGGATAAGGGAGAAAACCCAAACCTGGAGATTCTTAAGAAGTTTACCATCAGAAGTCTCCATGCCTGCATTATGAACAATAATAGGATGTTTCTTATATATTTTCCTAACTTTTCAATGTCCTGCAAACAGAGTCAGTAATGTCAATAAATTAAGCTGATACCTCTTCAAGGACAGGAAGGGCTGAGGAGAATCTATATTCAACCAGGCTGTTAAATCAAACATTCCAGGCTGCCTAATAAAATAAATTTAGGTCCAGGATATTCATACCCGCCAGACTCAATGGGGCACTGAAGCATACAGAATTTAATGAATAGAGCTTCCTTATTCTGAATATAACCTGCCATCTTGCTATTTAGCGAATTAAACATCTGGGCTGGTATATTATGTGGGATATGTTGAAATAAGTACAAGTGATGTAAAGTAATTGCCTTCAACAGGCTTGCCCATGCAGACCAAAAATAGAAAGACATTCACAAATATCCAAATCAGCTTGCAGCCTGGTGAGAGCAGGAGGGAAATCTGCTTTAAAAAAATATCCCTATATTGAGGTGTAACTTAAATCGCCAGATATCTTATACTCTCTCTTGTTATGATAATGCCCCCCTCCCCCACAAAAGAATCCAAAATATTAACATGAGGTCCTTAAATGCCATAGTTTCTAAATACAATTAAATCAACAAAACATCCTCTTTGATCATGCCAATATTGCAAAACATCTCAGATCAAACATGCACTCATAGACCCATTCTGACTTATAAATAGTCTTATATGCAGATCAGTGTTTCAGGACACGACAAAAGGAACATAAATAAAGCAAAACCTGCTTGAAAACATTTGTAAAAGACTTGCCAGTTAGTGAGAATGTGTGAAACAATAAAAGCAAATTTAAAAAGAACATAAGAAAAAAATACTCTTCTGTCTGAGACTTCCTATTTGGTACAAAAATAACTGAAGTATCCTAACTAAACCCTCCATTGCAACTGAGAGTCAAATGAGCCCCACCCCTTACCAAGATGAATCTTCTACCATAGAGATGAAAACCCAACTTTGAGGCAACTGATATTCCATCCTGCACTAACAATTAACTTCTCTTACCCGCAGCTTGAAAACAAATAACAACAACAGCTCTGAGTGGTAGTATCCTTTGGACTTCTTGGATTTCAGCAGGGAATTTAAGAAACCTTGGTTTACTTACAGTACAAGCAATATAAGTTGTCCCATCCAAAAAAGGCTAAATGCAAAATGACATTTAGCCTTGGACTTTTTAATGCTGCCTGCTCTGAACATTTACATCTATGCACTATCCCTCTTTACCTCTCTCCCCACCACATACTATGCTCTCCTCAAAGCCACAACTTCCCTACTGCCATCAATCAAGACTCCCCCAAAACAAGGCCTTTCCTATCAAGGCTTCTTCTCCCATGCTTTTTGGTATCTCCCTGTCACAACATTCTTGCGTTACCCCCCCCCTCCCTCCCCCCAAATCTTTGCTAGTAAGAGGAAAGTCATCAGCCATTGACCTCCTGAGGATGCCGCCTAGCAATGCTTCACATTTTGTTAAGCTGTGTAAACAGAACCAGTTGTGACCCTTCAATGACTGTAAGGAACACCCCTGTTCTAAATGAACATTGCATGGAATCTCTCTTCTGAACAGCGTGATTAACCAGCTTCCACCAAGAAGACTAGATTTCATCTATTGAACTGCTCTGCATAACAGGTGCTGCACAGTGTTGCCTGTATCTCACAAGACTGCAGTTTGCTAGAATGAGTGGCGACTTAAGCATTCTATAGCACAGATGACCAAATACCTTGATTCAGGAAGTCTTTTAAACTACATTTCCCCGGGTGCAAATTGACTGCTGAAATAAATGCTTCAGGGCAGTGGTCCTCTACGCATTTTTCAGGACACGCCCATCCAGGCAGGTTCTCAGGATTTCTGCAGTGATAAGGATTGGCATACAATGGAAGCAGTGCATGCAAATTGCCCCATGCATATATATTGTGGCTATCCTGAAAACCTGACTGACCGGATGTGTCCTGAGGACTGGGTTGAAAGTCCACTCTTTAAAGAGCTATTGGCTGAGAGGACACAAGTGCTGCACTTCAGCTAAAGAACATCTTGTACAAAGATCCTTACCTTTTCTTCCCTTGTGAAGGTCTCCGAGCTACCCAAGAAGCTACAGTAGACTATCTGATGCGTAAATATATTAGGTAGCAGTGCCTCCTGCATACTGAAAATAGTACATTTTTGCTACATTAAAAGTACTTGGTTGCCCTTAGTAACTAGGAAAAAAGCTAATTTCAAAAAAGTAAAATGAATGAATAGATGCTACCGCCAGCCAGCACTTTCTCAGAACCCAGTTAATTAATCAATTAAAGCTTTTATTTGTCTTTCCCGTTGTTAAAAAGACAGACTATGACAAAATAGTTTTCTTTTTAACTTTCCTCTCAACTTGTTATGCCTTTAAATTTCTCAGAGAGTAGGAGGCTTTTCTCCTTTGATTATTCTAGGAAAACACAATTTGGTACCTCTAATAATTCTAGCTGTAGGGGATGTGAACGGCACATGAGCAATAATTTTATCTTGCGCTGTGCCCCTCTTTACCAAGCTGTCACGGCAAGTTAATAATTTAGATAGAAATGGCTTTGCTACAGCACTCGATCCTATCCATTTTTTAACCTCTGGAGGCAGAGAGTACCGTCCTGGTTTTTGCTCCCTTACAGACAGCTGCATTAAAATGTGCATTATTTGTTTTGGTCTCTTGCTTGCTTTTATACTGAGCTGAATCAGCAGCTTGGTACATAGAACTTGACTTTCTCTAGAAAATAATCCTTGATTTGATTTCTTTACTTATAATAACTTGTAAAAGTCTTCATACCCTAACCTGCACTTTCTCCCAGAACTAGATATGGAAATCCGTTTGGTTTTAGGATTAGAGACCTTTATGCGTGTCTCCAAATCTGACATTGTTTCTCAGTTCCTGTGGGCTTACTCTTGATGAAGAACATGAAGGAACTCATGGAGTGTCTCCTGGTAGAGAGGGAGAGTGCACTGTTGATCTCTTTTATTGTTCTGTTGTTTCCCCACTAACAGAATGTATGAATTTACAACCTGTGGTAACCAACTGGAATATATAACTCAATACTACATTGACAGTACAGATATTCTTGTGGATGGTTAAAGCAATTTCAGGGATAGCATATAATACAGTTTTCTAGGAACTTCAGTATAAGTTTTTAATGATATTCTACTTTTCTCAGAGGAGGGCATTCTGAGGGCACATAAGGACATAAGATATGCCATACTGGGTCAGACCAAGGGTCCATAGAGTCCAATATCCTGTTTCCAACAGTGGCCAATCCAGGTCACAAGTATCTAGCAGGTTCCCAAAAGATACACAGATTCCATGCTTCTTATCCAATGGGAAAGCAGTGGAGTTCCCCAGTCCTCTTTAATAATAGTTTATGGACTTTTCCTCCAGGAATTTGTCCAAACCTCTTTTAAACCAAGCTACATTAATAGCTTCTACTACATCCTCCGGTAATGAAATCAGGAGTTTGATTGTGCATTGAGTGAAAAAATATTTTCTCCAATTAGTCTTAAATGTGCTACATTGTAGCTTCATTGCATGTGCCCTAGACTTTCTACTTTTTGAAGGAATAAACAACCCATCTACTTTTACCTATTCCACTGCGTTCATTATTTTGTAGACCTCTATCATATCTCTTCTCAGCCTTCTCTTTTCCAAGCTGAAGAGCCCTAAGCCTTTAAGCCTTTCTTCGTATGGATATCCTTCCAGCCCCTTTACCATATTTTGTTGCTCTTCTCTGTACCTTTTCTAATTGTGCTATATCCTTTTTAAGATACGGTGACCAGAACTGCACACAATATGCAAAGTGTGGTTGCAGCATGGAGTAATACAGAGACATCATAATATCCTTTGTTTTAGTCTCCGTTCCTTTCCTTATGATTCCTAGCATGCTATTTGCTTTCTTGGCCACCGCTGCGCACTGGGTGGAGGGTTTCAACGTATTATCCATGATGATACCTAAATCCTTTTCCTGAGCAATGGTTCCTAATGTGGAACTCTGCGTCGTGCAACTGTAGTTTGGGTTGTTCTCCTCTAAGTACATAACTTTGCACTTGTCCACATTAAATGTCCTCTGCCATTTGGACGCCCAGTCTCCCAATTTTTCAAGGTCCTCTTGCAATTTTTTACAATCCTCTTGTTTTTTAACAACTTTGAATAATTTAGTGTCATCTACAAATTTGATCACCTCACTAGTTATTCCCATTTCCAGGTCATTTATAAATACTGTATGTTAAAAAGCAGTGGGACCAGCACAGATCCCTGGGGGGTACTCCACTATTCACCTTTCTCCATTGAAAAAATTGGCCATTTAGCCCTACTCTCTGTTTTATATCTTTCAACCTGTTCCTGATCCACAATAGTACACTGCCTCCTATGCCATGGCTTTTTATTTTCCGCAAAAGTCTCTCATGAGGGACTTGTCAAAGGCTTTCTGAAAATCCAGGTACGCTATGTCAATCGGCTCACCTTTATCTACCTGTTTATTCACACCTTCAAGAGATTGGTGAGACAAGACTTCCCTTGGCTTGAAATCTATGTTGGCTGTCTCCCATTAGGCCATGACTATCTACATGTTCAGTAATTTTGTTCTTTATGATGGTTTCTACCATTTTGACCAGTACTGACATCAGACTCACTGGTCTGTAGTTTCACAGATTACCCTTAGAACCATTTTTAAAAATTGGCATTACATTGACCATTCTCCAGTCTTCAGGTATTACAGATGATTTTAATGATAGTTCACAGATTACTAATAATAGTTCTACAATCTCATATTTCTTAGCTCCATTAGATACATGTGAAAAATGTAGGGGAGGGATAGATACATTGGACATGCTTTTTGGGTCTGTCCACTTATTCAAAAATCGGTTACTGGATATTTGGCTGGAGTCTTGTGTCTGTCCTTACCGTTGAATGTGGACTGGATGTTGTTTGATGTGTGTGACCAGAGACTGGGAAGCAATAGGTATGAGGGGCTATCTCTGCATAAGGTGTGGATTTTAGCCCAAAAGTGTAGTTTGGCTAGATGGAGGGAGGTCAGGGCTGGCGCTACCATTAGGTGAACTAGGCAGTTGCCTAGAGCACTGGCCCTCCGGGGCACCTACTGGGTCCTACAGCAGTGGCAATGGCCTAAAACAGCCCCGTGACACTTAACCTAAATGTTAAGCACCCCGGGCTCTCTGCTTCTACCACCTCTGATGCCGACTTCCATTTGTATGGGGTCAGAAGCTCCTTCAATGGGAATTGTTTACTTCAGGGCACTGTCAGACATAAAAGACACTCTTAGAGGAATTTGAATTCTTAGCTCGATTAAATTTGTTTTGAGCAGATGTCTTTTAGCTCACAACGATACCTTTTTGATGTCTCCTTGAGGTTCTTATGGAATGCATGCAAATAATTTTACTGTAGGCTTTGTTGGGGGATGGTCTGGGTAGAATGTGAGCAGAATCATTAAGTGCTGTATAGATTATGACATTTCTTATTCACACAGGTATTTCTATAATATAGGTATTGGCATTTACACCTATTCTTGAGTAGGCATAATGTCCACATCTGGAATGTAGCCGTGGCATGTGCAGGATTTATGCAAGGATTTTATAAAGACAAGCAGCCACCTACATTTATTTATAATAGGCTTAAAATATATGCCTGTCCACCTACTTAACTATGTGCCTTGTTATCATACTACCCTCACAAAACCCTCTCCAACTCCTCCGGTTCTTTGAATCTTTCAGGGAACTGTAGTCATAGGCAGCAGAAAGGGGTAGACCACAGGGGCCATGGCCCCACCAAAATTTTGTCCAACACGGTATCAGCAATTAGAGAGATTTGGGGCAGCACCAGGGACTGGTTTGTTTGATCCTCCAACCAAGAAGGTGCTCTACTGCCCATGTCTGTAGTGTTCACCACTTATGCGTATCTTACCTTACTCTAGTCCCCAGTTTTGTAACGTTCTTCATCTTGATTAGATTGAAAGCTCTGATGAGCAGGGACTTTCTCTTGCATCTATATGTACAGAACTGCCTAGGCCTTGTAGCGCTGTACAAATGATTAGTAGTAGTGAGACAAATCCTAACTCCAACTCTCTGGTTTCACTGAATTCCTCTAATACTTCAGCTTTAGGGAACCTGTAAGGGATCCGTGGTCGTACCCTAATTTCCACTCGTTTAGGAAAGGCTTCTTTCATTTGTCTGTAGGCCGCCTTGGCCCTAGGACCCCCTTCTTTAGAGCCCAGGTACTCTGATCATGAGCCTCAACCATGCTGCAAGAAGGGCAGCAAGATTCTAGTAAGGGGGTAACCCGGGATTCCCTTACGTCCAGCGTGTTCTAAAGTGTTGTAGAAGTATTTTCCAGTGAAGCAGAAATGCTGTGTGTCGTACTGTATGTAAGAGAATCAATGCTTTTTGCATGTGATTCCCAGGAAATTATACTGTGGTTATCTGGGAATTGGAAATAAAAATTTGGAATAAAACAAAATTGGATACTGCTTGGAACAATCAGATTTTCCTAAAGGACTGGAATTCTGGTGTGAATCGGGACTGTATATGTGACAGCAAATTCTAAGTTCAGGAAAACATGTGTATGTTTAAGTGAGGGAAAGAAAGCACAGTGTAACAATGACACTTGCTGCAGTAAAACATTAGCAATAGGCACATAAACAGAATATAGCACCCAGAACAAGAATTCTAGTTTTAAAGGCAAGAAAAGTCTTCCTTCGTGTTTGTGTATTACGAGACACATCCGGGAAAATAGATACTTTGTCTCCACAATATATATTGACTTTTTTCCTGAAATAAGCCTTAAGAATTTGAATTTTATCATCTTCAGAAAGCAGCGTCACTAATAAAGTAGCCCTAGTGGAAATAACATCCTGAGTATCTTCTAAAAAGGCTGTTAAATCAAAACTATCCCGATCCCCAGATACTGCCTCATCTGCTCTCTCAACAGGAAAAGAAACAGATTTTGTAGGAAGATAATAACATTTAACTAATGCTAATGAATCAGCATTTGGGAGGAGAAGGACATCCTTCAGGTATTTCCTAAACAGGATTAATGGAGAGAGTAAACTAATACAAGGAAAATTAAGCACCCTCAGATTCTTGCTCCGAGCCAAATTTGCTAAATTTTCAAGCTTTTGATGCATACAAGACGATCCTTCATGTAAGTAGACTGATATGAATTCTTGCTCTCGGTGCTACATTCTTTTTACGATATCCCTGTAAATGTTTGATATCTTAGGATATGCTAAATTTGTGTTCTTGTCATCTTCAGATCTGGAAAAGTGGTTACTTGAAAAGGAAAAGGCTCAGTGATTTTTCCTTTGCCTTGTCAATTTACTTTAAAATTGTTTGGCAGGCGAAGAGGGGTAGTTTGATTAATAGGCTGGTTTTTGTTACAAGGGACTCCCCTTCAGGGTTTTGTGGTCTCTTGTTTGATTTTTTTCTGTACTTATTATTGATTACATTTTCCCCGATATGTGGGCTAACGTGCTTTTGTTTATTTTTTCTATCTGTGATGTATCATTCATGATCTATTGTATTTCTTTACATTGTTTTTGGCATTGTATAAATTTGAACACTCTTAATAAATATATAATAAAAAAAGCAATAGGCACATAAACAATTTTTCTTTTCTTTTTTTCTATGTAACCCAAGGTTGCCTTTTCTGCCCTGCAGTTGCTTAAAACCTACAGGAGACAAACCCTGGGACACCTTCAGGACACTGGAGACTTTTGGTTCTTATTTGTGTGCTCCTGCCCCTGGAAAATACAGGGTTGAAAGGACTTGTATTTACCAAATCAAACCAAAGACAGAAATAGAATCATTAAATAACATTATTTTCCAAAATAAATCAGCAAATAAGGTAAACTGGAAGAATGTGTAAGTTAAAAGTTTGCACGGCTGGCTGACAACAGAGACCAAGGCAGTTTGTTTAAACCCTGCTAAAGTAGTCATTTTGGTAAGTGAAAGCCATTGATTTCTGAGAATGTTGCACAAGCACAATAACTTCTGTTTGGATCCAGATATAACCCAATCCCATCCAAAACCTTGGGTGCCTTTTCCTGCTAGGAAAAAATCCTACTTATTTAATTTATTATTAGATCTCACCATTTGTTTGTCAGTTTACTTTGGTCTCTGGAAGTTGCAAGGCTCAACCCTTTCCCTTGCCCTTTTTTTTTAAAGTCTGAGTCCAAGACTTAGAAGTCTGGAGGAAAGTTGAAGCCCAACTCGCAGCAGCCTCTTGATGCTTCTTAACCAGAAGCTAGCCAGCATCCTGTTGCTCAGTTGAAAAAAAAATCAGTAGGTTTCAACCAGTCACAGACTAAAAAGTCACTCCAGCCCTTTCTGGCAGTTTAAAAAGTTTGCTTGTTATAATCCACTTTGGGGTTTGGGGTTTGCTGTTAGCAGTCTATGTTGTATGCTCAGGTTTGTAATTCCCAAAGCAGGCAACAAGTATCCATGCCAGAATTTGTGTCCTTAAAGGCAGAAATCTGTGAAGGGGAGGAGGTACATCTTTATTAGTCAGTTTTAAATATACATAAGGGCCGGAGCCTCTATTTTAATGAAGTTGTCACATTTAAATTAGAACCACTGCTTTTTTTAAATTAGTGACCACTGCTTTTTTGGCATTTCTAACTATTGCTGATCTAGGATCAGAAAGCATTATCACTGGACTTGTCAGTTCACCTAAATATTCTTACTCTTATTACAGGGGCAAACGAGTTGAACAACTTGGAGTCAATCTAATTAAGTCCATTTAGAGATTATTTCCAATTCTTTATGCTCAGATAAAGAACTAATGTGGGCTAAGCAGTCAGTGGGTGAATTAGTGTGAGGTAACTACTAGCACGAAGCTACAGTACCTGTCGGCATGCTAGATGCTACCTGCATACCCAAAGGGTTGGGTTATAGTGGAGAATGGACATGTCCTGTGCCTTACAATTAGCACATGGTAACTTACCACACGTGTCGTTGGTGCATATAGTGCAGGTACTGTATATGTACCGCCTTCTTAATAGGAGGCAATAACTACTATTACTACTAAACACTTGTAAAGCGCCACTCACACAGCGCTGCACAACCAAAAATACCAGAGAAAGTCCCTGCTCGTCCGAGTACCCGTGCTATCTGTAACTGTACTTACTATGCATTCAGTACTGTTCTGTGCAGTAACTGTATAGGCAAATGCCATGTATGCTCACAAATGTTAATGCATAGGTTTCACCATACGCTGTGTTAATTTTTGCATCTAACATGCAAGAAGTTTAAAACTTAACTGTACCTTTGTAAAACGACCCCTAAGAGCCTTTGATGTTATGTACTATAGAGCTTGGTTAGTTTACAAGTTTTCTCCTACTTTACTTTGCAGGAAAAAAAGTTACACATTGTCAGTTTTTAGAGGGTAAGGCTTGTATTTACGATGACTGTGGAGCTATTAGCTTCTCGGTTTTCGGTGAAGTATTCGGATAGCATATTTCAGACTGAAACATAATGGATTCCTAACTGCGCAAAACTAACCCATTTGGAAACATTACTCCCAAGAGAAAAGTATTTTCCGTTCTGACCTAGGGCCCCATCCCTCCATGCATCAAACCTGATAAAGCGAACCTTGTCGCATTTGGCACAGGCTGTCTGTGGCAGGGGGATTCTTAACTTTATTTCCCCTTCCCCTTAGCTTGTAATTAATTACCGCTTACTACCCCCCCCCATGGTCAGCAGGCCAGTTTCTACGGCGACAATTGAGAGGGAGACAGAGAGAACATTTTACCTGTAAATTTGTTTTCTTGGAGCTTCTGTATACATTGATCTCTCTCTCTGTTCTTAATGGGCTATTGATTCATACCGCTCTCTGAAGAATTTCTATGGCTTTTCATTTTTTGCTGCTCTTATTTTTAATGGCAAACTTGCCTGCTTGAGGCTATTTTCTATAGAGTTGTTTTTGGTGTCTCACATTTCTGTTCACTGATTGGAATACTTTGCACTTTGGTAACTGGCTGGGGAATGCACAGCAGTAAACAGCTCAGAAGCTCAAAGATGGTAAATTTACTGCTCTGCAATTTATTTGCTCATTGACGGAGGCAGCCTCTGCTCTTGCAGGTTTGCTTTTGGTAATAAAACATCTTCAAAAACCACCACACTTGTTTACTGGCAAAGTACTAAGTCAATACCGGAATCCTTTAGGGACGGAAAATAGGTTTTCATAAAATCACGGTTGTTTTTTTTTGTTTGTTGAAAGTAGACTTGATCGAAGCTAAGTCATTTGAAAAGATGCATCAAACCATTCATTTACCCTGCAGGCCTTACATCTTTTAGAGGTCAAATAGCTAGCAATCCTTTTTTTTTTTTTACAAAGTTTTGCAATCTCAGTTGGGGCCTACTTGACATCAACATTCGGAGAATCATCTCTGATTGGATTCTGCAGGGTGAGAGACACTAACTCTCTGACTGAACTTGCAAGAGTCAGAGAGATTCCAGCTTTGCTATAGGATCTGGTAGGACTCAGAGGTATCAATCCAGTAGGCTCAAATTCAGGACACAGTGATATGCTGGAAGGGGCTCCCAGAGACACTTACAGCAATAACCTCTTGTTAAATGATTTTATTTATATCTCAAAATTAGTTCAAATGATATTTTACTATTTCCTCTTGCACCACCACTTGCAGGATCTCTTGAGTGGTGAAACGTTGTGGCTCTTAGTTCAAAATATGATTTTATTAAGTTTAGATTATGTTAATAGTTTGCAATCAGAATTGTTTGTTGGGGGTTCTAAATGTTAGAGATTATGGTACCCCAAAGTTGTGGGCATTACACCGGTTGCCAGTGTTGTATAGGGGGATTTTTACAATTGTAATATTAGTTTTATGATATTAAGTATGTGAGGGGCCTCACTAAAAGAAGTTTGAAGTTCTCTGGGCTTACAAAAACTGAGTATTAAACATAGAAACATGATAACAGAAAAAGACCACATGGCCTATCTAGTCTGTCCTTCCATATCAACAACTACAACAGTCCACTTTTTACCTTTAGAGATCCTCTGTGTTGGTCCCATGCTTTTTTAAATTCAGTTACTGTCCTCATCTCTACCACCTCCACTGGGAGACTATTCCATGGATCCACTACTCTTTCCGTAAAGAAATATTTCCACATATCACTCCTGAATCTATCTCCCTTCACCCTCATCCCATGTCCCCTCGTAGCAGAACTTGCTTTCAATTGAAAGATGCTCTCTCCCTGAACATTTATGCCACGGAGGTATTTAAACATCTCAATCATATCACCTCTATCCCGCCTTTCCTCTAAGGTGTACATATTAAGATCCTTAAGTCTGTCCTCATATGCTTTATAATGAAGCCCACTAATCATTTTAGTAGCCACCCTCTGCACCGACTCCATCCTGTTCACATCCTTTTGAAGGTGCGGTCTCCAGAATTGCACACTATACTCCAAATGAGGTAGCACCAAAGACTTATTCAGAGGCATTATCACCTCCTTTTTTCTGCTAGCCATTCCTCTCCGTATGCACCCAAGCATCCTTCTAGCTTTTGCCGTCGCCTTTTCTACCTGTTTAGCTACTTTAAGATCATCAGACACAACCATGCCTACGTCCCGCTCCTCTTTAGTGGACAAAAGTACTTCACCTCCTATACTGTATTGCTCCCTTGGATTGCTGCAGCCCATATGCATGACCTTACATTTTTTAACATTAAATCCCAGCTGCCAAATTCTAGACCATTCTTCAAGCTTAGCTAGATCCCTCCTCATGTTATCTACACCTTCCTGGGTGTCTACTCTATTGCAGATTTTGGTATCATCTGCAAAGAGGCAAACCTTACCCGACAGCCCTTCCGCTATATCACTAACAAAGATGTTAAAAAGAATCGGACCAAGGACAGATCCCTGGGGCACACCACTGGTAACATCCTTCTCCTCAGATTGAGCTCCATTTACTTGTACTCTTTGTCGCCTCCCACCCAACCAATTTCTAACCCAAGCAGTAACTTTAGGGTCCATCCCTAGGGTGCTCAGTTTGTTTATAAGTCGCCTGTGAGGAACAGTGTCAAAGGCTTTACTGAAATCTAAATACACCACAGCTAGAGCTCTCCCTCGGTCCAACTCCCTGGTCACCCAGTCAAATAAATCAATCAGATTTGTCTGACAAGACCTGCCTCTGGTGAATCCATGCTGCCTCGGATCCTGTAATCCGCTGGACTCCAGAAACCTCACTATTTTCTCTTTCAGCAGCATTTCCAATAATTATTTTACTCACCACCGAAGTTAAACTAACCGGCCTGTAGTTTTCAACCACATCCTTACTTCCGCTTTTGTGTAAAGGCACCACATGAGCCTCTCTCCAGTCCTTTGGCACCACTCCTGACTCCAACGAGGCATTGAAAAGGTCAGTCAGTGGAGTTGCTAGAATGTCCCCAAGTTCCCTCAGTATTCTAGGGTGTATCCCATCCGGTCCCTTCGCTTTGTCTACTTTAAGTTGAGCTAGTTTCTCACTAACACAGTCTTCTGAAAATTGTTCAAGATGTCCCTCGCTTCTGTTCTTATTTGTTGGTGTTTTCTGAGTTCCTGCTCCTGGTTCTTCATCTGTGACCACAGAACAAAAATATTTGTTAAGCAATTCCGCTGTATCCTTATTAGCTTCTACATATTCCCCCCCTGCACCCTTGAGTCTGACAATATCACTTTTGCCCTTCCTCTTCTCACTAATATATCTGAAAAATGTCTTATCCCCCCATTTTATTGCATTGGCTATTTCCTCCTCCTTTTGAATCTTTGCCTTTTTGACTACTTTGCTAGCTTCTCTAAGTTTTTCCAAATACAGATGCCTGTCTTCCTCTCTCTGTGATCTCTTGTATTTCATGAAGGCCTCCCTCTTTTTCTTCACTTTTTCAGCTACTTCCTTCAAAAACCATAGCGGTCTCCTTTTCCTTTTGCCTTTATTTACCATTGTAACAAAAAGGTTGGTTGCCCTTAAAATATCCCCTTTCAGTTTTGCCCACTGTTTTTCTACATCCCCCAGCTGTTCCCATCCCACTAACGACTCCCTGAGGTATTGGCCCATCTTTGCAATGTTAGTCTTCCTAAAGTCTAAGATCCTCACCTTGGAATGGATTCTAACAGCCCTAGTCCTAATATTGAACCACACCATCTGGTGATCACTGGATGCAAAATGATCTCCCACTACAACATCAGAAACGCTTTCACCATTGGTAAGCACCAAGTCCAGTATGACCCCTTCATGTGTGGGGTCTGTTACCAATTGCCTGAATAGTTCTCCCTGTAGAGAATCCAGGATCTCCTTACTTCTAGATGATACTGCAGCAGGAATGTGCCAATCAATATCTGGCATATTGAAATCTCCTATCAGTAGCACTTCCCCTTTCCTAGCAATGCTGCGTATGTCTTCAATTAACTCTCTGTCCACCTCTTCCTCTTGTGAGGGAGGTCTGTATATCACACCAATGCAAATAGATTTCTCTTTCCCTCTTTCTAGTTTAACCCACAATGCCTCCTCTCTCCCTTTTAAGCTCTGTAATTCCAAAGCTTTAATAGTAGTTTTTACATATAGTGCCACTCCTCTCCCCTTCTTCCTACCCTGTCCTTTCTGAATAAAGTATAGCCAGGTATAGTTACATCCCAATCATGGTTTTCTGTGAACCATGTTTCTGTAACTGCCACTAAATTCAAGTCAGCCACTCCCACCAAAGCTTCAACATCAGGGATCTTATTTCCCATGCTATGGACATTTATACACACTGCTTTCCATATGTTACCCCTGTTACCCATTTCCATAAAGGTATTTAATATATTACCTACCTGGGGGCTTTCTTCACCCATCCCCAACGAATCTAGTTTAAAGCCCTCTTCAATAGATTAGTCAGTCTACTACCGAAGATGCGTTGACCTTTCTTGGACGGATGGATGCCATCTCTGCTCTGCAACCCTTGGAAAAGCATCCCATGGTCTAGGAAACCAAAACGCTCTCTGACACCATCCACGCAGCCATGCATTCATCTCCAGGATGCGAGCCTCTCTGCCTTGGCCTTTACTCTCAACAGGGAGGATTGAAGAGAACACCACCTGTGCACCTAACTGCTTCACCCTCTGTCCCAGAGCCATGAAGTCACTTTTGATACGTTCCGAGGTATACCTGGCAGTATCATTTGTTCCAGCATGGATTAGCAACATTGGGTAATAGTCAGTGGGCTTGATGAGTCTCAGCAAACTCTCCGTAACATCTTGGATTTTGGCACCAGGCAGACAGCATACCTCTCTGGACATCAAGTCTGGTCGGCAGATGGACGCCTCAGTACTCCTCAGAGAGTCTCCAACCACCACTACCCTTCGTTTCCTCCTGGTCACTGATTCTGCAACTTTGGGGTACTTGCACTCTGGTTCTTCCCTTTCCAGGTATGCTTTCACCTCCACTTCCAGGGCTGCATAATGGTTCTTCAATTCAAGGGCTGGAGAAGTAGGATTGGTGATTTTGCAGGCCCTGGTGACTTGTGTCCAACCATCGACATTCTGTTGGCACCCATCTTCTCCTCTGCTGGAGAGCTTGGTTGCTGCAAGAAGCATCTCATCAATGTACTTCTCACTGTCTTGAATGCTCCTCAGCCTCGCCACCTCCTCTCTGAGTTCCTCCACTTGTTTCCTTAGAGCTTCAGCATGCAGGCACCCTGCACATGGAACTGGTAGGACCTCTGTCTGGACCAAGGCAGAAGCTGTAACGGGGGCAACAGCTTTAGCAATATGATTTTTCCCAGCCATTGTTCTGTTCGTGGAGCTTAGGTATCTGTTAAAGTAAAAGAGAGAGATCTACCAAGTACCAGCCGGTTTCCCAGCTGTCCTTTCATAGACAAAGCAGTTAAATCTCTTTAATTATATTCAATATGTGCTGGTCCAATTCTCTGTGATTTGTTAAAGGGGGAGGTGCTCTATAAAGCAAGACTGCTCACTAGAGGTGGGTAGGAGTCGGGGTGGGTAGGGAGGGAACTAACACCTGATTAGGTGTTAGCAGTTTCCAAACCTGAGGAGGTTACTAGAGTTCAGCAACCTACTGTGCTCAACGAAAGTTCCACTAAAGCACCAAAAAGAAAGTAACCTTGCTTTAAAAAATATACAAAAAAACCTTTTAAGAGCGCCCAGTCAGAGAGCTAGCAATGTAATATAATAAAAACAAACAAACAAACAAACCCTCAAATCCTTACTGTTTGTTGATCTGTAGAGCCCTGGTTAGGAAAGTCTCAACAGGGCAGGGCACTGGAGCCTTTTATGCAGGCCTCAGCTGCTCTCAGGAAATCAGGCCCACTAACTCCTGATTAGGTGTTAGCAGTTTCTAAACCTGAGGAGGTTACTAGAGTTCAGCAACCTACTGTGCTCAAGGAAAGTTCCACTAAAGCACCAAAAAGAAAGTAACCTTGCTTTAAAAAATATACAAAAAACCCTTTTAAGAGCTCCCAGTCAGAGAGCTAGCAATGTAATATAATAAAAACAAACAAACAAACCCTCAAATCCTTACTGTTTGTTGATCTGTAGAGCCCTGGTTAGGAAAGCCTCAACAGGGCAGGGCACTGGAGCCTTTTATGCAGGCCTTAGCTGCTCTCAGGAAATCAGGCCCACTAACTCCTGATTAGGTGTTAGCAGTTTCTAAACCTGAGGAGGTTACTAGAGTTCAGCAACCTACTGTGCTCAAGGAAAGTTCCAATAAAGCACCAAAAAGAAAGCAACCTTGCTTTAAAAAATATACAAAAAACCCTTTTAAACGGTGCTGGCGACGAATACTGTGTCTCCCATGGACTACCCGAAGAACAAACCGGTCAGTACTAGCGGAGATCAAACCTACGCTTTCCTTAGAAGCTCAGATGACAAGACTTTGACTTTCATACTTTGGACACATCATTGCTTACAACCTCCCCTATGTACATCCCTTCCCCAGAAATTTTATTGTACCCAAGTTAAAGTTGAGGTTAAATTGTATTGTTACAATGTAAACAACTGAGTTCAATGTAAACCACCTTGGTTTAAGGAAAAGGTGGTATATAAATACTCTTAAATAAATAAAAATAAAAATCATGTGAAGAGGGAGATCATTAGAGAAAGACATCATGCTTGGCAAGGTAGAAGGTCAACGCAAAAGAAGAAGGCAGGCAATGAGATGGATCGATACAATAACAGCAGCTACGGGTGCCACTCTGTCAACAATGAACTGCCTGACTGAAGACTGAACACAGTTTAGGACAACTATTCACAGGGTCGCCATGAATCGATACCGACTCGATGGCACTTAACAACAACAACAACAACAACTGTACCAAATTCTGGAGGTTTCTTTTCCAGGTTGGAGTAAAACCAGAAACAAGCAATGTTGTTGCTATAGGACTAAAGCAAATCCTGCAGGCAGCAAAACCTGGACTGGATTCATTTAGACCATATCAGTGGAACTCACAGGAAGTTGCTTGACTCAGTCTGCAGCAGCCAGCAGTGTCAGGGTTAACCTCCGCATGCTGTTAGAATTATGGAATGCTTCTCATAAAGCTAGAGTGATAGAGAAACAAAGACATTATGTGAAGAGGGGATGGGGAACTGTCCCTCAGCAGCCATGAGAGCAGTCCTTTATTCCCTAGAACTGAAGCAAGAAGGAGAATTCCCAAAGGGAAAGGGGAGTTGGATCGCCACAGAGTTTCATTGATAGAAGGCATTTGCCTACACAGCAGACAAAGGCTCCTCTGGGGCCAGATGCAGCTACTGCAGAGCTGAGGTAGCCTGACTGAGAGTAAGGACAGAACATGGGACACCCAAAGGGAATAATCCCTACAGACACAGGCAACCAGCACAGGAAGAAGCATATGAGCTGAAATGGCAAAGAGAAGTAGTTCCGGAGGCTAGCTAGCCTAAGGACTTCAAACTACCACATTCCCCCTCCCTTCAAAGTCCCCCACCCCTTTTTTCTCTCCAACCCACCTCCCCACAACTGTGTATAGTACATTGTAAATAGCACACGCTGTATATATTGCATGTATTGATTAAACTCTACAGGTCCTCCCCCTCACAAACACTTCTACTCAACCACTGCCTGCCGACACCCCCACCTTGCCACAAATCTAAATCATTTGATGTGAAAGCTGTCTTGATTTTAGGATAAGGCGGGATACAAATCCATTTAAATAAAATAAATAAATAAAACTAAGCAGGGCTCTGAAAATAATTTTTTGTTTGGGTTTTTTTGTTAACAAAGAGCACATAAAGCCAGTGTGGTTGTGAAACTTTCCTACCCCAAGTTAAACCTTTATTTTCCCTTACAATACTCGGAGAACTGCACAGCGGAGAACAAAAACTCATCGTCCTAACAGTGGCCACCAGCTAAACCATGTGCACATCCTGCATAGAGGTTTTGGTTTTCTGAATAGTTTCAGGCATTTTGGCTATCAGCTCCTCTGTCTGTTTCTTTCAGTAATTGGGCCAAGGACTGCAAGCATGTGAAGGAGTAGCCTAATGGTTAGAGCAACAAGCTGAGCAGCAGCGTAGTCAGCTTCAAATCCTACTGTTGCTCCTTGTGATCTTGGACAAGTCAAGTAACCCTCCATTGCCTCAGGTACATATTGTAAGCTCTCTGAGGATAGAAAAATACCTACTCTGCCTGAATATAACTTTCCTTGACCTTATGAGAAAAGCTACTTACTGGCCAGGGTTTGATTTTGTTTGAACTTACATTGAATGCTGTGTATTAATGTCTGTCTAATATTTAGTGCAATATTTTTTTCCTATAAATACTATTACATGCCATCCTATATAGTACACAGGGCTGGCCCGACCATTGTGCAGGAATGTTGCCCACACATGGCCCCACACCTCAGGGGGGTCCCTGACCAGCTGCAAAGGGAGCCGGGGAGGCCCGAAGTCCAGGCTTACCTCTGAACAGCCGCAGGAGTAAAGAGCGGCATTTGCCTTCTCTCCCTCGGCTGTGATAAAAAGGAGCCCACGGGCACTCAGTGTGCTTACCATCCCGCCCTGTTTGACCTCCCGGCACTCACTGCGCCAGCAGGCTCCTTTTTATCACAGCCGAGGGAGAGAAGGCAAACACTGCTCTTTACTCCCACAGCTGTTCAGAGGTGAGTGAGGGCTTTGGGCTTCCCCAGCTCCCTCTGAAGCTGATCAGGTGCGGGGCCCCTTTTGGTGTGTGGCTGGGGGTGGGACTGGGAGCTAGAATGGAAATGGGGGGACTGGAGCTAGAACAGAATGGGGGGACTGTGGGCTAGAATGAGAATGGGAATTGGGAGCTAGAATGGAATGGGGGAGACTAGGAGCTGGAACAGGAAGGGGGGCAGGACTGGAAACGGGCGGATATTGGGGGATGGGAGACTGGGACTTGAAGGGAGCTGATGCTGGGAGGATCTAGAAGAGAACTTATACTGGGAGGTTAGGAGTGGAAATAGGCTGTGGATGGGGGACTGGGACTAGAAGAGAGCTGATGCTGGGAGAGACTGGAGGAGGACTGATACTGGGGGGTTAGGACTGGAAATGGCCTGGGGATGGGGGATGGGGGACTGGGACTGGAAGGGAACTGATTCTGGGAGGAACTGGAGGAGGACTGATACTGGTAAGCAAAGGACTTACAGTATAGGAACCAAACTAGTTAAGGTTTAGGTATATGGGCCATAATGCTCTGTGAACAGGAGAGTCTTTAATTTGCATCAAAACTTGGGAATTGTGTTGGATGAGCATATTTCAGTCTGTAGGGAGTTCCATTCTGCAGGTGAATATAGAGAGAAGGCCCTTTTTGATGTGGACTGGTTGCATTTGTGTATGTTTAGGAGATCCTGAGAATTTTTTCTTCTGCTTCTGTTCTCTGGTAGTTCTTGAAGTAGTGTTTGTAAGATGTCTGCTGATGAGTTGTGGAGTATCTTGAATGTAGTGAGCTGAACCTTGTATCTGATGCAAGAGGGTATTGGGAGCCAGTGAAGCTTGGCTAGAGTTGGGGTAATGTGGTCTCTTCGTGGAATGTTAGATATGAGTCTGGCTGCTGCATTCTGTGCTGCTTGTAATAGGTGGTTATAGGATAGTGGAAGTCCATGGTATATTATGTTGCAATAGTCCCATATAGGGGTTTGAATTGCCTGGCATAAATCTTTGAAGTCTAATTGGTCTAGCAAAGGGTGCAGTCGATGAATAGTTCTCATCTTGTGGTATGGTGATTTGACTACTTGCTTGATATGTGGTTGGAAGGATAGTTCTGGTCTAGTGTTATTCCCAGGTATTTGACTTATTTCTTTACTGTGAGAACTGCATCATGTAGTCTTAGGGTGGGTGGAGGGATGAATGTAGTACATTTTGTTATATGGAGGACTTTGGTTTTATTGTGATTGATGATTAGGTTGTTGTTTTCTGACAACCAGTTGGACATTGCTTCATAGCATCTTTCTAGGAGTGTATATACTGGGTTGTCAGTAGAAAATGTTGTGTACATTAACATGTCATCAGCAGAAAGATGATAAAATATTTTGTATTTTTGAATAATGATGCATAATGGCTGCATCATGATGTTAAACCGAAGAGATGAGAGTGAGGATCCCTGTGGAAGGCCTTGTGTTGCTCATAGCTCTTAGAGGTGACCGGTCCTACCTTGACTTGCTGATGACGGTGTTGGAGATAGAAGTGAAACCACTTGAGTGTTTTATTTCTTAGTCCTATTTCTTGTAGATGTGACAGAAGGGAGTGGTGGATTATGGAGTCAAATGCAGCAGAGATGTCCAAGAATAAGAGCATATCCTTGTGTTATTTTCTCAGTGCCCTTTGTGAGGTGGTCTAGAAGTGAGGTAAGAGGTGACTCAACTCCATGGTGGAGTCTAAAACCGTGCTGTTGAGGATCAAGAGGGGCAGGATGGTTGTTATAGTCTTGTAGTTGTAGCCTTTTCCACAATTTTGGCAATAAACAGAATACTTGAAATGGGCCTGTATGAGGTAGGTAATTTTGGGTCAAGTGTAGGGCTTTTTAGTATTGGTCTGATGAAGACACATTTACAGTCTGCATGCATGTGTCCTTGGTTTAGTGAGGATCATACTATCCTTAAGAGGGTTGGGGATAATTAATGTTTTGTGAGCTTGATCCCTTAGGAGCCTTAAAACATGACTCCTGGCTCTAGAACCTCTTTCCCATTGCTTTGTGTGCATTATTTAATTGACTATTTCTGTTGCATTCCTCTTTAAGACCAATTTCATAGAGCTTACAGTGCAGACTCTGTACTGTTGTAATTACTCTCTAGACTGTTTTTGTTTCATAAACTATATATTGCTTGAGAGGCTCAGCCTCCAAAATTGGATGTAGAACTCCAGATAGGGTCTTACCAATGACTTGTACAGAGGCATTTTCACCTCTTTTCTAATGTTTTTATTTGTCCCTAGGCACCTTAGCTCTCCTTTCACTCTAGCCAGTACCTTATCACTCTTTACTGACCTTGAGAGTATCGTCTATCATTACCTCAGTATCTCATGCCTATTTGGTGCACATCAGTATTTCACTCAGTCTTGAATCCTTTAATACACAGCCTATATAGCAGTGCCAGCTAAGGTGACTGAAATCTCTGCCAGCAGGACTTTCTGGCTAAAGGAGCGATAGCTTAACTTTTCTTCTAAGGCATTCTTAGTGGGGTTGCATTTTCAATGTAAACATCTATTTGCCTCACTTCTAGGTAAGTCCATAAAAGATCTAACAAAGGGTAAGAAGACTTCCTTTTAGATGAATGTGCGAGGTCATTGGCACCATTATGGCAGTCAGTACTAACAGAGTCCAAAGAAGCACTCATACTTGCAAAGATCAAATCACAAGAGCAGGAGCAAGGTAGAAAAACACTAACCCACCAATGTGAAATGTATGCAGTATAAAACTGTATTTGTCCTTTTTAGTATATTCCACCCTACATGGCCATGTTTCGGCATGAGCCATGCCAGAACATGGCCGTGTTCCTGATGAAAATATAAATAAATTAATATGTATGTAAGATGAACATATATATAAAAGTAAAGAACAATAAAACTTTCATATATTTGTTTAAACGATATATATCCATAAAAATATAAAAACGTCAATATATATATGTAAAAAGATTATTATCCATATACAAATAGAACATGCTGTTAAGACCATAAAAAATCTAACAATATAAATAATAATATTAAGAATAACTTAAAAAGATAAATAGCACAAATTAAAAACATAAATATGCATCTTGCCATAATGTAATAAGGGAGTAGGAGGAGGGGAAGGGGGAAGAGGGAAGGAAAAATGAGGGAAGAGAGAGAGAAAGGGAAGGGGGACTAGCAGTAGAGACTGTGAGTAGGATCCAGCCAATTGGAAGGCTGTGGGGATGGAGAAATGGAAGGCTGCTCTAGTCTCACGAAGGGAAGGAGTGAGCTGGGGGAAATTTCTGTGCTATAGAAATTAAGTTTCTGCATCTAGTGGTAGATGGAAGAGAAATGAAAACACCCTCCCCCCTCAAAAAAAAGGCCATTCCTTATCATTCCTCCAGTCCAGTCCAGATCTGTGGGTAGTCGCCCCTCACCAGCAGCTTGGAGACTGAGCATGTCATACTTTCTGACCTCACTATAGGTAGATAGCTGGAACCTCCCACCAGCCTCCAGTTTTCAAGCAGCTGGTAAGACATGATCCCAGGACAAGGACTCACTAAAGGGACAACTAAGAAGTTGACAGAATTTAAAAAAAAGAGAAAATTAGGTGGTGGAGAGCTGGCACAAAGTGGAAATAAAGCAGTGCAGTGCATTTGGCTGCAAGTAAAACGTATTGAAAATTAAAAACAAAAAAAAATAAAATAAAAGGGAAAACAAGGTCAGACGCTGCTGGGCAGGCAGTAAGACCTTGTTGGGCTAAAAACATTGGCTGTGCCTTCATTTCTAGCAGTTCAGCAGCTCCCGAATCCTTTGAGGGGTGAGGAGCCACCGACAGACGCAGGACCTATTAGAATTGGCACATACCTGCACCCCTACACTGCCAGTGCTATTCTGGCCAGCCAAGCAGCAGTTTGGGAGCAGATTGCGGATGTGAGTAAAGGGTATTCCTGCTTGGGCAGCACAGTGAAAGCAGTCTTTCTGGTGAGTGGCAGAGTTTGGGAGGCTGCAGCAGGCTTCTGGGATGATGCGGCTGAGGATGGCTTCTGTCTTGGGTCCCCTACGCCCTCAACATCTACGGATTCATTAGCAGATGCACTCCCAAGTGAGTTTTCACCCATTTGTCCTCCTCATGCACAAGACCTTTTGTCTGAAACAATGGGGGGAGGATGGCCCGGGGGGCTTCCAGAAGCAAGCTAGGAAGTGTGGTTTCGTGGGGTCAGCCAATCATGGACCTGATGGCAACCTTCCAGAGCTCCAAAGCGGATCAGTTTTACAGCAGAAGAAGAGAGCAAATGTCGATATGCTGGTGCAAAGGCAGCCAGTGGAAGGCTTCCTCAATGTCTTATCCCTGTAGGCCTTAGTTGGGAGAATAGTACAGTGAATCGAGGCACATCGGGGTCTGGTCATACTAATTGTTCCCAATTGGCCACGGAGGCCATGGTATGCCGATCTAGTCAGACTAACAGCCGATCATCCATAGCTTCTGTCAATTTGGGAGGATCTGCTGGTACAGGGTCCCATCCTGATGCCTCAAATGGCTTGATTCTCACTTATGGCCTTGCTCTTGAAAGGACTAGGTTGAGAAGGCAGAGCAATTCAGCCTCAGTGATCTCAACCCTGTTAAAAGCCTCTGAACACTCTACTTCTCAGCCCTATGTCAGAGTGTGGAGAATCTTTGAAGAGTGATGCACTGAGCATGGCTGATGCCCACTTTCAGCCTCGGTACCAGAGATTCTCGCCTTTGTACAGGCAGGTTTGGACAATGGCTTGGCCTGCATCTCGTTACGTGTACAGGTGGTGGTTATCACATGTTATCACGGTAGGTTCAAAGAGTTTCCCTAGTGATGCATCTGAATGTTGCTCGTTTTTTGCAGCTGTGAAGCACGTCCGCCCTCTGGTTCGGATGGTAGTCCCACCTTGGGACCTCAATCTCGTATTATCGGTACTAATGGAGGAACCTTTCAAGCCACTGAGCACTAGTACTTTGAAGGATTTAACTCTGAAGAGAGTGTTTTTAGTAGCCATTTGTTCGGCCAGGAGAATTTCAGAGTTGCAGGCACTGTCGTGTTGTGCCCCATTTCTGTGCCTTTCCAGGTAGAAGGTGATGCTGAGGCCAGTGCCTTCCTTTCTTCCCAAGGTGATCTCAGTTTTTCATCTCAATCAGCCAGTTACGCTCCCAGTTGTCACGAGGGCAGAAGACCCTCTTCTCTGGCTTCTGGATGTTAGGTATGTTTTGCGACACTATCTGAAGCAGACGAACCGTTTTGCAAATCGAACCATCTTTTTGTGCTCTTTGGCGATCCGCGCAAAGGAAAGGTGGCCTCAAAGGCATCAATTGTGTGTTGAATGAAGAAGCCATCTCCTCGGCTTACCTGTTGCATCACAGGGAGTTCCCCAAAGGACTGAGTGCGCACTTGACCTGCGAACAAGCGGCTTCATGGGCGGAATGCAGCTTTGTAGGGCGATGACTTGGTCATCCTTACATACATTTGTAAAGCTTTACTGTTTGGATGTGCAAGCTGTGGGGGATGCACATTTTGGTTCAGCGGTGCTTCATGCCGTGCTTGCGGGTCCCTCCCGAGGTTAGCATTGCTATGATACATCCCACAGGTCGGGGCTGGACTGGAGGAACAATAAGGAAGGTGAAATTAGATCTTATCTGCTAATTGTCTTTTCTTGAGTTCCTCTAGTCCAGTCCCGAAACCCTCCCTGTTTGCTGATTTTCCACGACACGGTGGCATTCCCGGGCCTGAAGAATTTCATCGGTTTACATTTGGTCCAGATGTTGGGCAGGTAGCCATCGGCGTGTGCGGCTCAAGTGAGGTTTGCCCAAATCCTCTGTAGAGCACAGAGTGACAATTTTGGTCTCGTAAGTGGGTTTTTGCTACAGGTTCTTATTTGGGAGAGGGTGTTTTTCTGCCTGTTGGGGATATACGAATTTTATAAAAGATACCTTTGCTTATATTTGTTGCTCCCGTGAGTCTGCTTTGTCAACAGGATACTAGAGGCTGGTGGAAGATGCCAGCTATCTATCTATGGTGAGGTCAGAAAATGTGACATGCTCAGTCTCCAAGCTGCTGGTGAGAGAGATGACTACCTACAGCTGGGGATTGGACTGGAGGAACTCAAGGAAAGACAGCAAGTAAGATCTAATTTTACTATGTATTTCTTTGAGAAAATCAGTTCCAACAATGCAGCAAACAGTGATTTCCAGTAACAGTACAATTATGGAATTGCACTTTTGAAACATCCCTCTTGTCCCCATCACAGACATAGAGAAAACAACACAGATATAAATGCACATACACTTACATACTAACGCACCCTCACAAGCATACACAGCCAAACATACAAATATGCATGCACTGACACACACAGACATACACATATATACAAACATGCATACATATAGCAGCCTACAATGATACATACACATACAGAAACAAAGCAGATATAAACACATAGACAACACACACACAATAGATAAACGTACAAAACATATATATATATACACACACACACACAGACAAAACAGACATGAGACATACACACACAGGCAATGCATCGTATAAATGTGTATGTGCGTGCACACACTTGCACTTGTACAAGCAGAGGGGTTGGAAAGAACTCCACGAGCCATGCTGTGCATGCTTTCCCCACTTATTAAAAAAATGCCAGCATAGATGATGGATACATTTTGGCTCATAATTTATTATATGGCCATATGTATCTCTTCAAAGTGGGATGGAATTAGGGCCTCTTCAGGGGTGGGACCAGAAGTTATATGGAAAGCAGCAAAATTTAGTCTGAATGCAAAAATAGTATGGATAACTTCAAATGGATAAGTTATTGATGGAAAGTTAGGTCAGCTTTTTCAGCATTTTATTTTATTTATTTATTTATTTAACAATTTTTTTATGTACCGCTTTTCTTGTATTCAAAGCGGTTTACATTGAACAAGAAACATTACATAGAACAATGTCATTAAACTTGGAGAACAGGGGTATTAACAGTATTATTTACATGATTTCTTGTTACAGGTTGTGGGAATGTATGGTTGGGTGTTTGAGATAGGTTGTAGTTACTGGTTGCTGTGGATGGCTTCATATTTTATTGTAGCGGCTACATGGTTCTGCTTCTGGTCCATAGTACTCTGAGAAAAAGTGTCTTTAAGGCTTTACGAAAATCCCATAAGTCAGTGGTGTTTCTTATTCTTTCCGGGAGTATGTTCCAGAGGGTTGGAGCATATATTGAACAGACAACCTGGAGACTGTTCACCAGGTTGTCTGTTTTGCTTTGGTTCTAGTCTTAGGTATTATTAATAGGCTTTTATTGTTTTTCCTTTTTGTTCTGTTTCAGGGTCTTTGCTTATAAGCGTTTGAAGTATTGGTGGTGATAGTTGGTGTAGTATTTTGAAAATAGTGAGTATAGCTTTGTATTTGGTTCTGTTGATTATGGGGAGCCAGTGGAGTTGTTTCAATGTTGGGGTTATCAAATGCATAAGATTCAACATATGCAATTTCACCATTTTGCTGAATATTACCTTCTGCATCATTATGATCAAAGTAAGAACAAATAAATAATAAATATTCTAAAATGAGAAACCTGACAATCACAGCACATTAAAACACACAGCTGTGTGCATTGAGTAATGCTGTAGAGGTGATAAGTACTAGCATTAATGTTTAGTACCAGATACAGAAGACCGTATAAATTGCCCTACTAGTTAGGGCCTAAGGTCCATCAAGCTCAATTTCTGTTTCTAACAGTGGCTAATTCCAGTCCCAAAAAGTAGTTAGATTCCAGGCTGCTTCTCCCAAGGGATAAGCAGTGGCTTTTTCTAAATCTGCTCTTGTAAAGGTTTCCTCCAGGAATTCATCCAAACCTTTTTTTAAACCCAGAGCAAAAGGAATTAATAAAATGTCATAAGCTGTTGCAAAAGGCATGTTTTGATCATTTTCTAATAGGTCAGCAAATTGCCTTCTAACAGAACTTCCTTTGGAGCTGAGTTGGAAATTGTTGGGGCCAGAAAAGAAAATGTGCAAGACTGTTCTGACTAATATAAAACTAGATATAGTGCTTCTTGTCTAATTCTGGGAGATTACTAGGAAGAGAAGATCACCATAGGTCAGCATCATTTCTTCATCTTCTTCTTCTTCTTTTGCCCTCTAATCATTTCACTTCAGTGCTAGCCCTTCCCTAACCTTTCTTTCTGTAGCAATATTAAATCTACTGTTCCCATTTTCCACATTTCTTCTCATGTGTCTTGTGTTTTGAATAGATTGTAAGCTTCATAGAGCAGGGATTGCCGTGCATGTGTGCCTGTACGACGCATATTCCAGCAAATGCCCTCCATGTAAAACATTAGCAAAAATACAGTTTCATTATACCATACATTTAGACAGGGTTGGCGCTGTGCAAACTATGCACTCACACAGGGCAGCAGTCATGGGAGGGCAGCACTGTCAGCACAGTTACCTGGCTAGGCTCAGCTGTGGGGTAAATGGCAGCAAATAATGGACAGCAGAGAGGCAAAAGAAAAAGCAGCTTTGGGGCTTTGGAACCCATGTGCATGCAGCATGTTTGATGTGTCTACCCTTCGGTAATAGGAAGTTGCATCAGAGGAGACTGGGACGTTTCAGACATGCAGCATGCACATGGACTCCAAAACCCTGTAGTGCATTCTTCTTTTTAAATTTCATAGCAGTAACAAGTTAGGTATCATTAAAGAAAAGGGGAAGCAAGGCCAGGCAATGTGAGATGGGAGCCATTGCACCAAGTAAGGCATGGCTCTGTTGCTGTATTCAAATTAGCAGAAAGTGAGTCTTTTTGACGCTCTCATGAAGAGAGGTGGCAAAAGCTGAGCTGGGAAGCTTCCTGAGAGGCACCGGGGAGCAAGACAGCAAGCCTCACTTCATTCTTCATGAGCAAAAGACAGGCTGGACTTGGCTAAGTGAGTAACTGAGGTTATCTATCCCAATATGCTGTATTATTTACTGCCTATTATAAGCGTGCCACCTTGGGGGCGGAGCCTGATGTCCAGCGGGTAGGACGCTTTGCGTTGAAGCTCCCGAGAGGCCTACTCAGAATCCTGACTTAATACCTATATAAATTTACTATTTTGCTCCGAGCTGACCGGGGCACCTCGGGGGGGATGGCGGCCCACAAACCAGCGCGCTTGGACTTCGGGTCTCCTTCTTCTTCTCACGGAAAACGCTCCAAAACGGAGGTATCCTCCCCGCAGAAGATGGTTCCATTTCGTGAAAACCCCGCAATGCACCTGGAGATTTTGGAGGAAATACGCGGCGTGAAGGAATTGGTGCAGTCTAATGGAGAAGCGCTTCGAGCCATGCGAGAAGACTTTGGAGTGCTCCAAGACCGACTTGAAGGTCTTTCATTACGGCAGGACAATATGGCGGGGGTCCTCGACTCGCACGAGGTGCGCTTGGGCAAACTGGACGAGGCTGAGCGCCAGATACAGAATCTTCAAAAGGAATTGGAAGATAGCAATAATCGCGCCCGTCGCAACAATGTGAGGCTCCTTGGAATGCCGGAGGGAGTGGAAGCAGGAGATATAAGAGAATTCTTGCTCAAAACTCTTCCCTCCTTGCTGAAGATTACTTTTCACAGAGAACTGGAAATCGATCGAGCACACCGTGTTCCTGCCCACATGGCGCTCAACCGCACGACCCCCCGGCCTATTATCTTTAGCTTGCTACGATATCAACAAGTGGAACAAATTTTACATGCTGCTCGAGCGAATCATCATTTGGAATATGAAGGTCGTAAGGTCTCCTTCTTTCCGGATTTGGCAAAGCCTACCGTTGACCGTCGGAAGAAACTCCTTGCTCTTCGCCCTCGACTTCAACAGCTACAGGCTCGCTTTGGCCTGTTGTATCCAGCGAAACTCCGAGTGACTCTCCATAACCAGACCAGGATGTTCGAGGATCCTGATCTATTATCAACATTTTTGGACTCCAAAGAAGCAGAACAGATGCGCTAATCCCAAATCTTGGACTCTTATCTGCCGGCTCTGTCCGCCATTTGAAGGGCCCGATGCGGCGATCATAGCCCAGCACAGAAATAGCCTGGACTTTCTTTCTTTCTCTGTATGACTTATGTCTTTGGTCTCCTATCCCTTCATGATGTGTACCTCGGTCGGATTCGGAGCACGCACAGTCCTACAGGTTATATGTTTTTTCAATTTCGGCCTTCTCTGGGGTTTCTTCTCCCCGCAGACACATGGTCGCCAGTAATTTTGGGGTTTTGCTTCTCCTCTACCGTACTGCGGTTATCTTTGTTAATGTGGGGCGCTTCATTGTATTATATTAGCTTATTTTCCTATGTCATGTGTACAGCCAGATACAGTTAGTTTGAGGGACACAGTAAAACTATGTGTGCTATCATGCTCAGAATTTTAACTTTTCTGAATGGCCTCATGTAAAATCTTATTATTCATCGTACAAGGCATCGCTGGTCCACTCCGCAGAAAGAACATCCTTAGCTATCTTAGACACGAGCACGTTGATTAGGTGTTTCTTTCGGAAACGCACTACACTCTGCTGAAACACTGAAACTCAATGCTAGGCCTCACATGGTAGCTGCCTACTCTCCCACCGTTTCCAAATGATACGGGATAGTCATTCTGGTCAAGAAGTTTTTGCACGCTACTGTACCTGATATTAGCGCTGACATGGAGGGTAGATGGGCCCGTGTACACCTTGAGGTTGGAGATAGTGAATCCACGTGTATTTGCACTATGTTCCCGAATGTGGACAACCCTGCTCACTAAGCAAGTTTTGCTCAGTTGGCCTCGGCCTCCGCTAATGCTCCATTAATACTTGGTGGCGATTTTATTCAAGTGCTCCCTCAATCTTTTCTTCTCAAACAAGGTGCTTGTTGGTTGGAAGCTCCTGTACCGAGCAGACCCGTGTGGCTAGATATAGTAGCGGGCCTTTGCTCACCGATTCCTTTTACCTTACTCCCTGGTATGACTCTCCCATTAGACTCCCACTATCCACCAATGTTTTTCGAACACTTTAGGTGCCTTTAATATTCCTATGCAACCTTTTGACTCCCGACTCTGGTCAGTGTAACTTTAGCATTGCATTCGGAGCACTAGAGTATTCCCGCCATCGGCACTCTTTGCATAAGGTTGATTGGAAACTTCCGATCTCTCGGTAGTTTACCGGGTGTAGCATCCAATTTTACTAAACCTTATGTAATGCTATCACTAGAGATACCTCTATAGCGCAGAGAGTATGGGAGAGAGAATTGCATGTGACTTTAACCTCGGAGCAATGGAGCCTTATCTGGAGCAGAGGGACACGGGTTTCTGACCCGCCTCACTCACTCAGACCCTCTTCTTTCTAGCCCACCGGTGTTTTTACATTCCTCACAGTTTAGACATATGGAACACTACTCAGGGTAATGGTTGCTGGACACGTCCTGTGGCCATTGGTTTATTACTTCATTTCATGTTATGCATGAATATCCCGCACTACAGTATCACTGGCGTCGGGTCTGGGGTCGTATTTAGTCTATATTGCACTCTCCGGAGTCCCTTTCTCGGAGGGTAGTGGGACTTCGCCCAGTTGCGGGGATCCCCTCTCTCCCAAGAAATGGCTTATCTCCTTTTGAACTATATGCTTGGCATTGCTGTTTCCCTCATTGAGTAATACTGGGAAATTAGTTCCCATCTGAGCCTCACTGAATGGTGGAATCATGCCTGTCTCTACAGTAAATATGAACAAATACCTCGTCTGTGTGCTTCCTCCGTTCAGACTCCTTCTTATTGGTCTTAATGGAAGATGTTCAATGACTATGTACATTTTGCTAAATGCTCTCATCTGACTGTCTAACTTTGTATCTATCTCTGTCTCATGATCATGCTGTATTGTGGATATTTTTTGATTGTTTGATGTATAATCACTGTTAACGGGAAGCGCTCACCTGCTGATACAAACGGGTAGAGAAGAAGCACCGGGGTGGGGGGTAATGGGTTTACTTTTCCTTATTGTATACTTGTTTTGTATCTTTTGGTGTGTTGTTCCTTTGTTTGTTGTAAAATGAAAATAAAAGTTTCAAAAAAAAAAAATAAGCGTGCCACCTTCAGAAACTTCCCTCAGAACCTTTGCCTTAATAGGATCTGCATCTTTTAATTTCTGTTTCTTTATTCCCCATAGGTGGTGGAATTTCTGTAAACAGTATGTTTTACTTCACAAAATAAAACTAAAATGAGTTCAGTCAGCTCCTTTAAGATTTTTAGGAGGGAGGGGAAGCAGGTGTTCTGGACAGGATGGGATTCTAGAAAAAGAGTATCTAAAATGTACCTGAGTTGTGAAGTACCTGATTTGAAAGCAGTAATTAGGAAACCTGCAAAATTTCTATTTTGCACACTCGCTTAGATTTTTTTTCTCAGTGATTACACCCATAATTGCTTTACATAAAGAGTTTCATTTTTATTGAGTGGAATTTTCTTGAACTCAGAAGGTGGTATACCCACTCTTCTCTCTCTCCTTTCCGCCCTCAGTTTCTCTAGGAAAAAAGAACTAAAGGTAAACAGACACATAAAGTGCTATCTTTTTATTGCACTAGAAACAGAGAAACATGATGGCAGAAAAAGATCACAAGGCCTATCTAGTCTGCCCTTCCATATCAACCACTACAAGAGTCCCCTTTTTTCTTTTAGAGAGACTCTGTATTGGTCCCATGTTTTTTTGAATTTAGATGCTGTCCTCATCTCTACCACCTCCACCGGGAGACTATTCCTCGCATCTACCACTCTTTTTGTAAAGAAATATTTTTGCATATTACTCCTGACTCTATCCCTTCACCCTCATCCTATGTCCCCTCGTAGCAGAGCTTGCTTTCAATCGAAAGAGGCTTTCCTCCTGTGCATTTATGCAATGGAAGTATTTAAACGTCTCAATCATATCACTTCTGTCCCGCCTTTCCTCTAAAGTATACATATTAAGGTCCTTATGTTTGTCCTCATATGCTTTATAATGAAGATCATTAACCATTTTAGTAGCCACTCTCTGCACCAACCTGTTTAAATCCTTTTGAAGGTGCAGTCTCCAGAATTGCACACAATACTCCAAATGAGGTCACACCACAGTCTTATACAGAGGCACTATCATCTCCTTTCTTCTGCTGGCCATTCCTCTCCCTATGCACTCAAGCATCCTTCTAGCTTTCACCATCACCTTTTCTACCTGCTTAGCTACTTTGAGTTTGTCAGACACAATCACGTCCAGGTCCTTCTTTTGTGGACAAGAGTACGTCATCCCCTATACTGTACTTCTCCTTTGAATTGTTGCAGCCCAAATGCATGACCCTACATTTTTTAGCATTAAATCTCAGCTGTCAAATTCTGGACCATTCTTCAAGCTTAGCTAGATCCCTCTTCATGTTATCTACATCTTCCTGGGTGTCTACTCTGTTGCAGATTTTGGTATCATCCGCAAAAAGGCAAACCTTACCTGACAGCCCTTCTGCAATATCACTAACAAAAATGTTAAAAAGAATCAGGCAAAGACAGATTCCTGCGGCACTCCACTGGTAACCTCCTTCTCCTCAGAGTGAACTCCATTTACCTGTACCCTTTGCCGCCTCCCACTCAACCAATTTCTAACCCAAACAGTAACTTTAGGGTCCATCCCAAGGGTGCTTAGTTTGTTTAAGTCACCTGTGCGGAACAATATCAAATGCTTTACTGAAATCTAGGGCTCTTCCTTGGTCCAACTCCCTGGTCACCCAGTCAGAGAAATCAGATTTGTCTGACAAGACCAGCCTGTGGTGAATCCATGCCACCTCGGATCCTGAAAGCCATTGGACTCCAGAAACCTCACTATTTTCTCTTTCAGCAGCGTTTTTAATAATTTACTCACCACAGAGGTTAAACTAACTGGCCTGTAGTTTTCAACCACATCCTTACTTCTGCTTTTTTGTAAAGGGACCACATGTGCCTCTCTCCAGTCCTCTGGCACCACCTCCAACTTCAAAGAGGCTTTGAAAAGGTCAGTCAGTAGAGCTGATAGAACTTCCCCAAGTTCCTTCAGAATTCTTGGATGTATCCCATCCCCATCGCTTTGTCCACTTTTAGTTTAGCTAGTTCCTCACGAACACAGTCCTCTCAATCAAAATCGTTTGAGATCCCTCGCTTTTGTTCCTGTTTGTGGATGTTGTCTGAGGTCCTGCTCCCAGCCCTTCATCTGTGAACAAAGAAGAGAAATATTTGTTAAGCAATTCTGCTTTATCCTCATCAGCTTTTACATATTCCTTCCTTTCAACCTTGAGTATGACAATGCCACTTTTGCCCTTCCTCCTCTCACTAACATATCTGAAAATGTCTTATCCCCCATTTTATTGCATTGGCTCTTTCTTCTTCTTTTTGAATCTTTACTTTCCTGACTACTTTGCCAGCCTCTCTACGTTTTTCCAAATATAGATGCCTGTCTTCCTCTCTCTGTGATTTCTTGTATTTCATGAAGCCCTCTCTCTTTTAAGAACCATAGTGGCCTCTTTTTTCCTTTTATTTATCATTCTAACAAAAAGGTTGGTTGCCCTTAAAATATCCCCTTTCAGTTTTGCCCACTGTTTTTCTACTTTCCCCAGCTGTTCCCATCCCGCTAACGACTCCTTGAGGTATTGACCCATCTTGGCAAAGTTAGTTTTCCTAAAGTCTAAGACCCTCGCCTTTGAATGGATTTTATCAGCCCTAGTCCTAATACTGAACCACACCATCTGGTGATCACTGGTTACGAGATGATCTCCCACTATAACATCGGAAACACTTTCACCATTGGTAAGCACCAAATCCAGTATGGCCCCTTCACATGTGGGTTCTGTTACCAGTTGCCTGAATACTTCTTCCTGTAAAGAATCCAGGATCTCCTTACTTCTAGCTGATACCGCAGCAGGGATGTGCCAATCAACATCCAGCATATTGAAATCCCCTATCAGTAGGACTTCCTCTTTCCTGGCAATGCTGCATATGTCTTCTATTAAATCTCTGCACTTCTCTCTGTGGTGGTGGTCTGTAGATAACGCCAATGCAAATGGATTTCTCTTTTCCTCTTTCTAGTCTAACCCATGCTGCCTCCTCTCTCCCTTGCAAGCCCTATATTTTCATAGCTTTAATATTATTTTTACATATAGTGCCATTCCTCCTCCCCTTCTTCCTACCCTGTCCTTTCTGAAAAACATATAGCCTGGTATAATTATATCCCAGTCTTGTTTGTCTGTGAATCATGTCTCTGTAACTGCCACTAAATCCAAGTCATTCTCTCCCATTAAAGCCTCAACATCTGGGATCTTATTTCCCATGCTACGGGCATTTATAGACACTGCTTTCCAGATGTTACCCCTTTTACCTATTTCTATAAAGGTATTTAATGTTTCACTTACCTGGGGCTTTCTTCACCCATTCCCATTGAATCTAGTTTAAAGCCATCTTCAATAGATTAGCCAGTTTGCTACTGAAGACATGTCGACCCTTCTTGGACAGATGGACGCCATCTCTGCTCTGCAGCCCTTGGAACATCATCCCATTGTCCAGGAAACCAAAACGCTCTCAATGACACCATCCATGCAACCACGCATTTATCTTCAGGGTGCAAGCTTCTCTGCACTGGCCTTTACCTTCAACAGGGAGGATTGAAGAGAACACCACCTGTGTCCCTATCTGCTTCACCCTCTGTCCCAGAGCCATGAAGTCACTCTTGATAAGCTCAGAGGAATACCTGGCAGTATCATTTGTGCCGACATGGATGAGCAACATCAGGTAATAGTCAGAAGGCTTGATGAGTCTCAGCAAACTCTCCGTAACATCTTGGATTTTGGCACCTGGCAGACAGCATACCTCTCTGGACATCAAGTCTGGTTGGCAGATGGATGCCTTAGTACCCCTCAGAAAAGAGTCACCAATCATCACTACCCTTTGCTTCCTAGTGGTCACTGATTCTGCAACTTTGGGGTGCTCGAGCACTGGTTCTTCCCTTTCCTAGGATGTCTCCGCTCCTCCACTTTCAAGGCTGCATAAAAGTTCTTCAGTTCAAGGGCTTGAGTTGGATTGGTGATTCTGCAGGCCCTGGAGAATCACCACTAGGAAGCAAAGGGCAGTGATGATTGGTCCTTCTGTAGGCTCCCATCCTCACCTCTGCTGGAGAGCTTGGATGTTTCAAGAAGCATCTCATCACTGTACCTCTCACTGTCTAGAATGCTCCTCAGCCTTGCCACCTCTTTTCTTAGCTCCTCCACCTATTTCCTGAGAGCTTCAGCATGTAGACATCCTGCACATGGAACCGGTTCTTCAACTGGTATTGGGATCTCTGTCTGGACAGAGTAGAAGCTGTAACGGGGGCAACAGCTTTGGCAATTCGATTTTTCTCAGCCATTGTTCAGTTTTGGAGCTTGTGATGAAGCAGATGCCAGTAAACCCATGGAGGTAGAAGAAAACATTGATCTCTTTAAAGGAAATGATATACATAAAGTGCAGTTAGTGAGAAGTGCAGCTAGAGGGAGCATGCACGGAGATTCAGAAGGTAGGCTGACACGCCCAGGTTGGGATGATGCAAGAACTAATTCAAAGCATAATCAGATACACCTGGTCAGAGGGACAGAAACCTTAGCTGAGAAACAGCTTTATAAGCAAAGCATAGACAAGCCAGAAGAGAGAGGAGCGGCACGAGCCGCAGCAGCTGCTGATAGAGAAGAAAGAGAAAGGAGACGGCTCCAAGGAGAGGAGAAAAGGCAGTGGAACTTGCAGCCCTTACAGAAAAGGAACAGGTTCCAGGAGAGCCAGTTTCAGGCTGGGAAGCTCCAGAAGGAAAGCTTCAGGAGGGACAGAAGGAGTACCTGGAAAGTGCCTGGTAGGGAGAGTACCAGAGACGCAGACCCAAGAGTTCAGAGGTACCACATAGAAAGAAACTGAGGGGCTTCTCCCAAGGAATGGAAGAACATCAAAGCTTAAATGATCTTGCCACTCAGGCGCATTTATTATTTTGGACCCACCAGATGTATGGGAAGTGACATATTTTATCAATAAAGTTAAGACAGATCTCAGAATTACTGATGACATGCTGCATTTATAACCTCACCCATACATAAACATTATAGACAAACCAATTTATTGAGGCATGAACCTTCGAGGACAAGAGTTATCCTCGAAAGTTCATACCTCAATAAATTGCTTAGTGTAAAAGGTGCCATCTACCTCTGCCATTTTTGCTACTGCAGACTAACATGGCTCCCCGCTCAGAATTTTCAACATGTTGGGACAAAAGAGAAGCTTGTGAAGAGTTCCATCGGAACTGGTGAGGGTGGGGACAGCAGTGAGGGTGGGGACAGGGGAGCGGGGGGGGGGAGCACAGTAATCATTCGTACAGGGCAGCAAAAAAGGTAGCACCGGCCCTGCAGTTAGAGTGAGTGAAGAATCTATATCTTATATAATAGGAGACCTCTGCAGCAGCATTAATGTGCTCATTCTCTTCTCAACTACCTTTGGCATTAAAAACCTTCCTATTAGGTGGACCTTTGTCATGCCAGGCCCTTCCAACTGGTCTGGTCAGTTTCTTGTGTGATCCTTTCCACTGCTCCATCTAAACACAAGCAGCAGAAAAGCGAATGAAAAAACTGTATGTTGCAAAACTGAATCTTCCAGAAGTATCTCAGGCAAAACTGAATGCTATACTATAGGTCAGTAGAGAGTAATCTCCTATGAAGTCTGGAGGCAGCTAAAGACCACTGTTTATGAAAACACTGCAAAAGTCTTTTGTTTCATCTCTGGCCCTTTTCAAATCCAGGCTGAAAACTCATCTCTTTGAGGCCGCTTTTGGATCCTGATCCACTTAATCTCCTGCTGTCCAACTATGCGTTTCCTTACCATTCCCCTAGACATATCTTTGTCCCCAGCTGTTATGTTGTCTGTCTTGACTAGATTGTAAGCTCTTATGTGCAGGGACATGTGTCTGTACAATGCTGTGTATGCCTTGTAACGCTATACAAATGATCAGTAGTAATAGTAGTAGTAGTTTCTGTACCGCCCCCCATAAGAACGGGTTTGATGACCAAGACACTGTAGCATGTTCTTTGCCGGCTGCAATGTGTGCTTCTCATCTGACTTGGAATATGAAGGAGAAATGGTGGGCCAATAAAGCAGCAGGGCTGTAAGAGTCAGCAGAGAGAGACATGGCCCCGGGACAAACATTGTGGAACCTATGTGCCTTTTTAGGAACCTGACATGTGCTTGTGAACTGGATTGCCCACTGTTGGAAACAGGATACTGGGCTTGATGGACCTTTGGTCTGACCCAGTATGGCATATCTTATGTTCTTATGACTTGAAGAGTTTTTATGTTGGTGTAAAGACAGTTTTGGAGCCTAATGAAGAGTAGTTTTCACCAATACAGCCATTTATAAAATTCTTTCTTTGGTGTCCTTGAGATTATTTACATTTGGAAGCTTTCGTGTATTCTAGGAGACAGAAGTGTACTTACCAGTTTTCTGTAACTGGAAGCTGGTATCCAACACCATGAATCTTCATTTGAAACTACCTGGAGGTTTGCTTTTGTTTTGTATCTTCTCCCAACTCATTTAGCAAATCACTGCAGCAACAGTCCTTGACTGGAAATTGTACAATCATGGGCCCTAAAGCCCAGTCACAAAGTGTTACAGTTATGTGATGAGTGGACTCCATCTACCACTCTCCTCCCTCCCCCCCCCCCCCACTCCATGGGCAGTGATTGCTGCCTCCATAATACCATCAGTCATCCCCAGGAGCAGACCCAACAATGAAACTCGGGTCCTTCATCTAGCATTGCATAGTAATACTACTGAACCACATGCTGGCTCGTATGTGTGTTTCTGAAGCACTAGGCGGACAATTGTCAAACAGATTTAGCTGCGTTAAAATGTATTTGTGCTGCTAGACTCTGGTAAAAGTCCAGTTTATGTGCTTTAGCCTACACCATAAGGGACAAGGTTAGCACAGAAATGGGAAAGTCTGCTCTACTTTGAAAAATCCCTTTGGGGGTCATTCTGAACCACGAATAAGCCACCTGTATGTGCGGGATTGATGTGTATCTTGCAACAACATCCAAAACCATATTCTGAACCTTTGCAGCCCTGCACATACACGCTACTTAAATGGGAATCACAGAACATACGTGGGAAGGAGACAAACAGCCACCGAGATGTATGAAGTGTATTCCGGTCACACCCATGTACATCCACAGGCAGCCCTACAGACATCCAGGTTATACCTGCAAAAACATGCTCCTCACCCCAATGCAGCCAATAGTGGTGAATGGAATTCGAACCTATGCTGTGCACTGGTGTGACTGCAGTCTGGAAAACCACAGCATGCAGTGTTATGGAACTGAAAGAGAGAGGATGTACGTCAAAGCAGCAGAAATAAACACCCCCACAACTGTATGCAGTAGAGCACAGGTGCCCAATCCAACCATGCTGGCATGTGCTGTCTGAGCTAAAGGGGCACATCTAGGGCACCCTACCAATGCCCACTTCCTGAATATGATACTGGTGACGGAGTCCTGGGACCCATGTGAAAATGTAAACCTGGACATCGGTGCTATGTGCAGCACCCAGCCAGCTGGAGTGTTGCGCTCCACACAGTGGATTTCTACAATATGCTCTATGCAATGTGCACAGTCTCCTGATGCAAATAAGGTCTTATGTAACTCCTATTGGAACACTATACTGGAGATATCTTACGCCGGTGGCTACATGGCACATATCTTGTGCACAGGTCATTGTTGCGGTTGTTTACATATGTGGCCTACAATGTGCATACAGGGTTTGACTTGAGGCAGATATACTGGAAGGGCTGTTTGGGCCTAATGCAGCTCTGTAGCAGCTTGAGGTCCACCATTATAGTTATCGTGTATGTAGGAATCCAAATAGAAATGTAGTGAGCAGGTATGATGCTGGATTGGAAGTACTGATTGCTATGGTTCCCCATCCATCAGCTAAGACATTCAGTGCTGGGCATTCTTTTGGCAGACGGCTGTTTCTGTGGGGCTGCAAGTGAGTGTGTGTGTGTGCATTGGGGGGTGGGTGTCTAAATTGTTCATCCACATATCCAGGGGGAACAGGTATGCCTGGCAGGTACCTGGACCATAGGGCTGTCTGCAGTCTCACCAGGTGCCAGTTCATACAGACAGGAGTGCACAGGGCGGTTCCGCAATCATTTCCCTGTCCAGACCCGTCCCTGTACTACTTAGGGGACCTCAGAGGGTGGGCGTGCAACAATGCAAAGTGCAGTATGCCATTCCCAGGTGCACCAGCTGTGGTCTCTACAAATGTGCACATTTATAGGGAGTGCCGATGTCTCTGGGCATGTCTGTGTGGTGCTTGCACTGCTGACTGCTGTCATTCCAATGGCCCTTTAGTAGTGCAGGGAAAGTGTTTGGGTAGGTCCCTATGGGAGACCTGTTCTGCTGGGATCATGTCCTTATTTAGGATTGTACAGTCATATTCCTGAGCCGTTCACAATGGGCATACCTTGGGAGGGCATCTACTGCCATGTCTGTAGTGCTGCACTGCATCTTGTGCCAGAAGGTTCACTCTAAACTCATTTTTCTGCTACAGTACTGTACCCTGCGAGTGGTCTGGGCATGCCACGGACTGGTTTCTATTGTCTAACTTGCATCCACCTGTGGGTCTTGCCATCTTACACTGTCATTCAGCCTCAGAACAGCTCTGTCCGTGCCCACAGCGGCTTCACAGCTGCCCTTTTGAAGGGGGCGTGGCCGTTCGCGGGTATATGGCAGAGACAGGCAGGGTCGCTGTTGTATATCTTTTCAGAATACAGTGAGCGTTGTGTGGAATTGGGTTCTATTTCTGCACATTTCCATTTGGACGTGCCCACTGCCCAGACGTGCACGTTTTCGGAATTGGCCTCTTTGTGTACTTTACTGCATGCACTTTGCCTCTTTGGCAAAGTCTGTGCTAGTCAGGAATTCTCAACAGGAACATCCTGGTGAGACTGTCTGTTGAAAATTAGCTTTCAGGTCCATGGGTCCACCCACAGGATTTGAAAATTGACTTTTTATATTGTGAAGCAAGTTATGATCCTGCTTGAATGAAAAGCTCTATAGAAAATCAAATTAACAATAACAATATTGATATATTAGCAGCATGTTTTAAATGAAACTGCAAAGTACTTTGCATTTATGATTTACCTTGCTTTTATGTTGCCTTTTAATTGAACGTAAATGCAGAAGTTTAGTGCTCCTGCTGTGCCATTTTGAAGGGATGAGTCGAAGGAGTAATATCTCATTTGCTCCCTGGAGTATTGGGGCTTCATTGTGTGCGTGTACATAGACCAGCTAAGCTGACGGTGCTCACTTGCTTCTGTAATGGAAACTATTTCACCAGAGCATTGCGAAATCACCGTACAGTCATCATTTCTGCTGCTTAGCTTGACGTTTTAACAGGAATACTCATGCCATAGTGAGTAACTTAACACATTGTATTGACAGGAGTAAATATCACTCCTGCCTGCAACACCCCCAGTGTATTTGAGGTATCATTTACTTTAGCTGAAGATATTTTATATAGATAAGCAGAATTCAGCATATATATGTAGTTTTGTGACAATTGTAGCTTTCTAGCTGGCTTAGGTTTACTTTACTGAACCGTCCAATGGCTCTCAGGGGCTCTTTTCACTAGTACAGCTTTCATCTCTGTTTCATCTGTTGTATAGTCAGGCAGTCTAGTCCTGTAAACCATGTTCTTCACTCAGACTGAGAGCCAAACTGTCTTGTTTATTCATAGCACATCCATCTTCTTATTTCAGTCCAAAAATGCAGAGAAGATTATTAAGTCTGGCTCTTCCATGGGGGTCAACTGCTGAAAAACTCATAATACACAACTTTTATATCAAGACCATTGCAAGCGGCAGACAAGAAAGGTGATCACCCTGGGTGCTAAGCTGTGGAGCAACACGATGCCCTTTTGAGTCAGTCTGTGAGTCTGCTAACCTGCAAACTGAAAAGAGAAGAGCCCTGAAACTGACCTTTGCTCAGGGTGCCATTTTGTCCAGTGACTGCCCTGCTTTATATTTGTCCACTAAAGAATAGCTGGACCTAGGTGTGGTTGTGTCTGATGATCTCAAAGTAGCTAAACAGGTAGAAAAGGTGACGGCAAAAGCTAGAAGGATGCTTGGGTGCATACGGAGAGGAATGGCTAGCAGAAAAAAGGAGGTGATAATGCCTCTGTATAAGTCTTTGGTGTGACCTCATTTGGAGTATAGTGTGCAATTCTGGAGACCGCACCTTCAAAAGGATGTGAACAGGATGGAGTCGGTGCAGAGGGTGGCTACTAAAATGATTAGTGGGCTTCATTATAAAGCATATGAGGACAGGCTTAAGAATCTTAATATGTACACCTTAGAGGAAAGGCGGGATAGAGGTGATATGATTGAGATGTTTAAATACCTCCGTGGCATAAATGTTCAGGGAGAGAGCCTCTTTCAATTGAAAGCAAGTTCTGCTACGAGGGGACATGGGATGAGGGTGAAGGGAGATAGATTCAGGAGTGATATGCGGAAATATTTCTTTACGGAAAGAGTAGTGGATCTGTGGAATAGTCTCCCAGTGGAGGTGGTAGAGATGAGGACAGTAACTGAATTCAAAAAAGCATGGGACCAACACAGAGGATCTCTAAAGGTAAAAAGTGGACTGTTGTAGTTGTTGATATGGAAGGACAGACTAGATAGGCCATGTGGTCTTTTTCTGTCATCATGTTTCTATGTTTCTATGTTTATATCATAACAAAATGCCAATTCGTTCATCAGTGTCCCTTTGCTTAACTCATTGGCCACAATGGGGACCATGAACTAAGAGCTTCGTGCAGCATCCCTCCTCCACTAGATACTGTATTAAGAAGGACCATACCTAGCCCTATGCAAGCGGTGCAGCCGCACAGGGCGCAAAGGCTTAAGGGGCGCATTTTGACACGACGTCAGAGCAGGGAGGGACAGATCTGCTTAAAGTGCCGGTGACTAGCAAAGCGGGCACACGCCCTCTCCTCCACCTCCATCCAGCCGCTTTCTGCTCTTGCCCTGCTGCCGGCACCACTGAGGAGAAAGCAGAGGGCAGCAGCAACAACGTAAGAGCAGAAAGTGTCTGGATGGAGGTGCAGGGGCAGTGGGGGCACGCGCCCAATGTGCAAGTCGCACAGGGAGCAATTCTGGCTTGGTACGGCCCTGGTATTAAGTCTTTCTTTTTCTCCAGTAACCCCAACTGCTGCAGCTTATAGGAGGTATATGAGTTCATGACATCACTTCAAGGCTGCCAGGAGATAGCAGAAAACTTCATTCGTGGGAGATCAATGGCCAGGCATTGCTGCTGCTAAGGGAGGAGCATCTAATGCCTGCAATGAACATGAAACTAGGCTCTGCACTCAAAATTTATGTGAACAATCAATGGCCTGAAGGAGATCTAACAACATGGCACCTCCTACCCCATATGAGAAAGAAAGGGATGCCGCCGCTGCTGCAGCAGTTCACCCCAGCTCGGTACTGGTGCTGGCCCTGCTACTGAATGAGAGAATCCTGACACCACAATGCCATCCTGTAGCTGACCCTCCACACAAAAGAAAGGTGCAACTGCCTCAGGGAAATCACAACATAAAACAGTAGTAGTCCCAAATAAATACCAAACAAATATACGTATATATATAAATAATTTAATAATACATTTAAAAGCAATAACCCATATAAGTGGAGGAATGATTAGAACAATTGCCTAGTACCCAACAGACCAAGAGTTTGATTCCCACTGGTACTCCTTGTGACTTTGGACAGGTCACTTTACCCTCTGTTGTCTCAGAAGAAAAGGCCTGACAGTCTACTTCCAGTGATACATTGCCAAGAAAACCCAGAGGCAGCTGGGTCATTAGAAGTCATTATGTAAAACCTTTAGTAAAACTGCAACACAAGAGTAGTAAAAATAAAAAGGGGAACAAACTCTGCAACAGGGACATCAGCCTTGAGAGGTGTCTTTCCACATTCAATAAAAGGAAGACAAACAAAAGGCCTCCTAAAAAATAAGAGAGAAAAAAAATCAAAACCTTTTCAGTAGTCTGATCTATTACCTTACTGGTATCTCCTAAAAAATATGTATATACACATATCCAATACTTACTTCAACTATCACAGAGCACAGACCTAAACTCACACAAGTGAAACACTTGAAACAAGATGGTAACTCAGAACAGCAGCTTTGGCAAACTAAATAGTATCAGGCAGAAAAGAGGAGTCAAAAACCTACATGTAAATCATTGCTGAAACTTGGAACATCCCAACTGCCTATCAAAGTTGTTGGTGAGTCATCTTCATGTTAGTCAACTGTGGAGAAAGCATGGTGCTTACCTGTAATGGGTGTTTTCCGTAGACAGCAGGGGCATGCAACCATACTCCACAGGTGTCATACTTGACAGTGCCTTCATGCCGGGCTCTCCTCTTGGACTTCTCTGAGCATGCGTATCCCTTCCCACATAGACGTCCTGCTCCTTCAGTTCATATCATAGCTGTTTAGATGCCAGGTTACTTGTGAGATGATGAGATTACTTGTGAGATGATGAGGAACCAGTAGAGGTAGCTACTGTGTGCATGCTGAACCTTCTTTTTCTTTTCTTCTACTTCCTTTTTTTTGAGGGGCCGGTGGATGGGTGAGTTTGGCTGCATACCCCTGCTGTCTATAGAGAACTGCCATTACAGGTAAGCAACTATACTTTCTCTACAGACAAGCAGGGGGATGAAGGCACATTCTACAAGTGAGTCCAGAGTTGAGGGTCACCCAGAGTTTCTTGATAGGTAGTGACCAGTATTTAGCAATATGATGGGAGGTGGTGAAAAAGGGCATTGAAAAGTTGAGTCAGGAGGCAAAGAGGTTGTGGAGGACCGCCTAATCAAAGGGGAGATCTTCCCGAGAGGAGTAGTCCAAGCTGTAGTGTCTGGCGAAAGTATGTATTGAAGACCAAGTGGCTGCCCTGCCTATCCAGGATGACATGGCTTGGGTTGAAAGTGAAGAAACTGAGAGGGAGATCACACAGTTTTTGTAGCTTTGAGGTAGTAGAGCAGCGCTCTTCTACAATCCAGAGAGTTTAGAGTCTGTTCCGGAGAATCTTTTGGAGGATTAAGGAAGAAAGTTGGAAAAACAATGGATTGGCTGAGGTGAAAATCAGAGATCACTTAGGGGAAGAACTTTGGGTGGGTATAGAGTACCATCTTTTGTGGAGGATCTGCCTGTAGGAAGGGTAGTAAACTAGCATCTGGAGTCTACTGATCCACCTCGCAGAGGTGATTGCAACCAGGAAAATGGTCTTCCACATGAGATGTTTTAAGGACGCAAGCTGAGGGGCTCGAAAGGAGGTTTCATGAACTCCAAGAGAATGACATTGAGGTCCCAAGCTGGTACTGGTGGTTTAACTGGAGGATACATATTAAGAAGTCCTTTCATGAACCTAGTCACTAGAGGGTGAATGCAGAGGGGCTTCTCCTCTATGTAGGAATGGGACATCGCAATGGTTGAGAGGTGATAACGGAAAGAGTTCATTTTCAGGCCGGACTGCGACAGTTCCAGAAGATAGGTCAAGACTTGGCTGAAGGAACAGGTCATCAGGTCTTGCTGGCGCTCTGTAGCCCATGTTGAAAAGTGGGACCATTTATGTTGGTAGGAGAGTTGTGTTGCCAGTTTCCACAATACTGAGATGACTGCATGGATGGTGTCTTGAAAGGGAGTTGTCAGCTATTACACCTTGTGCAGCATCCAGGCTGCTAGCGAGAGGCTGCAAAGATTGGGATGTAACAGAAAACCACGGTACTGCGTGAGTAGGAATGGATGTGTCCCTAAGGGCTGAGGCAATTCCATTGCCAAGGCTAGCAGGTGTGGGTACCAGGCATGATGAGGGTACAGCGGTGCAGTCAGTATAATGGTAGCTCTGTTCTGATGGATTTTGAGCGGGACCCAACTGATGAGTAGAAATGGAGGGAATGCGTAGTGTAGACAGTTGCTCCACGAGTTGGCGAATGCATCTGGTGCCCAGGATTGAGGGCTGGTTCAAATGGAACAAAACACTGGGCACATGGCATTCTTAGCAGTTGCTGAAAGATATGTGGGAGAACAGTCCCATCCAGGTGAGGGTCCAAGCATCAACTGAGGGCGTCCACTATGCAATTTTGTTTCCCTTGCAGGAACTTTGCTTGTTACACGGTTCCTATGGATTGAGCAAAGTTCCAGAGACACGTAGTTTCTCAGCAGAGGCAGAGAAACCTTGTTCCACCTCACTTGTTGATGTAAAACATGGAGACTTGGATGTCGGTTTGTACTAAAAGTATCTTGTTAGAGGCCTAGTTTCTGAATGCCTTGAGGGCATAAAACACAGTTCACAGTTCTAATACATTGATTTTTATCTTTATCTTTATTATGCAGCTTGATATGCTGCTCAGACCTGCGTATCAGAGAGGTTTATTTCTTTATTTAAGACATTTATATACCGCCCGTCTGCGATAACACATTCTAGGCGGTTTACAATTAGGTACTGTATATATTCCTTTTACAATAAAATGCGCTATTAGGATATGAGGAAAAGAACGCCATCAATTGACAGGAAAGTAATAGAAACAGACACACCAAACATAGAGAGGGGTCAAGATGGGGGAAAGCTTAGGGGTGAGGGAGCTGGAGACCAAAATCAGAATGGAAAAGGTGGGGCCTTGAATCTCTGGAAAGAGAGTGCAAGCATGTGCTCCTGAGCTGTCCAGGTGCCTTGAGTGGACAGATGAAGGCGATGTGCTCCTCACCCATGCGTAGAAGCATCTATGGCGAGCATCACGTCTTGTGCAGGTGGCTGAAATAGGCATCCTATGGCAAGATTGATTTTTGAAGAAATTTTGGGAAGGAGGAGTCCTGCAGGAGCTCTTCAGGGGATTCATTTCCTGTAAAAGGCGAGGGACTGTCATCATCCGCTAGTGACAGTGTCACTGCTCTGTGGGGAAAAGAGCCAGTCAGTATGGAGCCTCCTCCAGCGGCTGTGGGGACCACCATTCGATCAGGGAAGGGGATTTGGAATGAAAGGAGTCCCTGGGGTCCACTGGGGTGTCCTGTTGTGTGGCCTTTGTACTCCCTGTGGAAGTATTTACAGCCATGAGGGGTGACTGCTGCTGAAAGAGGCTGCAGTGTCTAGAACAAACTGTCCAATCAGCAAAAGAAGGGAAGAGTCAGGGCTGGAGATTTGCAGCTTACAAGGAGGAAGGGCTCTGTAGAGTCAGTACAAGCATGGTGAGCTCTTGACCTTCTTCAGGATTTGGATCGGTGGAGTGGCGTTTAGGGCCTTTACCTGATGAGAGGCTGCCTCTGATGCTCTTTCCGATTTGTGCTTTGATTTTTGTCTTCACCTTTCTTTCTGTGTGTCCCACTGCTGCAGCATTGTGGAGGGAGTGTGCAGAGCCTGGGGGGAAGTGGGTGGAGCCGACGACCTGAGGGAAAAGGCTCTGGGCTGAAGAGGCCAATGCCGGCTCTAGTAGGAAGCCTGCCTCCGGTCGCACAGTTGTTCTGCCCACTCCCAATCGTGCCTTGTCTAGGCCTGATAGGAGGAGGGCAGGAGAGGAAGCTGCTTGCTGCTGGAGATCGGCCATGTGGTCAGGCAGCAATCCACAACAACGGAGCTGTTGTTTTTTTTTTTAGTTATTTCTGTGGGTCAGCAATCTGGGATCAGGACTGAGGACCCTGGATCCTTTGATCACTACTCTGATTGTTGCTGTGGCTCCACTCATGTGGCCTGCCAAGGTGCCAATCCTCCGCTTGCTCCATGTTTCTACTTTTGGTTTTTTTTTGTTCATCATCGGGTTGCAGAGGGAAGGAGCAGAACTGACGAAAATTGAAGAAAAAAAGAGGAAATTGAAGAGAATGGAAGGAACCCTGACAGAGGAGGGGAGAGCCAATGGTACGCAAACAGCGATCAAGAAAGAAACTGATGGAGTGGGACATCTGTGCAGGAAGGAACATGCATGCTCAGAGAAGTCCAGAAGGATTTCTCTGAACTAGGGAAGAGTCCAGCATGAAGGCACTGTCAAGGATGACACCTGTGGAGTATGCCTGCACCACTCTGCTTGTCTGCGGAGAAATCAAAAACTGATCCCATGTCAAACAGCAGCTGCCTCATTTCCATACTCTCAACACAAAACTCCAGAGTCCAGGACAGTCTTTTGTTTACCTCGGCAGGCTGTTTCCAACTCCACACTCCACCTGAGATATTCTGGAAGCATGCCAGGTCACACAAACAGGTTGGATCACTCATGTTTCCAACATAAGGTTCTCTGGAACCTACCACAATAACAGCATGCAGGAGCTACATTACTACCAACATATATAAATACTGAAGATGAATTCTGTATGCTTTCCATACATTTATTTTAATACTTATCATTTACTGGCGATTTTGCCAGTAAATGATAAGTATCATGGTTTAAAGATAAGTTGAGATCTTAAGATGAAATGACTTTTCTTTTTTGTTCTCACCTACAGTAGTGTGAAAAAGTCTTACATAGGTAGTGCCAAATGGGACGTTTTTAGTTGTTTGGATCACAGGGACAAAATGCATTACAATTTACAACCCCTTGTGCATGCCATTTTCTTCCCTTTTGTCTTTTGTATAAATCTAACAAATTTGCCATGACATGAGCGTTCTTTTAGGATTATGTTCTTTTATGATTACCCATGTTCGTTTGGTTGTGAACCTGTGTACAAAGATGCATTGTGTGCCCAAAAAAGGTTGTTGTGTTTTCTATTCTGTGTGTGTTGGCAGTGTGCATGTTTTCTTCTTCATTTCATTAGGTAGCCCTGAAAAGGGCTGTTTTTTGTTGTTGGTGGCCATTAGTACTTGATGGGCCATCCCTTGCTCTTTCTTACCATACGACATCTATCTGGCATGGAGTGGACCAGTTTGACGAGATGTTCTTGCATTATGATGCAATTCCAGGCTGCAATTAGTGACTCAATCATCTCTCGCTTGGTCCGCAGCTGCTTCTTGGCGATCTCAACTGATACCTTATACCAAAGATTCTCAATCAGGTTGAGATCAGTTGTTTGAGTTGGCCAGTCAGTGGTCTGAACTCCATTTATTTTCTTCCAGTTGGCAACAGTTTTCACTCTGTGGCAAGGTGCATTGTCATCCTGGAAGAAATATTTGCCAGGAAACAGTTGCTCAGCTGATGGTAGTATGTATTTCACTGCATTCACCATCTCGTCAATGATATGGAGTCTTCTAACACCAATGGCTGCCATGCATCCCCAGATCATGACCTTGATTGGATGCGTCACAAAGATATTCAAGCACTCTGGTTTGTACTCTTCATGAGGAAACCTCCTCACATAGTTGTTGCCCTGGTCACCCAGAATGCAGAATGCGCTTTCATCACCAAACAGAACTTTCTCCCAGTCAGCCTTGCTCCATTTTGAGTACTTGGATACCCACCTGATGCGTCTTTTCCTCTGTTCCAACATTAGTAGTGTCTGCCTCTGTGCCTTACAGCTCCTCAACCCGTACTGCAAGCATTGTCTCCTCACAGTGGAAGTGCAAACTGCAATGGAACACTTCCATTCCCGCAGAAGCTCAAGGGAGGTTAGCTTGCGGTTGCCAAGAGATGTCCTTATCAAGACCCTGTCGCCCCTCTTGGTTGACTTTCTAGGCTGACCTCTGCAATGTCAGTCCTGCATATTTCCCATCTCTTTATGCTTCTGCAGAATGTGGACAACCGTACTCTGATTACAGCCAACCTTTGCTACAATCTGCAGGCTAGAATACCCCTCCTCGTGCAAAACCATCACCTGGACCTGGTCCTCCATTGATTGAAAATGCAACCTCTTCACCGTACCAGGACATTGAGCATCAAATGCGATATAGTCCAGTTGACCAACATTAAATTCAAATCCTGTGTGCCGCCAAAATACCATGCACTGATTGGCTATCAAATATGACTTCCTATTGGCTGAGGAAGTGCCGTATTCTATTGGTTCATTTCAATCCCGCTTTGACACAGAATCCATTTGATCATACTGGGACATTGTTTCCTTATGACAGCCATACAAAAGTTCAAAAACAAGTAATTTTGCTTGCAGAAATGACTGGCAAATTAAATTTTCAACAAAACAGTATTTAAAAGCCAGGATTCTGCCACAGAATTTGGAAAGATTGTTAAAATAAGGCTGAGAATAGCTTGATCGTTCAGCCTGTGCAAGACTTTTGCACACCACTGTAAATAAGAAATGTTCAAGTCCATTTCAGTCCTCTTGGTCTGTATACATTTCTGTGCTGCTGGGCTACTGTATGTGATTTAAAGATATACATTCCACCAATGAAAATGTGTATGGAATATAATGAGCCAAATTTAAAATCCCATTTATTTCTGAGAGCTTCTCTTGAGGCATAATCTTTTATGTATATTGACTAACTAAAGTGTATATATAATCTGTGTATGTTCCAACATTCTTACCTTCAAGCAATAGTGGTTTTAATTCATGAAATGCTTTGAGAATGAATTTTAACCAATATAGCTTCACAGTTCTGCTATACAACATAAGGAAAAGAAGATATAAGCTCTTTTAAATCTTTTGGCGGTAGTAAAAGAGCCGAATACAATTTGTTCATTACAATTAAACTGTGCTTTTTGCCATTCTCTACAAAGATGACTGTTGTAGCCTTGCTCAGAGGTTTTTGGAATCCTATGACTTGCCATTGTCTAGCTGTGCTCTTGTTTGCTTTGCTGTCTACCTTTCGCAAAATCAATTTTTTTTGCTAAGGTCAGGGCAGCAGATACTTCCTACTCAAGAGTACTTCATTTTTGTTCATCTGTTGCTTTTCATCTTTAAAATGTGCCTACTCATGATGTACTGTTAGGAAGTCATTCTTGCAATGTGCCTAGTCTTAGTAACAGTATGCACTGCTCTGTCACATTTAATACTAATGACTGTTTGCAGTGGAGTCAATCTCTTGGTTTGGAATTAGCATCATCATAAATGTTTATTGCATGCTTTTCCAGAAATAAAAAGGTCAACATGAGTTACAGCAAGTTAGAGCAAATTGTCGGCTTCCAGCATTTGGTATTTTCACACGTTGTGAGCCAACATCTTGTTGATGCTATATGGGACACTGGCGATGTCAATGTTGTGGCCTGATCCTTAATTATGGGAGTGGCAGGTAGAGCCTGCTATAACAGTATTAACTTTCAGTTTCAGTGATCAGAAAGTGGTCGGTTAGCCCTTTCAGATGATATATTATTATTGTTACCATTTTTATTAATCTTTGGCAGGTCACAGCCAGTGTTAACTGGTTTTACCACCATTAATTTGAATCATGCCCAAGGACCTAGGAATCATAAGATATCAGCACAAAAGTAAAGGCCTATTGTATTCTGACATATTCTTGATGATGATAGTTTTTCAGATTGTTAGCTTTTAACTTGCATTAGTATGTTTTGTTTGTTTTGTCTGTATACTATATTATTTGTTATTTCTTATGATGATTCTAAACTGCTTAGGTATTTATCAAGACTTGTGGTGTGCAAATATTTAAATAAATAAATAATAATTATAATAAAAACATGTATCTACTGCTTATTGTTACACTCCTAAGTTAGTTACAACAATATATACACAATCATGATAAAAACAATATGGGGGTCATTCTGATCCTCATTTAACGGGTCTGGACGTCCGATCTGGAGGGAGGAGAGAGGGCATGCGGTGGGAGGCACAATGACCTTGGACATAAAGGGCCGATTTCGAGCCGGCCCTGTACATCCAGGGGTCGGCCATTTAAACAGGGAACTTATTCCACCTTGGAGGTGGAATAAGTCTCCCTAGACATTGAGGGATGCCAGAGCTTGGGCCCACCAAACAGGTGAGGAGGTGCAGGGGGTTCTCCGCAGCCCAACCTTGGCCACAGCAGGCCCGATCAGGGGTCGGGCTGCGAGGAAAGCATGTTTTAGAGGACCGCCAGAGCTCGCAGCACCTGCATGGAGCCACAGTACCATGGCAAAATGACGCCATGGTACTGCGGCTCCATGCAGGAGCCTGGCTGACCTAGCCAGATAGCTGGCTGGACGTCTGAGGTGCCTGAATCGGTGCACATCCTGGAGTCCAACCACTATGCCGCAATTCTGCTTTCTTTCTTTATTATTCATTATTATTTTAACTGTAAACTGCTTTGCTGGCTCGAAGAGCAGTATATCAAAATGTAACTAAACTAACCTAAACTAAACTGGGCAACATTCTGGAGAAAGGGGGAGGGGCTTTTCTAAAAGGATAGACTGCATTTTAACCAGGGTGGAACCAAGCTGCTAGCATTAATCTTTAAAAAGAAGATAGGGCAGTTTTTAAAGTAGAAAATGGCGGAAAGCCGACAGTCGTCCAAGAGCGCATGATTTGGAATGAGGTAACTTCGAAGGATGATAGCATAACAGAGAAGTTAGGACATCCCGATAGAGAGGTTCCAACAAAGGTAAAGGTAAGCCAGATACTTCTAAGTAAAGAGCAGGCAGAGTTGAAGGATTCCAAATTACCCCTGTCAAATTATTACTAGATTATTAATATGAACAAAATACAGACTTTGAAATGCCTGCATGTAAATTCTAGAAGTCTAAAAAATAAGATGGGAGAATATAACTGGCATCTCAGAGACCTGGTGGAAGTAGGACAACCAATGGGACACTGTGATACCTGCATAAAAATTAAATCGCAATGACAGAGTAGATCAAATTTGTGGATGGGTTATGTTATATGTTAAAGAAGACATTGAGTCAAACAGGATAAAAGTTTTGCAAGTCAAAATTGTGTTCTTTATAATGGTTTCTATCATTTTGCCTGGTACTAAAGCAGGCTCACTGGTCTGCAGTTTCTTGGATCACCCTGGAACCCTTTTTAAAAATTGGCATTACATTGGTCTCTCTCCAATCTTCAGGTACTACAGATGATTTTAATGATAGTTCACAGATTACTATTAGTAGGTCTGCAGTCTCATTTTTGAGTTCTTTCTGCACCATCCAGTCCAGGTAATTTGCTACTCTACTTTATGAAATTGCTGTAGTAGGTCTTCTAGGTATATTGAGATTTGTTTCAATTTCTCTGATACATCACCTATTAATATCATTTCTGACATGGGTAACTTCCCTACGTTGCCTTCGGTAAAGACCGAAGCAAAGAATTCATTCAGTCTCTCTGCTATGGCCTTTTCCTCCCTTACTGTCCCTTTTACCCCTTTATCATCTAATAGTCCAACTAACTCTCTCACATATTTTTTGCTACAAATTTATTTCAAAAAGTTTTATTGTTTTTCCTTTCACAGCAAATTTCTTTTCAAATTCTCTCTTTAACTGCCATATCAATGCCTTGCATTTAACTTGCTAGTGCTTGTGTTTCCTCTTTCATCATTTGGCTCCTGTTTTCACTTTATGAAAGATGCTTTTTTGATTAAAACAGCCTCTTTGACCTCACCTTTAAACCATGCTGGCAGTCGGTTGGCCTTCTTTCTTAAAGCCTGGAATATATCTGGTCTGGGCTTCCAAGATAGTATTTTTAAGCAACACTCAGGCTTGATGTAAACCTTGAACCTTTGCAGCTGCTCCTTTTAGTTTTGTCTTAACCATTTTCCTCATTTTATCATAGTCTCCCTTTTGAAAGTTAAATGCAAGTACAGTTGATTTCTCTGCTGTTCCCCTCCATTCATTAAATGAAATGGGGCCACTTGGCAATAATGATCATAACAAGATCACAACACCATTATCTCTCACACCATATCCTGCATTCCACTAAGGACTAAGTCTAAAATAGCTTCCTCTCATGTCAGTTTCTGAAGCAGTTGCTCCATGAAGTAGTCATTTATTTCATCTAGAAATATTATCTTCCAAACATGTCTTGATCTGACATTGATTCAGTTGATACTGAGGTAATTGAAATCACCCATTATTACCGTGTTGCAACTTTTGTTAGCTTCCCTAATTTCTTTTAGCATTTTGTCATCCATCTGTTATTCTGACCAGGCTGATGGTAGTATACCCTGACTGCCATTCCCTTCTCCTTTTTACATGGAATTTCTATCCTTAGAAATTCAACTGTGTATTACTGAATATACAGTCATGGCTTAATGGGAAAAGTCAACATGGATTTAGCCAAGGAAAGTCTTGTCCCACTAATCTGCTATATTTTTTTGAAGGTGTGAATAAAGAGGTAGATAAAGGTGAGTTAGTTGATATGGAGGGTAATTTTAGAAGGGATGTCCAAGTGCAATCTGAGACGTCTAAGCCAGTATGTCTGGACAGAAAAGCAGGCATGTCCAGGTACAGACATGATTTCACAAACGTGGATGTGCCCAATATGGACATTTGTAGGGGCATCCTCATAGATGTCCCCAGAATAGTATTTCAGAATCTAGACATCTAGGAATACCTAATGGTTATAGCAGTTGGATAGAAACTCGGAAGCCCAGATTTCAGTCCCACTGCTGCTGTCATTTAACTTGTTCTTAGTACTGAGGATGATGGTGTGCTATCTTCTCTGCACCCCCTGGATGTTTTTCAGACAAAACGAGCACTTTTCAGAAGACTGTTTGTGCTTAGAGCAGGTCTAAACTTAGACACAATGCCAGACATCCAGGACATTCCTGAAATCAGGTGAGAACGACCAGGTTCCTAGGAATGCCCCAGTTCCACCTCCACCATCCCACCTTCCCTTCCCTCATTCAGACTTGGATGTCTACAGACTGGGGACATTCAGAGAACTGGCTTTCAAAATGGCTCTAGAAATGTCTCTGTGCTTTGGATGTCTCTGTTCCCATTATTTGGACATCCAAAGCATGAATAGGGCTTCCAAAATGACCCACATAGTGTATTTGGATTTTCAGAAAGTCTGTGAAAATGTCCCTCTTAAGGAAATTAAGGGGCTTGTTTACAAAGCCGCGGTAGCAGTTCGCAATCTTTATTGGAGCCGTGGCCCCATTGATTTCAATGGGGCCGCGGCTCCGATAACGATTGCGAACCACTACCGTGGCTTTGTAAACAAGCCCCTAAAAGTAATGCAATAGGAGGCAATTTACTATTGTGGCTTGGGAACTGATTTAAAACAGAGAGTAGGGCTAAATGCAGAAAGTGAATAGTGGAGTACCCCACGGATCTGTGCTGGTCCCGCTGCTTTTTAACATATTCATAAATGAGCTGGAAATGGGAACATTGAGTGCGGTGATCAAATTTGCAGATGACACAAAATTATTCAAAGTTCTTAAAACACAAAAAGACTGTGAAAAACTGCAAGAGAACCTTGAGAAATTGGGAGACTGTATGTCCAAATGGCAGATGAAATTTAATGTGGACAAGTGCAGAGTTATGTACTTAGGGAAGAACAACTCAAATTACAGTTACACAATGCAAGGTTCCACATTGAAAATAACCACCTTGGAAAAGGATCTAGGCATCAGTATGGATAATACACTGATACCCTCTGCCCAGTATGCAGCAATGGCCAAGAAAGCAAATAGAATGTTAGGAATCATAAGGAAAGGAATAGAGAATAAAACCAAAGATATTATAATATCTCTGTATTGCTCCATGGTATGATCACACCTCACCTTGTGTGCAGTTCTAGTCACCATATCTTAAAAAGTATATAGAGGAACTAGTAAAGGTACAGAGAAGAGCGACCAAAATGATAAATGGGATAGAAGGATACCTCTATGAGGAAAAGTTTAAAAGGTTAGACTCTTCAGGTTAGAAAAGAGATGGCCGAGGTCTATAACATAATGAGTGGAGTGGAATGAGTAAAGGTAGATAAGTTGTTCACTCCTTAAAAAGGTCAAAAGACTAGGGGACATGCAATGAAGCTAAATTGTAGCTCATTTAAAATGAATTGGAGAATATATTGGATGAGGTAGCAAAAGCTGTTAGTGTTGTTGTTGTTGTTGTTAAGTGCCATTGAGTTGGAGTCGACTCATGGCGACCCTCTGGATAGCTATCCTAAATTGTGTTCGGTCTTCAGTCAGGCGGCTCATTGTTGACAGACTGGTACCCGTAGCTGCTGTTATTGTATCGATCCATCTCATTGCTGGCCTTCCTCTTTTGCGTTGACCTTCCATCTTGCCAAGCATGATGTCTTTCTCTAATGATCTCTCTCTTCACATGATGTGTCCAAAGTATGAAAGTCGAAGTCTTGTCATCTGAGTTTCTAAAGAAAGCTTAGGTTTGATCTCCTCTAGTACCAACTGGTTTGTTCTTCGGGCAGTCCATGGTATACACAGCATTCGCTGCCAGCACCATAATTCAAAGGCATCAATTTTCTTCCTGTCTATCTTTTTCACTGTCCATCTTTCACATTCATATGATGTTATTGAAAATACCATGGCTTGAACAAGTCAAATCTTTGTATGGAGAGAGACATCACTGCTCTTGAGAATCTTATCTAGGTCCTTCATAGCCATTCTGCCAAGAGTAATGCGTTGTTTGATTTCTTGACTGCTTGTTGCTTCTTTATTGATAGTTGATCCAAGTAGGTTAAAGTTGTTCACAATTTCAATTTATTCTCCTTCAACGATGAACCTGTTGATTATGCCAGTTGTCATGATCTTTGTCTTCTTTACATTAAGGTGCAGACCCATTTTGAGACTATGTTCTTTGATTGTGAGAAGCAAATGTTTCAGATCATCTTCACTTTCAGCCAGTAATGTAGTATCATCAGCATAGCGAAGGTTGTTGATGAGTCTTCCACCAATCTTCACACCTCTGTTGTCTTCATACAATCCTGCTTCTCTGATGATTTGTTCTGCATATAAATTAAACAGGTAGGGGGGAAGTATGCAGCCCTGTCTTACACTGTTGCTTATTTTAAACCATTCTGTTTCTCCTTGTTCTGTTCGAACTGTTGCTTCTTGATCAATGTACAGATTGCACACGAGAACGATCAGGAGTTCTGGTATACCCATGCTTCTTAATGTGGCCCAGAGTTTCTCATGGTTTACACAGTCAAAAGCCTTGCTATAGTCGATAAAGCACAAATAGATATCCTTTTGGTATTCTTTAGTCTTTTCAAGGATCCATCTCACATCCGCAATCATGTCTCTCGTTCCTCGCCCTTTCCTGAACCCTGCTGGCACATCAGGTAGTTCTTGTTCCAGGTATAGTTGTAGTCTCTTTTGAATAATCTTCAGTAGAATCTTGCTGGCATGTGGGATCAGAGCGATTGTTCGATAATTTCCACAGTCAGTTGGATCACCTTTCTTTAGTATTGGTATAAACACAGATCTTTTCCCGTCAGTTGGCCATGATGTTGTCTTCCATATTTCTTGGCAGAGCCTTGTAAGTATGGTAACAGCTGCATCAGATTGCTGCAGTACTTCTATAGGAATGCTATCGATGCCTGGTGCTTTGTTTTTTGATAAGGCTTTCAATGCTGCTTCAACTTCTTCTTTCATCACCAATGGTTCCCAATCATAAGGTACAGGATGAAACGGCTGTTGGTCCACTTGATCTTTATCATATAAAAACTCTGTATATTCCTTCCACTTTTTCTTGATCTTCTCAGCATCATTCAACATAGAACCCTGAGCATCTTGTAACATTCCAATTCGAGGCTGGAACTTTTTCTTTAACTCTCGTAGCTTTAGGAAAGCCGATCTTTTTCTTCCTCTAATAGTTTCTGCTTCTATTTCCTTGCAAGTGTCATTGTAGTACTTTTCCTTGTCCTGTCTTGCTACACGTTGGAAATCTCTGTTGAGTTCTGCGATTGTCTTTCTTTCTCCTCTGGCTTTAGCTTCTCTGTGTTTCTGGGCAAATTTTCAGAGTTTCTTCTGTCATCCATTTTGGCCGTTTTTGCTTTTTCACCTTTTGTAGAGACTTCTCGCTTTCTTCCAACACAACCTTCTTGATGTCATTCCATAACTCTTCCGGAGCTCTATCATTTGTATCTAAAGCAGCAAATCGATTTTGCAGGCAGTCTTTAAATTCCAGTGGTATATTCTCAAGGTCATATTTTGCTGCATTCATGAGTGGTTTGCTCTTTTTCAACTTTAGCTTGAGTTTGCATACTGTACCACAGTCATCTCCAGGTTTTGTCTTTGTTGATGTTATAGAGCTTTTCCATCATTGACTTCCACAGATGTAGTCAATTTGATTTTTATACAATCCATTGGGTGAAGTCCATGTGTACAGTCGCCGCTAGTGTTGCTGGAAGAAAGTGTTTGAGATGAATAGATCATTGGTCTTGCAGAATTCTATCAGTATTTCTCCAGCTTCATTTCTGTTGCCAAGTCCATATTTTCCAACTACTTTGCCTTCTTCTTTGTTGCCAACGTTTGCGTTACAGTCACCCATGACTATCAGGATATCCTGTTTGCATGTTCTGTCAATTTCAGCTTGTACTTGTTCATAGAACTCTTCAATTTTATTCTCTTCTGCAGCTGTTGTTGGGGCATATACTTGAATTATAGTTGTGTTGATAGGCAATCCTCATAGACGAATAGAGATTAAGCATTTGCTGACTGCATTGTATTTCATTACAGTTCTAGCAAGTTTCTTCTTTATTATAAATGCAACACCATTTCTTCTTTGTCTTTCATTTCCAGCATAGTAGACCATGTGATCATCTGATGCAAAGTGCCCGATGCCAGTCCATTTCAGTTCGCTGACACCCAACAGATCAAGTTGTACACGTTCCATTTCATTCTTGACCACCTCCAACTTCCCTTGGTTCATGCTTCGTACGTTCCATGTTCCAATGTGTAAGACATCTTTATAGCTTCTGACTCTCATTTCATGTGCAGCTACATCAGCAGTCAGACTTCCCGAGGGCTTTGATCCAACCACATCATAAATGCTGGCTTTACTCTGAAAAGTCTTCAGCTCTTCCCCAGTAGCTAGTTGAGTGCCTTCCGACCTGGGGGTCTCATCTTACAGCAATATAGCACAATTTGTTTTGTTGTAACTATCCATTGGGTTTTCATGGCAAGATACAGAAGTAGATTGCTGGGCCTGTCTTCCGCGCAGTTGAAGTTTGGTGTTGTTGCCGTTGTCACAAAAATGTGATCCTCTGCCGTCAACACTATCCCATTCTCCTGCTGTCCAAATGGGTGGTTTGTCTTGGTCTGGCACCTCAGCTGAGACCTGTCCATCTTAGGAGACCCTGCCAGTAGTTAAACTACCGATAGTTTAGCTCTCAGCATCACTGATGCACGCAAGACCTCACAGCACGACAAGCTGCAAACCAAGTGAGAGATAAACCATATGGTGCCCAATATTTGAAAGGTATTTATACCATTCACAGCCCAGTAAACTGTGTAAATGCCTTAAATCGGGATATTTAATGACAGTTACATGGTTTGTGCATTGAATATCCCCTTCTAACCCCGCTACACACCCCGATGCTATGCGGTTACCACTGGCGCATGTTGGGGGCATTCCGGGGTGGAGACTGTCACTAACTGGGTACCAGTGATATTGCACTCCTACCCAGTTAGTGATTAGTGGGTAAAAGTAGGCGTAGCAAAAGCTGGCCTAGTTTAACCCACAGAAGCTAACCGGGCAGTGGTGCAATATCGGCGCTATCCGGTTAGCATTGGCGGCCCCGGGGCATGTGCGGCGATCCCAGATATTTAATGCCATTGCCACGGCATTGAATATCCGGGGTTAAGGGTTGGTGGGCAGGGCTATGTGCTATAGCAGTGCATAGCCTACCCAATTCAATATTGGGCCTTAGGTCTTTATCTGCCATCATTTTCTGTTTCTAAATCCTCAAGTGTGGTTTGTCAAAATGGCACCAACAAATCCAAGGCCTCTAGCATGTTGATTTTTTTCCAAGCAACAAAATGGCATTTATGGAGGAGGAGTTATGGAGCATCCAACATTGTTTTCTTTGCTTTAGGTTTTATGTTTCTCTTTTCATTTGGTTTGCTGTTTATTTCATTTTAAATAAATGAAATGAGACAAAAAAAGATGAAAATTTTCAGTGCACGCATTTAATATTAGCTTTAAAATTACAGAGAGAATATCAAACTAAGGGGTCCTTTTGCTAAAGTGAGCTAAGTGGTTAACCCGCATTTTAAGAAAATACGGTTGTGATCAACATTATTGGCACCCTTGCAGTTCAACCCCTTAATGTCCAATATCTCCTAAATAAAATGGCCATCGAAATGGCTTTGGACTGAATATACACAAATATCCAATACACAGAAGAATAAAATAAAACAAGATCAATTAAAAATGAAATAGTAGAAAAACTGGGACATTGCCAGGACATGATTATTGTCAGTACTTACATTACTTGAATCAACCAATGAATGATGGCTCTAGTGTTTAAAATGGCCACATTAACTCCCTTTCCATTTTCACAATGGTGAAGACAAAAGAGCTGCATGAGACCATCAGAAAAGCCATTATCATTGAACATCAAACTTCAAAGGGGTACAAGTTCGTCTCCACAGACGGGATTCCTGTGTCTACAGTTTGCAATATTATTACATTTTCTGCTCATGGAAATGTCAAGAACTTCCCAGAATGTGGTGGGAAGAAGAAACTTAATCCAAGAAGTCTTCGAATTGCTGGAAAAACACCACTTACAACATCCAAAGAGCTTAAGGCTGACCTGGAGCAATTTGGAGTGGTGGTTTCAACTTGCGCCATATGCCACACACTAAACCAAGAAGGACTTCATGGGCGAAGGCCACGGAGGCTCCACTGCTCAAAGACAGTCATAAAAAGGCATGCCTAATCTTTGCCTAAAACCACCTTGAGAAACCACACTTCTTCTGGGAAAAAATTCTATGGACAGATGAAACTAAACTTGAGCTCTTTGGCAATGCAGACCAATGATACATTTACAGGTGAAGAAATAAAGTTTATAAGGAAAAAACACACTTGCTACAGTTAAATATAGTAGAGGATCCATAATGTTGTGGGGCTGTTTTGCTGCCTCAGGAACTGGAGGCCTGGAACATATTAAAGGAATCATGAAGTCAGAGGACTACCAAGGTATTTTGGAGCAAAATGGGCTACCTAATGTCAGAAAGCTAGGTCTGGATTGAAGGCCATGGGCCCTCCAGCAGGATAATGACCCAAAACATATATCCAAAAGTACAAAAGAATGGTTAAGAAGGAACAAATAGACTGTTTTAAACTTTCCAGCAATGAGTCCTAATCTCAGTCCAAATGAGATCCTTTGGAAAGACCTGAAATCTGCCATTGTTAAAAGGAATCTTGGAAACATTCATAAGCTGGAACAAATCATAGTTGAAGAGTGGGAGAAGCTACCAGCAGACTGATGTATGAAACTTATAGATGGCTACAAGAAACGTTTGGAGGCTGTCATCACTGCCAAGAGTTGTGCAATAGTGAAGGCTGCCATTAATCATATCCAAGTCATATTTTTTTTTCTCAGAAATTACTATGTCTAAGTTGTACAGGCATTTTTTTTGGTTGTATATCTTTGAACAAACTATTAAAATAATATGATGACATACAGCTGGAATATTTCCAATTATTTGGGATTTTACACAACATACCTAAAATGCAAGGGTGCCAATAATGCTGACCACAACTGTAAGATATTCCATAGTGGCTTAGACTAAAGGGCCAACCAGTCCAATGTCTTGTTTCCAACCATGGCCAATCCAAGTCACAAATACCTGTCATGTTCCCAAAAGATAGACAGATTCCATGCTACTTAAAGTCCACTTTAATAATGGTTAATGGACTTTTCCTCTAGGAACTTGTCCAAATGTCTTTTAAACCCAGCTACACTAGCGAACGCTAGACGAAATTTGATTTTCAATATAAAATGGAAGAAAAAACATATCCATAGCCAATATGGCAGGCCATACATTAGCATTATTATAAGGATAAGCTGTATTTAAAGATATTCTTTTTATTCATAAATGTGGTAACTTTATAAAGCTGCTTTACAAACAGAAAAGGTTTTTGTAAACTTGCATGATTGCATACACATGTAAAAGGTGGTACACGGAAGGAGTCTGCTTACTTTTATGCGATCGGTGTAAATTTGTGCATGGGCATTTACAAACTATTGGGACTACTTCTGGGTGCCCATTTTGTAAACATCGGTGCCTAGTTATCTATATGAAATAGTCTTAAAACAGGTGCCTTTTTCAGACTTCTCACATAGGCGTCCTGTTATAAAATTACACCCAAATTGTGCAAGGTTCCACTGCTTATTAGACAAATGTCCCTCTTTTCTTCGAAGAAATTAACCTATTCCAGTCATGGGATAGATTATAATGTTTATTTATAAAATGCTACAAGTTGGCTGTTATCCATAAAATTTAGGGAATATTCTTTATCTCTAATTTTGAAGGGGAATGAATGGGATGAAATTTTGGCAAATAATTATAGACTGATTGCCAATTTCCTCCTCTTTGCAAAACTGATGGACACTATCGTTGCTAGACAATTGATTAAATACTTAGATGATTTTTCCTTGTTACGTCCTTCACAGTTTGGATTTCATAGTGACAACAGCACTGAAACTTTATTAGCCGTTCTGGTATCTGATTTTATGATATTTTTGGGATGTTCAATGAGCCATTTTGGTCCAGTTAGACTTTTTGGCTGCTTTTGATATGCTGGATCATGAACTATTGTTAGCTAGATCAAATATAGGAGTATAAGAAGTTGTTCTTAAATGGTAGAGGATTCTTGACTGGTAGAAGTTATATGGTAAGAATGGGAAGTGAAGTGTCTTACGAGGTATATTTGGCAATCTGAAAGTGGTATTCCTCAGGGGTTGCCACTTTCTCCTATTTTATTCAGTGTTCTTGAGCACATTGGGTAGAGGTTTATATGAATTAGGAATCTCCTATTACTACTATGTGGATAATATTTTCCTGCTGGTACCTGTTAAGGATAATCTTAAACAAAGTTTTGACCTGTTGGAAAAGGGATTTAAAAATGTATCCAAATGGATGTGTTCCCATAAGTTGAAGCTGAATGTTGATAAAACAAATCTTCTTTGGCTGAGTAATTTATAAAAAATGGAGCTCCCTTTAGTAAACCCTATAATAGAGGGAATAGAGATGCCATTGAAATTATCCTTAAAGATTTTAGGAACAATCTTAGTGGCATATTTACAAAAACGGATGGGCTTCAGCAGCTAAATCCAGCGTTAGCTGCAAAGGTTCAGTGGTATCTGCAGGGAGCGTTCCCAGCATTTCCCTTGAAGATACCACAGAGAAAGCACAGGCTTTGCGAGAGGACAGCGTCACGGCTGCAGCTATTGCCACCCAATGAGGTGGCGATAGCAGCATTTGCAAAGCCTGCAAAAAGAGCAGCTTTCGCACCATGCGAATGCCCGCAGTAGCTGCTCCGATTTGGAACTCCCATTCTCTGCCCAACTCCCGGCCACTTTTGCAGGCAATACGGGAAATGCAGCTACCGCAGAGAAAGGCCTGTGATAGCTGCATTTCTTGCGTGTTAGATGTCGTCATGGCGCAACAATCCCAAGTTAGCACTACAAAGACAGCTAACATGCTTTAATAAACATACCCATTAGATTCAACCCTTTCGATGGAATTAAATGTTGGTATGTTGATGCAAAAAACGTTTTGTAAATTACTCTATTTGTATCAAATATGTTATACTTTATTGAAGCCCATTTAAGAATGTTAGTACAAATGTATGCAATGTCCCCTTTAGACTACTGCAGTAGTGTAAGCCACTTCTGAATGCACTGGGTTCATTGCATCCAGGCAAGTGTTTGGGCTCTAGTATAAATATTTATCATACTTTTTCTTCTTTCTTGTTCACTTTTTTATTCAGATTATGGCCATTCGTGACTGATTATTTTAATATATTTATTTAACTAGCAAATGCTTAACACTATGTAAAATGTTCCAATATGGTTTTAATACTCTTTATCATTAATTTTGGTCTTGCGATTCTTCATGGACCCGATATTTCTTATAACCCTTTTTTATACTCTATAATCTTCATATTCTTGTGTTCTGTTCATCAATAGTATCATACTTTCTTTTTATATATTAGACACTACAGATCATTTTCTCTGGTGTCATCATTTTACATTTACATGGTTGTGAAGTGCTTATATGGTTGTAAATGCATCTTAATATTTACCAATGGGCATTGATCTAATTGTTGATATACTGAATCATACCCTTTGTAAGATTTCACATTTTTCTTCCTTCTGATCTTTCCTTCCCTTTCCCTCTCTTTTCCTTCCTTCCCCCCTTCCCCTTCCCTCCTCTCTCCATTTCCCCCTTCCCCTTCCCCTTCCCCTTCCCCCTCCCCCTTCTTCTCTTCCCCTTCCCCCTTCCCCTAAGTAACTCTGCACCCTTCCCTCCGGTGGATCCGCTCTCACTGCATACAATGTTTGATAAAATTCTTTAAATGCCTCTCTAATGTTTTCATCCCTCTGGACTAGGTTCCCTCCCGAATCCCACACCTTTAATATATGTGCTCTTAGTTTCCTTTGTTTCAGTTTTTGTGCCATATACCGACCCGCTTTATTCCCTCCCTCAAAAAATTCCTGCATCAATAATTGCATCTGATACCTAATGGTTTCTGCCTGCATGGCATTAAGTTGTGCTCGCAAAGCCAAGACATGGCCTCTGTACCCTCCTTTTCTGTCTTGTGCATCCAGCTCTTCCATTCTCAAGTGCCTCAATCGTAATCCTCTATTCCTTATCGTTCCTCCAATTCAGTTCTCCACCTCTAGGTTGTGCACCTCCTCCTGCAGCTTGGAGACTGCGCATGTCAAAAACATGACATCACTGGATGTAGTCTGCTGGCCTCTCCCATCTGCCCCAGTGTGTCCAGTCTCCATGCAGCAGGAGGACGTAGTGAGCCTAGGTGCTGGGCTCACTTGAGGAACAGATAAGGAGCTGTTAGAGTAGCGTTAGACTAGGTTTCTGGTTCTTTTGTCCCTATATATTTTAAACTTCTATTTGTTTAATTTGGTTCTGTATCTTTAAAAAAAAAAAGAGCCTGTTTTCTTGTGCCGGGTCCACTCTGCCCTTTCCTCACTCTCACCCCTCTCGAGCCTGTCTTTATTTCGGATCTCTCCCCCTTGATCGCACGGGGGAGAGCTCGGCAGCAGCCAGCTATGATCTGCCTGTGGGGATGAACAGCCACAACTTTACTTCGGCAGGCTGCTGAAAGGCGGGAGGCTTGTCCAGCAGCGTTCTGCTCGCTTTGCAGCTGAGCGGGACTGCGCGGACTGGAGCCTTGCAGTGACAAGGAAGAGCATTCGATCGGAGAGTGAAGGTATGGTGGCTGGGGCAGAGGGTCTGGTCGGCAAGCGGGGGAACGGACCGCAGTAGTGCGCGGTCTGACCCAGTAGTTTTTGGCGCCATTTAGTAGTTTAGTCAGTGGCGCCCACCTTGACCGCATGTGCGCTGCGTGGCTCGGGAACGGGCAGGCGATTGCGGTGTTCAAAGGGCTCTAGGTCTGCGTTCTGACCAGTCGTACCCCTGCAGGTTACATTTATTTTGAGTTTATTTCTTTGGACTTTATTTCTTTGCATTTTATTTTCTGTGGGTTGGCTTCCCTGTTGGTTTCAATTCTAGGCGTTTTATTATTGGTTGGGGCTCTGAGTTAGTTCTACGGGGCCGTGGACTTTGAGATAAGCTATAGTTTAATCTTAATTTGGAGGGAGTTTGACCCATTTGTATTAATACAAAAAAAAAAGAAAAAGGAAAACAGCTAACTTTTACTTTCCCTTTGGGTATTGGCTGCTATGGAGTGAGGGGGGGGGGGTGTCTAGCTTATGGCCTCACGCTCTCTCTGTGTGGTCTGCGGCTCCCGCAGAGGTACTATTGCTGATTCCGGAATATGCCGGAGCTGTGTGGCAGTTTCTACCAGCGTGTAGCAGCAAATGGAAGGTAAGACAGGACCGGAGTGTCAGGGGACCTCGGCTGGAGCCGAAGGAGAGGGCGTGATAGCCACTCCATAAAGAGTCGGTCAGGAGACATCGATCGGGCTGTCAGGTCTGCCTCCGGGTTTGGGATCTGGGCCACAACTCGGGAATTTCTGTCCAGATTTTGTTCTCATAATGCATCAGGCTTTTTGTTTGCGGTGGCAGGAGAAATTGCCGGAACCCTTGCTGGTCTCTGCGCCACTGCAGCAGCCCGGGATAGCTGAAGCGGGAAGCGGCTCCCCAAGGGCTTCTAAGAGATCAAGGCCTCGGGAGCTTTCACCTTTAGATTTGGAGTGGCAAGAAGCAGAGGAGACCGAGGCAGACCTCGAGACGGGAATGGAGGAATTAGAAGAGGGAGAGATCCTGGAGCCTGAAGAACGGGCAAGAATTATTCGGGTAATCTCCAGGAACAAGCAGGAATGTAGTCTTCACATATGGGTATCGTCGGTACCAACGGAGTCTGCGCGGGAACGCTCCCCAGCGTCCAATAGGAACGCTTTTGGGAGCATCCCTAAGCACATGCGCACTGCCTTCCCCCCTTTCCAACTGTCCCTCTTCAGTTTTTCGTTTTCCGTGGAGCCGACAGGACACATACCCTGTCATCGCAGAAAATTTCTTCTTTAAACTTGTTTTCTTGTGGTCGTGCCTGCCTCCGCAGGACACCTACCGGTACCGCCGGTTCTTTCTTTCTTCTTTTAAAAAAAAAAAAATTTTTTTTTTTGAACTGTTTCTCATCAGAAACTATTCAAAAAAAAAATATTTTTTTTTTTTGAACTGTTTCTCTTCAGAAACTTTTTCTTTTGGTGCTAGGCGCCATTTTGGGCATTAGGCCCCATTTTTCCCAAAAGATGGAAAAACCAGCTAGTGGTTTTAAAAAATGTACTAAATGTGGCGGTACCATCTCCGTCACCGACACCCATGACTGGTGTCTAAAATGTGTAGGCCCTGACCATTCTCCATCTGAATGTTCCTCCTGTATGGAGATGACTAAAAGAGGAAGACAGAACCGAGATGCAAAGCTCGGTACCTTCTTTTCTTCGGATACCAGGTCCATTGCATCGACGTCTTCAAGAGCCTCGTCTTCCTCCCATGGATCTCAGGTAACTAAACCGAAGAGCCGGTCCTCAAAGGGTAGCTCTCCTTCAAAGCATTGAGAGGCCATTGGCATTGCCCTTGAGGAAACTACACCGGCAAAACAGCTCCGGCGGGAGGCTTTGGCCTCCAAAGCATTAACAGGGTTCCAGGATGTTCTCGAGGCTTCGACCTCGGCAGAACTACCGTATTTTAGCGCATGTAACGCGCACCCACATAAAACACGCACCCACATATAAAGCGCAATTTTCGGCCTGTTCTGCATTGAATTTCTCGCATTATGCGCACGCGCGTATATCGCGCATGTGTCGAGTGCACTGTGAGGTATATAAAAGGCCCTCGGTTCTATTATACCTTACATTTAAACTTTGCAATCTCTTCCATTATAATCCAGTCATCATGCCCGGAATTAAACGCAAGTCTTATACTGCGGACTTCAAGCTGAAAGTTGTGGCAAAAGATGAAGAAACAAGCAACAGAGCAGCAGCAAGAGAATTTGATGTTGATGAGTCATCTGTTCGCAACTGGAGAAAGGAGAAAACGGCGCTAGAGGAGATGAACCTGCGAAAACGTGCGCGTCGGGGTCCCAAAGAAAAGTGGCCAGAGCTAGAGAGTGACTTAAAAAAGTGGATTCTGTCTAGAAGGGAGCAAAATCAAGCTGTCTCAACTATCGCAATTCAATTCAAAGCAAAACTGCTGGCCAATGAAAGAGGAATTTCACGTTTCCATGCTAGTTTCAACTGGATTTGCAAATTTATGAAGAGTAATGGTCTTTCCGTGCGAATAAGAACAACTGTAGGCCAGAGGATTCCGGATGACTGGGAACAAAAGATGGCGGATTTCGGCACATTTGTCAGCAAAGAAATTTTGGAGTTCGGCATTTCGGCAATGGATGTTATTAACATGGATGAGGTTCCTGTGTCTTTTGACATTCCACCAACCAGGACTGTAGCTGCTTCGGGTTCAAAAACTGTCGCAATAACAACAACTGGACACGAGAGGGCTTGCTTCACTGTAGTCCTGGGTTGCACAGCGAGTGGGCTTAAATTGAAGCCGATGGTTATTTTCAAGCGAGTAACCATGCCCCGCGAAAAATTTCCACAAGGTATTGTTGTTCACTGTAACAAAAAGGGATGGATGGACTCTGAGGTCATGAAAATATGGATTGATAAATGTTATAGGGCCAGGCCTGGTGGTTTCTTTTCTAAAAGGTCTTTGTTGATCTTCGATTCCATGGCTGCCCATAAAGAAACAAATGTGCAAAATTATATTAATTCAACTGGTGCCCATATCGCAGTGATACCGGGTGGTCTTACTTGCAAGCTGCAGCCGCTAGATATAGCAGTTAATCACCCGTTCAAAACGTTCATCAGACGAGAGTGGGATAATTGGATGCAGCGGGGAATTCATGAATTCACACCATCGGGATGATTAAAGAGGGCTACATTAACGGAAATCTGCAATTGGTTGTGTTCTGCTTGGGACAAAATATCCCCGGAAACCATAAGAAATGGATTCCGAAAAGCCGGGATTATTTATAAGAACGAGGATCGGGTGTGTAGTGATGACGAAGATGATGATGAAAATCTCGAAAGGAGTTACGATGAAAGTGCATATGTTACGGAAGAGCGCCTCCAGACGGTTTTAAATTATTTCAATGATGATGTTGATGAGGGGAGTGATTTCGAAGGTTTTATGGAATCGGATGATGAAAATTAATTAAATATATTTTGAAACCATTATATTCTTGTAAGGACTCTTTTATGGGATCGGTTCCTTGTAATAAAGTTTCGGTATAGTGCGCCCTCGCAAATACCGCGTGAGAGGGTTGCGCGGTAGGTAAAAGTGATAGCACGCGCGGTTTATGCGCGAAAATACGGTACTGGTGCCATGCTCAGGGGTTCCGGCCGCTTTTACCGGTACCGATACCCAGGCATCGGCAGCGTCGATAGACCAGGGATTCCTCACTATTGAACGCAGTCTTGCAGCTCTCCTTACAGCTGCGGTACCGTTGACACCAGTGGTTCAAAGGGCACCGGTACCGATGCTGCTACCAGCACCGGTACAGATACTGGTACCAGCACCGACGGTACCGGCCCCAGTTGGAATCCTTCCCATGCAGACTTTTTCTGGCATCAACAGATCAGTACCGGACCAATTCGGTACCGACTTCGATCGATACCGAAACCGTGCTTTGCATGATCATCAGGATCAGAGATACTTCGAATCCTCCGATTCCGATGACTCTGATAATTCTGCCGGTACCAGAGTGTTTCTCCCGGAAAACTCCTCTTCTCCCCAATGCAGAATGTCTCCTCCAGAAGACATGTCTTTTCAGGATTTTATTCGTGATGTGGCCCGAGGCCTTTCAATCACGGTAGCTCCTGAAAAAGAATCTAGAGAAAAGGATTTGGAAATTCTCCAATACCCTAAGGCTCCCAAGGAAGCAGCCACTCTGCCCATTCATGAAATTCTTCATGATTTGATGCTCAGAATGTGGGAGACACCTTTGACCACATCTCCTCATTCTAGGAGACTCGATACCATGTATCGAGTTCCACCATGCCCTGGTTTTCAAAAGACTCAGCTGCCACACCATTCAATGGTAGTGGAGTCAGCCATGCATAAGATGAAAAGTGCAAAGAGACATCCTCCAGGTCATGAATGCAGGACTCTTGACGCTTTGGGGCGTCGAACCTTTCAGGCTTCCATGCTTTCAGCTAGGATCAGCTCATATATTTTATATATGGGAATGTTCTTCAAAGAGGTCACAGGAGATTTGGAGCTTATGAGTCCCCTTCTCCCTGAGGACAAATGATAGGACTTTCTCACTCTGGTCAAGCATGCTCAAGATGTCTCCAAGTTTGTAAACCGTGCAGCCCTTTGACTGCTTTGAATGCATCAGCAGAACCTCTGCAATTGCCATTGGTGCACGTCAGATTGCCTGGCTTCAGGCATCAGACTTGGAGATTTGGGTACAGGATAAATTGGGAAACATCCCTTGCACATGAGAAAACCTCTTTGGCAAGAATTGGCAGGAGAAGGCTAATGAGATAGATACTGAGAATCTCACTTTAGACAGATTGTCAAAATCTACAGCCACTCCAGCCAAAAAGAAACCCTATAAAAACCCGTTTTTCAGCAAAAAGAGGAAGTTTTATCCATCCTATACCCAGCAAGTGCAAGATCAGGGTCACATTGCCCAGAAGGGTTAACAACAACAATCCAGACAAAAGAAGCCAAAAGGCCTTAGAGCTCAACCAGCTCCACAGGCCCAGCCCCTTCAAGGGCTTTGACTCCTTCATAGAGAACTTAGCCTTCCTGCCTCTGAAGGGGCCAGAACCCCTAAACATTCCAGGCAGGTCGTGTCATTTTGCCAACAGATGGCACCAAATAACAACAGAAAACTGGACTCTGTCCATTGTGGGGGAGGGGTACAAGCTTCATTTTCACAGTATGCTCCCTCCTACAATCGTAAGACAGTTCAGTTCCCAAACCTCTACAGGCAATCTACTGGATCAGGAGTTCTCAACACTCCTTTCTCAAGGAGCAATAGAGGAGATGCCCATTCTTCAGCAGGGTGCAGGGTTCTGCCCCCCTATTTTCTTATTCAAAAGAAAACAGGAGGACACAGACCCATTCTAGACCTCAGAGAATTGAACAAATATCTGTTCCAAGAAAAGTTCAAAATGATTTCTCTGGGAACTCTTCTGCCATACCTTCAAAGTCAGGATTGGCTTTGTTCTCTAGATCTAAAGGATGCATATACTCACATTCTGATCCATCCAGATCACAGGAAATTCTTACGATTCCTTTTCAAGGGAAAACATTTCCAATACAGGGTTCTTCCCTTTGGTCTGGCTTCGGCACCAAGAGTATTCACGAAATGCATGGCAGTAGTATCTGCATTTCTGCGAACCCTGGGGATATTCATCTTCCTTTACTTGGATGACTGGCTCATTCGAGCCCCCACGGTTCCAGAAGCCAGATCTGCACTGTCTCGCACAATGCGAATCCTTCAATACTTGGGATTGGTCATAAACCTCCCAAAATCCCAACTTGCTCCATCTCAGTCTCTAGAGTTCATAGGAGCTCGTCTAGATACCAGACAGTCAAGGGCTTTTCTCCCACAACCCCGCTGTCTTCGTATAATGCAGCTAGCTTCTCAAGCAGCGGTGAAGTCCTCCCTAACTGCTCGAGAACTACTACAACTATTGGGACATATGGCATCCACAGTTCATGTGGTTCCCTACGCTCGCCTTCATATGCGAGCAGCCCAGTGGACCCTATCCACACAGTGGACACAGGCCACAGGACGTCTGTCGGACAAGATATCAAACTCACAACAACTGATCTTGTCCCTACAATGGTGGCAATCACTTGAAAATCTTCTAGTGGGGTCTCCTTTCCAGCAATCCCTATTCCAGGCCACCCTAACAACAGATGCATCACAGGTGGGATGGGGAGCACACCTGCATCATCTCTCTACCCAGGGTACCTGGACTCCACAGGAGGCTTGTCTTCACATAAACCTCCTGGAACTCAGAGCAATCTATCTAGCTCTTCGAGTATTCCATGCCCAGCTCAGCTACAAGACAGTCCTAGTCCAAACGGACATTCAAGTAGCTATGTTCTACGTGAACAAGCAGGGTAGAACAGGCTCTCTGTCGTTATGCAACTAAGCTTTATGACTATGGGCCCTCGCCAAAGAGCATCAAATTCACCTTATCGTGGTATATCTTCCAGGCATTCAAAACCTTTGGGCAGACAAACTCAGCCGAGTACTGCTGCCTCACGAATGGTCTCTCCACCTAGACCAGGTGGCCAAGATATTTCAGATCTGGGGAACCCCAAACATAGAACTATTTGCAAGTCCACTGAATGCCAAACTTCCCCGGTTCTGTTCCAGGATTCCAGCTCAAAATTGCCAGGCAAGGGATGCCTTCCTTCTTTACTGGGGTCACGACTTCCTCTATGCCTTCCCACCCATTCCCCTCATCCCTAAAACACTCTTCAAGCTTCAGAGAGACAGAGGTCATATGATCCTCATAGCGCCACATTGGCCACGCCAAACGTGATATCCCCTGCCTCTACATCTCTCTCAAGCTGCACCTCTGGATTTAGGCTATGCTCCAGATCTCCTCTCCCAAGAGAACGGGATGCTATGGCACCCGAATCCCCAGTCCCTGCATCTCAGGGCCTGATTTCTGAAAGCTTAGACCTTCAGGATCTTAACCTTTCCCAACAGGTAAAGGATATCCTTCAGGCTTCTAGAAAACCTTCCACAAGACGCTCTTACACCTTCAAGTGGAAACGTTTTACTATATGGTGTTCACAGAAGGGGTTAAACCCCCTTATAATACCTTTGGAATTGATAATAGAGTATCTACTTCATTTATCAAATTCTGGTCTAAAGACCAATTCAGTAAGAGTCCATCTTAATGCAATTGCAGCTTCCTATAAGCCTCTAAATGGACAACCAATTTCCTCTCATCCACTCATAACAAGATTTATGAGAGTTCTTCTATTAACAAAGCCTCCCATCAGGCCACCACCGGTGGCATGGGATTTAAACCTAATTCTCGGGCAGCTCCTGAAACCGCCTTTTGAACCTTTAGCCACTACAACCCTAAAGCTTTTGTCCTGGAAGGTCATCTTCCTAATTGCAATCACCTCTGCACGTCGCATTAGTGAATTGCTAGCTTTAGTGGCTGATCCTCTTTATACTAGGTTTCACCATGATAAGGTTGTTCTTAGAACTCATCCACACTTTATCCCAAAGGTGGTTTTATCTTTTCATTTAAATCAATCGATTAATCTTCCTGTATTCTTTCTGAGGCCTCATGCCTCTAATGCAGAAAGGAACCTTCATACTTTGGATTGTAAGAGAGCCTTGGCTTTTTACCTACAAAGAACACAGCAACATAGAAAGTCTTCTCAACTTTTTATTGCTTTTGATTCTAGTCATTTATAAAGATAAAGATAAAGACTTGCAGTCTCCAAGAGAACTCTCTCCAAATGGATTGCACGATGCATATCCTTTGCTTATGAGAGTAAGAGTCTTCCTTTTCAAGGCCATGTCACAGCTCATAATGTGAGAGCCATGGCAGCCTCTATGGCTAACCTTCACTCTGTGTCTATTGATGACATTTGTCGAGCAGCCACCTGGGCTTCGGTACACAACTTTACAGCCCACTACTGCCTAGATAAAGCCTCCCATCGGGATGCCTTCTTTGGCCCAGCTGTTCTTCAAAATCTCTTCCAGACCTAATTCAACTCCTACCCACCAACCCTGGTGGGATGCCAGAGATCCATGGGAGGAAGCGTGGCACACCTTACTTGGGTGGCAGCTTCCTGGGGCTATCTCCCTGGCATCTTCACCTAGGGAGTCCCCATATGTGAAGACTATATTCCTGCTTGTTCCTGGAGATAGTGTAGTTACTCACCTGTAACAGGTGATCTCCGGGAACAGCAGGAATTTAGTCTTCACAACCCACCCACCTCCCCTAGGAGTTGTCTCTCTATCTCTCTGTCTCTTTCCTCTCTCCCTCTATCCTTTCACTCAGCTACAACTTAACTGAAGAGGGACAGTTGAAAAGGCGGGAAGGCAGCGCGCATGTGCTGAGGGATGCTCCCAAAAGCGTTCCTATTGGACGCTGGGGAGCATTCCCGCGCAGGCTCCGTCGGTACCGACAATACCCATATGTGAAGACTAAATTCCTGCTGTTCCCGGAGATCACCTGTTACAGGTGAGTAACTACACTTTCCGGAGGGACGAACTAGCAGCATTTATCATGAAATTGCTTCAGACCTTACATCTGGCTACGGAACAACCTATGGAAGAGGAAAACGGTGAGGATCCAATTATTCAGGCCGTGAGGCAGACTCAAATAGTATTTCCCTTTCACCGCGTGGTAGACCGGATGATCCAGCATGAGTGGGATCTGCCAGAGGTGGGGCTAAGAGGAATTAGGACTATGAACATACTATACCCCTTAGCGGATAAGGACAAGGAACAGTTTCGTTCTCCGCGCATAGATGCAGCAGTGTCAGCGGTGACTAAGAAGACCACAATTCCGGTGGAAGGTAGTGCTGCTCTGAAAGACGCGCAGGATAGGAAGGTTGATGGTTTATTGAAACAGTCCTTTGAGGCAGACGCCTTGGCCTTACAGGCTTCCATTTTTGGGGCGTGGGTGGCAAGAGCATGTCTCCGATGGTCCCAAAGGTTACGGCAGTCTGCTCAACTAGAGCAGGAGAGTCTGAGAGAGCTCGATCGACTAGAGTCAGGGTCGGCTTATTTGGCAGATGTGCATTATGACTTGATCAGGGCACTAGCTAATAGTATGTCCTCATTGGTGGCCGCCCGAAGATCCCTGTGGTTGAGAAATTGGGCGGCCGATGGCTCGCCTAAATCGCGCCTCAGTAAGCTTCTGTTCAAAGGGAAGTTTGTTGTTTGGAGAAGACCTTGACAAGTTGGTTAAGGATTTAGGTGAGTCTAAAGGCGGAAGACTCCCGGAGGATAAGCCTAAGCAGGGGATGTCCTCATCGGCCTTTCGGGGGCAGTTTAAGGATTTCAGGAGATTTCGGACTTCTCGCTTGGGTGATTTCCAGAGAGGAAGATTTGTCTCTAGAGCCCAGGGATTTCATGGGTTTCGTGGAGCAAGCAGAGGATTTGCATCAACATCCGCAGCAGCAACTCGAAAGCTGCAATGAAGTGAGGCATGTCCCAATAGGAAGCCAACCGATAGGTGGGCGACTTCGGGAATTTCTTCCTGCCTGGACCCAAATAACGTCTGACCAATGGGTCTTGCAGATAATCCGCGATGGTTATGCGCTGGAATTCGTGAGACCGGTTTGAAATTCCTTTGTGCTGTCTCCCTGCAAAGGGCAACAGAAAGCCCTGGGGGTCTGCTGTACATTAAATCGATTTCTGCAACTGGGGGCAATCGTGCTGGTGCCGATAGAAGATTACGGCGTGGGTCGATACTCAATTTATTTCGTGGTACCAAAGAAAGACGGCACATTGCGCCCCATCTTGGACCTCAAAGGAGTGAACCGTTGTCTTCGAGTGCTGCATTTCAGGATGGAAACTTTAAGGCCGGTAATTGTGGCAGTGCGCCAAGGAGAGTTCTTAACATCCCTAGATCTTACAGAAGCGTATTTACACATTCCGATCAGAGCGGCTCATCAAAGGTTCCTGCACTTCGCTCTATCTTGGGGGCATTATCAGGTTTTTTTTTGGGGGGGGGGTTATTATAAGTAAAGAAATAATTAAAGTCAGAACATTATATATAGTACGTAATTAGTAACATAAAACATATTAACACAAGTCCACATCAAGGAGATGCTCAATATAGCTATAAAGAAAACCACGATTAGCAACTAGTGAGAATAATAAGCTCCATTAACAAAGCCAAGAGATGAGAAAATTCTAATTTAAGCAGTGCATATTAGCTAAGTCTTACCTTTGAGAAAATCTAACAATTGATCCACTTAAAAAAAAAAAACATACCGCTTACCCTGATAAACTATAAGACATTTACAGGGGAATTTTAAATAAAATAAAGCACCAATAGCTACAACTTGTGGACGGACCTCCAGAAAGGCCTTACAACGCCTTTGCGTGGCCCGAGAAACATCTGGAAAAATCTGAATGGATTGACCACAAAATTTCTCAGCCTTTTTCGAAAAAAAGGCACGCAAAATCCTGTCCTTATCTATCTCTGAAATAAAAGTAACCAATAATGTAGCTCTTAATGGTATATCATCACAAGAAGACTCCAGGAAACCTGAGATGTCCAAAGTAGAAGAAACTAAATGATCAAACTGATCCCCCTGAACCCCTTCCCCATCAGGCAATGGAATTGATTTTCCCAGAGGAGCATAATAAATTTTTGACAAAACAATTGAATCCACATCAATAAATAATAATACCTCCCTAAGATATTTCTGAAAAAGTATTAAAAGCGAGAGGTAATGAGTTCGAGGAAAATTTAACAAGCATAAATTTTTTGAACACAAAGAGTTCTCCAACAGCTCATCTTGCCGATGAAGTACACGAGAATCCTGAGAAAAAGTTGCCAAGAATCCCTGTTGAGAAGAACTCTGAGACTCTTGAACTACAATCGCCTTTTCCACAGTTAGTAATCTAGATTCATGATCAGATAGTTTAACGACAGTTTGCTTGGAGAAATCAGAAATTTTTTGAAGAGAAGCTCCCAAGGACGCCTCCATCCGCATAACAACAGCCCACATATCACGCAAAGATACATCAGGTGGCAGAACCTGAGCTTCTCCAACAAAAGAGAATGAGACCGCAGACGGGAGAGGGGGTGTAAGGCTTCCCAGGGGTGGATCGATTTTCAAGAAAGAGTCTGGAAGCAAGGCTGAGCCAGTTTTAACCTGCTCCACTACACCCAGTGGAGAGGTCGCCGCTGAACTTTGACTAGACACTTGGGTGGGTGGAACTAAACCCAATTTAGCAGGAGAGGAGACAGAGGAAGAGGTACTCACAGTTGACAAATCTCCAAATCCAAGCGTAGGCGACTGAGCCAGGGCGAGAGGGTCACCCACTCGAACATGGGCATCCATCGGGCCCACAACTTTAACCGCCTTCGTCTGCACAATGGGCGGGTATCTCTTCTTCCGCTTCCCCATTACAGGGATCCTCACTATGCGCCAAAGTGCGCCGAAGGGACGCCAAAGGGGCGGGACCTGCCCCTTTGGTCACGCCCCTTCGGGCATGCACCCGCTACCGCATCCCACGGTGGGGCTGGCTGTTGAATAGCCCTCAGAGAACCCAGCACCAATCAGTGCCGGGCGCAGGCACCAGAGCCAATCAAATACAGGTAAAGTGAAAGTCCAGGAAAGAATGAGCACCTCGGCGTCCCGCGGTGGGGCTGGCTATTAAATAGCCCTCAGAGAACCCAGCACCAATCAGTGCTGGGTGCAGGCACCAGAGCCAATCAAATACAGGCAAAGTGAAAGTCCAGGAAAGAATGAGCATCTCGGTGTCCCGCGGTGGGGCTGGCATTATCAGTTTCAAGCGTTGCCGTTTGGCTTGGCGATGGCGCCGCGGACTTTCACCAAGATCATTGTGGTGGTGGCGGCGGCGTTACAAAAGAAGGGAATTCTCATCCATCCTTATCTAGACGATTGGTTAATTCGAGCAAAATCCAAGGCTGAGAGTGTACAAGCTACAGACCAGGTAGTGAAGTTCTTACAGAGTCTCGGCTGGGTGGTCAATGCAACGAAAAGCCACTTGCTGCCATCCCAGGATCTCGAATACCTGGGGATACGGTTCGACACGCAGAAAGGAGCGGTGTTTCTGCCGGATTGTCGAATCCAAGCCCTTCGACAGTTGGTCCGCAAATTCAGAGCCACGCCGGTGCCTTCGGTGTGGAATTATCTTCGAGTACTGGGAACGATGGCGGCGACATTGGAAACAGTGCCATGGGCCAGAGTGCATATGCGACCCCTGCAGAGGGTGCTACTTTGCCGTTGGTCACATCAGTCCAACTCGTTGAACAAATGGCTTCCCTGTCCGCTCAGGGTTCGACAGTCCCTGCGCTGGTGGCTGCTTCAGGGATCCTTGAAAGCCGGAATGCATCTGGAGCAGCCGGAATGGCTCCCATTGCTGACGGACGTGAGTCTCGCGGGATGGGGGGCTCATTGCAGAGAGCTCTTCGCACAGGGCACCTGGAACGTTCAGGAGAGCGCATGGTCAATCAACCGGCTGGAGCTGAGAGCGGTTCACCTGGCGTTGCAAGCATTCAAAGCTACATTGAAGGGTCAAGCGGTACGAGTGCTGTTGGACAACTCTGGAATGGTGGCGTACATCAATCGGCAGGGCAGTACAGGAAGTGCGGCCATGGAAGAAGAGGCGGAGAAGCTGTTCACTTGGGTAGAACTCTGACTAACAGCGATCTCGGCAGCACACATTGCAGGGAAGGACAATGTGATGGAGGATTTTCTCAGCAGGGTCCAAGTGGATGCGGGAGAATGGGAATTGCATCCGGACTTGTTTGCGCAGGTGATTCGCAGATGGGGAACACCGATCATGGACCTCATGGTGACCTTTCGGTCAGCAAAAGTGAGTCGCTTCTTCAGCAGACGGTGGGAGCGAATGTCGGAGGGGCTCGACGCGCTGATGCAACGTTGGCCATCGTTGGGCCTTCTCTTTGTATTCCCCCCGTGGGCACTCATAGGCCGGGTGGTTCAGCATATCGAGGCTCATCGGGGAAGAGTGTTGCTGGTAGCTACGGACTGGCCAAGACGTCCGTGGTATGCCGATCTCATCCGGCTGCTCGACGGGGAACCTTGGAAGTTGCCGGTGTCAGAGAGTCTGTTGTGCAAGAGCCACTTCAGATGCCTCAAGTGGATCGGTTCTCGCTTACGGTCTGGCCATTGAAAGGGCGAGGCTAAAGAAAAGAGGTTACTCGGGAGCAGTCATCGCTACTTTACTCCAAGCTAGGAAGAAGTCTACGTCTCTTGCATATATGCGCATATGGCGTATCTTTGAAGATTGGTGCTCACATCTTATTTCCCATGCCCGTAGCATGGGAAATAAGATCCATGAAGTTGAAGCTTTGGTGGGAGTGGCTGACTTGGATTTAGTGGCAGTTACAGAAACATGGTTCACAGAAAACCATGACTGGGATGTAACTATACCTGGCTATACTTTATTCAGAAAGGACAGGGTAGGAAGAAGGGGAGGAGGAGTGGCACTATATGTAAAAACTACTATTAAAGCTTTAGAATTATAGAGCTTAAAAGGGAGAGAGGAGGCATTGTGGGTTAAACTAGAAAGAGGGAAAGAGAAATCTATTTGCATTGGTGTGATATACAGACCTCCCTCACAAGAGGAAGAGGTGGACAGAGAGTTAATTGAAGACATACGCAGCATTGCTAGGAAAGGGGAAGTGCTACTGATAGGAGATTTCAATATGCCAGATGTTGATTGGCACATTCCTGCTGCAGTATCATCTAGAAGTAAGGAGATCCTGGATTCTCTACAGGGAGAACTATTCAGGCAATTGGTAACAGACCCCACACGTGAAGGGGCCATACTGGACTTGGTGCTTACTGTCAGACGGCTGCCTGGGTGAGAATCGTCACAGTCTTGGCAAGTACATATATCTATATGATTTGCAAGGGATTGTGGGCAATGTAGTTCATTCACACCAGACACAGCTGCTGACAATAATTTAGTTGTGCTCAAGTGTTAAAGCCAATAAGATATTTATTTATGGGGTTATTTCTCCCAACACAGATATGCTTGGTAGCACATAAATCAGGTTACTTGCTTTCAGTGTTAAACTTGGAAAAACAAAATAAGGAAAACAACCTTTAAACTTGTCAGGCAATCAAAGCAAAAGAAATAAAGACCTGGTTGATAACAAACTGGTCTTTTTCTGTAGGCTTAGCTAATATCCTCTTAGCAAGTATCAAACAACAAACCAAAAGCTACAAAGAGAAAAAAACCTGTTCTTTTCAGGTTAACTTCTTATATCTTCCCACATAGATTCAGAAGTGATTCTCTCCTAGCTCACAAGCAATTAGGTAAGGCTCAATTGCTAGCAGTTATCCAGCTGAAACCCCTTAGCTGGCTTGCTTTCTACTGTGTGGGTCAAATCCTGCTTCAGGAGCTTTTCTGAGTAGATTAAAGAACAAGTTTGTATTTCTTTGTGATGGTTGCTGTACTTTATAACAGAAAATCACCAAAGGAGTTTGGACAGAGAGCAGTCCATATAAACACATTCTTCATCTGCAATCATTCCCCCTTCTTCAACAAGCATGGGTTCAATATCATGGATTGGCACAGATGAATCTCTCAATGGAGCACTTTCAGGAGAATACTTGTTTCCCTGCTGTCTTTCAAGGTTATAGCTAGGGCATAGATCAGTGTTCATACCTGAGCTTCCATTGCTGTTAGAGTTCCTCTCTATATAGCCTGGCCAGTATGTAGTCCAGTTCTTATGTCCAGCCTTCCAATCCAGATCCCTGGACACTGGATCTCTCTTCACATACCTTCTGGCACGGGTCTTAGGGTCCCTTCCACTTGCAGCCGTCTCTCTCACAGGTATCGTCTGGAGATTCCTAGCTCTGCAGCACCATTCCTCTGGCTTTCCCCAGTCCAATGGTGTATGCTGGCCCTTGGAATGCCTCCCAGTATACGTACTGCTCTGGACTCTTCTAGACCTCTCAAAGGCTTTCCTCCTCTTTCTTCCAGAGGGTTTCTTTCCCTCTCTGTCCGTCCGGTTTGGCTTCTGCTTCTGATGATCCTTCAGATGAAACTGATCAAGCTCAAGCTGATTCTCAGGATACTGAGGATGATTCTCTGTAGAATAAACTCTACCTTTATTCTGCTTAGATGAGTGCTCCTCCCTAACACAGCGCAGCTGTGCTGAATCAGGCCCAGCCCTTTGAGATGAGTGCTTAGGGATTATCTCATAGCCCTCCTGATTGAACACACGTTTCCCCACTTCAGCTCCTCTAATGGCTGTTGGAAACCTGGTGCATTCTGGGACTGGTAGTCTTTTATGGGAAAATTCTGTTTTCTTATTTCTACCAGAACTGTCAGGTTGCTTGTTCAGAGTCACTTCACCTTTTCTATAGCTCCTTCCTGAGCTATGATAAGCTTCCTTATCACATTACCAATGGTGAAAGTGTTTGTGATGTTGTAGTGAGAGATCATTTTGCATCCAGTGATCACCAGATGGTGTGGTTCAGTATTAGGACTAGGGCTGTTAGAATCCATTCCAAGGTGAGGATCTTAGACTTTAGGAAGACTGACTTTGCGAAGATGGGCTAATACCTCAGGGAGTCGTTAGTGGGATGGAAACAGCTGGGGGATGTAGAAAAACAGTGGGCAAAACTGAAAGGGGGTATTTTAAGGGCAACCAACCTTTTTGTTAAAATGGTAAATAAAGGCAAAAGGAACAGGAGACCGCAATGGTTTTCAAAGGAAGTAGCTGAAAAAGTGAAGAAAAAGAGGGAGGCCTTCATGAAATACAAGAGATCACAGAGAGAGGAAGACAGGCATCTGTATTTGGAAAAACTTAGAGAAGCTAGCAAAGTAGTCAAGAAGGCAAAGATTCAAAAGGAGGAGGAAATAGCCAATGCAATAAAATGGGGGGATAAGACATTTTTCAGATATATTAGTGAGAAGAGGAAGGGCAAAAGTGGTATTGTCAGACTCAAGGGTACAGGGGGGGAATATGTAGAAGCTGATAAGGCTAAAGCGGAATTGCTTAACAAATATTTTTGTTCTGTGTTCACAGATGAAGAACCAGGAGCAGGACCTCAGAAAACACCAACAAATAAGAACAGAAGCGAGGGACATCTTGAACAATTTTCAGAAGACTGTGTTCGTGAGAAACTAGCTCAACTTAAAGTAGACAAAGCGATGGGACCGGATGGGATACACCCTAGAATACTGAGGGAACTTGGGGACGTTCTAGCAACTCCACTGACTGAACTTTTCAATGCCTCGTTGGAGTCAGGAGTGGTGCCAAAGGACTGGAGAGAGGCTCATGTGGTGCCTTTACACAAAAGCGGAAGTAAGGATGTGGTTGAAAACTACAGGCCGGTTAGTTTAACTTCGGTGGTGAGTAAATTATTGGAAACGCTGCTGAAAGAGAAAATAGTGAGGTTTCTGGAGTCCAGCAGATTACAGGATCCGAGGCAGCATGGATTCACCAGAGGCAGGTCTTGTCAGAAATTTCTGATTGATTTCTTTGACTGGGTGACCAGGGAGTTGGACCGAGGGAGAGCTCTAGATGTGGTGTATTTAGATTTCAGTAAAGCCTTTGACACTGTTCCTCACAGGCGACTTATAAACAAACTGAGCACCCTAGGGATGGACCCTAAAGTTACTGCTTGGGTTAGAAATTGGTTGGGTGGGAGGCGACAAAGAGTACAAGTAAATGGAGCTCACTCTGAGGAGAAGGATGTTACCAGTGGTGTGCCCCAGGGATCTGTCCTTGGTCCGATTCTTTTTAACATCTTTGTTAGTGATATAGCGGAAGGGCTGTCGGGTAAGGTCTGCCTCTTTGCAGATGATACCAAAATCTGCATTAAAGTAGACACCCAGGAAGGTGTAGATAACATGAGGAGGGATCTAGCTAAGCTTGAAGAATGGTCTAGAATTTGGCAGCTGGGATTTAATGTTAAAAAATGTAAGGTCATGCATTTGGGCTGCAGCAATCCAAGGGAGCAATACAGTATAGGAGGTGAAGTACTTTTGTCCACTAAAGAAGAGCGGGACCTAGGCGTGGTTGTGTCTGATGATCTTAAAGTAGCTAAACAGGTAGAAAAGGCGACGGCAAAAGCTAGAAGGATGCTTGGGTGCATACGGAGAGGAATGGCTAGCAGAAAAAAGGAGGTGATAATGCCTCTGTATAAGTCTTTGGTGCGACCTCATTTGGAGTATGGTGTGCAATTCTGGAGACCGCACCTTCAAAAGGATGTGAACAGGATGGAGTCGGTGCAGAGGGTGGCTACTAAAATGATTAATGGGCTTCATTATAAAGCATATGAGAACAGACTTAAGGATCTTAATATGTACACCTTAGAGGAAAGGCGGGATAGAGGTGATATGATTGAGATGTTTAAATACCTCCGTGGCATAAATGTTCAGGGAGAGAGCCTCTTTCAATTGAAAGCAAGTTCTGCTATGAGGGGACATGGGATGAGGGTGAAGGGAGATAGATTCAGGAGTGATATGCGGAAATATTTCTTTACAGAAAGAGTAGTGGATCCGTGGAATAGTCTCCCAGTGGATGTGGTAGAGATGAGGACTGTAACTGAATTCAAAAAAGCATGGGACCAACACAGAGGATCTCTAAAGGTAAAAAGTGGACTGTTGTAGTTGTTGTTATGGAAGGACAGACTAGATAGGCCATGTGGTCTTTTTCTGTCATCATGTTTCTATGTTTCTAAGTGCTAGCGGCTACAGTGTCAGTGCCTATGGATTTTAAATTTTCTGCAAGAGGGGTTTGATAAGGGGCTGGCAGCCAGTTCCTTGAGAGCGCAGTTGGCAGCTCTTTCTTGCTATAGAGGCAAAGTGCAAGGAGTGGCTCTAGGGGCACATGCCAACGTGTTGCATTTTCTTAAGGCAGTGACTAGGCTGCAGCCCGCTCGTAGAATAGTGGTGCTGCCGTGGGATCTCAATTTGGTCTTAGGGGTGTTAGCTAATGAACCGTTTGAGCCCTTACACAAAGCGTCGGTTAAGGATTTAACATTGAAAATGGTATTTTTAGTAGGCATCTGTTCGGCGAGGCAAATTTCAGAGTTGCAGGCGTTGTCCTGTAGAGAACCGCTTTTGTCCTTTTCCAGGGAAAAGGTTGTATTGCATCCGGTTCGTCTTTTTTGCCTAAGGTGATTTATCCATTTCACCTAAATCAGACGGTTTCCCTGCCAATTCTAGGTTCAATGGAGGGGAGTGCTTCGGAGCGGGGTTTGCACTGCTTAGACCTTAAGCGGGTGCTCCGGCAGTATTTGAAAATATCAGAGACATTTCACAAATCTGACCATTTATTTGTGTTGTTCGGAGGTTCTCGCAAAGGTGAAGCAGCAGCAAAGGCATTCTTTTCTAGATGGATTAGAGAGGCGATTGCTTCCGCATATATTCTGTGTGGTCGATCAGTGCTAACAGGGTTACAAGCTCATTCTACCAGAGCACAAGCAACTTCCTGGGCGGAGTACAGTTTGGTCCCGCCGGGGGAAATTTGTAGAGCGGCCACTTGGTCGTTGCTTCATAGCTTCAGTAGGCCCTATCGCCTGGATGTTTTGGCGGCGAATGATGTCGGTTTCGGGTCGGCCGTCTTACATGCCGGTTGGAAGGGTCCCTGCCAATGATTACTGCTCTTGTACATCCCAGAGGTGGAGAACTGAACTGGAGGAGCGATAAGGAAATAGAAATTACACTTACCTGGTAATTGTTGTTCCTTGAGGAACTCCAGTTCAGTTCTCATTCCCGCCCGGGTTTGTATAGTTGGCAGTGACGAATTAATCATGGAGCGGTAAGATTGCAGTTAGGTATAGCTTTCTGTCTCTTCTTGATCTTTTTGGTCTATTGTTCTTTATATGAGTAAGAAAAAGGAAAAGGTACAAGTGAAAGAGGCCCTTTTTTCCTAAAGGGAAGTTTCCTTGTATATAGTTAGTTACTATACGTTCCATTTCTTTGTAACATTAACATGAATAGAATAGCAACTTATTTGTTGCTCCTTTGAGTGTGCTTTGTCAATAGTTCACCAGGGCTGATGGAAGAGGCCAGCAGACTACATCCAGTGATGTCACGTTTTTGACATGCCCAGTCTCCAAGCTGCAGGAGGAGGTACACAACCCAGAAGTGGAGAACTGAACTGGAGTTCCTCAAGGAATAACAATTACCAGGTAAGTGTAAATTCTATTTTCTGCCTTCCTTCTCTTTCTTTATACGCACACCCCATTTTATCAATACTCCTCTCACTACAGCTTTAAACCCATCCCAGACCCCTCCCCATGCCATTTCCACATTGTCATTCCTACTAAAGTAATCCTTTATTTCTCTTTCCACTTCCTCCTTTATTTTATTTATTTATTTATTTACATTCTCTTATATACCGCGCTATTCTGCATCAGTGCGGTTTACATTGAACAAACTGAAATTACATTGAACAGGGCATTATAACTTGGAGATAACTATTTTACAGGGAACATGGGCTATGGAGGGTTAAGTGGCTTGCCCAAGACCACAAGGAGCACCTGTGGGACTAGAAACCCCAGTCCTTCCAGCCCAAGGTTGCTGTCCTCTAGTGGGATATGAACCCCCGACCTTCCGGCCTGAAGTACCTTGCCCCAACCTCCTTAACTCTCTCATCTTCTAATAAAGATTCATTCAAATAGCGCGGTATATAAAAGATGTTAAATAAAATAAATAATAAAATAATTCAATCTCCAAAATTGATTCCCCTTCCCTTCTACCTCCACTTTCATCACTACCGCCACTAGCGCATGGTCTGACTGCGTTATTTGGTCCATCTCAGCCCCTTTAACCCTCCCAACCGCCTCTTTGGTTACCCAAATAACATCAATCCTTGAATATGATCCATGTACCGGTGAGAAGTACGAGAATTGTTTTTTCCTGGGGTGATGAAATCTCCATCTGTCCACCAGACAATTGTGCTGCATAAATTTATGATACTTTTTCCTATCCACCCTACTTCCATCCCTTTTCCCTGTGGCATCCCTTTCCGGATTCCATGTTAGATATGAGCGTACCTGTCCCCAGCTTTCCCACCTCTTCATTAAGTTCTCTCCAATATTCCCCTTGAACCCCTGTTGGTGCATACACGTTCACTATACAATACCATTCCACCCCAATTTGAATGCGTATAAGCACATATCTTCCCGCTTTATCCCGAATAATGTTTTGGATCACCATCTTAATCTTGGAGTCGACCAAAATCGCCACTCCCCCCTTTTTCTTTTCAACTGTGTTTGATGCAAAGACTCCAACGCCGCAACTCCTTGGCCTGACCAAGTGCTCAGTTGCCCTGGTCAAGTGTGTTTCCTGTACCAGCACCACTGAAGCTCTTTGGCGCTGAAGCTCTTTGTATAACTTCTGCCTTTTAAATGGCGAACTAAGACCCTTCACATTTAGTGTCACTATCTTTAACTCACCGTTTGATACCACCTCTTCTACTCCCTTGACCTTCATTACCCCTCTCCAACCCTCCCCCCTCCCCCCCTTCCACCCAACCTCCCTTCCCCTTCCCCCCATCCACTCCTCCTCCCTTCCCCTTCCTCTCTCTCCTGAAGAGAGATTCGTCTTCCATTATGGTGACTGATTATCCGGCCAACCACCTTTTTAGCAACAAAAAAAGTCCATTAGCCTCCCCTTTCCATTTTGAGTCCTCCCCAGCGCCCCTTCCAAGAGCCCCAGAAGACATAGTTTGGGGTCCAGTGGGCAGTCTTTGATTGCCTTAGGCATATCTTGCCACTTTTAAATCATAATTAGAAACATAGAAACATGAAGGCAGAAAAAGACTGCATGGCCTAGCTAGTCTGCCCTTCCATATCAACTACAATAGTTCCCTTTTTACCTTTGGAGATCCTCTGCGTTTTTCCCATGCTTTTTTGAATTTAGATACTGTCCTCGTGTCCACCACCTCCACTGGGAGACTATTCCACACATCTACTACTCTTTCTGTAAATAAATATTTCCATATATTACTCCTGAGCCTATTCCCTTTCATTCTCATCCTATGTCCCCTCATAGCAGAGCTTGCCTTTAATTGAAAGAGACCCTCCTGTGCATCTATGCCACGGAGGTATTTAAATGTCTCAATCATATCTCCTCTATCCCACCTTTCCTTTAAAGCATATACATTAAGATCTTTAAGTCTGTCCTCATATGCTGCATAACGAAGACCACTAACCATTTTAGTAGCCACCATCTGCACCGACTTCAACCTGCTTATATCCTTTTGAAGGTGCGGTCTCCAGAATTGCACACAATACTCCATATGAGGTCGCACCAGAGACTTATACAGAGGCATTGTCACCTCCTTTTTTCTGCTGGTCATTCCTCTCCCTATATACCCAAGCATCCTTCTAGCTTTCACCGTTGCCTTTTCTACCTGTTTAGCTACTTTAAGATTGTCAGACACAATTACGCAGGAAAACATGCTAAATCCCTGGGTAGATAATGTGGCCATAGTGGAGCTCAGCAGCCATGTGCCTGTTCATATGCCAACTGTAATTGGAAGCCATAGATTGTACACTTGTTGGTATAAATCGCAAATTGATTTTTATTATCAAAAATTTCCCTCTATCTCCTAGAGTGAACTAACATTATACAAATGAAAATATATGACTGGAGTGGATGGGGAAATCAGTCATCACTAATTAGCTACTCTGGGAAACAGCTCTCATACCTTCTCCCTTATGCAAAACATTATAACACACACTTTATCTTACTAGTTCCCTTTGCAAACTTTGGACATGCGTGTTCGTCAGCAAACCAATGTTCACACTTCAGTAAAGCAAAAAAAATCTAGCATCTTCTTTTCCGTCCTTTCTCATAAAAGCAGATTAAGCCTCTGTTCTCAGCATGTTCTCTGGATTGAAACACTTAAAGCTCAATGAAGCTGCACTACTGTGTACACCACCAAATTTAATTTGGCGCTAATGTCTCAAAACACACTTTAAAGCCCAAACTGAGAATCAGACTTTTCTACTCTCGCTCCAGAAGAACAGGCTCGTCTCTGGCATTTCAATCTCTCTTCAGCCCTTGACGATCTTGCTCCCCTGCATCCGCATTGCCCACGGTCCACCGTTCACCACCCATGGTACCATCCAGGCCTCCGCCTGTAACTGGCACAGCTCCGCCGTGCAGAACACATCTGGAGAAAGAAGGATTCTGACTTCCTTCACCGTTTTAAAAGCTATCATTCCCACTATAGATGCAAAATGCTTTCACTTTTCTTCTGTTATTTCCTCCGCATCCAACTCCACCTGTCAACTCTACACTTCCCTCAGATCCCTCTCTTCCCTACATCTCCCCCCTGCTCACGGGGAGAACTGCTCAGAGCCAAGCCCTTCCTGTCTTGCCTCATTCTTCGATGCAACCCCTCCACCACTTACTTTACCTCCCCCTCCCTCCCCATCTCTCTCCCATGTGTGGTTTGCCTTCCAACCTATCTCTGCTATTGAACTTACCAAACTAGTCATCTCTTCTCATAAAACCACCTGCGCCCTAGATCCAGTCCCTTCCAACTGGCTGCCGGAACCTTCCCTTGCACTTCTTCTAGTCCTGCTTACCATGCTCATCTCCTGTCTCATGGCTGGTGCTATTCCTTTGTCCTGGAAGCATGCTCTAGTATGTCCCATCACTAAAAACCCTTCCATCACCCCTGATGATCCAGCCCTTTACCATCCTGTCTCTCACCTTCCATTTGTTTCTAAACTCCTTGAAAAGGCAGTCTTTATACAACTCTCTGCTCACTTGGACTCCACTCTCTTTCTGCACCCCCGTCAATCCGGCTTCCGATTGGGTTATAGTACCGAGAACATTCTTCTGTCCTTTCTCAATGAACTTCACATCTCCCATGACCATGGTGACATTTCCCTGGCTGTTTCACTGGATCTCTCTGCTGCCTTTGACCTCACTGATCACTCCATTCTACTCTCACGCCTCAGGTCTGCAGGTCTACGGGGGACCATTTTCCGATGGTTCAGCTCTTTCCTCCACTCATGCTCTCTGTGGTTTCTAATACTCACACCTCTTTCCCTACAATACTTAGCTGCGGGGTGCTCCAGGGCCCTGTTCTGGCTCCCCTTGTTTTTAATGTTTTCCTGGCTCCCCTCACTCTTGGTACAACAGTCTGGGATTTCGGCGTACTATTATGCTAAAAATGTCATTCTTTTACACCACGCCTTCCCTGTGAATCCTAATCTCTCCCCCTTCAATGCCTGTCTTTCACTAGTGACTGCCTGGTTGTCTTCCAATTTACTCCACCTCAATCTGGTTAAAATATCTGTGATGTGGTTTACCCATGGTGGTCCCCAACTGACCCTTTCCTCTCTTCTCCTGAATGCTTCGATTCCCCATGTTACCTCACTCCGATATCTCGGAGTCACCCTGGACCCTGACCTCTCCTTCCACACCCACATCTTCTCCCTTGTGTGCCGCTCTCACTTTTTCCTTCATCAGATCTGAGCTGTCAGTCCGGTACTCTCCCCCACATCCCTCACGACTCTTCTCTCTCTTGTAATCTCGCGCTTGGACTACTGCAACATTGTTTTTTGCCGGTATCCCCCAAAATCAGCTTCACTGCTTACAGTTGATTCAGAATGCTGACGCTTGCCTCCTCGCTCATACCCCCAGTTTTGATCACATCACGCCCTCTTTGATCCACCTACACTGGCTTCCCTTCCCCTACCGTATCATCTTCAAACTCCTAATCCTTACCTACAGGGCTCTCCATCAGAACACTCCCCAGTATCTTGAAGATTCACTACACTTTTGTACTGTACCTCGCAGCCACTGGTCACTACACACCAACCGCCTGGACCTCCCTTCCCCAGCCCATGCCCAGCTGGAGCAGACTCATCATTCCGCCTTCTTTTTTATAGCCCCATCACTCTGGAACTCCCTTCCCCCCTACTCCACCAGGAACAATCATTTCCCAAATTTAAGTCTCTCCTTAAAACCCATCTCTTCTGTACTGTTTACGACCTTCACTTTCATGACTCTCCTGTTCCCTCTTCTACCTCCACTTAGTCTCTTCTCCTCCTTCATCTTGTATGGCTATGTGCTTTCCTATCTGACATTGTAGTTCTTTTCTGATTCTGACTTTTTTTGTGTTGCTATTACTATTGTAAACTGCCCAGATGGCTTCCAATGGGCTGTCTATCAAAAGTCTGAATAAAGATAAAGATATCTCAAATAAAAATTGGAAGACTTTTTGTGAGGGAGTATGTAGTGGTACGGAGTACCAGCACCTTTTTCATTGCCTGCTAAAACTGACTCATTGTCCTCAAGTATTAATGAAAAAGCTCTGCATATGAGTACCAGCACTTTTTTTCTAGGAAAGATGCACTTTGGTAAATGATTATGCTGCAGTATACAGTAGATCAGTAAGAGGAACATAAGAACATAGTATAGTTCAGTAAGAGGAAAGTGTCTTCATCCATAGCAGGAATACCATTAAGCTTCAAATTCATAATGAAAATCCTAAGGCATTACTGTTCACAGTCACCTTAGTTTTGCTGCCCATATCTCTTTAGTAATGGGGAAATAATCCTTTTTATTTCATCTGAGCTGCTTTCTGTGCCCTCTCTTAGGATGAAAAGACCTACAAACGTTCATGCTTTATTTTTTAAAAGATTGTACTACAGTAAGATGCTGACCCAATGGCTTCATTGATCAAGTGGGAAGTCAAGGCCTTGGCAGCTGCCTTTTCATTCTTTGGACCACTGAAGAGAACAAAAAGATGGTCTGGGCGGCGAAAGGGGTTGGTTACTTTGAAGTATCTAAACAGCATTCTCCTTATGTGTACCAGATTCAGAGAGGAATCCATCTGAAAATCCTCCTCCAAAAAGAGGGCAGGACAACTGTCTGATTGAGGGGAAAGAGAAACAGCACCTCTGGAAGAAAGGATGGCACACTCTTCGCAAGGTGACGGAACCCATCACAATGACCATAAAGGGTTCCCGACAGAACAAAGCCTGCAGTTACATCATCCATCTAGTGGACACAATAGCAACCAGAAAGATCACTTTGTGGGTCAAATCTTTGAGAGAAACATTACACAAGGGCTCAAAGAGGGACCTTTTCAATGCCTTTGACACCAAAGACAGGCTCCATTAGGGAACTATTGAATGTAGTGGTGGATGAATCTGTTCAACCACCCGAAGAAGTGAGAAACATCAAGGTGCATTGCCAAGGACAAGCCCTGAATATGCCCCCAGTAGCATACCAGGGCTGCCTCCTGAACCTTAAAGAGAGTTGAGGACCAATCTCTAATTCAGACCTGCCTGTAAGAAGAACAAGATGGCGCCTATACCTGCTTTTCCATTCTCCAGGGCCTGAGAGGAATACCACCTCTCAAAAACCCTTCAAACTTTCACATAGGCTAAAGAGGTCAAAGACCTGCAGGCCTTGAGCAGGGTATCCACTATTCTCCAGAGTAGCTTCTCTTTGACGACCTATGCCTTTCAAGGGCCAGGCCACAAGCGAGAAGAGAGCAAGATCCTCTATCACCAGGAGCCCGTGATGAAGAAAGCCCTCCTCTTGCAGGAACAAGAGCATGGACACGTCTAACAGACCCATTAGAGACATGTACCATGGCCTGCTTAGCCAGTCTGGGTCTATGAGAATCAGCATGTCCAGATGAGAATGAATTCTGTGAAGGAGGTGGGTTAACAAGCGTCAGGGGAAGGTGGGGAGAGACATACAGAGGTCCCTCCTAGAGCCACACCTGAAGCAAGGCATCCAGTTCCTCTGCTTTTGGGTCCTTCCTATGACTGAAAATTTTGTCACCTTGACGTTCTCCCACACGGCTTTCAGATCAAGCACCAGAATGCCCCATCTTTGCACTATCAGGCTGAAGGCATGGGGGCTCAGCTTCCATGCCCTGGATCCACTATGTTCTGGCTCAGGAAGTTAGTTTGAATTTTGTTGGGCTGCTGACAGAGCAACCAGGTGCTCCTCCACTCAGCTGCACAGGACAGCCACCTCGAGCATCACCCCAGTGCATCGGGTTCCTCCTTGCTTGTTGATGTATGCTAGTGCCATGGCATTGTCCAAGAACATATGGATTACCTTGCCCTTTAGAAAGGACTGAAATATCACTAGTTCCAGGCAGATTGCTCCGGGTTCTTGCTGGTTAATCGGCCAGGAAGACTTCTGGGGGGGACCAAAAACCCTCCACATTCTGGCTTAGAGAGTGAGCCCCGCAGCCCTTTAGGCTGGCATCTGAGGTGACTATTACCCAGTCAAGAGTTTCCAGCAGTATGTCACTCATTAGATAGTGAGGTTGCAGCCACCTTGCCTACTGCTCTGTGATCTCCTGGGTAGGGGAAGAGTCTGATTGAAAAGCTGAGAGCGACGAGATTACAGAGGCAACAGATGTCTTTGTAGTGGATGCATATTTATTTATTTATTTATTTAACAATCTCTTATATACCGCAGCTTCCTAAGATCAGCTGCGGTTCACAAATAACAACAGGCAACAAATCATGGATTTGTTTTACATATAACGTCATATAACTATAACCAATGTACAGTGTCATATAACTATAACCAATGTACAGGGCATATGTGCCCTGGCCCAAGGGACAAAATCCAGTGTTGACGCTATCGATCCAGGGCCACTCTATGCATGTGCAAGCATGTTGTTGACAGAGAGCCCCACTGAAAAGGAGGCTCCACGTCAACCATGCTACTGCCAAATAGTGTCTGTGCCTTCCTTTGTCCATGCTGCAGGCTTAACAGGTGAGCTAGTGAGGGACTGGCTTGGGGTACACAACCTTTAAGGGTGCCCGAAGCCTCTCTCACTGACTCGCCCTTTGCAGCCAATGTACAGAGATGCGAGAGCATTTTTCTTTCCTCCCATGGCTGTACTGCCTTAAAAGCCACCGGATCATGGCATTTCTAAAGGTCAGTGCAAGTATTTCCTGTTTCTTACAAGAAACAGGAAATGCTTGCTACGCTTCATTATGGGAGGGATGCCTTTAGGCTGATTAGAATAATTGTTTTGTTTAATGTTCAAATTCTGAGTCGGCTGGGCATAGGGGCCTAGACATTAACTGAAGGGGCCACAACTCTGAATGCTTATCTAAATTGCTAATATCTATGCACTAGCCCTACTTAAATGGATAATACAAAAAATTCTGAATTACTTTAAGATGTGATGTACAAGATAAGCGCGACAGACAGTCTTGTTTTAGTTAAATATTAACAAGATGGATAATGGTACAAAAGCTGTAGAGTACCTACTTCCAATATCAAAAGAGATGCAGACAGAATTCTTTGTTTACCTTTGCAAGCTGTTAAATATGTTTTGACTGGTATTCCTGCTAATGTTGCTGAAGAAGTAAAAAAGTGGTTTGAAAGTGATTTCATGGACAAACTATTAAAGACAGTCGGGTCATTTTTCAGCCAGCATGATAACTGTATCAAGTTAGATGCCAGCTGTGGCATTAACTTAATCTGTATATTCAGTACCAGTATCCATATAGGTAGCAGCACTAAATATATGGAGAATGTTGTCACTTATCGGCACTATCTGTTTAGTTTAGGGCTAAACTAAACGTATGGTTTATTTGTTTAGTAGCTGATTTTTGCCACTAAACAGATATTTTTTTAGCCTTCCCTAAACCCAGCTCCTCCTCATATGGATAGTATCAGGTCATTTAGAAATTTAGATGGCCCTATACTATCCATATAAGTTTTAAAAATATATATACATGGGCAAGTTATATGTTTATAAGCCATTGTTCCAAATGATTGTAGCTATGGTTTGATTTCTCTTTGAAGAACACGTTCTTTCTGTGCTTGATGCTCATGTTACTGAGGAGCTTCCTAGCAGGGTCATCCACAGAGTCAGTTCAAGGTATTGCCATTCTAGGCAAACCTTAAGCCTTATTCCCACTGCCCTCCCTCCCCCACCCCCCAGTTGTCAGAATCTATTGTTTAGCTTTGAATGCCCAGCTCTTCACCGTAACCAGAAGTTTCCTCCCTAGGCGACTGCCTAGTTTTCCTGATGGTTGTGCCAGTCCTACATCCTAGCAAAGAACTTCTGCTGAATCCTTCTCCGTTCTCTAACATCACTGCCTTCTGCTAACATTGCTTACAGATGACTCGAGTAGTCCATCATCATATCTACCAATCCTGACATATCTCTTACATAGATGGAAATCTTCCTTTTCTGCCTTTGAACTTTTCTTGGTGCCTTGGGTCTTCATGCTGCTGTTGCTGGGCTGCAGTATTACTCTTCTTGCAGTGCCTCGGGTGGTTCTTCCCTCCACAGTATAGGGAAGAATTGATTTCTGCACCTCCTAACTCCCCATTATTTATTTATTTTATTTTGTTTTATTTATGGGCATTTGATAGACCATTCATCAAACTTGAAAAATAACAAGATGGTTTACAAAAGTTAAATATTATCGAGCACCCTCCAAGATAGTATTTCTTAAGATAACAAATTTCATGCACCCATGTACCTCGGGAGACCTAGTGTATCCTTGCTACCTAGAATGTTGACCTTTCCTCTGAAGCCCAATGGCCAAATCTATGGCGGATACTCCTCTTACTGGGTACCAGTGTCCAAACTTTTCATCCACATTGCTGTAGGGTCTTCCTGCTGATTTTGTTGCCTCTCTACCCCTCTCCTGGTACTTTGGGCTCTCCATGCCAATGCTGGTGCTGCTTTGCCCTTCTCCTCATGGCTTGGGATCTTCTTTCCATTGTTTGTGCTGTTCTGCCCCTCTCACAGTGGCTTGGAGTCTTCAGGCCACTATTAGTGCCGATTGCCCCACCTCTGGTGCCATGGGGCATTCATGTCACTCTAGATGTTTTGGAGTGCTGTTGCCTCCGTGGCAGATGCTTGCCAGCAATTTTTAAGGCTACCCATATTGTCATAGTCCAAAATTGTTGATCCCATTGGCTTTAATGGAACCAAATGATCTGAATAATTTGAAACCCCAAAATGAATCAAATGGGTGATTGAATGGAACATGATCCAAATTTTTTTCTGAGCACATCCTTATTAGTTATTTATATATATTTAAATATTTGATTAATTACTTATGTACTTACTAAATAATTCAAGACCCTCCACAGGCAACTATCACCTGCACCCATTCTGACTTCCTTTTCCAGACCTGCCCTTGTTCTCTTAAACCCCTAGAGCCGTGCACGTACATCTTAGTTCAGTGATCCTCACTCATCACAGACTTTGCTTCAATGGGGCTTTGTGTCCCCCCACAATTTATGTGTAAGTTCTTATCCTCTTTATAAACCACAAATGGATCTTTTTCTGGAGTTAAGTAATATGGAGTAGTTGACCTCTTAAGGTCCTTTCCATCCCTATTTATTCTATTATCTCAGCTTGAACATTTCTGAAAAGTCCCAGATTGTATAATTTTCTAAATTTTTAGGCAGATTTTGCTAAGGGGTGGCGCCTGTTGTCAAGGTTGAGGAGACAGGGAAATTGTCTGTCTGTATGCATGTTTGCACATGTGAGCCGGCACCACGGTTCAGGTTTCCCTCACGGTGATCAGCTGTCTTCGAACTGGAAGATCAGCCTGAACATCCTGTCCCCTGCAGCTCCATCATTCAGAGAGCCTTTCATGGTGGACAAAACCTGAACTATGACATTTTTGAGGTGCAGCAGCTAGGGACAAGAAAGGGTGAGTAAATGAGGGATTAGATAAAGTCGTGAGGGGGGGGCTATGAGAGAGAGAAAGAGTGGATGAAGCCTGGGGGTGGTAGTTATTAAATAAAGAGAGACACTAGATAAAGTCGGGGGGGGGGGTCATGAGAGAGACAGAGAGACTGGGAGAAGGCTGCTGGGGGGATTATGAGGAAGAGAGAGAGAGACTGGAAGAAGCCTGGGAGGGGGTCATGAGAGAGAGAGAGATACACACACTCACGCAGCCCCCAACACTCCTCATGACACACATACACATGCATGCATGCCTCAAGACATACACACACTGCACTCCTCGACACTTACTATGAGACACAGATATGAACCCCCCACATTCTTGATTCAGGAAATGGGAGAGATGCCCCATTGTGTCACACTGCTATTGTACACTTTTCAACTTAATTGCTTGTGAACAAAAGTATGAATTCACATCACTCTATGACTTTAGTCTGCTATGTGCAGTTCATTGGAACTCCGAAATCATTGCATAAAATTACCACGTTAAGTCTCAGGATCGCACTGTGGCACAGATGAGTGTTAAGATTATGTGCATCAGCTTTCTAGAATATTAAGATGAAACAGATGTTGCTAAGTGAGCTTTTGAGGTTTTCCCTTAGAGCAGTAGTGGGACTGCCCCACTTCCCCGCCTTCGGTGCTGCTTTCCTTCTGTCACTTCTTGAATCATAGATTCTGCAAATCCTCACTCTAAAATGCTTTAGGCATTTTCTCTAGTTTCCTATTACAAGTATTGGGATCATTTGTAATCCATGGGTCATACCTTTGACTAACAGGTGTCTGCTGACAAACATGTGCTGCTTTCAGCTGACTTACAATTAAAATTGTTGTTTATTTAATTCCCTTTTTTTGCTACTGTTAAAAAGAAGTATATTACAATCTTTTCTTACTAGACAGCATCATAAAATGAATAGGATATATCAAATTTCTCTCAAGGGTTCCTGAACACCCTGATTGCATCAATTACAAAAATTAGATTATAAGACCTCTGGAGAAGAAAGATACCTACTGTACCTATATATAACTTGTCTGGTGCTCAGATTCAGAAAGGCAAGGAATTATATATAACTAAGTATATGGTGACAGATAAAGGCCAGCATGGTCCATTTAGTCTGCCCAGTAAGGTGACAAGAGTGATTATAACTGCAGCTCCATGAAGTTCACACTCCCCCACCCCCCATGCCTGTGTTTAGGATTGTACCTATGTTCTATGCAGGTTAGCCCCCCTTTGATTTCATCCTCTTGCTAGAAAGGGATCCACTGTGTCTGTCCCATGCCATTTTGAATTCTGTCACTGTATCCATCTCCATCAGGAGGGCATTCCAAGCATCTACCACCCTTTAAGTGAAAAAGTATTTCTTGATGTTCCTTTTACGTTTACCGCCTTGTAGCTTCAGGAAATACTTTTTCACTGAAATGGTGGTGGATGCATGGAATGCCCTCCGGATGGTGGTGGTGGGGGCAAATACAGGAAAAATGCTTACTACACATAAATTAAACCTAAAAATCCAAATCCTTCCAAAGGTACCTCCCCCAGTAGGATATACATTGACTATGGCAGTCATTCTTAAAGATGCTCAGGTTTCTGCATGTAGAGATGAGTATAAGCTGGGAGCATACTTGCACACTTATCACCATGGCCTGTAACTGTGGAATCTAGCTTCATGTTTAAAACAATTGTTGTCCCAGTTAACTCCAACAGCAACAGAATAACTTCAGCAGGTGTAGTTTCAGATACTGAATGAAATCTCTCATAGTTTATGCAATTGACCTCTAGCACCAGTCGTTTTTCAGGCTGCTATTTTCCTGTAATTAAGCACACTGTTGCCACGGTGGCTGTAAGACTGGTCAGTCATCCCACAGTGATCTTCTGGATGTCAACAGTTTAATTTGTATAAGCTGAACTGAGGCCGAGAAAATTAGGATGAGGCTCAGTGAATCGTCGCTTGTCAGCGACATCAATTGATGAACAACTGATAGCCTGTGGGGCGGTGCCAGGGAGTTGCTGAGCTTCTGTTCCACTTGATCTGCACGGCTCATGATGATGGAGCGCTTACATGATCCATTCCCCCTGTGGGAGCAGTAATAATTAGCTGGGGTTACAGACTGCTGGTATTGACTATTCTTTTTTTGTGGAAGTAGGCTGTCTGCTCTGCGATAAATCACAGCCATCTCTTCTCTAAGCGCTCACTCTCTTTCTTTCCACTGGAGGCAGCTCAGTCCTGTAGCTCAGAGAAGTAAATACAGAGCCTAGTGAGACTGATAAGAAAATTACTTAAAGAGCTCATCCCTGGAGTTAGGGAAAGGAACATTTTTTCCCATAGATAATGATGGGACTGCATTGTCCTTGCAGACTTTAAAACTGGAGCTCCAGAGCTGATAGCACGCAGGAAGTAAAGGGCACCTGATCATTGCTTAATATTGACACCTACTGGATACACTGAAGGTGCACACATCTTGGATTTCAAAGAGGTGCTGCATGTGGCCCTCAGCTATGACTGTTTTAAAAAGGAGAATGTTAGAAATAGTAAAAATGCCTAGTACACGTGAATGAAGGCCCTAAGCACTGTAGCGTCCAACTGAACTAGAAACCCAAAGGAGCAGTTAAAAAAATTACCAGGACCCCCTCTTCCAAAAGAGAAGCACAGATCTAATCTAAGATTATCTCTAATGTGTTATTCTCAAATGTATTTTTGCTCAATTTTATTCTTGAAGTGAATCAGATTCATCTCTGATTACACCTTTCACTCTCCTTCTACTATGTATAGATGCAATCCATGGCTATAAGAGAAGTTTGAAGATATAAATTTGTGTAGTATGTGTATGTCCATGAAAACCTAGAGGGGCATATTCAAAACGTTTTAGCTGCTTCTGTAACTGGTTAAAATGTGGTCACCACGATATTCAACCAATTAGTGCCACTAAATATCTCCACAGACTGTTGAAACCATGCCTGGTTAAAACCAGGATGGGCTAGGGGCAGAGCGAGGGTGGTGACAGCTGTTATCCGGTTAGTGGTGATATTCAGCCACTGACCAGATAGCTTAAACTGTTTAACTTAGGACAGGTGAATGGCTGTCCGAACTTCAACAATCGCTTTACACTCTCTGGTTGGTGACTGAATACTGATCCTAACCAGATAGCAGCACCATAGCCAGGTAACTCAGATATTCAGTCGCAGAAACCGGACATCTTCTGCCGCTGAATATTCCGTTTTGAGTAAAGAAATGGTGGCTAGGCATTTTATTTTGCCTAGCCTCTGCCGCTGAATATGGCCCCCCGGCCCCCATAGAACATGACAGCAATGGGGCCGGCCCAACCATTAGGCAAGACTAGACGGTAGCAAAGAGCAGCAGCAGTCAAAGCAAAACAATAGATTCCGACAGTCACACAGACTCGAAGAGCCATCAGCACATTCTGTTACCTGCAGGGAGAGTGGGTGCTCACATACATACAAAACAGAATATAATATTTAGAGGCATGATGTCCATTTATACATTGTTGTTAGAATGGTGGTATTCAGATGATCATAATTCTTGAATTTAATTATCAAAATCTTAGGGAGGGGGTAAGGTTGAAGGTATGCCTAGGGCAGGGGTCGGCAACCCGCGGCTCCGGAGCCGCATGCGGCTCTTTCTCACCTTTGCCGCGGCTCCGGAGCACACTGCCCGCCCTGTATTTATGGCGTTATGGGCTCCCTCCCTTCTTCTGCAGCCGCGGCTCCCTGCCTCTTAGGGAACCGCGGCTGTGCTTTTAAAATCATCTCGGAGCCCTTCCTGTCTTGACGGGCTCCGTGCAGCATTGTCCCGCCTCTAAAGGAAGTTGTTTACCACTTCCTTTGGAGGCGGGACAATGCTGCACGGAGCCCGTCAAGACAGGAAGGGCTCCGAGATGATTTTAAAAGCACAGCCGCGGTTCCCTAAGAGGCAGAGAGCCGCGGCTGCAGAAGAAGGGAGGGGGGCTGACATGGAGGGAGGGAGCAGATATGGATGGAGGGAGGGATGGGGGCTGACATGTAGGGATGGAGGGGGCTGACATGGAGGGAGGGAGCTGATATGGATGGATGGAGGGAGGGGGGCTGACATGGAGGGAGGGGGGCTGACATGGAGGGAGGGAGCTGATATGGATGGAGGGAGGGGGGCTGACATGGAGGGAGGGAGCAGATATGGATGGATGGAGGGAGGGGAGCAGACATGGAGGGAGGGGGGATGACATGGAGGGAGGGAGCAGATATGGATGGATGGAGGGAGGGGGCTGACATGGAGGGATGGAGGGGGCTGACATGGAGGGAGGGAGCTGATATGGATGGATGGAGGGAGGGGGGCTGACATGGAGGGAAGGAGCTGATATGGATGGAGGGAGGGGGGCTGACATGGAGGGAGGGAGCTGATATGGATGGAGGGAGGGGGGCTGACATGGAGGGATGGAAGGGGCTGACATGGAGGGAGGGAGCTGATATGGATGGAGGGAGGGGGGCTGACATGGAGGGATGGAGGGGGCTGACATGGAGGGAGGGAGCTGATATGGATGGAGGGAGGGAGGGGGCTGACATGGAGGGATGGAGCACTGGTAATGGGGTTGAGGGGACGAGCACTGGAAATGAGCTGATTAGGGGAGGCTAGGACTGGTAATGAGCTGATGGGGGGTAGGACTGGTATTGGGCTGATTAGGGGAGGCTAGCACTGGTAATGGGGTTGAGGGGGGATTAGCACTGGAAGGTACTGGGAGTGAGGACTGGAAAGGGGCTGATATTGGGGAGGGTTACTGGGACTGGAAATAGGCTGATGGAAAGAAGTGAAGAAAACGAAAGAAGAGATAAGAAATGGCAGATGGACCATAGACCACAGAAAGAGAGCTAAGAGAAGACAGGAAAGCAGAAGCCTCAGATCGGGACCAGCATGATCAAAGAATAAATTGGTCAGACAACAAAGGTAGAAAAAATAATTTTATTTCATATTAGTGATTTGACTACAAAATCATCATAATTTTGAAATCAAATATTGTTACTTGTTGTTGTGATATTTTCTGGCGTATTTTTTTTGTGTGTGAAGGAAGAGGGGTAGTCTTATACGGCGAGTATAGGCCAAACACCTATATTTTAACAGGAAAAGTAGGGGGTCGTATATAGCATTAAGGTAAGAAACAATATATGCAGTGTTAGATTTGTTTTAAATGTCACAATGGTTTTGCGGCTCCCAGTTTTTTTTTCCCTTCGGAAACGGGTCCAAGTGGCTCTTTACGTCTTAAAGGTTGCAGACCCCTGGCCTAGGGCACCGACTACCTTGCAACAGCCCTGGAGCCAGCTCTGGATGGCAAATAAAACTATACAGCCTGTGCAGACTGCCCACCCATACCATCTGCTCAGCTCTACAGTCCCTTCTCCATTCTTTGACATCTCATCTTTATCCAAGTTGCTTAACAAAATTTGAAATGAAGCAATTTGACAGACAGTAGTTGGAAAGGGAGAAAATCTCACAACAATTTAGAGGGATGAAGAAGCAGATTGGTTGGGCAGAGGAGGCAGGAGATTTAAACTGCAGGTGATCGGAGCAGAATGGGCAGAGAAGGAACATTTATTCCATGGAAGAGCATCAACAAGATTGAAAATTTATTAACAACTGAGTTCCAGGTAAGAATGGGGTAAAAGTACTCTAAGATCTGGGAGGGTGTGAACATATGACAGAACATATGAAGGTACATTTTAGAAAGGATGTCTGGCTGCAAAACAGGATGTCCAAGTCAAAGCTTCTGATATACAGTGGGAGGGGCAGCCGAGAAAGTGGTCATATCTATGTGCCTTGTAAAACCTGCCTTTCTTCACCCTGAAAGATAGATGTCCACTATATAATAGCAAAAACAAGTCTGCACAGAGTTATGGGCTAGCCACGTACAGGAAGTCTCCGCATTGTAGAAACTCGAATGAGCAGTATATGCGTGTCCACAGAATTAGGGATATAAATGTGCACTCTGCCTTATTACAGAACACAACCATGGATCTCTCCTTGCAGATCCCAGCCTGATGTTTTGCAGATGGGATGTGTTGTGCATGGGAATCTGGAGAAATGCTGAAAGGTATCTTTGAAGGAGTGAAAAGTGTCGACAGAGTGAATGGGCATTTCCCTCTTTGTAGTGTTGTTATCTTGCTGAAACAAGCATTGTTACTAATCCTGTCCATGCCCTAGAGCAGGTGTAGCCATGGATGTCCCCGATGGCAATTTCAGAGGTACAGCACCGGTGTGAAATCATGTGTGCACATGTATCTTTACCGATCCACCCTTGCCACACCCCCAAGCCTGCCCACAGCTGATTTGAACATGGTCACACTGACACGTGCATCTTTGGGCTTTCTGAAATGCTTCCAGGGATGTCTTTATGATTTGCATTTCCATTTTCAGACATCCAGAACAAGAATAGAGCTTTAGAAGTGGCCCACGTTGTATATATATGTGTGTGTGTGTGTGTGTATATATATATATGAAGCACAAACAATTTATAGCACATAGTACCTCTCCTTTTTCTACAACTGAGTTATTTTTAACTTTTTGAAAGTTACATTTTGAAACTTTGGAAATACTTCCATACTAAATTCAATGTCTGCTCTGCTCCCAGTTGCTTCACCTGCCTTCTCTGACTATACATACTGCTCCTTCATCCCTCTAATCCACATTGAGATTTTCTTCCCAGCTTTTATCTGTGTAATTGTTTTATTTCAAATTTTGTAAGGCAAAAGGTAAGATGTTAGAAACAAGTGTTAACTCAATGTTCACAATGCCGAAGATATTGATCTAATCATAGACTGGAGGCAGCCGCCGTCCACCACATACAGTATGTTCAGCACTATCCGGATAATGGTGCTGAATAGACCTTGGGTAATTTGAATCCATAGCTGACTGCCATATAGAAAATGCTTTATATGGCAGTCTGACCCCACCTAGTGCATCAAAAGACTGTTGGTGGCATGCGCTAAACATTTAAGCATTCTCAAGACCAGGCATAGAGATATTGGCGCTAAGGCTGGTTATGAAATCCTCTACGCGTTTCTCTACATCGCGCACAGACAATATTAGTATGCCATTTTGATATGGCCAGCTCATTTACCTACATAGCACTGACAAACTCACTACAGTGTCAGATTCATGATTCAGCCAGCCAGAGCATTGAGGCCCAAGAGAATCACACACAATTTCTCCAATAACAGTCTCCAAACAGAATTAAACTTTATTGAAGGCAGAAAATACATGTTTCAGTACTATAACATCATTCTATAACATGTTTCAGTACTATAACAATCATTCTCTAAGGAACCATCCCCAAGCCATCCTGAAGAGATCCACCCACAAGAGTTTGCCAACCATTTACAATCCAAGCTACTTCAAACTGATGAAGTTAACACGTTCATAGCACAAGGCACCACCAGTCCAACTTTACTTTATAAGTTCTCCACACCAACCAAGAAACATGTGGAAGATACTATTGCAGCCCTCAACACCACGACTGCACAAACCGACCCTTGCCCCGCATATTGGATTAAAAATTTACGATCAGAACTCAGCCCACTTATCACAAAAATGATGAACCTATCATTCTCAAATGGATCCTTCCCTGCACCACTCAAGCAAACATCCATCAGACCTCTGTTAAAGAACCCTAAACTGGACCCAAGCAAAGTTGAATCCTACAGACCCATAGCCAGTATACCTCTATTAGCAAAAATAATCGAAAAGGAAGCACAAAGGCAACTGCAAGACCATATAGATTTAGCCTCCCCACTAGACCATCGGCAACATGGCTTCAGGGAATACCATGGCGTCGAAACCCTACTTATCTCTCTCTTCAATAAAATCGTCACAGGTATCGACAACATCCATCAAGGTTTCGCTCTCATCTTTATAGACATTGCGGCAGCCTTTGACTCTGTACACCATGGTCTTCTAGTAGAACGACTAAAAGAAAAGGGCATAAGTGGCATCGCCCTCGATTGGTGCAGATCGTACCTTGATGGCAGATGGCAGCATGTAAAATCAGGTTCAAGATCTTCCGAACCCTTCCATCAGCGTCAAGGCGTCCCCCAAGGGTCCTCCCTCTCATCTCTATTATTTAATATTTACATGCAACCTATTTTCAACATTATTGAATCATTCAAGGTCGACTGTCTAATTTATGCTGATGACATCCTCCTATTCATGCCATTTTCCACAGAACAAATGGACCTTTCGCCACTGATTGAATGCTTCAACACAGTCTCCGAATGGCTTCTATCACAAAACCTCAGGATCCAACACAAAAAGTCTGAGGTGCTATTTATCACCAGAGACCAGAATTTCCGCCCTCCACCTCATATAAAGGTTAAAGAAGCTGAGCTCCAAACCAAATCAGCAATTCGGTACTTAGGGGTCACCCTTGACCAACGACTAGATATGAAAACCCATATATCCAACATAGTCAGAGCCGTATATTTCAAAATCCGGTCACTCAGACACCTGCAATCCCTTCTAAGCCCTGAAGACTTCCGGACAATATACCAAGCCCTTATCTTGCCACACTTTGACTTTGCCAACGCTATTCTTCAAGGTCTCCCTCAGTCATCTCTGAATCCGTTGCAACTTGCCATGAATGCCGCAGCTAGAATATTGGTGGGAGCAGCAAGATGCGACCATATAACGCCTATCCTGATACAACTTCATTGGCTCCCCGTACAAGGAAGGCTTACATTCAAATCTTTGTTACTCACCTTCAGATCTATCCATGGCATCACCTCCCCCTCATTAACCAACATCATCCAGCCCGCTCCTCCCAACAGAACAAGGAGAACCCCATCTACAAATGTGCTAGTAATTCCAAAGGCTTCAACAAAGTACACAACCGCAACATCTAACAGGGCATTCAGTATCTATGCCCCAAAATGTTGGAACGCATTACCACCAGGCATCCGTGCGATTACTGACCTATCACAATTCAGAAAGGCTCTCAAATCCCATTTATTTACTCAATACTACCAGATTAACCCTACCCCTACATAAGTGCCTCTCCCTCACCCCCTCAAGTTAATATATCAACTCTATTGTACACATGTTCACACTGAATTCCCAATACTCGATCTCATTGTACATATGTAAGTAGTTTAGTTTGCATACCCCGTTTATCCAAGTTATTACTCCTGTTCTATGTAAAGCAGAAGCATGTTATCCAAGTTGTTTTCTCCTGTTCTATGTGAAGCCAAACAGTTTGTTATGGTCATTTTGTTGTATGTAAACCGCGCTGACAATAGTGCGGTATATAAGAAATTGTAATAAATAAATAAATAAATAAATAACATTCATAGAGACAGTAGGTAGAATTAAATGGTCTAAAACCCATAAAAATATATAAGAACATAAGAACATAAGATATGCCATACTGGGTCAGACCAAGGTCCATCAAGCCCAGCATTCTGTTTCCAACAGTGGCCAATCTAGGTCATACGTACCTAGCAGTTTCCTCAAGGGACACAGGTTCCACAATGCTTGTACTGGTTCAAGCATTGATATCCTGGGTCCCTTCTTAATAATGGTTTATGGACCTTTCCTCCAGGAACTTGTCCAAACCTTTTTTAAACCCAGCTACACTAACAGCCTTTACTACATCCTCCGGTAACAAATTCCAGAGTTTGATTACACGTTGAGTGAAAAAATATTTTCTTTTATTAGTCTTAAATAGTTTACCCTGTAGCTTCATTGCATGTCCCCTAGTCTTTCCATATTCTGGTAAGGTAAACAATCGATCTACGTTTACCCGTTCCACTCCATTCATTAATTTATAGACTTCTATCATATCTCCCCTCAGCCGTCTCTTCTCCAGGCTAAAGAGCCCCAACCTTTTTAGCCTTTCTTCATAGGAGTAGCCTTCCATCCCCTTTACCATTTTGGTGGCTCTTCTCTGAACCTTTTCTAAAATCGCTATATCCATTTTAAGATACGGCGACCAGAACTGCACACAATATTCAAGGTGCGGTCTCACCATGGAACGATATAGAGGCATTATAATATCTTTTGTTTTATTTTCCATTCCTTTCCTTATCATTCCTAGCATTCTATTTGCTCTCTTGGCCGCCGCTGCACACTGGGCCGAGGGTTTTAACAAGGTATCCACAATGACGCCTAAATCTTTTTCCAGGGTGGTGGTTCCTAATGTGGAACCTTGCATCGTGTAACCATAGTTTGGGTTGTTCTTCCCTAGGTGCATAACCTTGCACTTCTCCACATTAAATTTCATCTGCCATTTTGATGCCCAGTCTTCCAATTTATCAAGATCCTCTTGCAATTTTCCACAATCCTCCTGGGTTTTAACAACTTTAAATAGTTTTGTGTCATCTGCAAATTTGATAACCTCACTTGTTATTCCACTTTCCAGGTCATTTATGAATATGTCAAAAAGCAGCGGACCCAGCACAGATCCCTGGGGTACACCACTATTCACCTTTCTCCATTGGGAAAATTGGCCATTTAGCCCTACCCTCTGCTTTCTATCTTTTAACCAGTTCCTGATCCACAGTAGTACACTGCCTCCTATCCCATGACTCTTTAGTTTTGCCAAAAGTCTCTCATGAGGGACTTTGTCAAAGGCTTTCTGAAAGTCCAGATACACAATATCAACCGACTCACCTTTGTCCACCTGTTTATTCACTCCTTCAAAAAAACATAACAGATTAGTAAGACAAGATCTTCCTTGTCTAAAGCCATGTTGGCTGTCTCCCATTAGGTCGTGACTATCTACATGCTGAGTAATTTTATTCTTTATGATGGTTTCTACCATTTTTCCCGGTACTGATGTCAGGCTCACTGGTCTGTAGTTTCCCGGATCACCCCTCGAACCCTTTTTAAAAATTGGTGTTACATTGGCGATCCTCCAATCCTCAGGTATTAGAGATGATTTTAATGATAGTTCACAGATTACTGATAGCAGGTCTGCAATCTCAAATTTCAGTTCTTTCAACACCCTTGGATGTATACCATCCGGCCCAGGTGATTTGCTACTCTTCAGTTTATCTAATAGTTGTAAGACATCTTCCCGATGTATCGATATTTCCTTCAATTCTTCCACACCTTTAAATACCACTTCAGTCATGGGTAACATCCCTACATCTTCCTCAGTAAAGACCGAAGCAAAGAATTCATTCAGTCTCTCCGCTATCGCCTTGTCGCCTCTTAGTGCTCCTTTAACCCCTTTATCATCTAATGGTCCAACTGACTCTCTCACAGGTTTTTTGCTACGAATGTACTTGAAAAGGTCTTTATTTCGCGTTTTGCTTCCGCAGCAAGCTTCTTCTCAAATTCTCTCTTTGCCTGCCTTATCAATGCCTTGCATTTGACTTGCCAGTGCTTGTGCTGTTTCCAGGTTTCATCGTTTGGCTCTTTTTTCCATTTCCTGAAAGATGCTTTTTTGGCAACAACAGCCTCTCTGACCTCACCTTTAAACCATGCTGGCAGTTTTTTGGACTTCCTTCCACTTTTCTTAAAGCGTGGAATACAGCTGGTCTGGGCTTCCAAGATAGTATTTTTCAACAACACCCAAGCTTGATGTACGTCTTTAACCTTTGCAACTGCTCCTTTTAGTTTTTTCTTAACTGTTTTCCTCATTTTATCATAGTCTCCCTTTCGAAAGTTAAAGGGTAGTACTGTGGATTTCCTTACTATCCCTCCTCCACTAATTAAATCAAAGGTGATCATGCTATGATCACTATTGCCAAGTGGCCCCAACACCCTTATCTCTTGCACTACATCTGGTGTTCCACTAAGGACTAGGTCTAATATTGCTTCCCCTCTGGTTGGTTCATGAACCAGCTGCTCCAAGAAGCAGTCATTTATTTCATCTAGGAACTTTATCTCCCTAGCATGTCCTGTTGTGACACTGACCCAGTCGATGCCGGGGTAATTGAAATCACCCATTATTATTACTGCACTGTAACTTTTGCTAGCTTCCTTGATTTCTTTGAGCATTTCATCATCCATTTGTTCATTCTGGCCAGGCGGACGATAGTACACCCCCACTGCCATCGCCTTCCCCTTTTTACATGGAATTTCAATCCATAGAGATTCTACAGCAAATTTTGTTTCTTGCAAAACTTTAATCCTTTCTGACTCAATGCCCTCTCTAACATAGAGCGCAACCCCTCCACCAATTTGGTCAGCTCTATCATTACGATATAGTTTGTACCCAGGTATCACAGTGTCCCACTGGTTGTCCTCTTTTCACCATGTCTCTGATATTCCAATCATATCTAACCTCTCGTTTAGTGCTATATATTCTAACTCTCCCATCTTGTTTTGTAGACTTCTAGTATTTGCATACAAGCATTTTAGAGACTGTATTTTATTCATATTAATTTGGCTATTGGTAGACATGGGTAATTTGGGATCTTTAAGTTCTGTCTGCTCCATACTCGAGGGCATTTGGGCTACTTTACTCTTTTTTGGAACCTCTCTGCTTTTTGTAGTATCCTTCAAGGATACATTCTTCCGAACCATGCGCTCTTGGGCGACTGTCGGCTTTCCCCTATTATCTAGTTTAAAAGCTGCTCTATCTCCTTTTTAAAGGTTAATGCCAGCAGCCTGGTTCCATCCCGGTTAAGGTGAAGCCCATCCCTTCGGAAGAGCCCCTCCTTTCCCCAGAATGTTCCCCAGTTCCTAACAAATCCGAACCCCTCATCTCTGCACCATTGTCTCATCCACGCATTGAGACTCCGGAGCTCTGCCTGCCTTTTGGGTCCTGCGCGTGGAACGGGAAGCATTTCGGAGAACGCTACCCTGGAAGTTCTGGATTTCAACTTCCTACCTAAAAGCCTAAATTTAGCTTCCAGAACCTCCCTACCACATTTTCCTATGTCATTGGTACCGACATGTACCAAGACAGCAGACTCCTCCCCAGCACTATCTAAGACCTTATCTAGGTGGCGTGTGAGGTCCGCTACCTTCGCACCAGGCAGGCATGTTACCAGGCGATCCTCACGTCCACCAGCCACCCAGCTATCTACATGCCTAATGATCGAATCACCAACTATAACTGCTGTCCTAACCCTTCCCTCATGGGCACTTGGCCCTGGAGAAACCTCCTCGGTGCGAGAGGTGTTTACATCACCTGGAGGACAGGTCCTAGTTACAGGATCACTTCCTGCCACACCAGGGATGCTGCCAGACTGGAGGTAGGACTTCAGGACTATATCCCTGTAGGTCTCGTCTATGTACCTCTCTGTCTGTCTTATGTTTTCCAAGTCTGCTACTCTAGCCTCTAGAGAACGGACTCGTTCCCTGAGAGCAAAGAGCTCCTTGCACCTAGTGCACACGTAAGACCTCTCACCAGCTGGGAGAAAATCATACATGTGACACTCAATGCAAAAGACTGGAAAGCCCACATCCCGCTGCTGGACTGCTGTCTGCATCTTAGTTTTAAGTTTGTGTTTAGATCTTTAAGTTCTTTATGTACTAAAGGGTGCTATGGATATTTATACCACTAAAACTGTACCTAAGAAGTTTAATATACCTTGTTCACCTGAAGCTTAATTAATCTCAGGTCCTTAGTGTATGACTGATTTGGGTAATGAGCTTCACCTGAGAGCACCTCCTGTCTTTTAAGTTGTGCAAGTACCTATAAAGCTGTGATTATCCCAGGGGAGGGTGGGTGTGGGGAGGGAGGGAGGGATATAACACTTATTAAAAAAGGGCTGCTACACAGTACCTTGTCCTGTGCCGCTGAGGTAAGCTATATTCTGATTTGATTTAAATTATAGCTCTTTGCTGCTACTAGGCTCTAACCTATTAAGAAATTTAAACTACAAGCTCTCTGCTGGATTCTAAATTTAACCAGAAAGCTTTCTTCTGTGTTTTAATTTGAAACTAAAAGTACTTTGCTGATGCTAGGCCCTGAGTGACTATGAAATTTAAACTACAGCTGTCTGGGGCGGAGCCTGATGTCCAGCGGGTAAGACGCTTGGCGTTGAAGCTCCCGAGAGGCCTACTCAGAATCCTGACTTAATACCTATATAAATTTACTATTTCGCTCCGAGCTGACCGGGGCACCTCGGGGGGGATGGCGGCCCACAAACCAGCGCGCTTGGACTTCGGGTCTCCTTCTTCTTCTCACGGAAAACGCTCCAAAACAGAGGTATCCTCCCCGCAGAAGATGGTTCCATTTCGTGAAAACCCCGCAATGCACCTGGAGATTTTGGAGGAAATACGCGGCGTGAAGGAATTGGTGCAGTCTAATGGAGAAGCGCTTCGAGCCATGCGAGAAGACTTTGGAGTGCTCCAGGACCGACTTGAAGGTCTTTCATTACGGCAGGACAATATGGCGGGGGTCCTCGACTCGCACGAGGTGCGCTTGGGCAAACTGGGCAAGGCTGAGCGCCAGATACAGAATCTTCAAAAGGAGTTGGAAGATAGCAATAATCGCGCCCGTCGCAACAATGTGAGGCTCCTCGGAATGCCGGAGGGGGTGGAAGCAGGAGATATAAGAGAATTCTTGCTCAAAACTCTTCCCTCCTTGCTGAAGATCACTTTTCACAGAGAACTGGAAATCGATCGAGCACACCGTGTTCCTGCCCGCATGGCGCTCAACCGCACGACCCCCCGGCCTATTATCTTTAGCTTGCTACGATATCAACAAGTGGAACAAATTTTACATGCTGCCCGAGCGAATCATCATTTGGAATATGAAGGTCGTAAGGTCTCCTTCTTTCCTGATTTGGCAAAGCCTACCGTTGACCGTCGGAAGAAACTCCTTGCTCTTCGCCCTCGACTTCAACAGCTACAGGCTCGCTTTGGCCTGTTGTATCCAGCGAAGCTCCGAGTGACTCTCCACAACCAGACCAGGACGTTCGAGGATCCTGATCTATTATCAACATTTTTGGACTCCAAAGAAGCAGAACAGATGCGCTAATCCCAAATCTTGGACTCTTATCTGCCGGCTCTGTCCGCCATTTTGAAGGGCCCGATGCGGCGGTCATAGCCCAGCACAGAAATAGCCTGGACTTTCTTTCTTTCTCTGTATGACTTTTGTCTTTGGTCTCCTATCCCTTCATGATGTGTGCCTCGGTCGGATTCGGAGCACGCACAGTCCTACAGGTTATATGTTTTTTCAATTTCGGCCTTCTCTGGGGTTTCTCCCCGCAGACACATGGTCGCCAGTAATTTTGGGGTTTTGCTTCTCCTCTACCGTACTGCGGTTTTCTTTGTTAATGTGGGGCGCTTCATTGTATTATATTAGCTTATTTTCCTATGTCATGTGTACAGCCAGATACAGTCAGTTTGAGGGACACAGTGAAATTATGTGTGCTATCATGCTCAGAATTTTAACTTTTCTGAATGGCCTCATGTAAAATCTTATTATTCATCGTCAAAGGCATTGCTGGTCCACTCAGAAGAAAGAAAATCCTTAGCTATCTTAGCCACGAGCACGTTGATTAGGTGTTTCTTCAGGAAACGCATTACACTCTGCTGAAACACTGAAACTCAATGCTAGGCCTCACATGGTAGCTGCCTATTCTCCCACCGTTTCCAAATGGTACGGGATAGCCATTCTGGTTAAGAAGTCTTTGCACGCTACTGTACCTGATATTAGCGCTGACATGGAGGGTAGATGGGCCCGTGTACACCTTGAGGTTGGAGATAGTGAATTCACGTGTATTTGCACTATGTCCCGAATGTGGACAACCCTGCTTACTATGCAAGTTTTGCGCAGTTGGCCTCGGCCTCCGCCAATGCTCCATTAATACTTGGTGGCGATTTTACTCAAGTGTTCCCTCAATCTTTTCTTCTCAAACAAGGTGCTCGCTGGTTGGAAGCTCCAGTACCGAGCAGACCTGTGTGGCTAGATATAGTAGCGGGCCTTTGCTCACCGATTCCTCTTACCTTACTCCCTGGTATGACTCTCCCATTAGACTCCCACTATCCACCAATGTTTTTCGACACTTTAGGTGCCTTTAATACTCCTATGCAACCTTTCGACTCCCGACTCTGGTCAGTGCAACTTCAGCATTGCATTCGGAGCACTAGAGTACTCCCGCCATCGGCACTCTCTGCATAAGGTTGATTGGAAACTTCCGATCTCTCGGTAGTTCACCGGGTGTAGCATCCAATTTTACTAAACCTTATGTAATGCTATCACTAGAGATACCTCTATAGCGCAGAAAGTATGGGAGAGAGAATTGCATGTGACTTTAACCTCGGAGCAATGGAGCCTTATCTGGAGCAGAGGGACACGGGTTTCCCGACCCGCCTCACTCACTCAGACCCTCTTCTTTCTAGCCCACCGGTGTTTTTACACTCCTCACAGTTTAGACAAATGGAACACTACTCAGGGTACTGGTTGCTGGACACGTCCTGTGGCCATCGGTTTATTACTTCATTTCATGTTATGCATGAATATCCCGCACTACAGTATAACTGGCGTCGGGTCTGGGGTCGTATTTAGTCTATATTGCACTCTCAGGAGTCCCTTTCTTGGAGGATAGTGGGACTTCGCCCAGTTGCGGGGATCCCCTCTCCCCCAAGAAATGGCTTATCTCCTTTTGAACTTTATGCTTGGCATTGCTGTTTCCCTAATTAAGTAATACTGGGAAATTAGTTCCCATCTGAGCCTCAATGAATGGTGGAATCATGCCTGTCTCTACAGTAAATATGAACAAATACCTCGTCTGTGTGCTTCCTCCGTTCAGACTCCTTCTCATTGGTCTCAATGGAAGCTGTTCAATGAATATGTACATTTTGCTAAATGCTCTCATCTGACTGTCTAACTTTGTATATATCTCTGTCTCATGATCATGCTGTATTGTGGATACTTTTTTGATCGTTTGATGTATAATCACTGTTAATTGGAAGCGCTCACATGCTGATACAACCGGGTAGAGAAGAAGCACCGGGGTGGGGGGTAATGGGTTTACTTTTCCTTATTGTATACTTGTTTTGTCTCTTTTGGTGTGTTGTTTCTTTTGTTTGTTGCAAAATGAAAATAAAAGTTTCAAAAAAAAAAAAATAAACTACAGCTGTCTACTGGGTATGAAAGCTAACCAGAAAGTTCTCTTCTGTGTTTTAAATTGAATCTTAAACTGTTGCTACTAGGCCCTGACTGATTTAACAAAAAAATAGTGGGTTCACAGATTAATTAGCTTTAAAAGAAAAAAAATTCCTTTCAGAAAAATTCCCAGAAGTATATACTCACAATTTCAGATTTCTCTCCAGAAATAACAGCCCCCCTTTCTAGTCCTGTATGGTTCAGGTATTTAGAACAGAAAGTAATCAGAAAGTAAAACTTCTAATGACACCTGAGAAATTTGCTGGAAAACTTGGACTAAGTGTTCTTAATTAATCCCTTTCTTCCTCAAAAATCCTCTTCTCCAACTTAGAAAAGGTATCACAATACCTGGTTGGTGAACACAACTTCTCTACCCCTTAGACCTTGGAATAGAAATGCTTCTGAGTCTGGGTGTAGCTGTATCTCTCCTGGAACCAATCCAGTCTTCATCTCACATGACTGAGAAGTGTATCCCCCAGAAACACCCTAGAAGAGAGGCTCCGTTTAATCATGTCCAGTCAGTGGGAAAGATCCAGAATCTTTCTTCTGAGAAAAGGAGAAAAATGTCTGAAGCTATTCTGCTGCAAGCAAGGAGTTAAAGCTGGCATGATAAGGGCCAGAACCAACTGACTCATTTTTAGGGCAGCAGATATCCAAGAGAAAGTACCTAGGCTGTAGTCAGAGCAGATATAGAACCTGAAAGAGATGTTTCAAGTGTATAACTAGGAAACATTGCCGCCCCTGCCGTTCCTCTCTGGGACTGACAGAGGCGACAATAGCTGCAAACAGCACCGCGGAGCTTACATTCAAGCTTCTGCGCTGTGAGTCTGTCTGCTTCCGCCTCTTTCCGACTTTCCTGTTTGCACGAGAAGTCAGCATCAAATGTCGGAGAGCGGTGGAAGCAAACAGCCCCATGGCACTGAAGCTTGAAGATAAGCTCCGCAGGACTGTTTGCAGCTATTGCCACCACTGTTGGTCCCGGAGAGGGATTACAGCAGTGGCAATGGGCACTGCCGGGGGGGGGGGGGGGGCCGCAAGTGATGAGGTTCGCCTAGGCCAGGGCAGCTCATCTCCTTGTGCCAGGCCTAGGGATCAGTACTTTGCATGTCTTTTATTAAATCCACATGGCGGCGCCAGTTTCTGTTGGCACATACATGCACACAGTTACTTCTGCCTCGGAGCAGGTATAAATTTTGCATAACAGCTTTCTAGTGGGCTGTTCCATAAAGACACATATGTTGCTTTTATAAAATAGGAGCAATATATCTGCATCTGCAGCTGAGGCACCCTCTTAGAAAATTACCCTCCAAGTGCTTAGCCAGAAGTAGTGAGGAAGTTCACATCTAAAGGACAGATTCTGTTCATTAGGCAATTAGGCTGGGAAAGGAGGACAAAGAGCTGGGGTTGCGGAGACAGGCAAAGAGGAACCAACAGCCTGTTGGAAAAGTGCTGCCCTTCTGTGCACAACAGCTAGATTTTGGAGTGCAGGTTTGCCTCTGAGAAATTCATATTTAGTGCTCTTTACTGCAAAACTGTTATTAACTTTGTAAATTGAAATCAGCCTAATAGGGAATGCCTCTTCAATATGTTTTGACATCACTGAAGAAAATGTAAGAGATTTGCATCACTGAGGAATATGTAAGAGATGTGTTCGGATAATTATCCACACCACCTGACATCCTCTCTATCATTTGATCCACTTAATAATAAAAAAAGATCTCCAAACCTCTACCCAGGGACATACACAGCTGTTTACAAAGCATGTGCTTGTCTTAGCACCTCCACATATGTAGTTTGCATCATACTTGTAAGAAAGCAGTGCCTGGTGGTATTTCATGTCTCCATGCTGAGATGGTCTGCGCTTCCTATATTCTTAAAATTGACATATTGAATGTCTGTCTCCATGGTAATACTGTGGCTGCTAAGAGCATTGCCATCCATAGACTCTTGAGCTGTTTCTAATTTGTCTGAGAGATTTTGATGAGATGTCTGTGTCTGGCGAAGGCCTTGAAAAGTGTGAAACATGATCTCTGCTGACTTTTCTAAGCCTGGGATGTCGGGGCTAAGTATATTGCACTCTTTATAAAGCCCTTTGTCAAAGGCACTCTTCACACTGAAACATGGCCAGTCCAGGATTGGAGGGAGGGGTTTATTGAACAATTTCTTTGAATATATTTGTCTTTTCATGTTTTTTTCTTTTTTTCTTTGCATTTCACGTACTACTTCAAGAACATTTGAAAGCAATAAGGCACAATCTTTGGAAAACATAAAAAAATGAAAAATCAACAAGAATGCTCATAAAGAAGAAGAAAAATCAATATTAATGCCTCATATATTGAGTACAAAAGAGAGGAGTGGCCTAATGGTTGTGGCAGTAGCCTCAGTCCAGAGGGACCTGGGCTCAAGCCCCACTGCGGGACCACAGCCTCAACCTGGAGGGACTGGGGTTTCAATCCTACTGATACTCCTTGTGGCCTTGGGCAAGCTACTTAACCCTCCACTGCCTCAGGTACAACCTTAGATTGTGAGCCTTTTGGGGACATGGAAATCCATACATCACCTGAATATAACTTCCTTAACCACCTAGCTGCTACCCATTATAAGTGGTTTATCAAATAAATAAACTATAACTAAGAAAGTCTGGAAGTAGACAACCAAAAAAAACAATTTCATGTAAGAAACTACCTAGGCTAATCTGACAGGCAGTATTAGGTTTCCAAGAAATTGTCAACTCATCCTGGTGATGTCCTCCTTATCTTTCCTGCCGTTTCTATTTATTTAATTTATTTATTTATTTAATTCTTCTATACCACCCCTTCCAGAGATCAGGGGCGTTTTACAAATAACGAAACATATTACATAGAACAGTAGAAAAACTATATACATAGTAAAATCAGAATATTTAACAAGTGAATGCATTACAAGTTTTAGGAATGACTAGCAGAAAAAAGAAGGTGATAGTGCCTCTGTATAGGTCTTTGGTGTGACCTCATTTGGCGTATAGTGTGCAATTCACCTTCAAAAGTATATAAACAGGATGGAGTCGGTGCAGAAGGTGGCTACTAAAATGGTTAGTGGTCTTCATTATAAAGCATATGAGGACAGACTTAAGGATCTTAATATGTACACCTTAGAGGAAAGGCGGGATAGAGGTGATATGATTGAGATGTTTAAATACCTCCGTGGCATAAATGTTCAGGGAGAGAGCCTCTTTCAATTGAAAGCAAGTTCTGCTATGAGGGGACATGGGATGAGGGTGAAGGGGGATAGATTCAGGATTGATATGCGGAAATATTTCTTTACAGAAAGAGTGGTGGATCCGTGGAATAGTCTCCCAGTGGAGGTGGTAGAGACAGTATCTGAATTCAAAAAGGCATGGGACAAACACAGAGGATCTCAAAGGGAAAAAAGAGGACTGTTGTAGTTGTTGATATGGAAGGACAGACTAGATAGGCCATGTGGTCTTTTTCTGTCATCATATTTCTATGTTTCTATATAATAGGTAGACAGAATTGCTACATGAAATCCGTAGTCTAAACATTAATCAACTACGAACTATGGACAGGGTTTACTGGCTAATCATAGGTCTTTGAGTTTGGATGTGTATGGGGTATTGTTAGATGTATGATCCAAGTGACAGCTATTGCTTGTGTTGATTGGGTGTTTCTACGAAGGGGCCCTTGCCCACTTGCTGCTGTGTACAGCTAATGATTCAGTGATACTTTGGTTAACCAGATTTGTCAACCGGTGCTCGGAAGAGGGGGAATGCTATCCAGGTCAGTCTGGATTCCAGATGGAAGAGATGAGAATGACTTCTTGGTGTGAGGGTTTTTTAAAAATTCATTTAGATCTTTCAATAGCTGTCAAACATATTTCAGAAATGCGATGTTTCTTCTTGTGGTTAGAAGGTTCAGATGTTCCCTGATGTGGCTGAGGCCAAGCAGGCCAGAAGAAAAGTTTTTCTCCAGTTAAAATCTCGGGTAGGTGCACTTTTATTTAAGATCCCCCTGCAAATGCCCGGTGAGATGTCAAGGGTATTCATGTACCTTTTTTGGCTGTACAGTATTCAGCTTTAGGATTTTCTTCTTTCTAAAATTCTAAAGCCGAAACCAGTCAAAAAAGGTACATGAATACCCTTGACATCTCACCAGGGAGGTTAAATTGTAATTTGTGAACTTGGTAAATTTAATTTGATTTCCTTATTGTATTGATTTCTTGCTTTTTTCTGGTTTCCCACCCTGCTCCCTGTGGTGGACTATAAGAGTAGAGCTTGCTCCGAGTAGTTTCTTTTTTAGTTTCTCTTGTTTGTCTGTTTTGTAAGAGCATTGTCTCTATTCTTGATTGCTTTTGAGAATTGTATAATTTGAAATTGCTCTTTAAGAAAAAAAAAGCGGGCCTTCTGATGCTTCAGGAAAATCGTGTGTGCCTAGCCTCCTAAAGTGGCAGGGAATGTCAGAGGGCAGCCTTTGTCTGAAGGGCCAGTCTGACGTTGAGTTAGTAGAGTCTTGATCTTTGATGTGGCCTTTACTATGCTCTTTGTTTTTCTCTGCTCAGGACTGGTTTCAATGAGCTTTTTTATTTGAAACTTGTGCATTGATTGTTTGGACATCACTTTTGCTATCTCATACGTGTGTAGGTTGCATGGGGGTCACTGGATGACAGCGTGTGTGGTTGTATTGTAGTTAGGAGGAGGATGGTGCATATATTTGGGGCAGGGTGCATGCAGGGCTGCTGTTTATATGTGCTGTGTGAGATTTGGAGTGCTTGGATGATTGGGCTTTTGGAATGTGTAGAGTAGCAAGGGGCGGATGTGGAGTGGAAGATTTATGGTGTGCTGGATGTTGGGAAGAGCGGGTGGAAAGGGAGAGGTTGTAGTTTTGCTAGGGTAGCTAATTAGTCAGTGGGAAGGGTCTGGAGTTTTATGGGCAGAGAAGAGATGATGTGTTCGCTAGCATTGTGCCTTCTTTCTTGTACTGAGCATTTTTAGTTTTTTATGTGGAAATTTGGTTTTGCCTATGAACACATTTAATGTTAGTTTGCACTGATAGGCATGAATCACATTGTAACCAGGGTGGGTGGCAATGGAAAGAACATCTTGGAGCAATTGAAGAAAATGACCACTGCAATAGCCTTATTTTGGGAGTCTCATTTGGATCCATCTCAGCACAAGAAGCTCAAAAAGAATATGGGTAGGTAGCTGCTAGCTTGCTTCCAACCCTGTTAATAGAAGTACAGGAGTGGCATATTTGTGCGCAGAGCAGCCCCTCTCATGGGTGATTATTCAGGGGCAGTTCTCTGGCGAACAAGTACTCTTGATCTCTCTGTAGGCCTGTAATGTATATGATCCTTTGGGAGGTCGAGGGTTTGCTTTGCGAAAGTGTAATTATTGGTGGGACAGTGTGGCTGACCCCCAACTATAAAGGGATAGTTGAGCACAAAAAGTGCAGAGAGGGTGAGGTGGGAAGGTCTAGTATGAAGGTATGGGAGCAGTGGATGCTGGGAGAATCGTGCATTCGCCTGAGTCATGCACCAAACCCGCCACGGTAACTGTTAGTATGAGCTAAAAATGCTGCCGTGCTAAAACTCCCACACTGACTGGCTGGGTGGTGACTGCACACTGTCAGCATTTACACCTGCTTCGAGTCTTGCCTAATTCTCATTTGGACCTGGGCTTTGGAGGAGAGCTTGAGGGGGAATTGTGCTTTACCTTTCTGAAGTTTAAAATCACCTCAGCTGACAAAAAGTTCAAGTTTTGGAGGACAGATCCTTAATCAGGTCCCCGCAGATGTGCAGATTTCTAAAATCTGTCGCTTCTAAGTGACTCCACTTAGGTTTATAAAGAGCAAAATTGCTGTTTATACATACAAATTCCCTAGTGATGCTGCTTTTTTATACAATGTGAAGGCGTAAAATGCTCATATTTGGACCTAGATGACCTAAACAAAGTTATCCTCCTAATACATTGTCTATACAATTTAGGAATCTGTCTCTCAGAGTGAAGGGCAAAAGAGGAGCAGTGGCCAGAAGTATGTGAAAAGGCGGAGCCTTATCCGGTCCTTCTGTCTTGGAAGGAGTTCCAATGGCAGGTTACTTGGGGAGGGCTCAAGGTGCCAGAAGTGCGGAGCTAATGGATGGGTCCTGAGAAAAGACTTTATCAGACAGGTTGAGGTGGGATCAGTGCATTTTCCTGCATTTTTTGTTCATGTCCAAAAATAATTATCTTCCAGAAAGAGATTAATACTTTGACCTGTAGAGTATTGGCTGTTGTAATATGTCTAGAGCCAAAGGCTTTCCTGTTACAGCTAATACCCAATGAGTCATTTATACAAAATATTATGAGAAATGTTTGATTAAATTTATGACCAGAACATCAAAACATTGCATCACTGTAGGCTATGTTTCTGCCATCTGTTGTCACAAGCAAAGAACTAACTGGTTTCTCCGTGAATAAATTTAATTTTTTACATGCCAATAACCATCCATTAAATCTTACCAATAGTTATTGGCATGAAACAATTAAATTTATTCACTGAGAAACCAGCTTTTTGCCTGTGACAACAGATGGAAGAAATTCCTGGGCTGGAGAAAGTACCAATGATATAATTATTCTTCCAGTCATGTCTGATGAATGGTAAAATGTATGCACAGCCTTGGGTAGAGGATTTATTTGACTTCCTTGGTTATTCCCACAGTGGAATTTTTATTGTTTCTGGAGCTGCTCTTTAAAAGTTACTTTTAACATAAATAATTTAAACTTTTTTCTTTATGGCAGGAGAAAATGTTCAGTGGTGCTTTGCAAATCTGTGATTTAGGTTCAAGAAATAGAAAATCTTATGAGACAAGTTTGTATTTTAATGTTGTGACAAGTTTGAAGAGTAAGTTCTCTACTTTGTCTTAGGATGGTAGCAAAGACCTCTTTCTCTGCACCGAAGAAAGGCAATGTGTAGGTGTTCTATAAGCTTACTTTATTATCAGTCACCATTGTCTTTACAGCTGCAGGGGGTTGGGTTGCTTTTTGGTTGACTTTGTATCCCCTTTTTCAGCCAAAAGGGAGACTGAATCAGGAGCACAAGTGGGTAACATCCATGAATTTTCAGTGGCGTTATGGCGGACATTTTATAAGGGCGCCACAGAAAGATACACACCTCTTACACGCACAAGTCCATAGTTTACAAGACTTACACATGTGAATTGGCACTTCCGAACATGCTTTGTCTGATTGCTACTCTGTAAGCATGCGTGGAAGTGCCCATCACATGTATGTTTGGTAGGAGCACACATGGGAGCAGGACGTGGGTGGATTATAGGTGCAGACTCAAAGGATGCACATATGTGTTAAAATACTGTGATGTACATGTGTCCCTGTGCATGCGTCACTTTATGAAACAGGTCAAACACATACGTGCGGTGCCTGTTCGGGGTCATAGAATTCCCTTTCACATGTATAATGCCACCGAAAATTCATGGATAGGGCAGTTATACAGTTACCAGCTGCTGCTTTGGAATATTGGCCCGTAAGGGTAGTTCTGAGCATGCGTGGCCCCTCCCCAGACCGACTGGAATAGAGGTTTTCTTTTAGTTCCTGAAAATTTGTCAAAAGGTCTATTAAGTTAGTCCAGTGAAAGATTTCACCTTATATTTTGTTGGTTTTTGTATGCTACCGTTCTTTCTGTGCATGTGGATGAGTTCCAACATAATAGCAGGATAATTCATCATATATATTTGAGTGGGAGTGGAAGTAAAACTAGTTGTTACATCTAAAATTAAAATAAAATTTTGAGGGACTAATCCCAGACTAATAATAAACGGTGATCTATTTGATATGTCCCATTTGGTGATAAAGCCAATAACAATTGATCTTCATCATTAATGTAAAGCATTTTCCCTCTGAGAAATATTCCATTTCTTCCTTTAATAAATTTAGGGCAATGTGATGATTTTTCAAGTTCTATACACTTGCAGATATTATGGCTAAGTGCTTATCGTCCACCAAATAACTCACGTTTTGGAGCCAGAGGGGATCATTCTGAACTCCATTTAGTGGGTCTGGACGTCCGATCTGGACAACCAGACCCATTAAACATCCTGGCAGCCTGCTAGGGACAGAGCTCCCCATATAAACAGCTCTGTTGTTGGGAGGGAGGGGTGGGACAGAGGCAGATTGAGGGCGGGCAGTGGGCAGAGAGCGACCCCGGATGTACAGAACTGATTCTGAGGTCAGCCCTGTACATCCAGTGTCGGCCATGGAGAAGGGGATCTTATTCCACCTCGGAGGTGGAATAGGTCCCCCTGGACATCGTAGGACCGTGGTGCCAGCCGCGGTGGCAGGCAAAGACGGAAGGTGAGACGGTGCAGGGGGATCCCTGTAGTCCAACCCTGGCCATGGGAGGCCAGATTGGGGGTCGGGTGGCAGGGAAAGGACAGTGTCGTTGTCTGCTGGGGATCGTGGCTCTTGAATAGAGCCGCGGTGCCATGTAGACGGGATGCCATGGCACTGCGGCTCTATTCAGGAGCCTGGCTGAGTTAGCTGGTTATGTGGGCTGGGCGTGCGACTGATCAGAATCGGGGCTCGGGCTGCACGTCCAGGCTGTAGACCTGATTCTGATACCGCAGGCACGTCTAGCCCCCACGGGATCAGAATCAGGTCTACCTCTGTATGCCCCGATTCTGATCGGCCGTACAGGGGCTGGATGGCCAATATGGAAGGCAATACCTGTGCCATCATGCAATTGATCACTGGAAGAAGGGCCCATAAGGGGTTTATCCTATTGCACCAGTCTGAGACATGTTTCTTTGGGATTCCATTATAAAAAAGTGAAATAATTTTCCTGCTTTTTATTGGCTGAACAAAATATCCCCGTGTCCACCCTACCTGTCCTGCTGCCAAAATGTTTTATCAGAGTTTCCTCTGGCGACAGCGGAGTTGATACATTGCAGGCTGCCCTACTGCTGAACTCCGTGTAACCGACCATTCATAACTACAGCAGACAGGTTCTTACAGTCTGCAATAGAAGTTTACGAAGATCACCTTTCTTTTCCTTTCTCTTCCTTCTAGATATTTCTAGCTTATTGAGTTTTTAGAAAAGATAATATGCTAGTCCACTGAGCCGTGTTATCCCTGAAGAGTGCTGTGATTTGTAATGGAGTGTTTATTCTTCTGCCTCTCCCCGCTACATTGTATTTTAGCTTGAAAATGTTCCTTAAGGCATTTCCTTATGCCCACCCTTACAAGGGACGATAGCATATGCTACTGTCTAACAAAAATGTATCAAGTGTTCCTATTTGGGATGGAGAATGATTCTTGGCAGTTTTTGGCTATGTTGTGCAAAAAGTGAGAGTGCCTGTTGTGGAGGGACAGTCTGTCTGCCCTTCCATGGGTATATGTTTCTTTGCATATGTACAAACATACAGTAAGCATTTGAACAGGGGGGATACACCAGGGCAATTGCCTGGGCGCCTATGAAACAGGGAGCCCCAGCCTGCCTGAAACTGGAGGAGACAGAGTCTGCTGGTAGGCTCCACTCCCAATTTGTGCATGTCTAGCACTAACCCCATGTATAGAGATAGAAGAGATATCCAACAAGCAGCAATTGTGGGGAGGCCAGACTTCTACTGCTAAAGAAGAGCTGGTGACAGAAGAGGCAGCAGGTGGCAGGGAGGCCAGGCCTGCCACCTGAAAAATGGAGGAGCTGGTAGCACACTAAAGTCAAGGGCGAGCAAGATCCCTACTATTTGCTAACTGAAGATGTGGCAATACATGTGAGTCAAAAGCCAATGAGGACTGGGAACTTCACCAACTAAAGGGGTGGTCTGACTGCTGCAGTGTAGTTAACAGGTGACCAGAAGAGAGATAGGGAGGGCACAGGAGGGAGAGAGGAGCTAAAGGCATCGTGTCGAACAGGATGCAAGTTTCAGAAAGCCTTAGGCAAGGTCCCCCATGAGAGGCTCTTGAGGAAATTAAAAAGTCATGGGATAGGGGGCAGTGCATTATTATGGATTGGGAAATGGTTAAAAGATAGAAAACAGAGTAGGGCTAAATGACCAATGTTCTTAGTGGAGAAAGGTGAATAGTGGAGTACCCCAAAGATCTGTGTAATAAAAGCTGTTGGTATAACTGGGTTTAATAGAGGCTTGGACAAGTTCCTGGAGGAAAAGTCCATTAACTATTATTAAACTGGACTGGGGAAATCCACTGCTAACCCTTGAGATAAGCAGCATGGAGTCTGTCTTTGCTTTGGGAACCTGACAGATACTTGTGACATGGAATGGCCACTGCTGGAAACAGGATACTGGACTTGATGGACCTTTGTTCTCAGTCAGTATGGCATATCTTATGTTCTTATACTCACCTACACATACAAACACCCACCTTGCCACAACTTACCTCCTCTCTACTGTGCATGTCCCACTCACACTCTGTCACAACATACCCCCACAGTCACCCCATTCTGCATGCACAGCCACACATCCCAGTTTACTCTCCACCATGTTATTATCTAATGGTGGGAGTAGCGGACTGAGAACCAGGGAAGCCACTGCTGCTCCTGGTGATCGTGGACAACTCACTTCACCCTCCATTGCCTCAGGTGCAAAATTAGATTGTGAGCTGTTTGGGGACAGCAAAATACCTGCTGTGCCTGAATGTGACTCACCTTGAACGTCTGAGAAAAGGCATGAGCTAAATCCAGTTTCCTTTCCCTATGCAATCGCGCATTTGTACATAACCCACACACAGCAAAACTCACCTTTGTGTCATGCTTAAAGTATGAGTTTTTCGACTTGTTTCCTATTAGTCTTCTCAAAACGGATCCAGAAATGAAAATAATTTTACTGAGGTGCTTGAGAATATTGGAGTAAGACACTTCTATTCTTATCAACAAAAATTCTTTATATAGCAAACAAAATTTGGTGACTCTAGCTGTAGCATTTTTCCATACTTGAACTCCTGTTAGCTTTTATTGCATTTCTGGAAAGTTTTTCTCAGGTTTCTATTCTTTTTCTCTGATGAGGGCAGTAGACATTCTGAGAGATGACCCTTTACTCCCTTGCCAGACCTTATACCCAGAATCAGGCTGGTGTCTAAAGGCTCATTGATACGTTTTATGCTATTCATTATTGCCCTTTCAGTTGTTATGCTTCAGTGGTACTGTATATGGACTTTTGCTTTTGATGCTGCTTAATCTAAGAGGTTTAGTTTGTTTTCTTAACTGCTTGGGCAGTTTTTACTAAAAAGCAAATAGAAATAATTAAGGGACATGTTTACCAAAGCACACACTAAACGGCGTGGGGCAGCGGTAACTGGGTGTTGACTGCCCATTGCGCTTAGCATGGGGTTGAATAGTGCGCACTGTCATTGTTGCAGTTAGCCCAGATGCACTTACTACCGCCTCAAAGGGCAGCATTAAGTGCACTCATATTAATTGCAATTGCGGATTTAGCAAGGTGAGGTGCTTCTCACCCCGGTAACTGCAGTGGAACATGGTGAGCGCACACACACACACACACACACACACACACACACACACACACACACCCCCAACAGTTAGCAAGGTCCATTTCATTTCCTGTGTTAATTTTTGCCTTTTAACACATACTAAGTTGCGGCACCTGAGCGCACTTTAGTAGACATGCCCTTAATGTGTTCTTTCCTTTTATTGTCTTCTGGCCCTTCTGTCTCTCTCCTGTCCTCTTTCATTAAAGAGACACTCCTAGGGTTAATAGAATGTGAATTTATGTATTTCTATTTTAATATCATGCCTCATCATAGATACCTGAGAGAAGTCACAAAGACAAAGCACCAATCTCAAATCCTACTGTGGGGATTTGCTTATCTCCTTTTGAACGTAAATGCCTGTAGGTTTCCACTGAGGGTTGACTGAATAAAGCTGGTAGCTACTGCCTTTGTGACTTCTCAGAACACCTCTCAGGAGTAATGCTCTTTTTCGGATCAGGAGCCTTTCTCATTATCTTTGCAGGGATCCAAACCTCTCACATTTCCTACTCCAGACTTGAAACCAATTAGCACTGATAATTCTGTCCTTGAATTTGAGGGTTAAATCCCTTGAGAGAGATCAGAACTGTGCATCATTCTTCTGGTAGAAGCTTCAACTTCAGCACAGACAATGCAATTTCTTTAACGGAAGGCAACCTGTTACCACGGCTTCAGTACTGGCAGCAAGCATAGTAACATATTAACATAATATATGATGGCAGATAAAGACCAGTATGGTCCATTTAGTCTGCCCAGCAAGGCTGCAAGAGTAGGTGCACCTGCCGCTTCTTGCAGGTCACCCCTCCCCATGCCTTTGATTAGGGGTGTACCCACTACGCCGTATAGGTCACCCCTATTTGCTGAGATATGAGAGATAGTTATGTTTATTTTGATTTTATCCTGTTGTTATAAAGGGATCCAATGTGTCTATCCCATGAGTCATAGTATCAAAAGATATCAATCACAAAACGTATCAATTGGGTTTAGCTCACTCCAGGCAGTGACCTGTATTATTGCTTTTCTTAGGAAATGCAACTGGAAAATAAGAACTGCCAGTCCTTGCATGGAATGGGGTAAACCTAGGATGGGATCAAACCTGTTGGGCAAATCTAGAGTTAGTTGGCAACTCCTACAGCCAAAGTACTACTTGTAACTTGAGAAATGTATGATTCTGAATGCATCTTAGGCTATGGGGAGATGGCTGCAATCAACCTGAGAGATGAGAGGGGGATTTTCCATGGTACAACAGCAGATGAGACTAAAGTGAACTGGGAAGGTACCATCTCAGGTAAGGAGAGGTCCATCTCTGAGTTTTGTGTATCGTAAAAAACTTGCCCTGAGACCTGATACTTATAAAATTAGTTCCTCTTATAACCTCAGAAACTATTCTTCTTTCTTCTGCTTTTCCAGTATTGACAGGTTGCTACTCAGGCATGTTAGAGAGAAACGCAGCTTGTTGATTGGGATATACTGCATTTCTCTCAACCATCCCTGGGTAGCAACCTACCAACACTGGAAAAGCAGAAGAAATAAATAGAAGTCTCTGAGGCTATGCTGTTGTTAAGTGCCGTTGAGTCAGTGTCGACTTATGGTTACCCTCTGGATAGTTGTCCATTGTTGACAGAGTGGCACCCATATCTGCTGTTATTGTATCAATCCATCTCTTTGCTGGCCTTCCTCTTTTGCGTTGACCTTCTACCTTGCCAAGCATAATGTCTTTCTCTAATGATTTCTCTCTTCGCATGATGTGTCCAAAGTATGAAAGTCAAAGTTCCTTATCGTTCCTACAGTTTAGTCCTCACCTCTGGGTAGTGCACCTCCTCCTGCAGCTTGGAGACTGGCATGTCAAAATCGTGACATCACTGGATATAGCCTGCTGGTCTGTCCCATCAACCCCCAGTGTGGCCAGTCTCCAGGCAGCAGGAGGATGTAGTGAGCCTAGGTGCTGGACTCACTTGAGGAACAGATAAGGAGCAGTTAGTTAGGATTAGACAGTTTTAATTTCTTAATTGATTCTTCTAATTCATTTGTTTCATTCAATTTCATTTAATTTTATTCAATTTACTTTACTTTAATATAATATAGTTTATTATAATTTAACTGGAGTGATTTTAATTGGAGCTGCCCCTTTAAAATAGCATAAACCATCTCCTGCCTAGCCTTTTCTACCTCTGGCCTCGATCTGTCACTCTCCGTTCGGATCTCTCCCCCTGGGCTGTACGGGGGAGAGCTCTGCGGCCTGTGCCTCCACATGCAGTCTGTGCGGTAAGAGGAGTTGTGCGGCAGCAACTTGCTCTCTCAGCGGAATCCGTTGATTGCTGTCCTGGAGCTGGCAGAGCAGTTTTTTGCCGCGGCTACCACTCGCGATGGCGCTGAGCGGCAGCGCGGTTTGAGCCGCGGTGGTATCCGCATTTCAGCAGCAGGCTCATTTTCCTTTGAGCAGGCAAGTAAGCGGGGTGCTTCAGTTCTCTCGGCAGCGGGAGTTTTGGCGGGCTGATGGGTGCCATTTTTCCTGCTCAGTTTGAGCCGTGTGGTGGGAGATCTAGGCCCGCGTGTGGAGAACACGCTAGGCCCTACAGTTTTAAAAGTTGATTTATGTTCTTTTTGTACTTTTAAGGTCCTGGTCCATGGTTTGATTTTTGGAGGGGTCCCTTCAGTTTTTAGTGGGGATTAGTTGAGGTGTTTCATTTAAGTTAATATAATAGTTCTCTTGTTGTTTGAAAAAAAAAAAAGGAGAAGCAGGTTTTTTGTCAATCTGTTTTTTCTTTCGTGTTAAATTGTTGGGGGCATACTTCATGTCGTCACGCCTTCAGTGTGTGGTCTGTGAGTCATGTAGAGGCACGGTCGCTGACACCAGCATCTGCCGGAGTTGCGCTGCTGTCTCTACCAGTGTGGAGCAGCAGATGAAGAATACTGTGACTTTAGATGGCCTAGGGCCACCGGCTGCGACCGGAGAAGAGCCAGTGGTAGGCATTTCACCAGGGGTCTCTCATGAGGACCTGCCGGGTCCCTCAAGCGCGTTACCTACAGCTGGATCAGGTCCACAGCTGGGGGATTTCTGTCCAGATTTTGTGTTGATTATGCATCAGGCATTCTGTTTGAGACGGCAAGGGAAGTTACCAGAGCCATTGCCTATGGCGGCCACTATGCAGCAACTCCGGTCAGGAGAGCCTGGTTGCGGTTCGCCGAAACCCCCAAAGCGGGCAAGGACGTGTGAACTTTCTCCCTCAGATGTGGAGTGGAATGAGGCAGATGCGGCCGACGTAGACATCGAAGCCGGTGTAGACGAACTGGAGGAAGAAGAAATCCCGGAACCAGAGGATCAGACGAAGATCATTCGTGTCTTCCGGAAGGATGAACTGACGGCACTGATTACGGAGTCCCTTCAGACGCTAAATCTCGCCACGGTACAGCCGCTGGATGAGGAAGAGTTGGAAGATCCTATCATTCAAGCAGTGAGACAGGCTCAGGTGGTGTTTCCCATTCACCAGGTGGTAGATCGGATGATCCAGGGTGAGTGGGATCAGCCAGAAGCAGGACTAAGAGGGGTCAGGACCATGAACAGACTCTATCCTTTAGCGGATAAAGACAAGGAGAAGTTTCGTTCCCCGCGAATAGATGAGGCAGTTGCAGCAGTCACCAAAAAGACCACTATCCTGGTCGAAGGTAGCGCGGCCTTAAAAGATACACAGGATAGGAAAGTAGATGGTTTGTTGAAACAATCATTTGAGTCTAAAGCATTGTCTTTGCAGGCTTCCATTTGTGGGGCTTGGGTGGCGAGAGCATGTCTTAGATGGTCTCAGCACTTGCATCAGGCTCCACAATTAGAGCAGGAAAGTATCAGGGAGCTGGATCAGCTAGAGTCTGGTTCAGCATATTTGGCAGATGTCCACTACGATTTGATCAGAGCGCTAGCAAATAGTATGGCTTTGTTGGTTGCTGCTCGGAGATCATTGTAGTTGAAGAATTGGACGGCTGACGGCTTGTCTAAGTCGTGTCTCAGCAAGCTTCCTTTTAAAGGGAAGTTGTTGTTTGGAGAAGATCTTGACAAGTTGGTCAAGGATTTAGGGAAGGGGAAAGGCTACCGGAGGGCAAACCCAAACAAGCGAAATCACTGCAGGCCTTTCGAGGACAGTTTTGGGATTTCCGGAGATTTCGTACCTCTCGCTTAGGAGGCTTTCAAAGAGGAAGGTTTGGTTCTCGGGCCCAGGGGATTCGGGGGTTCCAGGGAGCAAATAGAGGTTTCGCAGCAGCTTCCACAGCGATGCGTCATAAACCACAATGAAACAAAGCGGGTCCCGGCAGGAAGTCCACCGATAGGGGGGCGGCTTCGGGAATTTCTTCCTGCCTGGACCCAAATAATATCCGACCAGTGGGTGTTGGAAATCATTCGCGAAGGCTATGTGCTGGAATTCGCAAGGCCGGTGCTGGACTCATTTATGATGTCTCCCTGCAGAGGTCCACAGAAAACATTGGCGATTCATCGCACATTAGATTGTCTGTTACAGTTAAGAGCTGTCGTGCCAGTCCTGCTAGTGGATTACGGCGTGGTTTGCTATTCCATTTATTTTGTGGTGCCAAAGAAGGATGGCTCTGTCCGTCCTAATCTGGATCTAAAAGGGGTGAATCGCTGTCTTCGAGTACCGCATTTCAGGATGGAAACGTTAAGATCGGTCATTATAGCGGTGCGTCGGGGAGAGTTCTTGACTTCACTCGATCTCACAGAAGCGTATTTACACATCCCAATCAGAGAAATGCATCAAACATTTCTGTGGTTCGCTCTGCCTTGGGGACATTATCAGTTTCAAGTGTTGCCATTCGGCCTGGCGACAGCCCCATGTACCTTTACCAAGATCATGGTGGTGGTAGCAGTGGCATTACGAAGAGAAGGGGTTTTGGTTCACCCTTCCCTCGACGATTGGCTGATTCGGGCAAAGTTCAAGGCCGAGAGTGTTCGAGTTACAGAGAAGGTGGTGAAGTTCCTACAGGGTCTCAGCTGGGTGGTCAATGCGACCAAGAGCAGTTTGGTTCCATCCCAGGACCTCGAGTATATAGGGGTACGGTTCGACATTCAGAAAGGAGCGGTGTTTCTGCCGAAGCGTCGGGTTCAGGTGCTTCAACAATTGGTTCGCAAGCTCAGGTCCACTCCGGCGCCCTCAGCGTGGAGTTACCTTTGCGTGCTGGGAACGATGGCGGCGACCTTGGAAGTGGTACCTTGGGCCAGGTTTCATATGCGGCCATTACAGAGAGCGCTTCTTCGCCATTGGTCACATCAGTCCTATTCGCTGAACAAACGGCTCCCTTGTCCGCTCCGGGTCTGGCAGTCTCTTCGGTGGTGGTTGCTTCTGGAGTCTCTGAAGGCAGGAATGCCTCTCAAACAGCCGGAGTGGCTTCCCTTGCTGACAGACGTGAGTCTGGCGGGTTGGGGAGCTCATTGCCAAGACCGCATCACGCAGGGCACGTGGACGGTGCAAGACAGCAAATGGTCTATCAATCAGCTGGAGTTCAGAGCGGTCTTCCTAGCATTGCAAATGTTCGAAATGGCGGTGTCAGGTCGAGTGGTTCGAGTGCTGTCCAACAACTCTGCGACAGTGGCCTACATCAATCGACAGGGTGGTACTGGAAGTGCGGCCATGGAAGAGGAAGCAGAGTCGCTGTTTGCGTGGGTAGAGCAGCGTCTACCAGCGTTTTTGGTGGCACACATTGCAGAGAAGAACAATGTGGTGGCAGATTTTCTCAGCAGAGTCTGGGTAGATGCCGGAGAATGGGAGTTGTACCCGGAAGTGTTCGTGCGGATAGTGCAGAGATGGGGACCGCCGATAATGGATCTAATGGCGACCTTTCAGTCTGCAAAGATGGGTCGCTTTTTCAGCAGACGGCGAGAAAGGATGTCGGAAGGGATCGACGCCCTGATACAACGTTGGCCGTCAGGTCTCCTCTTATGTCTTACCTCCATGGGCGCTCATCGGGCGAGTGGTGCAGCGCATCGAAGCTCATTGGGGGAAGGTACTGTTGATGGCTCCGGACTGTCCGAGATGCCCATGGTATGCCGATCTCATTCGCTTGCTTGACGACGTTCCCTGGAGGTTACCAACGTCGGAGAATCTGATACAGGGTCCGCTTCGAATGCCTCAGGTGGATCGATTCTCACTTACGATTTGGCCATTGAAAGGGCAAGGTTGAGAAAGAAAAGTTACTCCACGGCAGTTATCGCTACTTTGCTTCGGGCAAGGAAGAAGTCCACATCTCTGACATATGTGCGCATATGGCGTATTTTTGAGGACTGGTGCTCGCGGAGGCAAGTACGTGCAGCCACAGTGTCTGTTCCCCTGGTGTTAAGTTTTCTACAAGACGGGTTTGATAAGGGTCTGGCAGCCAGTTCCTTGCGAGTTCAGTTGGCAGCCCTGTCATGCTATAGAGGCAAAGTCCAGGGGGTGGCTCTTGGGTCGCATGCAGATGTTTTGCGTTTCCTTAATGCGACATCCAGGCTGCGGCCTTCACGTAGAATCACGGTTCCGCCGTGGGATCTTTAACTTGGTTTGAGGAGCGTTGGTTAAGGAGCCTTTTGAGCCTTTACACCAGGCATCCGTTAAAGATCTAATGTTAAAGACAATGTTTTTGGTAGCCATATGTTCAATGAGCGAATTTCGGCGTTGCAGGCGCTGTCATGTAGAGAGCTGTTTTTGTCCTTTTCAAGGGAAAAGGTTGTGTTGCGACCAGTTCCGTCATTTTTACCAAAGGTAGTGTCTCAGTTTAACCTAAACCAGGTGATTTCTCTTCCAACGTTACGTTCCGTGGAGGGGAGCGTTGCGGATCACAGTTTGCGCCGTTTAGACATAAAGAGGGTGCTGCGACCGTATTTAACAATATCCGAAACATTTTGCAAATCGGACCGCCTTTTCGTGTTGTTCGGAGGACCCCGCAAAGGGGAGGCGGTGGCGAAAGCATCCATTTCCAGATGGATTAAGGAGGCAATTGCATCAGCATATCTTTTGCAAGGATGCCCAGTGCCAGCGGGCTTAAGGGCTCACTCTACTAGGGTGCAGGCTAAGTCTTGGGCGGAACACAGTTTGGCTCCACCAGTGGAGATTTGCAGGATGGCTACATGGTCCTCTCTTCCTACTTTCAGTAAGCACTACCGCCTAGATGTTTTGGCGGCAAACGATGCCTGTTTCGGGTCGGCAGTGTTGCGTTCCGGCTGGAAAGGTCCCTCCCAATGATTACTGCTCTGGTACATCCCAGAGGTGAAGGACTAAACTGTAGGAATGATAAGGAAATAGAAATTACACTTACCTGGTAATTGTTGTTCCTTGAGTGACTACAGTTTAGTCCTCATTCCCGCCCGGGGATGGATTGGTTTACAGTGAGTGGTCAGTTGGGAGAGGTACAAGGCTACAGGTGAGTTGAGCCTTTCATTGGTTCTTACTCATCTTCTTTCTTCATATCTATTTTCTGTCTAGTCTTTTCTCTCTTGTCCTTGGCTAGGCGAAGAGTGGAATACAGAAGGTATACGTTTAAAAAAAAAAAAAGAACACAGAGGTCCTTTCTTGCAGGAGAGGGGGTTTAGTTGACAATTCCGTTAGGTTTTGTGTTCAGTTGAGTTTAAGGTTAAATTCATTGTGATAGCTACTTATTTGATGCTCCTTTGAGTCTGCTTTGCCAATAGTTCACTGGGGGTTGATGGGACAGACCAGCAGGCTATATCCAGTGATGTCACGATTTTGACATGCCAGTCTCCAAGCTGCAGGAGGAAGTGCACTACCCAGAGGTGGAGGACTAAACTGTAGTCACTCAAGGAACAACAATTACCAGGTAAGTGTAATTTCTATTTTTGTCATCTGAGCTTCTAAGGAAAGCTTAGGTTTGATCTCCTCTAGTACTGACTGGTTTGTTCTTCGGGCAGTCCATGGTATACACAGTATTTGTCACAAGCACCATAATTCAAAGGCATCAATTTTCTTCCTGTCTATCTTTTTCATTGTCCGACTTTAACATCCATATGACATTATTGAAAATACCATGGCTTGAATGAGTTGAATCTTTGTATGGAGAGAGACATCTCTTCTCTTGAGAATCTTGTCTAGGTCCTTCATAGCCATTCTGCCAAGAGCAATACTTCATCTGATTTCTTGTCTGCTTGTTGTTTCTTTATTGATAGTTTATTTATTTTATTTATTTAACAATTCTTTTATACCGCGCTATTAAAATCAGTGCGGTGTACATAGAACAAGAACATACTACAATGCATACAAGTAACAAGTAGGTTAAAGATGTCCACTATTTCAATTTCTTCTCCATCAGTGATAAACGTATTGATTTTGCTAGTTGTCAGGATCTTTGTCTTTTTTACATTAAGGTGCAGGCCCATTTTAAGACTATGCTCCTTGATCTTGAGAAGCAAATGTTTCAGATCATCTTCACTTTCAGCCAGTAATGTGGTATCATCAGCACAGCAAAGACTGTTGATGAGTCTCCCACCAATCTTCACACCTCTGTCTTCATACAGTCCTGCTTCTCTGATGATTTGTTCTGCATATAAATTAAACAGATACTGCGAAAGTATGCAGCCTTGTCGTACACTTTTGCTTATTTTAAACCATTCTGTTTCTCCTTGTTCTGTTTGAACTGTTGCTTCTTGATCAATGTAAAGGTAGTACAAGAGAACAATCAAATGTTCTCCTATCCCCTTGCTTCTTAATGTGGCCCAGAGTTTCTCATGGTTTACACAGTCAAAATCCTTGCTGTAGTCAATAAAACACATATAGATATCCCTTTTGGTATTCTTTAGTCTTTTCAAGGATCCATCTCGCACCTGTAATGATGCCTCTTGTTCCTCGCCCTTTCCTGAATCCTGCTTACACTTCAAGCAGTTCTCGTTCTAGGTATGGTTGTAATCTCTGCTGAATAATCTTCAGTAGAATCTTGCTGGCATGTGGGATCAGAGGATTGTGTGATAATATCCACAGTCAGTTGGATCACCAACAACTGCATCAGATTGCTGTAATACTTCAGTTGGAATGCCATCAATGCCTAGTGCTTTGTTCTTGATAAGGCTTTCAATGCTAATTCTACTTCTTTCATCACCAATAGTTCCAGATCATAAGGTACAGTTTGAAACGGCTGTTGTCCACTATATCTTTATCATATAATAACTCTGTATATTCTTTCTACCCTTTCTTGATCTTCTCAGACTCATTCAACCTGGATCCTTGAGCATCTTGTTCTTCCTCTAATAGTTTCTATATCTATTTCCTTGCATGCATCATTGTAGTACTTCTCCTTGTCTTTTCTTGCTGCATATTGTAAATTTCTGCTGAATTCTGTGATTGCCTCTCTTTCTCCTCTGGCTTTACCTTCTCTGCATTTCTAGGCAATTTTCAGTTTCTTTAGTCATCCATTTTGGCCATTTTTGCTTTTTCACCTTTTGTAGAGATTTCTCATTTTCTTCCAACACAACCTTCTTGATGTCATCCCATAACTTTTCTGGAGCTCAGTATTTGTATCTAAAGTAGCAAACCAATTTTGCAGGCGTTCTTTAAATTCCGTTGGTATATTCTCAAGGTCATATTTTGCTACATTCATGAGTGGCTTGCCCTTTTTCAACTTTAGCTTGAGTTTGCATACTAGTAGTTGGTGATCTGTACCATAGTCTGCTCCAGGTTTTCTCTTTGTTGATTTTATAGAACTTTTCCATCGTTGACTTCCATAGATGTAGTCAATTTGATTTTTGTACAATCCATTGGGTGAAGTCCATGTGTACAGTCGCCACTTGTGCTGCTGGAAGAAAGTGTTTGAGATGAATAGCTTGCTGGTCTTGCAGAATTCTATCAGTCTTTCTCCAGCTTCATTTCTGTTGCCAAGTCCATATTTTCCAACCACTTTGCCTTCTTCTTTGTTGCCAACTTCTGCATTCCAGCCACCCATGAGTATCAGATATCTTGTTTGCATGTTCTGTCAATTACAGCTTGTACTTGTTCAGAAAACTTATCATCTTCATCTTCTTCTGCAGCTACTGTTGGGGCATATACTTGAATTATAGTTGTGTTGATGGGCAATCCTCATAGACGAGTAGAAATTAAGCATTCACTAATTGCACTGTATTTCATTGTAGTTCTTGCAAGTTTCTTTTAATTATAAATGCAATACCATTTCTTCTTTGTCTTTCATTTCCAGAATAGTAGATCATGTGATAATCAGATGCAACGTGCCTGATGCCAGTCCATTTCAGTTCACTGACACCCAACAGATCGAGTTGTACATGTTCCATTTCATTCTTGACCACCTCCAACTTCCCTTGGTTCATTCTTTGTATGTTCTATGTTCCAATATGTAAGACGTCTTTGCAGCTTCTGACTCTCATTTCATGCGCAGCTACATCAGCAGTCAGATGTCCCAAGGGCTTTGATCCATCCACATCATAAATGCTGACTTTACTCTGAAAATACTTCAGCTCCTCCCCAGTTGCTAGTTGAGTGCCTTCCTACCTGGGGGTCTCATCTTCCTGCTATAGTGCAATTTGATTTGTTGTGACTATCCATTGGGTTTTCGCGGCAAGCAGAAGAAAAAAATAGAAGTCTCTGAGGCTATAAGAGGAGCTAATTTTATAGGGATAAGGATGGGCAAAATTGGTGTCAGGCCTCAGGGCAAGATCTTTAGCTTGTTGCCCTGAATGCACCTGGTCTTTGTTGATCTCAGAAACTAAGCAGGGTTTGGCCTGGCTAGTACTTGGATGGAATACCAGGGGGCTGTAGATTTAGTGTGCAGAAGAAAGGCCTGGCAATCTACTTCCAGTCACATCTTGCCAAAAACAACCAGGGGCTGAGTCACAGGGAGTCAGCATTGACTTGATGGCACACACTTTCACTGACTGGGATATGAGAGAAAAAAGGATTTCTGCCCTAAAAGACTGAGATTATATGGTATATCCTCTCAGTGGAGCTGGTTTGAAGAAATCTGTAACAGAGTGCAAGGCAGAGTGTGAGAAGCACAGAGGATCCTAAAGGAAAAAGTAAAGCTCAGAGTCTGTGGTATTGTAGTAGGCAGGGAAAGAAGGGTCTTGTTGCTTCCATCTGCCAGTATATTCTGTTCATCTGTGTTGAGTCTCTGAAAATATTGGGACCTATCTTGATCAACGTAGTCAGTCAGATAGATATTGACTGGATTATAGGTCCTCTCTGACTTAGTTTAGTGATTTAGAATTGGAATTTTCATTTTATTAAGATTTATTCACCATCTTTTTGAATAAATTCACCAGGGAAATGTATAGCAAGAATAAATGGATATAGGCCATTTATCAATATAGTGATATTTGAGTATTTTTTTATGGTCATACTATCAACATTACACAATTAGAATCGCATGATATAGTTAGAAACAGGCAAATTAAATCATAGCCTGAGAGCCTCACTAAAACAGAGGTTCCAGCCATTGTGTGTAATGAGAATTGATTGTTAAGACCTGCAAGTTCTGGAGTTTTCTTTCTTGATGGGAGTAAATCCAGGCATGCATGCCTTGCTGCCTGTTTTGGGACTTAGGACGAACCTGGAGGCAGCTAGTGGAAAACCCCAGAGTTTGACTCTTAAGCCCAAGCCCCAGGACCTCAGAGGAAGTGCTGGACTAACGCTGCATCTGTCTGCAGTGAAAGGATTAAATTCCATTTGGTAACAACCCAATGGGATGCCTTTGGAGTGACTTGATTCTGTTTGAATTCAGAGTTGGGCTGAGGGAAAGGAGCAGACATGAGGAAAACCAGGGGCTCAGCTCTCACTGCAGGATTCCAAGCCCCTGGAATCTAACTTCTGGAAGATTTGCCAGCAAGGAAAACAAGGCATTGCAGTGCCCCAACACTGGGTCACCGTCAGAGAGGAGGAAGGAGCAGATCTTTGCATGCAGTTGTGAAAGCCAAGGTTCCCCTTAATCTCAGGGTTGAGCCAGCCATACTAGAGACCACTGATCTGCAGGAAGGACTTCTACTAGAGGTAACCTGTACTTTTATGTCATGCCCAGAACAAAGAAAAGAATTCAGGCTAGGGATACAGAGTCTAGAAATGGAGCCCAGCCAAGAGGAGCACGGAGAGCTTTTCCAGCAGGAGCTCCTAGAAATTGTCATTTCTAATTATTTACACCTACAAAGGTGTTTAAGTGACTTGAATAAAATACTTTCAAGCCAATAAGAACATCCTTTGATGGTGTGCACATGCTCCAGAGTTTTGTTGAACTGAACTGTTTGCCTTCTTTTTAGTTTGGAGACTTGTTTTCTTTCTATGGCGTGAGGACTGCAGGTAGGCCTTTTATTAGTGCTGCCAGGCCAGGGTTTTCATTTCCCACCACTATCATGTTTCTCTTACTGAGTGTTCCAAGTTTATCCCCTGGATGTTTTCATGTAAATGCTGCTACAGTCTGCCTTGTCTTATTTTTTTTTTTTAAATATGCCAGTAAAGCACAGTTGTGTTTAAAAACTGCCTGTTCTTTTGCACGTTCTGGGAAAAAAACCAAGGTTTACTGTCTCAATTAATACCAGCCATCCTCACACTAGCAGGCACAAATCCCCAGACCTTGAATCCAGGTACCAGAGGGAAAAGTGTATCAACATCCAGCGGCCTGAAGGTGTCTGGGGCCTGTCTCCTATGAGACACAAGCAGCCGCAGGGCCCTTGGCCACAATATTAATAACAATAATACGATCCAGTGGGCGCACACTATGTAGTAAAACAACGCAGTAAAATATCCATATTGCAGTACGCATGAAACATTGTAGACTATTCATATAATTAAAGGCAAGATATTCACCGTGTCAACAGAAAATATCTTAACAAATAGCGAAGGGGGCATATGGCAGTGGCACCATCTTGTGTGCTCTCCCCCTTGCCCTCTGTGGTTCTCTCAGCTCCCCTCCCTGCCCACTAAATGTGCTCTGACCAAGCCAAGAGGCACTGATCTAAAGCATCTCATGATTACAGAGGACCGATGGACCTTGCGTTCTGCTCCTGGGCTTTGTTGGAGAGATAGTAGTACAGTGCAGTTCTCTGCAGTTCATTGTCTGGTCCTTAGATGTCACTGTACGAGCAGTATGCAGCTGTGCGTCCTCAAAAGTTCAGAAGAATTTAAAACAATTGCTCCTTCCTAAAAATAGACCTCTTTGCTTTTCAAAACTATCTACGGACATTTTTTGTAATATTTAAGACTTTTGTTTTTGCATAAACTTGCCTTTGCCCATAATATAAAATTACTGGAGGAAGGTGCCTGTAAGTGGTCATTTCCATTTCCCCCAGCTACACTCATAATTCCCATACAAGCTAAATGTTTCCATGACTGTACATACAGTAAGATGGCAGTAACATCAAGGGTGACAAAAGACAATTCTGGCTGATTTGTAAAGGCTGTCAGAACCCTCAGATCGTATCACTCCTCTATTATAGACTATACAGGGCGCACATTTCATATTACTGTTCTATCAAAAGAGTGATAGTTAAAGCAATTTCCATGCTAGTTGGCTGTGGGACATTTCCCTCCCTCAATGCAGCTAAAAGTCTGAGTTGTGCCATAATGCTCATATCTCGCCATATTCAAAGGAGGCATTCTTAGGGATGTTTTTAGGTCAGGAGGGGCATGAACTGCACATAGATTTTATTTTTGCTCATTAAACAAACACCTATGTCAAACTTCCAAAAATGCGCCTATTTGAAATGCCTATTTTATGAAGGCACACACGTATTTCCAAAGAAAGAGGCGGTTAGTAATATACACATAGCAAGTCAAAACCTCATCTCATCTCATCCAAAACTATTTGAAAACAGAAAAATGTTGAAAAGAAATCCTTCTTATTACATTAATATACATGTATGCAGTGGAGGAGTAGCCTAGTGGTTAGAGCAAGAGCCTAGTACCCAAAAACTCAGGGCTTGAGTCCCACCAGCACTCCGTGTGATCCTGGGCAAGTCACTTTACCCTTCATTGCCTCCGAAGAAAAGGCCTAGCAATCTACTTCCAGTTTTCTTGCCAAGAAAAACAGGGACTGCTGGATTACCAGGAGTCAACATTGACTTGATGGCACTTAAGAAAAAAAAATACATATATAGTGACTTTTTGTTGGGGCCTTAGCTCTGTCTATACTGTATGACCTGTCAGTTTCTTCAGAAGTAGATTGATATGTCAATGGTCCATATTTATTGTAATATAACAAGTGGAAATAATTAAACATCATCCCCTCTAGCATTAAAGAAAAGAAGTAATCCTATACATTATAGTTCTGTAGAGCTAAATCTGCAATCCTATACCTTCCAGTTCTTTAGGGATGAGGGGCAGCAATTCTCAACCATCAAACATCAACTTCCCCGACATGTTCACAGTATGCTCACATGTCTTGCAGAGCTATGTCAAGAGGCTGGATTTCTAATAAAGGATCCAACATATCGAAATTCAAGTATAGATCACTATACATTATTCAAAATATTCACCATATTTCATTCTAAATATAAGTCCACAAGATGTGCATTCAGGCAAAAGAAGTAAAAATTAATTTTCTCTATAAACTTTTCTTCTACTTTTGCCTGAATGCACATCTTGTGGATGTATGTTTAGAATTAAATGTGAAGTGGCATTTTAGAAAGGATTTCAAGGTGCAATCTGTGACGTCCAGAGCAAAATGTCAGAAAATCTCAGGGACATTGACATTTCAGCCCAGTTGTAGAAACATGGTGCCCCCAAATGGACGGCTACAGAAACAGCTTTTTGGATGTCCCAGCCAGTTTTCCAGAAGGGGGACATCCATATTTATGACACTGAAGACATTCAGGCACGCGGTAGCGAGTTAGTAATCTGTCTGGGGTTTGTATTTACATGCAGGTTTCTTTGCTCAGGAAATATTAACAGTGACTATGACAACACATTGTGCTCTTCCCCTGGTAGCTTTGCTGCTATGAAACAAGCATTTTTTTGCTCCTTATTCATAGTCAGAAGTAGGTATAGGCATGGAAGTCTCAACAAACAAGGCCAGATGTGTTAGTGCCATTCTGGAATCGCACCGTGATGTGCATCTTCGTACGTCTGCCCAGGCCACTCCTCCGGCACCCCCCCCCCCCCCCCATTCTTCTTGAATGTCATTATGCTAGGTAGGTCCATATACCCAGTTTCCAAAACACAAATAGGACTTCTAAAATAACCTCTCTGCACGTCCGGGCCATCCAGACATGCAGAAAATGTACGGCCCAGAGAAAAATCCGATTCTGCAACCACAGGAGCTACATGTGCCCATGGTTGCAGAATCAGGGCACTTGGACGGGCCGGCGTGAACAGCATTCCACACTATTCTATGTCCAAGTGCCTGCCTGTCTCCCCCACTCAGTGCTCCTGCCTGTGTGCTGGTGCCGTGGTGTCCTATCGCCATGGCACTGTGACGCCCAGCAGGAGTCCCAAAAGTCCGCCGCAGCAACAAACTTCTTTTCCCCACCACCCAGGGCCAGGATGGGGCGGAGGAGTCTCACCTGTCGCAGCTCCATTGCTGGTGGGGGGCAGCTGGGCCTGATCACTTTCTTCAGTGGGACTTATTTCACCTCCGAGCTGGAATAAGTCTCACGTCTATCTCTCCCCACCAGACGTACAGGGCCATGACCTGAATAGGCCCTGTACATCTGGGTGCGTTGGCCCGCCCCCACTCTGCCCATTCTCTACCTCTGGCCCTCCTCCTTCTGCCTTGTCCAGCGCTCCCCACACAAGCCCTCTGTTCGTGCAGGGAGCAGAGAGCTCGGAATACGCTGCTGGAACTAAACAGGGTTAGACGTCCAACCCCACTATTCGGGGGTCAGAATGACCCCCATCGTGATTATATTGAGCAATATATTGACACTTAAATTTGAGCTTGGATATGTTGGATTCTTTATTAGGAACCCATCTCCTTGATACAGCTCTGCAAAATGTGTCAGCATGTTGTGGACACATCGAGGAAACTGATGGTTTGATGGCTGAGAATTACAGATCTTCATCCCTACGGAACTGTAAAGTATAGGATTAGTTTTCTTCTAATATACCGTTTGAGCTTGTGGCTAATTTTTAATTAGTTCCACTTATGAAATTAAAATACAAATGGACCATTGACATATTGATCTACTTCTGAAGAAACTATTGGGTCATATGAGCTAAAGGTTCAACCAAAAGTTACCATACATGTATATTAATGTAATAAGAAGGCGTTTTTTATCCCTGCATGGGGTGGAATGAATTTTGTATCAAAATAAGGGCAATAGATATGTTATCTCTAAATTATACAAGGCACTGAGGCTCTTAAATACAGTTAGGCCCTGCATCATCAGAAGGTTTGAGAGACTGTATTGGTGAAAAAGACGAAGCCTTTTGGCACCCCATATTCTTGTATACACATAAGGTATCCATATCACTGAACCTAGTAGCAGTTCAAATTAAAATATTGCTAAGGTTCTACATGTCTCCGGCACAGATAGCGAGATGGAATCCTAAGGTCCCATCGGTTTGTTTGCGGGGATGTTGGTTTTATGCAATTGTTGATCACATGTGGTGGAACTGCACGATGATCCAGACTTTTTGGGTGGAGGTCCATAGAACTATTAAGGCCATAACGGGGATTTCCCTATCATGTTGTTATGACGGCCACTGCTCATCTTATTAAATGCTTGCTAATAGCAGCTTGACATGTGGTGGCCCGGCACTGGAAGGACCAGGGTCCGCCTGCAAAGAAAGAGTGGTTGAAAAAAGTCTTTGACATTTTTGTTATGGAAAAGTTAACCTTTCTTTTGCGAGATGAAAGCCCATCCTTTCAGGAAATTTGGGTTCCCTATATGGATTTCATTTATAAGTAAGCTTATATTGTATTAATGATAGAGTACCTGCTCCGGAGCACTATTTGCTGTTAACTCGCAGTGGATGGGGTCTGGAAGAGTCGTAGTATCTCTAAAACTAGACAGTCTGCTTCCTATGCATCCTAGGAGTTTGTGCTAGTACTAATGCTAATCTCCAGGAACAAACAGGAATGAGTCTTCACATATGGGTACGTCGGTACCGACGGAGCCTGCGTGGGAACGCTCCCCAGCATCCAAAAAGAAAGCCTTTGGGAGCATCCCACATGCATGCGCGCTGCCTTCCCGCCCATTCACTTCCCTCTCATCAGTTTTCCGTGGAGCCGGCAGGACGAATTCCTGTCACCGCAGAAAATTCTTCTTTTTATTCTTACTTTTTTGTGGTCGCATCTGCCTTCCCCCGACGCCACCGGTACCGCCGGTGCTTTTCTTTCTTTTTACTAAAGAATTTCTTCTTTTCTTTAGAAATTTTTTCCTACTTAGTGCCTGACTGTTTCTAGGCCACTAGGCCTCCATCCTTCCATTATGGAAAAGCCAGCCACTATCCTTAAGAAATGCTCAAAGTGTGGCGGTACAGATATTTTTTCAGACACTCATACTTGGTGTCTAAAATGTTTAGGTCCTGACCATTGCCCACTGGAGTGTCTTTCCTGCTGGAGCTCAAACAGAAGAAGTCTTCAGAATCGAGCACAACTCGATACCCGGTTCACATCGCACTCGATGTTACCAGCTAGAATATCTGCTTTTTCACAGGATCAGGTAACCAAACAAAAGTCTGTAAAGACTAGCCAGTCCTCGAGTGGTAGATCTCCTTCCAAGCATTGAGATGGCTCTGGCCTTGCCCTCGAGGACAATTTGGCAATAAAGCCCCGGCAGGAGTCTTCGGACTCCAAAAGCATTAACGGGGCTCCAGGTTGTTCCCGGGGTTCTTACCTCGATGAACATACCTGGGCCATGCTCGGGGGTTGTGGCCGCTTCGAGCGGTACTGACACCCCGGCATCGGCTATGGTGATGGATGAAACACTCCTCACCGATGAACGTAGTCTAGTGCTCTCGGTTACTTCGGTACCACTGGAGTTGCTGCAGACCGTTCCTCGAGTATTGGTATCGGCTTCTGTACCGGTACCGGTATCGGCATCAGCATCGGTGTCGGTACCGTCCATGCTTGCTTTGACAGACTCACTTCCTTCAGTGCCGAGCCTGGAATCGATCTCCAGCATGGAGGATTCGGTACCGACTCGTCTCGGTACCGGCCTGGGGCGGTACCGAAGACATCGCTTTAGCGAAAACCCGATGCTTCATCCTTTCAAGTCTTACGATCCCGATGACTGGGATGAATCCATCGGTACCGAGGCTAATTTTTCAACAGGTCTAGCCTTTACCCCTCATTTTAGAGGGTCCTCCTCAGGGGAGATTTCTTTTCAAGCTTTTCTGCTTGATATGGCAAAGTTACTTGCCATTTCTATACCTGCTAAAGAATCCCTACCAGGGGATTCAGAGACCCTGCAGTTCCCCTGGATTCCAAAGGAGGTTATCATACTTCCTTTGCATCAGACCTTACAAGATCTACTATTAAGAATGTGGGAAACTCCTTTAACTGTATCCCCACATTCTAAGACACTTGACACTATGTACAAGGTGCCACCTTCTCCAGGTTTTCAAAAGACTCAACTTCCTCATCATTCTATTGTTGTAGAATCAGCAATGAGGCGGATTAAGAGTGCAAAGAAGCACTCTTCTTATCCGCCAGGTCATGAGTCTAGGACTTTAGATGCCTTTGGACGTCGATGCTTCCAGGCATCCATGCTTTCAGCAAGAATTATCTCATATATTTTCTATATGAGATTATCTCTTGAAGAGGTCACAAAGAACTTAAAGCTTTTGATCCCTTTTCTTCAAGAACATAAAAGAGCAGACTTTCTCTCATTAGTCAGTCATGCTCAAAATGCCTCCAAATTCCTTAATCGTGCTTCCCTGGACTCCTTTGAGTCTATTAGCAGAACTTCTGCTATAGCCATAGGAGCACAACGTATGGCCTGGCTCCAAGCTTCAGACTTGGACAAATGGGTACAAGAAAGACTGGGAAATACTCCTTGTACTGATGAAAATCTCTTTAACAAGGATGCTTTATTCCAAGCTAATCAGTTAAACACTGATATCATTGCTTGCAGAGGATTGTCAAAACTTTCCTCTATCCCAGCTAGTAAAAAATCTCCTAACAAACTTTATCCCCCTAAGGGGAAAAGTTTTATTCATCTTCTACCCATCATGCAGATGTTTCCAAAGAAGGGCAACATCATACCATGCTAAGAAAACCAAAACCTCAACAGGCTCAGCAAACCCAGCAGTCGCAAGGGTTCTGATTTTTTATTCATTAAATCTCTTTTTCCTGTTGAGTTTCAGAACCGCTACTTCTTAACAACAGAAGAGTTTACAGTTCTTCTCATCCTTACTGAGAGGTCAGTGATACACTGGCTCAATCCTCCACTTTAGGCATGAATTTTTTGCCAAGAGGAATCCTTTCTTTTAGCTCTTAGAGCTATTAAGGATAGTCATGCCCTACAGATAACAGGTTTCTCCTCTCCTTTTAAAGCAAATAGAGGAGTAACAACTAATTACAAGGTAGGCTATGCCCTTTACCTTGACAGTTGTCCTGTACGAGGATATCTCATATTTTTGACTGCAGGGGAGTTTTACCTTTTTCACAGGCTTACCAAATTGTAAGTTTTCACAACTCTGTATTACTTTCTATCCCTCTTACTCGAGGCTTCACTCTAAGAGTGATACTATTTCACTGGAGGGCTTACCTTTAAGCCATAGGATTGTCTTCAATACCTACTCCAGTAAGTGATTTCCATACAGAGATTCTTCCTTCTGCTGCCTTAATAACAGATAATTCCAAGAGAGGTTCCAAAACCTACTTGGACAATTTATCGTTGCAGGCAACCGGCCTGTCTACTATTCTTAGCCATCTTCAATTCTTTGGCTCCCACAGAATAGATTAGGTTGCATACTGGCAATTAAACAGCCAGGTCTCACCTAAACAAACTACAACATGCTCTCTGCAATTCTACAAAAAGCTCTGCAACTATAGGCCTTTGCTAGAGAGCGTCAGAGCCATTCCTGGTGGGTAACTTCCAGATGGTTAAAGGGCTTTGCCCAGTCATGCTCTCACATGACCGGGTTTTTCCTACTCTACCATCTTCCTTAAAATTTCATTTTAGGGAAAATAAACCAGGGCTTAGATCACGTGAAAGCATAAAGAATTGTTTAATTCCCTGAGTTGTTCCACATCTCCAGTGGAACTCTTCCGACAGGGATGCATTTCTTTTCACTGCAGTCGGTCCTTGTCTAGTGCATTCCTTCTAATTTCCAATACTTCATTGGAGCTTATCCTGAACAAAGAACGCATTATACTCATATTGCCCTCATAGATGGGCAAAAATGGTATTCCCTTATATTGCGTCTTTTTCTCCACAATGAAGTTATAGAAGGATCCAGACTTGTAGTCTTAAGACTAAGGATTTCTCTGCACCCCTTCACGTAGATCTCCATATCTGGTTATTCAAAGTCTAGAATTTTTAAAGACATCTAGACCTCTCCTTCTAACTAGGAACATTCCACTGGTTTCCATTAACCACCTTCATGGTTCTCCCATGTATAACCAGTAAGGGGTTCTCTATCCATATTCTCAAGCAGGTCTTACCCCTTTTTGTTATTAAGTGAGTCTCTCTTTACATATATATATATATATATATATATATATATATATATATATATATATATATATATATATATATATATATATATATATATATATTAATACACATATCTCACTCTGAAAGATTTGTTATTGTCCATATTAATGCTGTTCCAGCATACCATAAGGTTCAAATGGACAACCAAATTTCTATGGTAATTAGAAACTACCTTCTTTTACCATAACCTCTTCGGTTACGTTACATCTGAAGCTCTTCATGTAAGTCATTATCCTAAGTGACATCACTTAGGGAAGACATTACTGATCTTCAAGAAATTGGAGGCTACATCGCCTACTACAAATGTTTCTTTCTTTCATTTGGATAGAGGGGTCTTAAAGACCCATCATTTTCCTGTAAACCAGTCAGATTATCTCCTCTCTTTCCTAGAGCCTTATTCTGCTCCAAGGACAAAGAGCTTCAAACTTTGGCCTACAGAAGCTTTAGCTTCTCATCCAAAGTCCAACCTCATTAAACTCCCCCAGTTTTTTCTTCTGGGATTAGTTCTAGCCATTAAGGCTTCTGACCTCTGCCTGTATTGCAAATTTATTTTCTTCACTTCACAGTGAGGTATTTTCTTGAGGATAATGTACTGGCTCTTAGCACCAGACCATATTTTATTTATTTATTTATTTATTTAACAGCTTTTATATACCGCGCTATTTGTTATCAGTGCGGTTTACATACAACAAGGGTGCACAGTCAGAAAACTGTTCTGTGCTTACATTGTAACAGGAGTTTAAACTTGGACAGTACATTGTAACAGGAGCATAAACTTGGAGTAACAGAGAAACTATAAACATATGTACAAAATATAATTAGATTTGGTTTGTATATACAGTAAGTCTATTATTATTATTATTATTATTATTATTATTGTATATACAGTAAGTCTATATTAGCCTCAACAAATACTTTCGCAATACTTTTGACTAAGGTCCACATTAGAAAATTGAAATTCAATATTTTAGTCAAGCTGTTCCACAGCACACCCTTTTTAATTCAACTCCTACCCTCCATCCCTTGGATGCCTGAGGTTCTGGGAAATAGCATGGCCCATCTATTAGATTTGCAACATGCTGGCTGGGACCTCCTCCAGGCATCTCTAGCTTGGAAGTCCCCATATGTGAAGACTTGTTCCTGGAGATAGCACAGTTACTTACCTGTAACAGATGATCTCTGGGAACAGCAGGAATAAGTCTTCACAACCCACCCACCTCCCCTAGGAGTTGTGTGTGTGTCTCTCTCTCTCTCTCTCTCTCTAATTTGTCTACTTCCCTCCTTCGGTCTCAGCTACAAACCCAAATGATGAGAGGAAAGTGAATGGGCGGGAAGGCAGCGCGCATGCGTGTGGGATGCTTCCAAAGGCTTTCTTTTTGGACGCTGGGGAGTGTTCCCGTGCAGGCTCCATCGGCACCGACATACCCATATGTGAAGACTTATTCCTGCTGTTCCCAGAGATCACCTGTTACAGGTAAGTAACTGTGCTTTCTAAACAAAGCTATCTACCTCCATTTTTTTGGTTGTGAATTATCAGAGCTTTGGAGCAAGACGAGTTAGAGGGGGAGGGTGGGGTTTCTCTTCTATGACTTGTTCTGTGACATTTTAATAACTTAGGTTTATATCTGATTGTTACTATCAGGCCAATGCAGAAAACTAGTGCAGCCTTTAAGCACAAATTTAAGCACACTTTAAGCATGTTTAAGCTAATGTCAAATGCAGAAAAGAGATGGACGCGCGGGTAAATAGCGACCGAAAAACCAGTGCACAATTAATGCCAACAGTATTTAAATGTAGGCAAATGAGCTGCACATATTAAACTGGCATGCAAATAATGACTGTGCCTGATGCAAAAACATGCATAGAGGATTTCACAACCAGCCTTAGCACCCTTATTTCTACACCTAGATCTGAGGTGGCTTAAACACTAGTATGTGCCCCTGACAGTATTTTGATGGCATCAGGGGCTTTCCCCGATGCCTGGATCATCTTCCCCTCAGATGATGCAGGCATCGGGCAAAGCCCCTGATGCCATCAAAATACTGAAAGCAACTCCCTGGTAGCCCAGAGGCCCCAAACCACCCACCCAACAATATTTTGATGACATTGGAGGTGATCCAGGCATCGGGGAAAAACCCAATGCCATCAAAATACTATCAGGGGCCAGTGCCCCGACAGAAGTGAATCCCTGCTTGACCAGCGGCCCCCTCCTGGCTAAAGAATAAAATAAAACCTGGTGGTCTAGCAGCCCCGAACCCTCCACCCGACTAAAAGATAAAACAACTGGTGATCTAGCTGACCCCGAATCCCCCATCTGACTAAAAAATCAAATAATAAACCTGGTGGTCTAGCAGGCCCGAACACCACACCCCTAACTGACTAAAAAATAAAATACCTGGAGGTCTAGTGGTCCCGAATCCCTCACATGACTACACAATAAAATAATACCCGGTGGTCTGACTATAAAATAAAATACCTGATGGTCTAGTGGCCCCAAACCCTCCACCCGACTAAAAAATAAAATACCTGGTTGTCTAGCAGCCCTGAACTCCTTACCCACCCACTCGATTAAAAAATAAAATAATACCTGGTGGTTTAGTGGTCCCGAACCTCCCTCCCTCCCTGAACCTTTACAAATGAGCAGGAGCACCATCCATGTGCTCCCACTCTTGGGGTAGCACCTTGCCCCACGTAATGTATCTTGGGATGCACTGGCGAGATCAGACTTCCATATAAGGTAGAATGTGCTTTATATGGCAGTCTGACCCCGCCCAGTGCATCCCAGGATACACCATTCTTCAACATGACGGGCCAGGAGTGGGAGCACATGGGCGGTGCTTCCACTCATTTCTAAAGCTACCGGGAGGGGGGTAGTAGGTTCAGGGCCACTAGACCACCAGGCTACTAAGGATTGGTTTTACTCGGGTGGGTATGGGATTGGAGCCGCTGGGCCACCAGGGATTCGCTTTCTGTCAGGGGCTTTTTCTGATGCCTGGATTGCCCCAATGCCATCAAAATACTGTCGGGGCTGAAATGCAAATTAGCTGTGCGGTGTTTGTTTCTCTGGGAGAGCATGCCAAACTAGCGCCGACTTCTTGTGTGCATGTGTTTGGTTTGCTCTCCCAGTTTAATGCTGCCATTTGCGCCCACTTTAACAAATGGCTAATGCATGGCTCATTTGCAAACTCACCCCTTTCTGCATTCCTGCGCTGAAGTTGTGCATATCGGTCCACTGCAAACAGGCGTAAAAAGCTGATAGAGCGCAACTTCCGGTCCGCTTTCTGTATCGGCCTGTATATGGGGGGGAGAGGTTATAGTGCTGCTCTTATTTTCTATTTTTCTTTTCTTGTATTGGGTTGTTAGAGTGTATTATATTTGTTCTCTGGGTGCTTCTGTGGTATGTTACGATTTCTGAAGGTTGTTCATTCACTTAGCTAAGTACAAAGGAAATTTCTTTTTGTTTGCTACCGCTATAATGTTTCTGTTCTGTTGGACCTATATTTCAATAATAATAAATAGTTGTTGGGGTTTTTTTAATTTATTTTCTATTTTCAAATATTTTTGAAAGGGATGAGCTTTTGATTTGATGTGTTTATTTTATAAAGGCAGCATAAGTGCCAATGTGCCTTTATCAAACAAGCACCCAGATCCAACACCAAAGGTGCACAAAATTACACTTGCTCCAAAGAAAGGTGTGTGTGTGTGTGTGTGTATTTTATAAAATATGCCAATACATCACAACTCCTCTCGCAGGAATACCTATGTGCAATCCTATTGGTACATGTGCATATATACTCAAATTCAGCTCTGCAGTTTTATTAGAGCCATTTTTGTCATGTTTAACAGGCTTCACACACAGCAAATGCTTTCTAAAATTATACCTTTCTGTTCAGCATTTCTAAGACAAATTGTGTGGGATACTGCAGGGAAACTGCAGTGTGTGCACAGTGACAGATTTGTCTCAGCTTAGCTCTGAGACACAATAGCTGTGTGATTACAAGCCGATGGTATTTATTTCTAGCTGTTGTCTGTCATTTTGTTTCCAGGTCTGCTTTATGGTGTAAACATAGCTGACTAAGCTTATTCTTAGAAACATATATACGATGTCAAATAAAGAGTGCATATCTAGTCCATTTAGTTTGCCTTCTGTCCACCATCTTTCTATAATGCCTGTTCTACTCAATCTCAGCTTTACCTTTGCTTCTCACAATTAAGGATCATTGCTTCTTATCCCATAATTTTGTGGATTCGAATACATTCTGGGGCCAATATATAAGTGCTGCTGTCAGCGTCTTTTAAACTGCCCACCGCCATGGTTAAATAAAATCTGAATATTTAGTGTTGGCTGCTGCTGATATCTGGGATTGCTTTCTGGATAGCTGCAATCTTGAACTCACTATCCCAATAACTAACCGGATAAAGTTAGGACCGTCTTTTTGCAGTTCTAGCTTTGTACTGTTAGCTGTCCAGAGAGCGGTCTGAATATCGCCATTATCCAGATAACGTTTGTCTCTGCCCGATTTCTGCTCATGGACCGCCCCAATATTATCTGGATAGTGTCGAGGCAGCAAGAGGAAATATTCATTGCAGTATCCAAATAGTGCTGCTGAATATTCCTCTTACCAGCACTTATCTGGTCAGTAGATAAATGCCTTTGACTATCAGCCTTTCAGTTATTTGGTCTTACTTAGCAGAAAACACTGGAAAAGTATCCGGTTAGCAAGTGTAAATATGTGTGTCTACTTTGCCTGCACTCATTTTCAAAGCAGACGTATGCGTATATGTTTACTTTGAAAATCCTGCAAAGTTAACAGAGTGAAAGAGACGTAAGTACTTTATTCCTATGCAGGCAGTTACAAAATTACTCTCTTAGAGGATTCCCTTCTGCATCCCTGACGCCTGTTGGTGCAGCAGGGATGAAGAACGCTCTGGCATTTCAAAATGAAATCACGGCACATACTTCAGTCAGCCTGCCCTGCCTCACCTCCATCTCTTTCTCTCCAGCTTACCTGCAGAAATACAGCTGAAAATTGCCCCTTAATAGAATCTCTAATTATCTTCTTTAACTTTATATTTATACCCCGTGCTTACATCAGATGGCATCTGGGAGTTAAGATGCCTATTAACTCAACCATATCACACTATGTATCTCAGTGGATCTCGTTTATGGCATGCAGGGCCTGTGCCCAAGAGTCACTCACCAGTGCCTCAGATTTTGGGCCCAGTATTCCCAGAACCCATTTGTCCTCAAGCCTAGCATGCTGTCCCAGTGCCATACCTAGCCTTGTGCGAGCAGTGCAGCCTCACAGGGCGCAAAAGATTAGGAGCGCATTTTGGTTCCTGGCCTCAGCTCCCCTCCACACTGCCTGCTGTTGCCCTGCCACCACCACATTTTGTGCTTTCTCAGCGGAGGCGCCAACAACAGTGGAGCAGACCTGATCTCAAATTTAAAAAAAACAACACACGGATCTTTCCGATGCCATGCTTACACTCAGGTCTGGTCCCTACCTCCCTCCTCTAATGTAGGTTGCATCAGAGGAGGGAGGGACCAGACAAGCCATTCAAGCGTGGAGTTGCAAAGACCCGCATTTGAATGGCTGATCTGGTCCCTCCCTCCTCTGATGCAAATTTATGTCAGAGGAGGGCGGGATCAGATTTGCATACAAGCACGGAGTCGAAAGACCCACATGTTTGTTTGTTTTTTAATTTGAAGTCAGGTCTGCTCCGCTGCTGCCGGTGCCAACGACAACAAGAAAACACAAAAAGTGGCGGTGGCAGGGCAAGGGCAGGCAGCCAGCTGGACATGGAAGTGTGGGTAAGATGGCGAGATGACACGCCAGATGTGCAAGTCGCACAGGGCGCAATTATGGCTGGTACAACCCTGCGCTCTCCACTCCCTACCTCAAAGCCAACTATGGAGAAAAGATGGAAGCAAACTACTGCTACCACTGCCAAGGACAGCCTTGCTCTCTATTTACCCCCTTCTGGTCCCCTGAATCCTGGCCTCCTTCCCAGGGGGGGGGGGGAGGGGCTGTGGGTGGGCCTGGGCAGGCCATAGCCCCTCCAATATAGGTGACCCAGGTCTATAAGAGAACTGTAAGCGATGTCAACATCCACATTACCTAGTGCCCACCCATATTAACCTCAGGCTCTACCAAAACGTCAGTTTTGGCTATGCCACTGCTGCCACTAGCATGAGGAGTCAGCGGTTGTGCTTCTTACCTGCTGTTTCCTCCTCTGCCAGCTTGTTTCTGAAATTGGACCTACACAGGGCCAAAGATTTCATGAGACAAGCATTAGAGGGCCCCATACAGCTATGCTTTCAAGAGGAAACCTGCAGAGGTAAAGGCAGCAGGGAATGTTGTGATTCCAACCGCCACCTCATCACCGGAGGATGTAGTAAAAACTGTAAGTGTAGCTGGGTTAAGAAAAGGTTTGGATAAGTTCCTGGAGAAAAAGTCCATAAACCATTATTAAAGAGGACCAGGGAAATCCACTGTTTATGCCACTGTGTACCATTTTGGGAAACTCACAGGTACTTTTGACCTGGATTGGCGCTGTTGAAAACAGGATACTGGGCTTGATTGACCTTTTGTCTGACCCAATATGACATATGTTATGTTATGTTCCAGGGTGTTAGGGGGGAGGCAAGGAAAAGTACTGACATCAGGGGGTAATGAAGGAAGGGAAGGAGGTAGCATTGGGAGAGGGAAGAGACGGTAGTGCTGATACCAGGGGGTGAGAAGGAATGAAAAATCGGGCTGATACTGAGAGAAGAGAGAGAGAACGAATAGTGCCGGGTGCCAGAGGAAAGGCACTGATGCCATAGGGTGGGAGGGAAGAAAAGGCATTAATGCTGTGGGGGGGGGGGGGAGGGAAAGTGATCCCATTTTTTTTGGATGTAGCTCACAGCTTTTCAGTAGTAGTTCCCTTTTTCTTGGGGATTTTAACATTCATGTTGATAACTCCTCTGACCCTTATGCTTTAAAGCTCCTTTCCCTTACCTCCAAATTTGACCTCCAGCTTTGTTCTACTGCCTTCACTCACCAGCATGGCCACTGCCTCAACCTTGTATTCTTCTCTAATTGCTTACTCTCAAACTTCTGAATCTCAGTTCTTCCCTTATCGAACCATCACCTGCTAAACCTCACTCTTCATCATCTGCCGCCTCAATCTCACCCTGTCCTCTTTAGAAATTGACTCTCTCCTCCACTGTCTCATCACCTCTTTCCTCCATTATGTCATCTGAGTCTGTTGATGAGGCAGAAGCTTCCTAAAACTGCACTCTCCTCTGTTCTGGTTGCTCTTGCTCTACCCATGACACGTCCTGTGAGGTGTACTATACCCCAGCCCTTGCTGTCTTCCACTATCCGTTATCTATGTTCCTATGCCCATTCAGCTGAACACACTTGGCTCAAATCCTGCATCCTTGTGGGCTTGCTACACTTCAAATTCATGCTTGTCTCTTTCCAGTCAGCCATAGCACTCACCAAACAAGACTAATATGTCCATCAGACTTTCTTGCATCTGCCCTTTCTGTGTCTTTACAACTCTCAACTCTCTTCTCAAGGTGCCTCCGCCTCCAACCCCTCCTTCCCTTTCTGCCCAAACTCTGGCTGACTATTTCGATATCAAAATCGACAAGATCACACTCCAATTCCCCATGAGGTCAGCCACTTCCCCTCTTCACTCCCAATCCCACCCCCCCTAACTCTGCTACCCTTTCTTCCTTTTCTATGATCTCTGAGGAGGAAACCACACACCTTTTTTCTTTATCCAAACTCACTACCTGCTCATTTGATCCTATTCCCTCCTGTCTCCTAAGCTCCATCTCCTCCACTGTTGTCCCTTCTATCTCACATATTCTCAACCTATCGCTCTCTATTGCAACTGTCCCTGTAGCCTTCAAGCATGCTGTGGTCACACCTCTCCTAAGGAAACCCTCACTAGACCTTACCTGTCCTCCTAACTATCGACCCATCTCCCTTCTCCTCTTCATTTCTAAACTACTTGAATGTGCGGTTCACCATCATTGCCTCAACTTTCTCTCCTCTTAAGCCCTCCTGGATTCTTTACAATCTAGTTTTTGTCCTTTACATTCTACCGAAATGGCTCTTGCCAAAGTCTCCAGCGACTTGTCCTGGCAAAATCCAAGGGCCTTTATTCAATCCTAATCCTTCGTGACCTTTCTGCTGCTTTTGATACTGTTGACCACAACCTTCTCCTCGATACCTTGTCCTTGCTTGGTTTTAAGGGCTCTGTGCTATCCTGATTCTCTTCTTCTCTCCCATCGCTCTTTCAGTGTTTGTTCTGGTGGATCCTCCTCTACCTGCTCTCAGTTGGTGTACCCCAAGGATCTGTCTTAGGTCCACTTCTTTTCTCTCTTTATACCCAGTCCCTTGGTGTACTCATCTCTTCCCATGGTTTTCAGTACCATCTTTACACTGATGATTCCCAGATCTACCTCTCTACACCTGAAATCTCTCTGGCAAGCCAGGCCCGGATCTCTGCCTGCCTTTCTGACATTGCTGCTTGGATGTCTCACCACTGCTTGAAATTGAACATGGCCAAAACTGAGCTTCTTATTTTTCCCCCAAACCTTCCTCTCCCCTTCTTCCTTTCTCAGTCTCTGTGAATAACTGTCTACTCCTCTCTGTTTCCTTGGCTCACAACCTTGGGGTTGTCTTTGACTCCTCGCTCTCCTTCTCCACACACATCCAACTGATAGCTAATACCTGCCATTTCTTTCTCTATAACATCAACAAAATTTGCCCATTCCTTTCTGAACACACTACTAAGACACGTATCCACACTTTAGTCACCTCCCATCTAGACTATTTTAACCTACTCCTTGCTGGTCTCCCACTGAATCATCTCTGTCCCCTTCAAACTGTTCAACACTCTGCTGCACGGCAATCTTCTGCCAGCCTTGTCATTCTCATATTACCCCTCTTATCAAGTCACTTCATTGGCTCTCTATCCATTTCTACATCCTGTTCAAACTTCTCCTGCTGACCTATAAATGCATTCACTCTGCAGTTCCTCACTACCTTTCCTCTTTTATCTCTCTCTACATCTCTCCTTGGGAACTCCGCTCTTCTGGCAAATCACTTCTATCTGTGCCCTTCTGTTGCTAACTCCAAACTTCGTTCATTTCTCCTTGCTGCCTGGAACAAACTACCTGAATCTGTACATCAGGCACCTTCTCTGTCCCTTTTCAAATCCAGGCTGAAAACTCACCTCTTTGCTGCTACTTTCGGATCTTGACTCACCTGATCTCCTTTGTGTTTCCTTACCATTCCCTCTAGATGTGTCCCTTGTCTACAGCTACTGTGTTGTCTGTCTTGACAAGACTGTAAGCTCTGATGAGCAAGGACCGTCTTTTACATGTGTTTGTGCAGCACTGCGTACGTCTTGTAGCGCTCTACAAATATTCGGTAGTAGTAGTTCAAGATGAGTTACATTCAGGTAAAGTAGATATTTCCTTGTTCTACTTACAGTCTAAATTTGTACCTGAGGCAGATGATTATGATGTGTTACAATTGCAGCCTGATTTCGACTTAACTAAATTTCTTGAGGACACACAGGACAGTATCTCCACCAGGGCTACTTTAGTGATCACTCTAGTTAGTGATCAGGATAAAACATTAATATTAAAAAATTACTTTAAAAATAAAGACAAAATGTTTTGTGGTGCTAAAGTTCACCTTTATCGTGATGTATCCAGAGCCACACAGCTAAGAAGAAGGGCCTTTCTAGCTCTGAAACCCAGGATTGTGGCTCTGGGAGATTTCTTTTTTTCTGCGTTATTCCTGTAAATGTTTAATTATGTTTCAGGGTTCTCAATATGTTTTTCTGGACTCTGGACAGTTATAGACTTTTCTGCTAAGTAAGGAGAGCAGGATTGGTTCAGGGGATTAGTATATGGATAGTGGGATTAATGTATTAGAGCAGTAAGTTTGGAAATTGTTTTCCTTATTTCTTTTTTGCAGGGGTATTCCCCACTTTCTTTGTTTATTTATTCTTACCGTGATATGGGCTAAATTTGATTTGTAGGTTTTCTTATTTTTGATTAATACGCCTTTGCTGTTTTATGTTTTCTTTTTCTTTGTATTTGCTTTTGTAAGTATTCTTGTAAAATCCATTAAAAAAATTGTATCTGAGGTTATGGAAGGTGAATCAGTGGGATTTGAGCCCTGGCTTTCTTGATTTTAATCTGCTGCTCTAACCACTAAGCTACTCCTCAACTCTGTGGGTTGCAAGATGGGAAGGAAGTGAAAGGCAGCTTATGAAGCCTAGTGGGAAGAGATGGGAAAAAGGAAGATGATGAAGTACCATAATAAAATGAGCCAAGGGCGATATGTACCATAACATGAAAAAGGTTGGGAACCGCTGCCTTATAGTAATATACAGCTTTTCTCATCCCTGAACCCCGAGCTACTCTGCACTGTCCTCCTTGCTAGATCTTTGATCTCTTCCAGTAGGAGGAACAGTACTTAACAGTGCATCAGCTTCCTCTGCTATGCAAGGCCACTTTCGTGATAGAAGCTCTGCAGATCACAATAGATCTCATGGCTGATATCCATAAATTTATGTTACTATAAAATATCTCAGACACAATACAAAAGTCCTGGACCGGCTGGTATGTCTTGAACAGAAAATAATTAATTATCGTATGCACTGAGCCCTCCCCCTCTTAAAAAAAATAATCCACAAAATCTCACATTTTCAACAAAAAAAAGAGAGGCAGAGCTAGAAAACCAAATCAGAGACACTAAAAGTTGGGAATTTGCATTGCCTCATATAGTATAGTAATAACTCATTAGTCTAAAATATCCTGGGACCCAGTTCAAAGTCTCTGACCTGAACCTTATCTCCTACATGTTGAAAATGTGAGATTTTGTTGACTAATTTTTTTTAAGAGGGAGAGGGCTCAGTGCATACAATAATTAATTTGTTTCTGTTCAAGACATACCTGCCGGTCCAGGACTTTTGTATTGTGTCCAAGATATTTTGTAGTAACACAATTTAATGGATGTGCGTTTAGAGATATTTTGAGAACAGATTACCACAATTTTTCATGAGACAATCTGCTAGACTATAACCAAGGGCCAATAGTAAGTGTGTCCAGAAGGGGGGGGGGGGGCAGAAGAGGCAATGGGAGGAGGGAATCCAGGGCAAATGTCCTGGGATCTCATGTCGGAGGGGGCCCCAAGCCTGCCTGAAGCTAAAAGAGACACAGCTAGCAGTTAAGCTTTGGGGCTCTTTCCCCAGTTTCTGCCCTGAGCCTTAGAATATCTGACTCCGGCCCTAACTACATCCACCTTTTCCTTCTCTCCCCTCCCCCCACCAACCGCACACCATATAAATGAACTGCTTGCATGCTGCTAGTACTGTGGGAAGCCAGTGGCCCAGATCTGCACAGCAAAAATCCAGTAAACATAATTTACATAATCTACTGTGCCATTCTCTGCAGCCTGTAGCAGAAGCAGCCTGCACCACACTTGTTCATTGGATTCAGCTCCAGGATGGGAATGGGGCGTGGTTCTTCCTTTTAGCACACCCTAATTTCTAGTATGGCAGGAGAAAATGGCCACAGTGGAAAGCATATGGTGGGATTTGACAGATCTGGGTGGCCATGTGAATGGGCTAGAGGGCTACAACATGCCCACCAGGGTAATGGTATGGTGGAGTTGCAGTGGCAGCATGATTCATAGGTGTGGGAGCATGAGGCACTACTGGAAAAAGTGGACAACCTTTAGAACTACACTTGTCAAAATAATCTTACAATTTGTGGTCTCCCGGAGAAGTCACCTAACCTGGACTGTAATTCTGAGGAACTGAGCACTTCATTACTATTGGCAGGAGACACAGGCACAGTCGCCTCTGCTGTTAAGATCAAGTGCACACACTGCAGCCTAGGCCCGAAAGAGGGTCTCAGCCGTATGACATATAGGGTGTCTTTTCACAGTGATACAAATAAGGAAAAGCTGATGTCCATGGCACACACAAAGGGATGCTTTCACTGGGAGAGTTACTGGTCTCAAAACACTGACTTTTGAGCTAGAAGGTAGGCATTTTGCAGAAGAGCCATCAAGTCTCTATATTGCCATCATGTCTCTATAAACATGGACCCCTACAAAAGAAAAGAAAGTTGCATGAGGTATCAGTGGCTCAGGGCTTTTGGTTTGCCATTTACACTGAAGTGGGTCAGCAAGCAAATTAAAACAGAGATGGAAGCATGGATAGCTCTCAGAAACCTTGGCTATAATTTGCCGCATTTCCTGGAGGAGAACAACCAATGAGGGAAATCCTCTGAGGAAACTTCATGGTGGTTTTGTGTCACCGATAAGGGGAAGCGGCTATGGCACAAAGACACTTTTGTTGTGAATCAGCATATGGAGGATTGTGAAGAAACAGCTGATTGTTTGGTGACACTTTCTGATGCAGTTCAAGTACTTTTCTGAGGCATTGCTTATAGGATGTTTGACTGCGTGCCGATATATCTGGCAGTTGGGTTTGAGTCACTAGGTTGTTTGGGCTAGAGCAATTAATCTCCTTCTTTCAAAAGCTGTACGAGGCGGATGGCTCAGTGTCTGCAAAGGATACAGACGAGTTATCTATCCAAGGTGGAGTTGCCAGGTTCCCTAGAATCTGCGGGATGGTCTGGAAGCTCCCATTTCCTCTTTAGAGATTTACCAGGTTATTAAATTACTGCTGAGAGACAAAGCTCCTGGCTTGTTTGGCAGGTTTCACAATATGTAGAGGAACACAGAGCAAGGTGATCAGAATAGAAGTGGTCACAGGTGCTTTTATTGAATAACCTCTACGCATTTCGGCAAACGCCTTCTTCAGGGAGTAATAACTTAAAAACATAAAATAAGCAAAAATATTAATGAAATCATCTTGTAACAAATAAAACATTGAAAAGTATTAAAAAATAATAATATGTTCATGAAATTAAAAGACAGCATGGGTAATAATTAGAAAGGATAAGAACAATTAGAAAGGATAAGAACAATCAAAAGCAAGGCTGAGTAATGAAATAAATAATAAATGAATACAATTAAATTGGAATGTATGGACAGACTTATCAGCATAACCAGTGAAGAGGGAGCCAGAAAAGATGGAGGAATGAGGAGGACACTAAGTAAGAGACCCTAATAGGCTGAAGAACATAGCATCTGTGAAAATGGTTGTAAGGTTGGGTGTCATAAAAGAACCTATAAACATAGGAATTGTCATGTTAAAAATGAATTAACGTAGGATAAATAGCAATACTAATATCAATGAAAAACAACAGGTTCAAACTGAAGAACCCAATGGGATTTAAATGGTACCAAAGCAGTGATTACTACTGAATTGTACGATGACTTATGAATACCTAAGTAAATTAAGCGAATCACTGACTATAACTCTGTGCTGTGATCGGATAATAACTAGAGTGAAATTGAGTTGGTTAAGAGCATAAGCTTTATTGTAAAGCCGTGTTAGAAAGCACTTACTAATGAAAATAGAAAAGAAGTATTATGAATCGCATGAATGGGATATAGCTATAGCTGGCTATAATCTGTTCAGAAGAGATAGAGAAGGTGGAAAAAGAGGAGGAGTAGCCCTGTATGTCAAAAGCAATATTAAAGCTACTGAAATGCAGGGGACATGGGGAAAAGAAGAAGCACTATGGATTGTGTTGGAAAGAGGAGATGGCACTATCATTCATACTGGTGTGGTCTACAGGCCTCTGACTCAAACCAAAGAAATAGATAGCAAATTGATTATAGATATTGCAAAGATAGCCACAAAGGGGGAAGTGACTTTAATCTACCTGATGTGGATTGGAGTACTCCTGCAAATCTGGAAAGAAGTAAAAAAATTGTGGATGCCTTCCAAGATGCATTACTTAGACAAATGGTGAAGGAACCGACCAGGGAAAACTCAGTGCTGGATTTAGTGCTCACCAACGGAGCTAGCGTGTCGAATGTCTGGGTGGATGCCCCTGTGAGCAGCAGCGATCATCACATGATGTGGTTTGAGATAAAAGCCAAGGTGCAGTCCAATCATAGCAAGCTCAAAGTCCTTGACTTCAAAAACACTGACTTCAGTAAAATGGCCAAGTACCTGAAGGAGGAGTTGGCAGGGTAGGAGGGGATAAGGGAAGTGAAATTGCAAAGGGCTAAACTAAAGATGGCAAGAAAAGGGGCAACAGATAAATATGTAAGGAAGTAAATAAAAACAAGAGGAGAAGGAAACCTATTTGGTTCTCTAAAGATGTGGCTGCTCAAATAAAGACAAAAAACATAGCTTTCACAAAATTCAAAAGCTCACAAACAGAGGAACACAGAAAGGAATACAGGATCAAACTAAAAGAGACAAAAAGAGAAATAAGGAAAGCAAAATCAAAGGCAGAGGAAAAGATGGCTAAAGATGTGAAGTGTGGCAGCAAAATGTTCTTCAGGTATATTCGGGAGAGGAGGAAAATCAGAGATGGAATTGCAGGACTCAGAAGTGCTGGGAACAGACTCATGGAAAGTGACATTGAAAAAGTGAAATTGCTAAACAAATACTTCTGCTCTGTTTTTACTAAAGAAAATCCTGGAGAAGGACCACCTGTGACTCCCAAATATAAAAATGGGAATGGAATAGATACCACACCATTCACAGAAGATGATGTGTTAGAACAACTTGCAAAACTGAAAGTGGACAAGGCCATGGGACCGGATGGGATATATCCCAGGATATTGAAAGAGCTCAGAGAGGTTCTTGCAGGGCCTTTAAAGGATGTTTAACAGATCCTTGGAGACTGCAGAGGTTCCTCAGGACTGGAAAAGAGCTGATGTGGTACCTCTTCACAAAAGTGGTAACAGGGAAGAAGTGACAAACTACAAGCCAGTAAGCTTTACCTCTGCGGCGGGAAAAGTAATGGAGGCACTCCTGAAAGAGCGAATAGTAGACTTTCTCGAAACCAACAGGTTGCATGATCCAAGGCAACATGGGTTTACCAAAGGACAATCTTGCCAAACAAATCTGATTGAGTTCTTTGACTGGGTGACCAGAGAGCTAGATATCAGGGGTATACGATGGATGTCATCTACCTGGATTTCAGCAAAGCCTTTGATATGGTTCATCATAGAAAGCTTATCAATAAACTCAATAGTTCAACAAACAAATGCTGTTAAATTAAGGTCCAAATAAAATTAACATAAAAAAACTAATGTGGCCAGTGAGTGATGTTATAAATGTAAAAACGTTCCACTGTTTAAAGTACAGTTAACTTGTTTGTATTTCATGCACGATCGTGAATCAAGTCGGCACAGTAGAGCTAGGTAAGGCTATATGTGTACATATGTCTAAGAAATGTGATTGGTTGAAAAAAACAATTCACTGGTTTATCAGTATAGAACTACTGTTCCTGATCCATATCACCTGTTTCTGCATTAGAGTTGTAGTGCATAATAAAGCATGATCATAGTACTACTAATGGAGTAATGGTAAAAGATGCCTGGATCTCTGGATGTGTTATGGATATGGCCAGACAGAGAAATGAGCTGTCAAATAGGACTTTGAAGAAAAAGGAGTATTGAAGATCATGAAACGAAATTAGGGCTACAATTGGTTAGTATTAAAAATCAAAAGCACATTTAGGGGAAAAAAAGACTAAAAGCACAGTTAGGAAAATAATAAAAAATAATAAAAAAGGGGTAAAAATGTTAAAAGGCTCACTTTATGCCTGTTTTTATTATTATTCCCTTTGAAGCAGGCCTTATGGATTTATATTTTCTGTCTGTTTAACATATTATCTCCAGGAATAAGCAGAAATGTAGTCTTCACATATGGGTGACGTCGGTACCGACAGAGCCTGCGCGGGCACGCTCTCCAGCATCCTATAGAAGGAGTACTGCACTGCGCCTGCGTGACTACCTTACTGCTTTTCTGGCTCCCTCTCCTCTGTTCTTCTTTTTCCGTGGAGCCAGCAGGATCAGTAATTTGCTTTTCCTGTCACCGCAGAAAACTTTCTCAGTATAGCGCTTCTGCCTTCCCATTTTTTCACCGGCATCGCCCCCAATTTTTTTACCTCGTATATTTTTTTGTTTTTCATTTTTTCCTTCAAATGCATAGGCCTTAGGCCTAGTTTCTCCACCATGAAGAGACACCGTAGCGGTTTCAAGAAATTCACCAAGTGTCCCCGAACAAATTCGGTCATGGATACACATGCGTGGTGTCTTAAATGCCTCAATCCCAACCATGACCCAGACTCGTGCTCCCTCTGTAAGCAGATGACTGAGAGAGGTCTGGGAAACTGGGCCAGAAAGTTGTTGGAACTTTTCCCATCAGATTCAGTTTCATTGGCATCGACGTCCTCCCAAACTTTGTCGGCTTCAAAGGCATCTATGACCTTGAAGACCTCAAAGCATAGTTCAGACTCTCCACAGGATCCAAAAGAGTGTCGAGCTTCATCTAAGGAATCCAAAAAGACATTGAGAGGATTGAGTGAGAGGTCCTGTTCAAAACACAGAGACTCCCCAAAGACATCCTCTGAGGCTGGTTTCCAAATCGAATGCCCCCGGTGGGAGGACTTGTCCTCCAAAGCCTCTGTAGGGAACTGGGAGATCTCCGAGGCTTCGACATCGGCAGAGCCCCCAGTACTGTGCTCTAGTACGGTGGCTGCAAGCCCCGTTCTATCTCTGAACCAGACATTGGCAATCTCGTTGGATTGGTGCATGCTATCCATTGAAAAGACCTTAGTAGCTCGCCTTGCAGCCTTGGTACCACAGGCACCAATGACTCCAGGACCGCTTTCATCAGTATTGACATTGGTACCTATATCGGAGGCAGTATCGGTGCCAACATCGGTATCGCCACAGGTGCTACCGTCTGAGGTCCACTTCCTCCATACCTCCACTCCACCACAGGAACTGGTGTTCAGAGCCCCGTCAACTTGGTCAATTCCAGGTTCAGCATCACTGCCGAGGAAGCAAGGGGAGAGCATCGAGCACAATCGATACTGGCAGCACTGTTCATGCTGTCATTGGCACAGATAACACTTACCGAGCTAAGATTCTCAGGCCTCCGATTCAAACCATTGGTCCCTCTACTCTGAGGAGCTTCTGGATATGGCATCAGTATTGGAGCCGTAACTTCTTAGCACCAGCTCCCGTCGAAATTCACCACCAGAGGACATGTCCTTCCAAGAATTTATTCGAGACATGGTGGCAGGGTTCTCGATACCAGCTGCGGTGGAACTGGAGCCCCGGGCAGAGGAACTGGAAATTCTACAGTATCCCATGGCTTCAAAGGAGGCAACGATCTTACCAGTTCATAAAATCCTACATAACCCAATGCTTCGCATGTGGGAGACCCCGCTTACAGTCTTGCCCATCAGCAGACGTCTCGATACAATGTATCAAGTACCGGAGGGCCCAGGCTTTCAAAAGACACAGCTACCACATCATTTGATGGTAGTTGAATCAATGATGCGCCACATCAATAGTGGTAAAACACATGCATTGATACCCCCCAGCAGGGAATCAAGAAACTTTGATGTCTAAGTTTACCGGTCATTCCAGGCCTCTATCCTGACTATTAGGATCAATTCCTATACCTTACATATGGAAATTAGGAAATTAATAAGGTTTGGGAAGCCTTCCTTCCCTTCATCGCAGAAGAAAAGAGGCCAGCTTTTGAGACAATCCTCAAGAATAGCCAGAATGTCTCCAAATTTGTGAACAGGGCAGCCTTCAATGCCTTCGAATCCACCAGCAGAGCATCAGCTATTGCCATCGGTGCTCAAAGGCTAGCATGGAAACAGGCCTCGGACCTGGAGCAATGGGTCCAAGATAAATTTGGTAACAACCCTTGCACTGAGGAGACTCTCTTCAAGAAAAAGCTGGAGAGCTTGAAATTGATGATACTACTCTGAAGAGGCTCACCAGGAAGACTACTGACCCTTCAAAAAAGAAGCCAGCAACAAAGAAACCCTTCTTTCCTAAAATGAAGAGGTTCTACCCTTCTTATGCTCAACCTTCTTATCAGCCTCAAGGGAAGCAACAGGGGCCTAAACCTGCTAAAAACCCCAGAACTGCTAAGCAACAGCCAGCAGCTCAGCCACAAACGACATTCAGCTTTTAGCTCAGTCTTGGGGAAAAGGGTCATCTTATCCCTGCAAGCACCCATTCCAACCAAGATAGCAGGTTGGCTTTGTTTCTTTGCCAGCCACTAGCAAATGATCACCTCAGAGCAGTGGATCCAAAGCATCTTTCAAGAGGAGTACCAACTAAACTTCATACACGTCCTCCGCCTCACTTCAGAGGCGAATATCTTCCCCAACCTATGCTCAGGGCCCTACTCAAAGAGGAAATCGCCAACCTGCTCACCCAGGGTGCCAAAGAGGAGGTTCCAAAACAAGAACTTCATGAGGGCTTCTACTCTCCTTATTTCCTTATACTGAAGAAGTCAGGAGGATTCAGGCCTGTCCTCAACCTACGAAATCTAAACAAATTTCTGGTCAGGGAAAAGTTAAAAATGATTTCCCTCAGAACCCTCCTATCCTACTTGCAGGAACAAGACTGACTATGTTCCCTAGATCTCAAAGATGCATATACCCATATCCTGATAGTTTCAGGACACAGGAAATATCTTTGTTTTGCTTTCCAGGGGCTCACTACCAGTACAGTGTCCTCTCCTTCGGACTGGCATCTGCTCCCAGGGTGTTCACAAAATGCATGTCAGTGGTAACAGCTTACCTGCGAGCCAAGGAAATCTTTGTCTTCCCTTATTTAGACGACTGGTTGATAAAGGCAGACTCCAGGATAGCCCTGCACTTCTCTCAAAACCACTTTTGCAATGCTGCAACACCTGGGATTTGTTGTAAGCTTCCTAAAGTCCCATCTAACCCCAACCCAAAGATTGGAATTCATAGGGGCAGTGCTAGACACTCAGCTGTCCAGAGCCTTTCTTCCACTAGACCGTATGGACCAACTAGTATCCCTAGTCACCCACATGCGTCAACAGACAAGCTCAACAACTTGAGATTCCTTCATCTCTTAGACCACATGGCATCCACAGTACAAGTGGTACCATATGCAAAACTGCATATGCGCCTAACTCAATGGACCTTAGCATCCCAATGGACACAGTCCGCAGGACACCTACAGGACATCATTCGGGTCATCCACTCTCTAGTCCAATCCTTCCTATGGTGGTGCACCCCAGCAAACCTGCTTGAAGAGCCACCTTTTCGGATGCCTCAACCTCAACACACCCTGACCATAGATGCATCCAAACTGGGTTGGGGAGCTCATCTGGAGTCAGTGTCCACACAAGGCCTATGGACAACTCAGGAGTCATCCTTACAAATCAACTTGTTGGAACTCCGGGCAATCACAAATGCCCTAAAGTGTTTCAAAACCACCTCTAGAACAGCCAGGTACTCGTCAGGACAGACAACCAGGTGGCAATGTTCTATGTGAACAAGCAAGGCGGGAGAGGCTCACTTCTCTGTAAAGAGGCCTGTCGCCTGAGGAACTGGCATCTCTTACCACATACACCTTTGTGCAGTGTATATTCCCGACGATCAGAATCACCTTGCGGACAGGCTTAGTCGCGTCGTCCACCCACACGAATGGAGCTTACACCCTCGCTCAGTGGCACAAATCTTTAAGGCCTGGGGAACTCCAGTCATCGACCTTCTTGCCACTCCACAGAACAGCAAACTTCCGCAGTTCTGTCCAAGCTAAGCCAAGTAAATGATGCTTTTCACTTACATTGGGGTCAGGGATTGCTTTATGCATTTCCTCCCACACCCCTGATACCGAAGACCCTCTTCAAACTCCAGCTCAACGGAGGCACTATGATTCTCATAGCCCCCTTCTGGCCCCGTCAACCCTGGTTTCCCCTTCTGCTTCGACCGCAACAGACTCAACCAATCCGTCTGGGCTGCAATCAGGATCTTCTATCCCAGAACAACGAAACAGTCCTACATCCCAATCTGCAATCTCTCCATCTGACTGCATGGCTGCTGAAGGAATGATGCTCCCAGCATCTCCACCTTCCTCAGAAGGTAAAGGACATTGTCCTGGCTTCAAGAAAACCCTCCACGAGACGGGCCTATGCATTTAAATGGCGTAGATTTGGATTATGGTGCTCACAGGACAACCTCAATCTCTTCAACGCACCAGTGCCTGCACACCTGCAATACATAAATTGTCAATGAACCCTGTCAAAGGTTTGTTTGGTGTCGATTGTCGAAAGCATAGCAGAAGCCTTCTGCCACCTTGCCACTCACTGTAAATACAAAATACGTTTAATCTTATCAGCAGTTATCAGAAATAAAACCCGTTTGGTCAGGATTTATTATAAATGGGAGAGCTGACACAAACCTATTTTTTTTTTTAGCAAGGCTCTTTACATATACATTTAACAAAGATATGGGCCTACAAAACCCACAGCATGTGCTGTCCTTACCCAGTTTATGTATCAAGGAATTCCCCACCTCCCTCATTGATTTAGGCAATTGCATTCCCTTAACCTCTTAACTAAGGAAGACGAGTTAACTCATCCTCCCTTTGCTATTTAGCAAATGGGGAAGCTGAGTTAACGCACCTTCTCATTACTGCCCCTGCAGTGATCGCCCATTAAGCCTGTCCCCTGATCACTGCTGCATCAGCTAAAACTAGAGCAGCACAGCTGAGTTGTTCCACCGCGGATCCAAAAAACAGCGGGGAGTTTAGACTTGCTACCTGGGGAATGAAGACTTAATGCCCTGCAGCGATCTCCAATCAAGCCTGTCCCTGATCACTGCCGGCATCAGCGATTGCTCAGGGCAGTCTGACAGACACACCGCAGGCCCGGTAACCAGCAGCAACCCTCCTTCCAAAACCGGAGCAGCTCAGCTGTGTGCGGCTGAGCTGCTGCTGTTCTGACAGGAAGGTACACTGCTGTGGGTCCCCACGACGGTGTACCTTCCCGCCAGAACAGCAGCAGTTCAGCTTCACATAGACAAAGCACGATAAAGAGGCATAATTAAAAAGGGGAAATCAAAAGTGGAACCACACTATCAATTGACTGTGATCAGATCAAAATAAAAACATATGCTTGAAAGGAAAGCATAGTTATTCACCTGTAACAGGTGATCTCCAGGAACAGCAGGAATTTAGTCTTTACATATGGGTGGCATCGGCACCAATTGAGCCCTCACGGGAATGCTCCCCAGTGTCCTATAGGAAAGCCTTTGGGAGTACTCTACTGCGCCTGCATGCCTGCCTTCACGCTCTTCTAACTCCCTCCCCTCACTTGAGTTTGTATGAGAATGAAGAATAAAAATAACCTTACAGCTCCATGGGGAGGAGGGTGGGTTGTGAAGACTAAATTCCTGTAGTTCCCAGAGATCACCTGCTACAGGTGAGTAACTACGCTATCTCCAGGAACAAGCAGAAGCTTGATTTGGGAAACTCCTTCAGTTGACAGCAAAACATCATAATAGATGTGAATAGTTCAATAATACAAGGAAAGTTTTGGTGATTTTGGTGAATTGTACCTAGACAGATTATTCTTTGGATCACGGTGGAGGGGGGAGGGAGAGGAGGAGGGGGATATCAGTTGGTCTAAGCTCACAGTTTTGTTATTTTTGCTCTTCTTAAAGTCTGTTTTCGATGGGCTGATTTGTATGGTATGCATTTGTACTGTTTTTTTTAATAAATAGAAAATTGATGGTTCCTTTGTTTTTTTCAAACAACTGCATAGCACTACTGCCAATGCTGCTTTCTTCGCCAGGCGGACCCATATCCTGGGTCTTTTGAATACCTAATACCTCCTCTGGAAGCAATATGTCTTAGCAATAGCAACAGAAGGAGAAAGTCAGTTTGTTTTTTGGTACTTGCCGTACTCTGTGCATATGTGCTTGCCACAAAATGAAAATATTTCATAAAGCTGCTGAGGTCTTTTTAAAAGCATGAAATTATGTAAATGACCTTTAGAAGACTTCGTGGGGTTTTTGTGTGATACAGAAAGCGGCTTGGCAACAGTTCTTTTTTTTAATCTCTTCATAAACAAAGTCTCAGCAGGACAAATCTTTATTCAGGAATTAAAAGAAAGACTGAAAAAAAAGAAAGTGTCTGTATTTTCCCTTTCTTGCTTGCCCTTCAGCAGCCCCATTCTTTTCACAGAAGCTGCTATGAGTGTTCTGAATTTCATTGTGAGCACTTCTTCACAAGTCTCTTGTGCCACCTTCACCTTCTAAGTTTCACTGACTTTGTGACATTTCATTGACTGTTTCATCATTCTGATTTATCCTCTTTTATAATACAGCTTTCTATGCATATTCTTTTATTTGTGAAGTTCAAGGAAAGCATGTGTGGAACAATGAATTCACAGAACCTGAAACAAACAACATGCACATACTTTTTACATTTTTTTTTTTTTGGTAGACACCTGCTTATCTACTGGCAACTGAGTCGTTGAAAGAATAAAAAGAACCATTGTTTCCATTTTTTTCCCTCTCATTGGGAAATGAATGAATGTTCTTGGCAGTTGTTAACACAACAGAAGATATGGATGGTGGAAATGATTGCCATAACTCAAATCAAAATCCGTGAAATCTTAGAACAGAGGTTAGGATGATGATAGATGCCCTCCCACCTCCTACCTCTGCTGCTTGTTGTCAAGGCCTACCCTGGCAGGAGTGTGGGTGGAGATGCTAAGCCCATGGCAGTAATCAGGTGTAGTAGTGATGACAGGTCTGGAGCAACAACCAGATGTGAAGAAAGGACTAGAGATTTTGGAAACAAGCAGGAGATGGAAGCAAACACTTCATGAAACAGCGAAGAGAGCTGGGTTGAAAGGTCTGGCCTACTGAAAACTGTTGAACCAGCAAGTGTATGTCTACCTGGCTCTTCTTATATATGTGTCCCAAAAGAGACACCTCTTACTGGTCCAGTGGGTTCTGCCTCAAGGCAGGCTTCTCCTTTAGCCACCCATGGTCTTTATTTTCAGGACTTAGGATCAGGCTATGCAGTCTCGTTGGCTCCAGCCAAAAGTCTGCAAGTTTGGGGATTCAATACCCAAGAAGCCTGACACTCATCTGAACTGTCTTAGTCGTGACTCTTTTTTTTTCTCTTTGTTCTGATACTTCATTTTCCATTATGGTTAAGTGGAATGGCAAAACTTACCTTTCAGGGTCTGAAGCCTTTCTATTGAGACCTATAGACCATCTACATACAGCATACCACAAGCTGTATGTAGATGGATAAGGAAATGGTTGAAAATGAGAGAGCAGAGAGTAGAGTTAAATGGCTAATTTTCTCAATGGAAGAAAGTGAATAGCAGAGTAGCCCAGGGAGCTGTACTGGGACCGGTGCTTTTTGACATATACAGGGTGGCCCAAAAAAAGTGAGAACATCTCGTAGCATATAAGTTATTTAAAAATTCAAAAAGACAGATGTAAACGATTGACAAATTTTTAAAAACCAGAGGGCGACCGGAAATTGTCAAAATAAAGCCGTTATATAGTTAAAAAAGGTAAATAAGTAAACTATTTAAGCTTTTAATTTACGAGATGTTCTCACTTTTTTTGGGCCACCCTATATATAAATGATCTGGAACTGGGAGCGAGCAAGGTCATTAAATTTGCAGATGACACAAAATTATTCAAAATTATTAAATCACATGCAGAGCAGAGAAGTAGCCTAGTGATTAGGGCAGCAGCCTAGGACTGGAAACCAGGGTTCAAATCCCACTGACCCTCTTTGTGGCCTTGGGCAATTCACTTAACCCTCCATTGCCTCAAGTACAAACTTAGATTGTAAGCCCTCCAGGGACAGGGAAATACTTGACTCTAACTCACCAGCAATGATATGGATCGATATAACAACAGCATCTAAGGGTGCCAATCTGTCAACAATGAGCCGCCTGACTGAAGACTGAACACAATTTAGGACAACTATCCAGAGGGTTGCCATGAGTCGACACCAACTCGATGGCACTTAACAACAACAGCATAACCCTCCCTTGTTCCCCTCCCACCCCCTCTCCCTCCCCCCCCCCAACCTGCTCGCCGCAATAAACAGGCCCGATTCTTTGCTTTGCAACCTTCTTTTATTGGTGGATCTTAAAGGCCACAGCTTACAGTTACAAAATTATTGCACTGTAACTATGACAACATAACTCTGTACAAAATATTATTATGCTGTACAAAAAAATATTATGAACAATAGGTAAACAATAACCACACAATACCCAAAACCATAACTGCCAATAACCGAACAATACCTCTAGGCTGCGTTAAAGTGGAGGAATACCTCTTTCCCTGTAGCCTGGTCGGCAACCCTGGCCTGTCCTGTGGCCAGTGTCCCGCCCCTATTCCCCGGCACTACCCACTCCATGTTGATGCCTGGATGGCCCATTTAGTTCTCTGATTCTGGTAACTGAGGCCATGTGCCCCAGGTACCTGGCCCCCTGTCACTGGAGTGGAGGGTAGGAGCCATGCCCCCACCACAAAAAGGAAGGGGCGGCTCTTGACCACCTCCTTTTACTCTGTCCCAACTCCTCTTCACCCTCTCCCCGCCTATCTCACCGACTCTCGCCTAGCCCTGCCCCATCTGTCCATCCCGTTATGGGGCATGCTGGACTGGCTTCAGGTTTCCCTTGTTCTCCCCCCCCCCCCCACTCCTGGTCTGCCCATTTTCCCCGGCACCAACCTCTCCGTGTTAGTGCCCGGGTGGCCTATTTAGTTCTCTGCTTCTGGTAACCAAGACCTAGCCCCCTTGTCACCGGACCCCGGCACCCCCAACTCGCTACCTGGGTCCTCCTTTTGTTCTGAGGTACCCCTCCCCTCCACTTTTTCCTTCGGTGAGGTCCTGCCACCAGGAGGGCCCATGGCCCGACTTACCCCACAGTGAGTACTGAACCAATGGCCCTCTGCAAGCCCTCCAGGAACAGTTCCAGGCCGATGCTGTTTAAGTGGACCCCATCTCCTGGGTACACAATCTTCCTCCCAGCCAGAATGCCCTGGTGTTCCACTACTACCCTGCCTAAAGCCTGCACGAAGGTCCCAAGTTCTTTGTTCAGTTTCTTCCTGCTCTTTTCGATGCCTTTCAGACGGTCTGCTCCCCTCTACTTTAGCCGTGGGATGATGTGGGACCAAACAGCCCCTGTCCCCAGCTCGGTATGTATCCAGGACATGTCTGCCTTCATCCTGATGATGAGGTCCACTCCCTTTGTGTGGGCCAGATCATTGTCCCCAAGGTGCAGTACTACCAAGCCCGACAGGTGGCTAGCCTGTTTCCAGCCAGCAAGGGCGGGCCTCAGTTGGTCCCACCGCATCCCTCTCTGTCCCAACCAGTGTACATGGATGCTGTCAGGGTGGAAACTGAGCTGCTTGCCGAAGTGTTGCTCCGCTGCCCTTCGTCCCGCCCAGTAGACATAAGAATGCCCCACGATCCAGCTGATACAGCTCCCAGACCTGGAAAGCAGCGTCAGCGAGCGTCTTCATTGCCTAATGTACAGTTTATACCTGTATGAGGCCCATCTCCCGATCACCTGAATCTGCCCCATCCCCATGTTCAGCCCATGCACTACGGTTGCCACACCTATCCTAAAGGAATGCAGCATCAGCCCGCTAGTCTCGAACCTTGCCGCCCTTACCGCCCTCAGCCACAGGGCCCAAAACTGATACTGGGGGAGGCATGAGTTGTCCGTGTGGCATAGCGGGGGCCCCTCCACCCTCGGGCGGACCCACAGATACTCTCGCATTGTCTCGACAGGGCAAAGCGCCTACACTGCTGTAGCATTCAGCCATACCTGCCTCCCCTTCCTGAACCAGTCACCTTCAACTGGGCCAGGAACAAGTGCACCCTTTCACCCACCACTGAGGTGTCCTCCACCCACATGGCGGTGCCTGCAATGTCCCCCGTTGACCGTGGCAGGATATTGCTCATGCTGAAAGTCCCAAAGAACAACAGCAGATTGGCTAGTCTCAAAGTTTGTCCTCGAGCCTGTCCCTAGTGACAGCTGCTGCCTGTTGCATAATCCCACCAGCATGGGTAAGGTGATCGTCCGGCGCCTGTCTGGCCACAGAGCAGCCTCCCTGGCCCAGCCATCCATCACTTTCCGTACCATGAACTCTTTCGTGACATCTCTGTACCACCCCCAAGTTGAGGAAGAAAGCCACCCCAGTCAATGTCAGCTTGGCCTGCCTAAACATCACCTCCTAAGCCTGTAGATGCCTCAGAAACTCAAGCAGGAGGCCTGCTGACACCCCCCACTTGTGATTGGCTCCCCATTGTATGATGAAGCTTTCTAGCCCCCCCCCCCCCCAAGCTCTCCCGTAGGCTCTCCAGGTACTGGCCGACAATGACGCCATCATCAGTCTGCTGGCACTCCACATCTCCATGGGCATGCGAGCCAACATGATTGCCACCTTTGGAATGAGCTGCCAGAAGCGCAGGAGCAGGAAATGAGAAAGAGCATCAGCTACACTCATTGCTCTCCCCGAGACGTGCCTGGCCATAATAAAGGCATTTATTTCCAAGCTGAGCAATACCAGCCTCCTGACCAACCGCATAATCCTCTCTGACTTTGCCATATGTTTATTGATTGTGAAGACCCACCGCTGCGTTATATGAGCGGAAAATCATGTTTAAGGCTTTTAAAATGATCCCCATAGTATTTAGGTGATACCGAATGGGGCTGTGATCATTGTGATCACCAAATGGAGATTTGTTCCACTTAAAGACTTAGTTATGCCTGGTAGAGGCTTTTCTTTCTGAGAGCAAGATATTTTGTATGGACGTTGATAGACCAGGATAGAAACTAAACGATGCTCAACTTCCATGCTGTGAAGGGTAGTGATCTTATATTTGGATGTAGAAGAGAGCCCTTGTTCTGCATGATCAGAGCTAGAAATATTTGAAGCTTGCAGAGAGGAAGAACTGCAAGTCTTTTGATAAGAGGGAACCATTTATGACTTATCTAGAATGGCAGTACTTCTCAACCTTTTTTATGTCAAGGTACACTGTCAAGATTGCTTGAGCCTCATGGCACATCAGACCAAATTTTGAGAAGTCATTGTATTTGCTAGTTATTAGCCTAGGGACGGAGCTGAGATGAGTGGGAACTTAGCTGGATTGCGACAATCTTCAGTGCTGTTATCCAGATAATTATCCACATAACTTAATGACAGCAAAAAATGCTGTCTTAAGAGCTATGGGCCTGATATTCAAAAGGCAGTTACATGCTTTACAGCAGGGGTGGGCAATTCCGGTCCTGGAGTGCCACAGATCAGTCAGGTTTTCATGATGTCTGTAATGACTATTCATGGAAGGACAGACTAGATAGGCCATGTGGTCTTTTTCTGTCATCATATTTCTATGTTTCTATGTTTCATGAGATCTATTTGCATCCACTACCTTCCATTGTATGGAAATAGGTCCATGAATATTCATTAGGGACATCATGAAAACCTGACTGGTGTGCGGCCCTCCAGGACCGGAATTGCCCACCCCTGGTTTACAGCCCTGTCTTTATCGAAACCTTTCATCAAACTTTAGTGCCTAGTCCACCTCCCGCTCTATGAGATCAGATGGCGATGTTGCACTACTTTTTTTTTTTTTTTTTTAACCTTTAACCTTTCCCAGCATTCGCGGCTTCACAGGAACAGCCGCCAGCGTGAAGGAAAAGGCTCTTCACGCTGGTGGCTGTTCAGAGGGAGCCGGGGCCTCACGCGGGCTTCCCCGGCTCCCTCTAAAGCCTCAGACAGCTGCGGTTTTGGGGGGGGGAGGCCAAGGACTGCCTGGGCTGTGATGGGGGGAGGGGGCCTGGACTGGAAAAGGGCTAGGAGGGGGGAATTTGACTGAAACGGGTTGTGATGGGAGGGGGGGGGACCTGGACCGGAAAAGGGCTATGGGGGGGGGGGGCGGACGTGGACTGGAAAGAAATGGGCTGTGATGGGAGGGGACCTGGACTGTAAAAGGGCTATGGGGGGGGGACATGGACTGGAAATGGGTTTTGATGGGGAGGGGGACCTCGACTGGAAAAGGGCTAGGGGGGGGACATAGACTGGAAATGGGTTGTGATGGGGAGGGAGACCTGGACTGGAAAAGCTATGGGGGGGGGAACTTGGACTGGAAGAGGGCTATGGGGGGGGGGAACTTGGACTGGAAATGGGCTATGGTGGAGGGAGGGGGAACTTGGACTGGAAATAGGCTGTGATTAGGGGGACTTGGACTGGAAATGGGTTGTGAAGGGGGGGGGCTGGACTGGAAAAGGGCTCTGGGGGGGCATAGGACTGGAAAGAAATGGGCTGTGATGGGGAGGGGGACCAGGACTGGAAAAGGGCTATGGGGGGGGGCATGGACTGGAAATGGGTTGTGATGGGGAGGGGGACCTGGACTGGAAATGGGTTGTGATGGGGAGGGGGACCTGGACTGGAAAAGGGCTATGGTGGAGGGAGGGGGAACTTGGACTGGAAATAGGCTGTGATTAGGGGGGCTAGGACTGCAAATGGACTGTGATGGTGGGGGGGGGGGGGTAGGACTGCAAATGGGGTGTGATGGTGCGGGGGACTCCGATTGCAAATGGGATGTGATGGGGGGCCTAGGACTGGAAATAGGCTGTGATGGGGGACTTGGACTGGAAATGGGCTGTGATGGGGGGGGGCTAGGACTGGAAATGGTCTGTGATGTGAGGGCTAGCACTGGAAATGGGCTGATGATGAAGAGCTGGAATAGGACTGGAAATGGGCTGATGTGGGGCATGGGAGAATGGGATTAGAAGGGAGTGGATGCTGGGTGGGTCTAGAACTATAAGGGAACTGATTTTGGGGGAGGACTAGAATAGATGGGGAATGAGTGGAGAGGGGAAAAATATTTTGTGTGGAAGAAAAGTCTATGATGGGCTGGGTATTGGGAGAGTGAGGGGCTTGAGAATGGAAGGGTGAAATTTAAATGGATGATAAAGGAATAAGGAAAGAATTGGGGGAAAGAGCAAAAGGGAAACAATCAGTATGTTAAAGCAGAAATAGAGAGAGAATGGAAAACATCTAAAAGAGAAGAAAGGACAAATGGATAGCTCGCAGAAGACACGAAGAAACCAGAAGAAAGTGACTGGAGCAATTGCAACTGAAAAATAAAACGCCCAAACAGAAGGTAGAAATATACTTTTTATTTTGAATTTATTAGCTGGAATATGTTTGGTCTGGGAAGTGTGTATTGATAACATCTTTGCATTTTTGTTTAGTGCAAGAGGAAATTACTTTATAGTTTTATTTCTCCAGTGTTGTACATTTCATGTTTGGATTTTGGGGTTCCCAGTTTAATTATTATCTGACCAAGGAAGTTAGCCTCAGTAATTTTTGTGGGTGGGGCTGGGGGCGGGGCAGGGGTGGGACTAGGGGCGGAGAATGGGTGGAGCATGGCGAGCCACAGGTGTCGGGTTTTTCTCGGTGAAAAAGTTGGTAACCCTATGAGTAATATGTGGAAATATTTCTTTACAGAAAGAGTGGTAGATGCCTGAAATAGTCTCCCAGTGGAGGTGGTATAGATGAGAACGGTATCTGAATTCAAAAAAGCATGGAACAAAGATGCAGGATCTCTAAAGGAAAAGAGGGGACTATTGTAGTAGTTGATTTGGAAGGGCAGAGAGATAGGCCATGTGGTCTTTTTCTGCCGTCATGTTTCTATGTTTTTAACCTTACAGAAACGCTATTTTCCAATTGTATTTTCTTTTCATGAAAAAGTTGTGCATGGGAGCGACAGTACATATATTTCCTGATTTATCTAAAATTACCCAGAAGGGACAATGTGACTTCTTTGCACTCAGGCCAAGGGTTCTCACACTGTGGGCTAGTTTTAGTTTTAAGATTTCTTTTCAGTGGCATAAATTCTGTCCCAGCAACCCCCTTTATGCGCGTTGGGGGGCCTGGGCAGGAAGGTTGCCCACATGACACGACAACCGACTTTAATTTGTTTGCAGAGCTGCCTCTGCTCCAGGCCTTGCAGCTGTTACCTCGCAGGTGAAATCATAACAGTCAGACCACAAAACTTTGGCTTAGGAGTTAACAGCCGCGGGGCCTGGAACGTAGGCAGCGTGTCAAAGAAATTAAAGTAAGTTTGATGTACATATGCGGGGGTTGGGGGGCAGGTGCAACAGTGCAGGATAACAGTAGGGGGCCCTCAGCAAAATTTTCTTTGGGGAACCCGAACCCCTCATTAGAACTTTGCCACTGTTTCCTTGCAATTGTTTTGTTTCTTTTGAAGGTAAAGATTTCTTGTTTTTTGATCCCGTGCAGCTTGTTGAACTTCTAGCTGTGAGTGAGCGGTCTAAGCCCTAGTGCAAACTACCCCAGAGTAATTGTAAGCTGTATAAACTGGCTCGGATTGCTTCTGTTTGACAGTTCATTCTTGCTTTTTGTTTATTTTATAAATAATTTCCTTTCTTGACCCTCTTATTACTTGTAGACAAATTTAAATTTTGTTTTGGTTTGACTGTGGCTATATTTCCTTATTCCTTTTGTTACCTTTTTCCTATGTCACTTCTCTCTGGATGTGATTGTTGATAAAATTTAATAAAGAGTAAATGAGAAAACAGAAATGAATAGAGCTAATATAAAACATGTCTATCTAATGCTTCTACTTGAATGTAATTTTATAAATCTTAAATGGGGCATGCAAGGCTGTACATACAAATTTGAAAGATATGCCCACACACAAATGTGTGCTACATTATGCTAAGGGAGCATTGCTAGACACTTCCCTATGTTTTTCCTAAGAAGTGCGAGAAGCTGTAATAAAGCTGGGAAAAATATGTTTGTATGCCTGCACAGAATCTTATAATTAAAGATACCTTTTATCAAAAATAAGCCTCCCTCTGCCAGGGCAGGTTTAATCAAGGCGTCGGTATAGGCCCCAAAATGTTCTGTAATATTTCATCTGTCAGCTTGGCTTCCAAACCAGTTTTTATTCTCTTGTATACTTTATATCCTGACACATTGCATTGTTATTTTACTAGACTGCCAAGTCTCCCAGCGCCCTGACAGAGGCTTTGGTATTCAGACTGATTTCAAAAGGAAGAAGTAGGACTAAAAATACCACAATGCACTGGAACAGGCAACTCAGAACCCAGGAATAACCAAAACCCATTCTTCAGCACCTGGACCCCTTAGGGCAGGGGTGCACGTGTTCAGTCCTCAAGGGCCACAAATGGGTTAGCTTTTCAGGATATCCGTAATGAATATGCATGAGATAGATCTGCATACATACTACCTCCATTGTATGCAAATCTCTCATGCATATTCATTAGGGGTTTCCTGAAAACCTGACCCTGAACTTGCGCACCCCTGCCTCTTGGAGCTGTTACTTTACTGTCAGACGTGTTAGGCTGTGTGTGCACAGGGCTTTTTCCTTTTAATAGGTTTCTTTGCCATCTTCTTTCTTATTTCTCTCCAGGGGAAGATGGCCCGTTACAGCTCTACATGCTGTGCTCTCCTCTCATTGGCTGACAGCTCCTTTGGGGTTTTCTTAGTTTGTTAGGTGGCATTCATGTGGATAATCTGCTGTAACTTTAATTGGTGAGGTAAATATTATATGGCCCTCTTGTGATTCCTTTCACAGCAGTATTTATTGCTAGTTGTTCTGATGAGGAGGAGGATGCTGCTGGTGTTGGCATGTCCTTGGGGTCATGAGCGCTGATGTACTGGGATTGTTTTCTTCTGTCAACTTGCACTGGAGACTAGGCTGCTCATAAACCTTGAAGTGAAGTGCTTTATTTTTCACGTAATTACTGCTTGCTGTAATCTTTTTATCTTTTGTAGCTCAGGAGAGGGAAGCTACACACTTGTGGAGAATAATTTTATAAACGCTCGTGCAGTTAACACGCATTACCACGCATGTATTCTGGTCTTATTTTCTAAAGCGAAGTATGGATGTACTTTACTTATTTGTTTATTTGTACTTAGCTCACGCCTTTCCAGTAGTAATTCAAGGCGCGTTATAATCAGGTACTGTAAGTATTTTATAAATATAAAATAGGGTCGTAAAGAGGGGTCTCAATCTAGTTGCAGCAGCTACGCCTGCCCGCACCTAGGTTAGTCAGAAACGCATGTTAAGTTATAATATTTTAGAACTTATGCACATAATTTAGGCTCCTCTCATGTTCCGCCCAAGCTCCACCTCTGTGTACATCCAAATATTAAATACATATGATTGGACTTATGCGCATGCGCTTACAGAATAGCGAGCACCTGAAGCATACACATACACACACACACACACATTCCCGTACATAAGTCTTTTAAAAGAGGGACTTATGCATGCATCTTTCCATGTGCCCTTTATAAAATCAGCCCCTTATAAACTAAGAGGCCAATATTCAGCCACTGCGACTGGCATTGATTTTAAAGGCCACCACAGCAGCTAAAAAAAATCCAGATATTCAGCCCCAGTATCAGATAGTGATGGGTACTGAATATCTAAATAATGTGGTGATTGACGCTGCTATCTGGATAGTGACAATATTCAGTCTACTGCGATAGCTATCTGCATAAAGTTAGAATAACCTTTTGCTTTCCTAACTTTATGTAGATAGTTATCCAGATAATGGGCAGAATATCACCATTAGGCTGTGTCAGTTTTGGAGATGTCATAATTTTAAAAAGCACTAGTGAAAAAATGGTACAATTTCATGTGGCAAATCAACAACTAGCTTTAAGTTTTGTGTAATATGTTATTTACCTACCTGTATGCAAATTATGCAAAAATACACAAATTACTGTTGGAAATAGGACCTGTGTCACATAGCAGATGGTTTATAACAGCTCTAAGGTTCAAGAGAATATGGATTTCCAAGCATATTCTGAAAGGAAAGAATCTGAAAAACGTAAGAATGATTGTAGAGTTCTGTGTTGGGGTTTACATGGTGAACTGGTTAAATATAAATAGCAATTGGACACAAGGTCCCAGGCATCTCCGTTCCCAGCTGCAACTTTTGAAAGAACAGTGTGAAGAGGTAAAGAAGATAGCCATGCCTACAGTGAGAAGGTCAGCTTGGCATGGTTACAGCGAGTCCGTTCTGCAAGCTATGTTGTGCAGTGAAGAGGAACAAGAGAGAGGAGATGCAGTGGAGAAGATATTGAAGATCAGAGGTGAAAGAGATGAGAAGACTCAGCTTGGAGATAGCAGTGTGAGACCAAGGAAAACACCATCCATTAACACTGAGGCAACTACACTCACCCAATTACTTGACTGGAGCTCCAGAGTCTTTGAGCCTCCTCTTATCTGTACCATGACAACAGCAGAGGTCAAGGCATTTCTGAGCAAGCCTATGGTGGTTCCAGACTATCACACACTCAGTCCATAGAAAGGTGTGTAAAAATGACAACTGAGGCTGCTGGTCATGTGTACAATCAGAAGAGGAGGGAACATTATATTAGTGGTCAGATGGTCAGCAGAGAGCTTATTAGCCGAAACAGAAGCAAACAAGATATGGTTTCTTTACTGGAATCCGTTAAATAACATTAAATTAACTGCATAAATGACATTTTAAAGACAACTATGTGGCTACAGGTGGTGTTCAGACTATTTGTACGTTCAAATAAATATTACTTAATTTCCACATACTTCAACTGTGATTTGATGTAGGTAAGACTCACTTTAAGCTGTTTCTGAAGATAGCTTTAGATTCAGCATGCAAAACTGCATAATTTGATCACTAGTAATTTGTAAAGTCTAGAAAAATAAAAATCTACCCCTAAAATTGACATGCCCTAATCATCACTATCTGGATAATCTGCTGCTCCACCCACAGACTGCCCCAGCGTTATCTGGGTAGTGCCAAGAATTATTGCCGGGTAGCCCCAGCCTGCAGCACTTACCTGGTACTGTTTTGAATATTTACCTCTAAGAAAAAGAATTGGCCAGCATAATTATGGGAGACCAAAGTTAGATTCCTGGTTCTAGCTTTAATTCCTCAAACTGGCTAGGATTGGCAATGCTGCGGAGGCAGCAATCCCAGTCCCTAGGGCAAAGAGTCCCAATTATTGTCCAACTGTGATGCTTAATGGCCAGATTAAAGCTATAAGCCTGCAAGAATCTGGAGGGAGCTATGATTTCTGACTCCTGTTCGAGCACCATCAGTGTGATGAATGGATTAGAGGAAGGCTGAAAAAAGTTGCAAAATAAGTGAGAAAACATTTGGGTAGCTGTAGAGAGTTATAATACTTCAGTCTCAGTATGTTGGTTCCACTTGAACTTGAAACTTAAATAAGCAAAAATAAGCTGCTGAGCCAAACAAGTGGGAAAAGCATGCAGAGGCATGACTTTGCTAATACTTTTCAACATAGCTTTGTAGGAGGGGGTGGTGTGGTTCTTCCATAATGTTCTGCCTCTTAGGGATAAGCATGCTTAAAATTGTCATTTTCGTTAAGATTCATCTATGGGACCTGTTCAGTTAGTATTTGTACACAAAATCATTCATCCATTCATTCCATTTCTCTTTATTCAAGTCAATTGGAGCAAGCTATTTTATAATGAAACAGTGAGGCTTGTCATCCATTTTCAATCAAACCTGCTTGAAACTTGCTGGCAGACAACTGTAATAGAGGCACAGCACATCAAGAGTAGAGGAAAGGCAGTAGACTACCTGAGATCCTGAAGGATTTAATTAAAGATCTGAGGATGTACTTTGATGAAAAAGGTACCAAAAGCGGTGGAAATGAGTGGAAGTGGTGACAGACCTGGCTGTGAGAACCAAGGACACCAGAGGAAGGGCCAACATAGCAGCAAGACATGCTAGTTGGCCTATAAACACCTGAAGATTGCCGACACAGTAGCAAGACAGGCTGGAAGGCCCTAAAACACTCAGAGGAGCAAAAAGCCCTACTTCCAAATAGGAATGCTTGAAGGCACTTAGGAGTATACTCTACTCACTGAGGAAAGGCTATCTCTTCCAAGGCATTTTCAAAGGGGCAAAGTCAATAGGTACATTAATGGAAATTTGAAAACAACGTAGAAGAGAGAGTTTAAAGCTTGTTGATAGTATGAGTCCGATAGTGGTCCCTTACCACACTAGGTTCAAGTTCTTTGGAATCACAGGCCAAAGCAGGTGGTAGAAAAGAGCAGCAGCAAAGCAACTAGATCTGCTGGAAGGCACTAAAACACCTCAGGAGCACCAGTGCAGCAGCAAGATAAGTCATACTAGCCAAGGCAGCTGGTGAAGTGAGGTCAGTTAAGCTGTATACCTGCAAGTTAGAGTCCTGGCACTGAGGACTTTGGTTCCTGTATAACAGCCTTTGGTGAAGATCCTCCCATGGGGACAGACTTGACGATATGCTTGGAAAGAGATCCTGAAGGATTTAAATACAGATGATAGAATTTGCTGTGGCGAAAGCAGCCCCAAAAGCAGTGCCATTGGATGGAAGGGGCAACAGCACTGGCTACAAGAGCCCAGTAAACTAGAAGAAGAGCCAACACAGCAGCAAGGCAAGTTGTAAGGCCCCAAAATACCTGAAAAGAGCTGACACAGCATCAAGATAGGCTGGAAGCAGAGCTGGCACAAGACAGTAAGGAAGGTAAGCATGACAGGGAAGTGTCAATGTTTGGAGGATGCCAAAATGCAGGAAAAAACCCCCAAGAGAATTAAAACAGCAAAAAATGAAAGAAATATTAAGAACTAAGATGTTATCAAAAATAGCATTGTGGGTGATTCACTTTGCGCTTAAAAGCTGGGATGTTGAGTAGTTGCAAATAGTTTAATTACATGACATGTATATTTTGAGCTAGAGCTGAAGATGCCATCACATAGATGATAAATGGTAGATTTTGCTGTGGTCTTTTATTGTTCATATATGGAGAATTAAAATGGGGCTAAGGAAAAGCTATCTAATAACTACTGGGGGAGATCATGAATTGAATAGGAAAGTAAATGACACAGGGGGCAGGGGCTGACTTGTCCTTTTTTAAATGACGATGTATAATAGGATTGGTAGGGTGGGATTAGTAGCCTAGTGGTTGGGGCAAGGTACTTCAGGCCGGAAGGTCAGGGGTTCAAATCCCACTAGAGGACAGCAACCTTGGGCCGGAAGGACTGGGGTTTCTAGTCCCACAGGTGCTCCTTGTGGTCTTGGGCAAGCCACTTAACCCTCCATAGCCCGTGTTCCCTGTAAAATAGTTATCTCCAAGTTATAATGCCCTGTTCAATGTAATTTCAGTTTGTTCAATGTAAACCGCACTGATGCAGAATAGCGCGGTATATAAGAGAATGTAAATAAAATAAATAAATAAATAAATCATGGGGATGGATAGGGAAGAGTGAGGAAAGGACAGAAGAGTGAGAATGATTGTATGAGTGTGGGTGGAAGTAGACTATGGATGCAAGTAACTACAGGAAAAGAGAATCATATGTTGAGACTGGCTGAAGTGATACAAATATTGGTGAGCTGGATGGTTGTTATGGAGGGTCATCTGCATTCAGGAGTTTGTGAGGGTAGGGGTATAGCTGGGAGATTTTTCCAGCGTGGATCTTCTTACTCTTTGGGGTGGGCTATTGACAGCGATGGCGCTACCATTAGGTGGTCATTTAGAGCGCCAGCCCTCCTGGGGTGCCCATTGCCACCACTGTCGCTCTTCTTGGGACCTGCAGCGGCAGTAATGGCTGCAAACAGCCCTGCAACGCTTACCTTAGAACTTCAGTGCCATGGGGCTGTTTGCTTCTACCCCTTGAGACTGTCCAATGCCAACTTCCTGTTTGCAGACAGGAAGTCAGAGTCAGAGGCAGCTTTATGGGAAGCAATTACTGCTATCTAATATACAGGGTGGCCCAAAAAAGTGAGAACATCTCGTAAATTAAAAGCTTAAATAGTTTACTTATTACCTTTTTTAGCTTTATAACATCTTTATTTTGACAATTTCCAGTCGCCATCTTTTTTTTTTTTAATTTACCAATCGTTTACATCTGTCTTTTTGAATTTTTAAATAACTTATATGCTACGAGATGTTCTCACTTTTTTTGAGCCACCCTGTATATGGTCCAAATTTATTTATTTATTTGGTTTTATATATCACGTTATTTTAGTTCAGTGCGGTTTACAGAAAACAACTTAATACATAGAACAGGTTTACAATGAACAGGATTACATTGAACAAGTAACAATTAACAGAGCTTACAATTAGAATGGAACAACAGAATAATTTATAATAGTATGAACATAGTTTTAGTGATTAATAAATAACTACATTAACTATTTACAGTCATTAAGGGAGAATGGAACTGAGCTAGAGGAGGCGAGGAACTAGTTAGGATTAGAAGAAGGCATGGTAGTGGTGGGCTATGTGATGTGGTCAAAGTAAAGCTGTAAAATGTATGTTCCTTATCGTTCCTACAGTTCAGTCCTCCACCTCTGGGTTGTGCACCTCCTCCTGCAGCTTGCAGACTGGGCATGTCAAAATCATGACATCACTGGATGTAGTCTGCTGGTCTCTCCCATCAGCCCCAGTGTGTCCAGTCTCCATGTAGTAGGAGTGTAGCAGCAGAGCGCAGACAAACCAATAATACCAGGAGTCTGTTCAGAAGGTCCAAATCATTTATTTGTGCACAAGTCTCAAGCAGAATCAAATTCAAAATGGCTGAGCGATGTTCTCTGGTAATACAACAACTTTTATAGACCTTTGCTCCATTCTAGGTATAGAAAAACATTTCATTGGTCCCGGTAACCTCCCGTACCTCCCGTACCCCTTCTATTGGTCCCGGTACTGATAAGATTATCCAATTATGTTCTTTAAGTGGGCTCAGCACCTGCTCACCCCCTTCTAGTCCCAATTACAATGGCCAGTTCATCAACTTGTTACTTTCCTTCTTTCAAGGCCATTGAGCTAGTTTGTACGTGTAGGGAAGCAGGGCTCTGTAATTTCTCTGTCAGCAATTTTAAACATATTTTTCTGTATTTTTCCATCTGTTCTGCTTGTCTAAGCTAATTCAATACTTTTACTGAGTTCTAATTCTATAAGTTCTAATTCTATAGCAGCATATTGGGGGATGTGCAATTCCTATGGGCCTCTCCACAGACTTCATTTACAGGTCAAGCTAGTTAGGCCTGCTTGCTTATGTCAGACACTGTGGATCACAGGCCTTCACCTGCCACATTCCCCCCTTTGATTAATCTCACCCTATTACTTAATAAGGTGTGAGAATTAAATCACTTCAAAATAGTTATACTATGGTCAGAGGATTCCGACTATATGTAGGAGGTTTGGGTTGGTATAAGGCCATAATCTTAGTTGCGGTCTTCCGCTCAACTGTATTTTCAATAGCACTATGAATAGAATGCATACAACATGGGATTATGCATGGCAATAAGAAAATTACAGCAACAACTATTAGTATTAGTATAAGGAAAGTCTTAAGTCCTCCTATCCATGAGAAAAGATTATCAAACCAGTTAGGAAACTTTAGTGAATGCCAAGTCTGTACTGGCACATAAGCTTGTTTTCGCATAGTTTCAGCAATTTCTTCAACTACTTGACCTTTATCATCTATTTTTAAGCAACAATTGGTTAAATTCAGTTTACCACATACTCCTCCTTCAGCTGCTAACAAATAATCAAGTGCTAAACGATTCTGATATATAGCAGTGCGCATTTGGGTACTTTGTCTAGCTAAAAGTGTGAGAGCTTGGCTAGTTTCATTGGTTATTATTTCAACTACTGCTTGTAAGCGGATAATACGATTAATCATATAGACTGGGGTTCGATAACCCCACATACCATCATCATTCCAAGTGGCAGGCCCATAATAATCAATGATTCTTTCTGGTGGCCAATCATCACCCTTCCACTTCTCCCACTTGCCTATCTGGAGGGGTGCTCTCTTCTGTCTCAATGCTCTTTTATGTCTATGATTAGTAGTGTACACTGGGTATCCTAACTGTTCTCCATGTTCTGTGTTTAGAAGGAAGAAGGAAGGTCTGATAGTTCCTAAGACACATGCTCCTCCCCAGTATGTAGGGAGTCGGGCATATGCTCGGTTTCCACAGATCCAATATATGCCAGGTGGGGCTTGCCAGGCATGAGGTTTGGCAAGATTAGTCCATAAGTGAGCAAGTTCAGGGAATCTGGCTAATGGATTAGGGGGTTCAGGTTCTCTAATTCCTGACCACCAAGACGTCTTTTTGGTGGTGTCATTATAGAACTTTTGGCTAAGACAGACCAGCTGTCCTACTTGTTGTTTGAACTGGGGTCCAGTTCTGGCATAGCAAAGACGTCCAACTATTGTGTGCGCTAACACCCATTCGCTGGTAGTCTTGTGTATTTCAGTCTGATTGTAAGTCATTGAGTAATTTAATTCTTGGGCTTCCCATGGCCATTGGTCACCCATTCGTGTCCCCCCACAAAAATAACAATCTGAGATGTTTAGACTGGATACTACTGCTCCAGCTAATTCCAAAAATAAATTCTGGGAAGGATGAGGCATGTCAAACTTATTTACATGCATGATTTCATAGAATGTGTCGTGGATTTGATGCTTGGATGATCTATGGGCTTGTGTATTTAATTTTATATATACTACGGTTCCTGGATCTGATCCAGTTCCATCAATTCGTAAACCAAATCGGAATCCTTGTTTCCAATTTTCAGGTCTTTGTATGACTAACTCTAAAGGATTGCAAGCATTTTTCTTACATTTGTCTAGGTCTTTGACATGTAATGGTTTCCGTAATGTAGCCATTCGATTATCTTTATTCCATACCATACCAATCCAGGTGGCATAAAAAACACATTCCCACTTTGGACAGAAGTAATCTGATTCTGGAGCTTTACTATATATATTGGCTGAAACTTTCTTTCCTGTACATGCTTCCCATTCAGTGGACCCTTCCGGACACATATATTTGCCACTTTGTGAGTATGTTTTTTCCCAATTACCACACTTAGAACGACTATCTCTGTTGATTACTTCACAAGCATCAAAATACAAAATAGCATCTTTACTAGGATCTGTTAGTTGGCGTGTGGCGTTAATTAAAGGTCCATCTGCATTTTTCCATCGCATTTCTAAGGTATAATAGGATGGATTCTGATGTGGATTGAAGCATACTTTAGATTTACCTTTGGTACAAACATTTAGTTCAGTGGTGTTATAAATACACCGAGTCACTTTACCAGTGCAGGAATAGTAAGAGTGATAAATCAAAGTCTGAGTTACTTTTAGTCCAGTCCGAGTAGAAGTAATGCAAGCAGTGCATGGAGGCAAGGCATGAGTCAGTTCAAAGCCTCCGAAACAGGCAACCAGGGCAAAGCAAAAATAAGGATACATGTTGATTGGAGTTCTTCTGAATCCTCAGCTTGCAGATCTTGACCACGACGTTCTTTTCTTTGTCCCGTTTGCTAATGAAGCAATTCAACGGGTGCTGAGTGTTGATTGAAGATCCTCAAGTTGTCCATTACAGATTAACCAACTGATCAATCTTAGTTGGCTCTGAAATATGGTCAATGAATGTTGCATCTAAATAATGTGTAAAACCACACATATGAGGTTCGTTTAAACAAACTCTTGCTGTATGGAAAACAGCAATCCTCTTCAAAAGACTTGGCTGCTGCAGAGCACTGTGATAAAGTGTTTAAGCTGCTGGTTGCCGTCTCAGAGTAACTCGTAAAGGTGCATCAGGATGCTGCTCTGCTGTCCACTGCTCAGATTCAGGTTCTGGATCAGCTGCGGGCTTAATTCTGCTGTGGTGGATCCAGGAATCGATCTCCGCTACCTTTACTGCAGTTGGGGTAGACAGGATAACGGTATATGGTCCCTTCCAATGAGGTTCCAGCGGTGTCTTCTTCCAGTCTTTGACCCACACCGAAGTACCAGGCTGGTAGGGATGTAAGGGTTCCGTCAAGTTGATAGGCAACTGGTCTTGGATCCACGTATGGAGAGTCTGCAGAACAAAACTAAGAGCTAGGAGTTCTTGCCTGGTTATTTCTGAACCAATTTGGGCTAGACTTCCTTTAATTCCCTGCACTATTGGTTGGGGTTTACCATACAGAACTTCAAAAGGGGAAAATCCTGTTGACTTTACAGGAGCTGAGCGTATTCTGAGTAAAGCTATTGGGAGTACTTGGGGCCACTTCAGGTGTGTTTCCTGACAAAGTTTAGACATTTGGACTTTTAAGGTACGATTCATTCGCTCAACTTTCCCTGAACTCTGGGGTCTATATGCAGTGTGAAGTTTCCACTGTATCTGTAAAGCTTTTGCTATTTGCTGAGTAATCTGAGAAACAAATGAGGGCCCATTGTCTGACCCTATTACTGCTGGAATTCCAAATCTAGGGATGATCTCTCTCAACAAAACTTTGGTGACTTCTCGAGCTTTTTCAGTTCTGGTTGGGAAGGCTTCTACCCACCCAGAGAAAGTACAAACTAATACTAACAAGTAGTGATATCCATTGGCTTTTGGCATTTCAGTAAAATCAATTTGCAGGTTATGCATGGGGGTTACACCTCCTGACTGAACTCGGGGTGCTGGTGTGGGACCTTGCTTGGCATTATTTTTGGCACAAATTAGACACTGACGTGCTACTGAAGCTGATAGGGCTGCTAACATGGTGATGCAGAAGTGCGGTCTGAGTGCTTTTTCCATAGCACTTTTTCCATAGTGTGTGGCTTCATGGAAGGCTTTGACAAAAGCTGGGCATAACAATTCAGGGATTACTATTCGTCCTGGGGGTTGACTGCCCTCTGTTGGTGGCAGCTCAATCCACCCATCTTTCAGTATTCCATCTTCCTTGTTACAGTAGTAATCTAACTCTTTGGTGGTATATCGTGGTGTCCATAGGTTCAAAGGTACTGGAAACAATGCTGCCTGCAATGGTATGGCTTGTGGCAAAATTTGTCCTGTCATGGCTGCTTGTCATGCTGAAGCGTCTGCAAATCTATTTCCTCGAGCAACTTCTCCTTTTCCTGCTTGATGTCCTTTACAGTGCATGACAGCTACACGAGTTGGGGCCCATACTGCATCAAGTAACATCAGTATCTCTGGGCCATACTTGACTGATTTCCCTCCGGATGTGATGAGTCCTCGTTCTTTATAGAGAGCTCCATGGGCATGTAGGGTGGTGAAGGCATACTTAGAGTCTGTATATATATTTAACACAAGTTTTGCACCTAGCAGTAGTGCTCAAGTAAGTGCTATTAATTCTGCTTTCTGGGCTGATGTGCCTGATGCCAGTGCTGATGATTCAATGACTTCATGTTGGGTGACTACTGCATATCCGGCGCAGCGTCATCCATCGATGATGAGACTGCTCCCATCTACGTAATAGATTTGATCAGGATTGTCTATGGGCACATCTGTCAGGTCAGGTCGGCTTGAGAATACAGTTTCCATGACTTCTATACAGTCATGTTCTGGGAGTTCTTCACTAATGGGTATCAATGTGGCTGGGTTCAAGGCATGGCTCACTTCCAATTGAATTTGCGGATTCTCACATAGCATACTCTGATATTTCAACATTCGGGAATTGGTGAGCCAATGATTTGCTTTTTGTTCCATAAGAGCAAGGACTGCATGTGGCACAGTGACTCGTAGATTCTGTCCTAATGTGAGCTTGTCTGCTTCACTCACTAACAATGCTGTAGCTGCGACTGCTCTCAGGCAAGGTGGCCATCCTTTGGCCACAGTGTCTAATTGCTTCGATAGGTATGCTACAGGTCGCTCCCAATTTCCCAATTTCTGAGTTAACATGCCTAAGGCATTTCCTTGTGCTTCATGTACAAACAAATGGAAAGGTTTGTGGACATCTGGTAATCCAAGGGCTGGTGATGACATCAATTCTTCCTTTAACATCTTGAAGGCTGTATCCTGCTCAGGTCCCCATTCTAGTGGCGATTTTTCTTCTCCTTTTGTGGCTTCATACAATGGTTTGGCAATTTGGGCAAAGTTGGGAATCCAGATTCGGCAGTATCCTGCTGCTCCCAGAAAAGCTCTGACTTGCTTTCTGGTAGTTGGGGTTGGGATTCTGCATACTGCTTCTTTTCTCTCCCTGCCTAATCTTCGGCTTCCTTGGGTTATACAAAAGCCCAAGTATTTCACTTCTTTTTGACATAATTGTGCTTTTGCTCTGGAAACTTTGTATCCAGCTTCATCTAGTAGCTGCAAGAGGTCTTTGGTGGCTTGTATACACTCACTTTCTGATACAGCGGCTATCAACAGATCATCTACATATTGGAGAAGCACTCTCTTTCCCTGGGCCACTGGATAACTTGAAAGGTCTTGATTTAGTGCAGCACTAAAGATGGTAGGCGAATTCTTGAATCCTTGTGGTAATCGTGTCCAAGTAAGTTGGCCCCCTCTTCCAGTGATAGGGTCCTGCCATTCAAATGCAAATAATATCTGACTTACAGGGGCTAATCTTATGCAAAAGAACGCATCTTTTAAATCCAGAACAGTAAAGTGGGTAGCTTCAGCAGGTATCAGTCCTAGAAGAGTATAAGGATTGGGTACAACTGGATGTATGGTCTCAACTGCTTCATTCACTCTTCTTAGATCTTGCACTGGGCGGTAGTCATCTGTTCCAGGCTTTTTCACTGGCAGAAGTGGAGTGTTCCATGGGGATTGACATACTTTTAGTAGGCCATGCTCTAGTAATCTTTGCAAGTGGCGGTGGATGCCTTCAATTGCAGCTCTTGGGAGAGGGTACTGCTTGACATGTACTGGTGTAGCACTGGGTTTGAGAGTTACAATTACTGGAGCTATATGCTTGGCTAGGCCTGGAGGACTGCCTTCTGCCCATACTCCAGGTGGGGCATCAATGCTTTTCAAAGTTTGTTCAAAATAGGTATCTTGGGCAGATTCATCACTGTAATATCTCCATTCTTCTTCTCGGGGAACTGTAAGCAGCATTATTCCTGCTGGCTTGGTTTGAGAATTCACGGTCATTTGTATTTCTCCTCTTTCGGTAAAGGATATTTGGGCTTGTAGCTTGGCTAACATATCTCGTCCCAGTAATGGCACTGGACATTCAGGCATGTAAAGGAATTGATGAGTTATTTGCTGTCCTCCTAGACTGCATATGCGATTCTGAAGAAAAGGTTTTGTAGCTTTGGCACCAGTTGCTCCTACAATGGTGACTGCTTTTGTGGAGAATGGGGCTATTTTCTTGTCTACTACTGAATGTTCTGCTCCAGTATCAACCATAAAGTTCATAACTTGGTCTCCTATTTGTATTCCGACCATAGGCTCCTGGAGACCTAAAGCAAATTCGGAGCCCGGTCTGTCCTAATCCACGTCATCTTCATCATGGGCTGTTGTAGCCAATGCTTGTACGGCTTCTCCTCTTTCTCGCTGGTATTGCTCCCGATTGGTTCCTCCGCGATTTCGGGGACGGCCTCGTCTTTCTTCTCTCCATTGATGATTATTTTCGTCATCTTGGTGGGTTTCTTCGAGTTGCGGGCATGTATTTCTCCAATGTCCTTCCTCCTTGCAGTAGGCACATTGGTTTATGCCTAGATGAGGCTGGCTTCCACCTCGGCCCCGCCCCCTTCCTCTGCTCCATCGACTAGGGAAACTTCCCCGTTTTTGTTCAACTATGGCTGCAGCCAAAAAATCAGCTTTCTTCTTCATCTTTTTATCGCATTCTTTTTCTCTTTCATTATCACGATTCACATACACTTTATGAGCTACTTCCAGTAACTGAGTTGCCCGCAAACCCCTCTAATTTCTGTAATTTACGTCTAATATCTGGTTGTGACTGATTTACAAAAGCAGAATTTACCATACACAAGCTTCCTGGTGCATCGGGATCATAGGGAGTATACATTCTATATGCTTCAGTTAATCTTTCATAAAACACTGCTGGGCTCTCGTCTATACCTTGAATAACTCCTGTTACTTTGGAAAGGTTCATAGCTTTCTGGCCCCCCCTTTTCAGGCCTTGTATAAAGCCTTGGCGAAAACGGGCTAGGGCTCTAGATCCTCTTTCTGTATTTGGATCCCATCGGGGGTCTTCATTTGGGAATTCTCTCTGGGCCGCTTCCCGATTATCTATTCTTTCTGCCCCTTCCCCTGGCGCTACAGGGTTATCTGCCAACCAGTCAATAGCTGCTTTTCTAATTCGTGTCCGCTCCTCTGTAGTATATAAGGTGGACAGGAGCTGGCGGCAATCTGCCCATGTTGGTTGGTGAGTTTCCATAATAGTATTCACTAATTCTGTAAGTTCTTGGGGCTTATTGGTATAGGAGGCATAATGTGTCCTCCAATTCAACAAATCAGTAGTGGAGAAGGGGACATACACATAATTTAGGGGTCCCGGTACCACCTCATTGTCCTCATTTCTTACAGGTATTCCCGGGACTTGCCGTAAAGGCATCATCTTGGCAGTAGATGTCTTTTGGGATCTAAGAGATATTTTCGTAACTTTCTTGTCAATTTTCTTCTTCTCTATGTGCTTTACTTTAGATTTACTTTTTGCTGGCAAGCTAACACTAGCAGACGCTTTTACATTATCAGTATCACTTTGGGAATTTTAATTTTCTTCCTTTTCTGTTTCTGTATCTGATTCTCCTTTTTCTTCAGTCTCAGTAGAAATACCTTCTTCATCTAAAGGGAGCTCATCTACCTGCTCTTCGGGTGATGGCTCAGGGGTTGGGTCCCGTTCTTGCTGTCTCCGGGGCTCTTGGGCAGGACGAGGACGCGGGACTACCCTCCTGGGACGTTGGGCCTGGGACTGTCGGGTAATTACTTCTGGGGAATCAGGATCTACCAGGATGGGTTTCTTCCTGGGCTTCTCACCTTTCCCTTTCTTTCTTGGCTGTTCTATTTTCTGACTATGATCTATCTTTGCTAACATTATTCTGCACTGCTCTTCATAACAACGCTTTGCCCAAGGGGGCGGATTTTCACAAATACTTAACCAGGAATCTATATAAGGGTACTGATCAGGGTGCGCTACTCGCACTTTATGGTGTACTAACTGAATAATTCCTACATTAAAGGTTCCCTCTCGGGGCCAAGTAGGGTCTAGATCGGGCCACTCCCTAGTACACAAAATCTGTAAACGGGCTGCAGTCATTTTAATACCATAATCTCCGGAATATCCTTCTTTAAAATGTGCGATCATACATTCTAATGGAGTGTTCCTAGTAGACCCCGCCCCTCCCATTTCGATGTGTGCGCGCAACAACAGACAGAAGGGAAAAGGAGGGCGGACCGTGGGTAAGGGGTCCTCACGGCCCTAGAAACATATAAGGGAAACAAATAACAAGACAAGACGACAATCGCTTCCCCCTTTTTACGACCTGAACGCGGTCGCCCGGTCAGGAACTGCGTTACTCAGGGGTCCGCCTTCGCTTGGTCCGTGCTGCCAGACCTCTCATTCAAACTTCATTCACACAATCATGCTAGCAACGTATCCCAAAATGCATTTATTCCTATCTATTCTGACTAGTCTCATGCAAATGCGAATGCTAGAAGACGGGGGTTTCGCCCTACTTTACTTACGCAGGGGTATTCGGCCCGTCTTTGAGAGTTGATCAAGCTCTCTTTCATGCGAATGCTAGTGCTAAATTCATGCTAAATTCATGCGAGTTCATGCTAGATTGGCAGTACTGTTCTTACTTATCTGTCTAGACACATGCTAAAATCAAAACTCTACTCACCGGATCCGGTCCTCAAACTCCCCAAGCAAGCGCATGAGTTGGACCTCGGACTCCCCTCACTCGGGTTCGAGGTGTTGGCTTCAGCCGGGCCGGCACCCGCCGAGGTCCGACTAGCTCCCTCCGATACAAGGGACCGGTGGCGCCAGGGAGCGAGCCCCCGTCGGAAGGGCGCGATCCCGGCAGGACCAAACCTGTAGAGGCGGAAAGTCGTGGTATATTGCCCTATATACCCTCTATTACCACACCTTCCCGGCCAACGCACCAAGAATATGTAGCAGCAGAGCGCAGACAAACCAATAATACCAGGAGTCTGTTCAGAAGGTCCAAATCATTTATTTGTGCACAAGTCTCAAGCAGAATCAAATTCAAAATGGCTGAGCGATGTTCTCTGGTAATACAACAACTTTTATAGACTTTTGCTCCATTCTAGGTATAGAAAAATATTTCATTGGTCCCGGTAACCTCCCGTACCTCCCGTACCCCTTCTATTGGTCCCGGTACTGATAAGATTATCCAATTATGTTCTTTAAGTGGGCTCAGCACCTGCTCACCCCCCTTCTAGTCCCAATTACAATGGCCAGTTCATCAACTTGTTACTTTCCTTCTTTCAAGGCCATTGAGCTAGTTTGTACGTGTAGGGAAGCAGGGCTCTGTAATTTCTCTGTCAGCAATTTTAAACATATTTTTCTGTATTTTTCCATCTGTTCTGCTTGTCTAAGCTAATTCAATACTTTTACTGAGTTCTAATTCTATAAGTTCTAATTCTATAGCAGCATATTGGGGGATGTGCAATTCCTATGGGCCTCTCCACAGACTTCATTTACAGGTCAAGCTAGTTAGGCCTGCTTGCTTATGTCAGACACTGTGGATCACAGACCTTCACCTGCCACAGGAGGACGTAGTGAGCCTAGGTGCTGGGCTCACTTGAGGAACACATAAGGAGCAATAGGATAGTTTAGCATAGGGTCTTAGCTCTTTACCCTCAAGTTTGGTTTTTGGCCCTTTAAATTCACTTTACTTTTAAATTTAATTCTTGCTGTCCCTTTAAGAAGAAGGGAAAAAAAAAACAATCAAAGAACAAACTTTATTCTGGTGCCGGTACCTGCCTGCCTCTTTTGTGCGGGGCTGTGGGCTCATCTTTTCAGATCTCTCCCCATGCACAGGACGGGGGAGAGCTCTGTGGCAGGACCAAAGGAGCATCTTCTGTCTGTGCTAGCAGCCGCGATTCCACCTGGGGCTGCAGCACGCTGATGGGAGGCTCGCCCGGCGGTTTTCTGCTCTGCCTTCAGCAGAACCACGCGGGTTGGAGCCCTGTTGAAGAGCCGTAAGTCTTTTCGTCGGGAGAAACCAGCAGACTAGGGTAGGTTCGGGGCTCAGTCTCTCTCCGCCGGCCGGGAACAGTGCTGAGACAGGGCCGGTGCTCCCGTGTCACGTTTGGTGCCCTTTTTTTACTCGTGCCGGTTGCGTCAGCTATTTTGGTTGCATGGGCGCCGCATGGCAAGAGCTCCGCGCAGTATTTTTAATAAGGAGCTATTATCAGGGGGGCTCTGCGCTATTCTTTTCTGTGCGGGACAGTGTTCCCCTCTGTTTGTAAGCCTCGTTTTTCCCATCAGAGCCTCTGCAGACCCTAGGGTAGCCTGAACAGTTATTTATTTTATAAGAGGGAGTTCCTGTAAAAAAAAAAAAAAAGTAGGGGCATATTACCTTTGGTTTCTCCCTACTTAGCCTGGGCTATCTCGGATTTTTATCAAAAAAAAGAAAGAAGAAAAGAGACAAAAAGAGAACAAGGAGACTCCCTAGAGCAGGGGTCTCAAACTCAAATTGCTTTGAGGGCCGAATGAGGACTTGTAAAGTAACCCGGGGGCCGCATAAGACATGGGGCCTCATTTGCATAAGGGGCCTCATTTGCATAAATATTTGCATAATGAGTGCATGGATAAAGAAAGACTAGAAAATTTCTATATTACTATAATCCAGTGCCAACCGCCAGGCACATTAGGAACTACTACTAACACTGCCCATTTAGAACCCATAGCAAACCCCCCATATCATAACAGCACTACCAGGACTCACAAAGCACCAGACCCTACCTATCAAAAGGCAACACTGCAAATATTAAATCAATACATTTCAGAGAACAATACATGACCTACTGGGAAAAGAGAACAAGTAGCAATGTCAAATAGGAATTACACAGAATACCTCAGCACTGTAGAAATAAAACTATAAATTAATTTCTTGTACTAAAGCACAGACATTAATGATGCACATTTCCCAAAAGAGGCGTGTGTTAAAATAATATTAGAAGCAATGTGCCCCCCAGCCCACAGCACATTACCGGGTGCTAAACCCCCCAGCACATTACCAGTTCTGACCCCCCAGCCCACAGCACACTGGTAATGTGCTGGGGGGTTTAGAACTGGTAATGGTTCTGACCCCCCCCAGCCCATTACCGGGTGCTAAACCCCCCAGCACATTACCAGTTCTGACCCCCCAGCCCACAGCACACTGGTAATGTGCTGGGGGGTTTAGAACTGGTAATGTGCTGTGGGGCTGGGGGGTTCAGAAATGGTGATGGTTCTGACCCCCAGCCCACAGCACATTACCAGTTGTGACCCCCCCCCCATCCATCATCATCAGCAGCAGCAGCAGCAAAAATCACAGCCCCCCCATCCATCCATCCATCCTCCCTCCCTCCCTCAGCAAAAATCACAGCCCCCCATCCATCCATCCTCCCTCCCTCCATCCATCCTCCCTCAGCAAAAATCACAGCCCCCCCCCATCCATCCATCCTCCCTCAGCAAAAATCACAGCCCCCCCATCCATCCTCCCTCCCTCCCTCAGCAAAAATCACAGCCCCCCCACATCCATCCATCCTCCCTCCGCAAAAATCACAGCCCCCCCATCCATCCTTCCTCCCTCCCTCCTTCATTCCTCCCTCCGCAAAATTCACAGACCCCCCCATCCATCCATCCTCCCTCAGCAAAAATCACAGCCCCCCCCATCCATCCTCCCTCCCTCCCTCAGCAAAAATCACAGCCCCCCCACCTCCATCCATCCTCCCTCAGCAAAAATCACAGCCCCCCCCCATCCATCCTTCCTCCCTCAGCAAAAATCACAGCCCCCCCACATCCATCCATCCTCCCTCCGCAAAAATCACAGGCCTCCCTCAGCAAAAATCACAGGCTCCCCCCCCGGCAGAGCCATCCCTCCCTCCCTCCCTGCCTCAGTCCCTCTCCTCTTCGGCTTAGATTAGAACCGCGAAGGGAGAGTTCCTCCCTCGGGACTCTGTTAAGCCGGCTGAGGCTTATGTGAAATTTCCCCTCTGCCCCCTCGAGCTTAACAGAGTCACGAGGGAGAAGCTCTCCCTTCGCGGCTCTGAAAGCCGAAGAGGAGAGGAACTGAGGGAGGCAGGGCTGGCTTAATTCTGGGCAGACTGCTTCCTTACCTGCCGCGAAGAGCTGTGCACCCTGGCGATCCTCAAGCAGGCGATCCTTCCTCCAAGCAGGCGATGCTTCAAACGCTGGAACCTCGTGGCTGCTCAGACTGCTTCTGGGCCCGGCCCCCCCCCCTCCTCCTTTTTCTCCTCCTCCTGCCTGTCCCTGATTGGTGGAGGGCAGGTGCGTGACGCGGTCATGTGAGACCAACACCATGCAGCCCCGGGAATCACGCTAAGGAAAACAGTGAGTAAAAATAGCAGAAAGGATACTCCGTGGTGTCGCGGGCCGCGGGCCGCACAAAATGCTCTCGCGGGCCGCATGCGGCCCGCGGGCCGCGTGTTTGAGACCCCTGCCCTAGAGGGTGAGGGTGCCTAGTGGATGGTGTCCTGCCCCCAGTGCGTGCTCTGCGGCACTCGCAGGGGAACGGTCACGGATTCTGGGATCTGCAGAGGTTGCGCTACGGTGTCCACGAGCATAGAGCGGCAGATGGAGGCCAAGGCTGGCCAGGAGCCATAGCTGGCGACAGCAGGACCTGAAGGGGAGGTACCTTTGGCCTCTACCTCGGGAGTTTTCCAAGAGATTAAAGTTGGACTGCCAACGGCCATGCTGGTTCGGGAGCTCAGTGCTCAGCTCGGGGACTTTTGCCCCTATGTTGTGTTAATAATGCATCAGGCATTCTGCAGGCGGTGTCAGGGGATATTACCGGATGCCTTGTCACGGCCTGCGGTTACTCAGCAGCCAAAGCAGACCAACAGGAGTAGCTTTTCTCCGAGAACTTCAAAGAGATCACGGCCTCGCGAGCGGTCCCCCTCAGACATGGAGGGTAATGACACGGATAAGGCTGAGCTAGATCTTGAGGCAGAGATGGAAGACATAGAAGAGGGTGAGATTCAGGAACCAGAGGATCAGGCAAAGATCATTCGAGTGTTCCGAAAGGAGGAGCTGGCAGCTCTTATTATGGAATCCCTCCAGACGTTGAACCTGGCAGCAGCACCACAGACTGAGGAAGAGAGTGTGGAGGACCCTATCATCCAAGCGGTGAGGCAAGTGCAAGTGGTGTTCCCCGTCCACCGGGTGGTGGACAAGATGATACAGGACGAGTGGGATCAGCCGGAGTCAGGTCTCAGAGGCATTAGAATGATGAAGAGGCTCTATCCTTTAGCAGATAAGGACAAAGAGCACTTCCGGTCTCCACGAATTGATGCAGCGGTGTCGGCAGTCACCAAGAAGACCACGATTCCGGTAGAAGGTAGCGCGGCATTAAAGGATGCGCAGGATAGGAAGGTGGATGGTCTGTTGAAGTAGTCCTTTGAGGTGGATACCTTGTCGTTGCAGGCTTCTATTTGTGGAGCTTGGGTGGCAAGAGCTTGCCTCAGATGGTCTCAGCGCTTACGGCAGTCTTCTCAGCTGGATCAGGAGGGTGTTGGTGAATTAGATCGGTTGGAGTCAGGAACCGCATATTTGGCGGATGTGCATTATGACTTGATCAGAGCGCTAGCTAATAGCATGGCTTTCTTGGTTGCTGCACGCCGATCCCTGTGGCTGAGGAATTGGGCGGCCGATGGATCCTCTAAATCGTGTCTCAGTAAGCTTCCGTTTAAGGGTAGGTTACTGTTCGGGGATGATCTTGACAAGTTGGTTAAGGATTTAGGGGAGTCAAAGGGTGGTAGGCTTCCGGAGGATAAGCCTAAACCAGGAAAGTCCGCTCCGGCCTATCAGGGTCAGTATCGGGATTTTAGAAAATTCCGTACTTCTCATCTATGCAGTTTCCAGAGAGGAAGATTTGCTTCAAGAGCTCAGGGGTTTCATGGATTTCAGAGAGCAAGTAGAGGTTTTGCAGGATCATCCTTCTCGGCTCCTCGGAAGCCACAATGAAAGCTGGCGGGTCCCGGTAGGAAGTCACCCAATCGGGGGGAGGCTTCGGGAGTTTCTTTCTGCCTGTACCCAAATTACGAGGGACCAGTGGGTTTTGGAAATAATTCGCGAGGGGCACGCGCTGGAATTGGCAAGACCGATTCGGGATTCCTTTGTGATATCTCCCTGCAGAGGTCCACAAAAAGCCCTGGCGATTCGCGAAACCCTCGATCATCTTTTACACATGAGGGCAATCATATCGGTCCCATTGTCAGATTATGGTATGGGTCGGTACTCAATTTATTTCATAGTGCCCAAAAAGGATGGATCTCTACGCCCTATTTTAGATCTAAAGGGCTTGAATCGGTGCCTGCGGGTACCGCATTTCCGGATGGAAACATTGCGATCCGTCATTGTGGTGGTGCGCAAGGGGGAGTATTTGACCTCCCTGGATCTCATGGAAGCGTATCTACATATCCCAATCAGAGAGGCCCATCAAAAGTTTCTACGGTTCCCCCTTCCATGGGGGCACTATCAGTTCCAAGCTTTACCTTTCGGGTTGGCTACAGTGCCGCGGACCTTCACCATGATTATGGTGGTGGTGGCGGCGGCATTGCGGAAGGAAGGAATCCTTGTTCACCCCTATCTCAACGACTGGTTGATTCGGGCGAAATCCGAGGCTGAAAGCGTTCAAGTGACGGACAAGGTGGTGACGTTTTTACAGCAGCTTGGCTGGGTAGTCAATCCGGCCAAAAGCCGACTGGTGCTGTCCCAGGAGCTCAAGTATCTGGGAGTACGGTTCGACACTTGGCAAGGGGCGGTGTTTCTACCGCATCATTGGGTGCTAGGCCTGAGCCGCCTGCTGTGCAGGTTCAGATCCGTTCCGGCGCCATCGGCATGGAATTATCTTCGAGTGCTGGGCACGATGGCGGCGACCTTGGAGGTGGTGCCCTGGGCCAGATTCCATATGCGGCCATTGCAGCGAGTGCTCCTTCGCCGCTGGTCACATCAGAACAAGCGTCTTCCCTGTCCTCTCTGAGTCAGGTGGGCTCTGCGGTGGTGGCTACTGCCCGGAACCCTGCAAGCAGGGATGCCCCTGGAGCAGCCAGATTGGCTCTCTCTATTGACGGATGCAAGTCTCACGGGATGGGGGGCGCACTGCGGAGATCTGTTCGCACAGGGCATGTGGTCTGTCCAGCAGCGCGGTTGGTCGATCAACTGGCTGGAGTTGAGGGCAGTGTATCTGGCGCTTCAGTCCTTCGAGTCGGCTGTAACCAGTCGAGCGGTGAGAGTGCTGTCGGACAACTCCACGATGGTAGCCTACATCAATCGGCAGGGAGGCACAGGCAGTGTGGCCATGAAGAAGAGGCAGAGATACTGTTCACTTGGGTGGAAAAGTGTCTGCCAGTGTTGTCGGCGGCGCACATTGCAGGAAAGGGCAATGTGATGGCGGATTTCCTCAGCAGGGTGCAAGTGGATGCTGGGGAATGAGATTTGCATCCGGAAGTGTTTGCGCTAATAGTCCGCAGATGGGGGCCGCCGATCATGGATCTTATGGCAACCTTTCAGTCTGCAAAGGTGAGTCGCTTCTTCAGCAGAAGGCGAGAAAGGATGTCAGAAGGGCTCAACGCCCTGATGCAGCCGTGGCCGGCATTCGGTCTTCTCTATGTATTCCCGCCATGGGCGTTGATAGGCCGTGTGGTGCAGCAGATCAAGGCTCATCACGAGAGAGTGCTTTTGGTGGCCCCGGACTGGCCAAGATGCCCGTGGTATGCAGATCTCATTCGCCTCGAATACCTCAAGTGAATCGGTTCTCACTTACGGTTTGGCCATTGAAAGGGCGAGGCTGAAAAAAAAAGGATACTCTGGATCGGTAGTAGCAATGTTACTGCGAGCTACGAAAAGGTCGACTTCTTTAGCATATGTTCGTGTATGGCGCATTTTTGAGGATTGGTGTTCAAGGCGGCAAGTCTGCGCGGCTACAGCTTCCGTGCCTGTGGTGTTGAGTTTTTTTCAGGATGGCTTTGACAAAGGATTGGCAGCCAGTTCGTTGAGAGTGCAGCTGGCAGCACTAGCCTGCTATAGGGGCAAGGTGCATGATGTGCCTTTAGGGTCACATATGGATGTATTGCGTTTTCTGAAGGCGGTGTCGAGGCTGAGGCCCTCTCATCGTATCGTCGTTCCCCCATGGGATCTCAATTTGGTCTTGGAGCGTTAGTGAAGGAACCCTTTGAGCCATTGATTAAAGCAACGGTGAAGGATTTGACCTTAAAGACAGTGTTTTTAGTGGCCATATGTTCATCAAGGTGCATTCGTCAAGGTGCATTTCGGAGTTACAGGTGCTGTCTTTCAGGGAACCCTTCCTGTCGTTTTCTAAAGAAAAGGTAGTCTTGCGTCCAGTGCCATCTTTTTTGCTGAAAGTCGTCTCTCTGTTTCACCTAAATCAGACGATGTCACTTCCGGTCCTTAGCTCAAGGGGGGAGACTGCGTCTGATCGCAGTTTGCGTCTGTTGGACATTAAGCGGGTATTGCGGCGTTATTTGCAAGTTTCCTAACCTTTTCGCAAATCTGAATGGCTTTTCGTGTTGTTCAGAGGGTCTCGCAAGGGTGAAGTGGCAGCAAAAGTGTCCATTTCTAGATGGATTAGAGAAGCAATTGCCTCAGCATATCTAGTACAGGGACATTCTCTTCCAGTGGGATTGCAAGCGCACTCTACCAGAGCGCAGGCGGCCTCTTGGGCGGAACACAGCTTGGTTCCGCCAAGGGACATCTGTAGAGTGGCTACTTAGTCGTCTCTCCATACCTTCAGTAAGCACTATCGCCTAGATGTGCTGGCGGCGAATGATGCCTGTTTCGGTTCAGCAGTTTTGCAAGCTGGATATGAGGGTTCCTCCCAATGAACACTGCTCTGTTACATCCCAGAGGTGGAGGACTGAACTGTAGGAATGATAAGGAAATGATGATTACACTTACCTGGTAATTGTAGTTCCTTGAGTGATGACAGTTCAGTCCTCAATCCCGCCCGGGGTGGTTGGCAGTGGAATTTCATAGGTAGAATGGTACATTTAGAGGTATGTATGAATTTCGAGGGATTACCTTGGCTTCGTTCTGCTCTGTTTATTGTTCATTCTCCTGCATCTGCTGTCCGGTGTCCAATGTATGAGATCTTCTAAGGCGGTGGCAGAAAGCTGGTGGAGGGTTTTGAATGCAATAAGTAGGGCTTTAAACTTGAGGCGACCGGCTATAGGAAGCCAATGAAGCTGCATTAGTAGCGGTGTCACATGCTCGTATCTGGAGACACCATAGATGGTCCGTGCGGCCATATTCATGGCCATTTGTAATGGGTGGAGTGTGTGGGCTGGAAGACCGTGTAGAATGATGTTAGCATAGTCGAAGTGAGGCATAATGAGAGCTTGGAAAACAGATCTGAAGTCCATAGGTTGAAGTAGTGGACGAAGCTGACGGAGAGAGCGGATTTTAAGATAAACAGCTTTAGTAATGTTGTTTATGTGCAATTCCATATTAAGGTGTTGGTCCTGTGTAATTGCTAGGTAATGGACCTCTTGCTTAGTTTTCAGTTCGGCATCCTTAACCTGTATAGTAGCTGGTGGTATGAAGGTTGAATCCTTTGAGATGAATAGTACTTCCGTCTTTTTACAATTCACCTTAAGGTTATTTGAATTTAACCAGTCTGTCACTGCATTGAAGCATGCCATGATTTTCGTATAATTAGGGCTGGATGTAGAGAATGGGGAGTAAAGTAGCACATCATCAGCATAGTGTAGTGATGAAAGCTCTCAGGAAGACATGGAACTTGAAGAAAATCCTAGTTTCCCCTTTTGAAGTGAATGACAGTGCACACGTGCAGGGGAATTACAAGCCAGATCAGAGAAAACGTCAGCTCCCTGCTAAGGTCAGGCCACACCCTAGCTCAGGGGTGGAGACAGGCTTCCCTGATGATTGGTCACACAGGTGCAGAGAACAGGGAATGCCCAGCAGGCAACGGTGTTTAAAACCATGAGCAGAGCAGAGCAAAAGTAGTACGGGAGATACAAGGAGTACAAGAGACACAAGAGGAACAGGTATGAGAAGTACAGGAGGCACAGGTGAACGAGGACGTCGTGGTGGACGTGGAGAAAGGAACAGAAACAGCTGTTGGAGTTGGAGAGGTGACGGAGGAGAGAGAGAAGGTGAATCTGTGCTTAGCTGGAGGAGAAAGCCAGAGGAAATCTCCCAGGAAAGCAGCTGCCTAAGAGGGACTGGAGAAGGACATAAGGAGGCTGTATTTCAGAGCCTGGAGGAACCCAGGAGGAAAGAGATCAGCATTTGTCTGAGGAAACATCCCCAAGGTAAAGCCAGCAGTTTCATTACTGATAATTCAGCAGAGAGAAAATTTGCCATTTCTAAAGGCCAGGAAGCTGAGTCCTCACCGTCTACTGTTAAGAAGTGGGTAGAGAGTTTTTATGAGAAAAGCCATAGCCCTGATAAAAGCACAGTCTTTGAAACTCCAAAGCTAGAAGCATTAAGAAAGCTGTTTTCTGAGGAAAAGGTTCACTCCCCTAATACAAACGTGCCTGTACAAGCTGAATTGCTGTGGAACCAATTCCAGGAGTTCTTGAAGGAGAGAAAGTTTGAGAAAGCTTATAATCCTGAAAGAGATACTGTTTGTCCTGGTGCTATAGAACGAATGCAAGTAGATTCTTGTTTGCCTAATTGTGAATGTGATTCCATTCCAATGGACTGTTCATTATCTTTAAGAGAAGATTCTGCAGTGTTGAATGGAACTGAGAATCTGTGAAACCGTAAAGGAAATAAGGGCAGTTTCTGCTTTGAGCTGAGGAAAGTTAATTCTATGTTTCACTAAGTTTAATTACTTGCTGAAGTTAAGAAGCAGTGCTGTGAAGAAGTTTGCTTTCAAAAGAAAACCACAGCTGTTATAAGTTTACCTGTGTTGCTGTTAACTGACCACACGAGGCAGTCCTCGGTGTGAGTGTATGAGAGAAGCAGAACAGCTGAACACTGGAAAAGGTTTTATTACGTCATTCTCACTATCCTGATTTATTCTTTTTTGTTGGAGATGTATTCTTTTGCCTTGTTTGTGTATTGAACTTGAATGCCCTGGAAATCCCCACAATAAATTTTCTTGCTGCCTTACAACCACCGACTTACAACTACATTTGTCCTTCGAGAGTAAAAAGTACTACAAGTCCCAGAATACCCTGGTGACAACAAAGGGAACTTTATTCAAAGGAGGACACATAAGGCCGTTTCCAGCTTGTAAGCTCTTGGGCCCAAGCGGAGGCGTCGCAATAGATATGGTAGAGTATGCCAAAGGCTTGGATGATTGAGCAGATTGGTTGAATATATAAATTGAAGAATAATGCAGATAGGGAGGAGCCCTATGGTACTCCTTGGGTTTGCTGGTACTTTGAAGATGTTAGCGTACCTAGGCGGACTTGTTGTTGACGGTCTGTTAGATAGGAGCAACACCACTCTAGTGCTAGGTTCTTGATGCCTTTTAGCTGAAGTTGGTCAAGTAGAAGGTTGTGAGAGACTGTGTCAAAAGCTGAAGGAATATCTAGGAAGATCAAGATGAAGCCTTGTTTATTGTTCGTGCCTTTCACCACGTTGTCCATAAGTGAGGTAAGGAGGGTTTCAACACCATGTTGATGGCAGAATCCATGTTGTTGTTGATCCAAAGGAGAGTAGGCATTAGTGTGGTCTTGGATCTGCTGTTGGACTGTTTTCTCTAATATCTTAGCCAAGAAGAGAATACTAGATATGGGCCGGTAGGAATTTGGGTTCTGCATGTCCAGTTTCTGAATTTTTAGGAGGGGTCTGATGATGGCAGTCTTTAGTGGTGATGGCACCAGGCCTTGTGAGAAGGAGAGGTAAGCTATTTTTGATATATGATGACTTAAATCAGGACATGCTGCTTTGATTCAGTGGGAAGGGCATAGATCAGAAGGTGATGTGATTGAGTTAAGCCCTTTGATTATGTTTTCAAGCTGTTCAGCCGAGTATGGGTGGAAGGAGTCTAATGCAGGGATGTCAGCGTGTCGCTCGAGGGAATGTTAGTGTATGCATTTTCAGTATTGTGGGAGAGTGCGTTGGTTTTGTTATAAAAATGGCTAGCCAGGTCTTGTGGATGTATAATAGTTTCAGATTGTTGAGATGATGTGTCTTTCGTGATAGACTGAATTAGTCGAAATAGCTCACGAGGCCTGTTGAGGGAGCGCATGAGAATGTTGGTATGGTATTCCTTCCTTCTCTGAGTGATGTTAAAATGGAGTTCATGGAGGGTCTTCATGTATATTTCACGATCATGTGTGAGGCGCCATTTCCTCTTGAGTTTCCTCAGTCTTCGTAGGGAGTTATGTAGATCTGCTGTGAACCAGATAGCAGAATGTGCTCTTTTATTGGATTGCATGGGCTTAGTTAGGCATGCAGCCCTACTTAATGTGGAATTCCAATTGTGTATAATAGTAGATAATTCAGAGGTTGTATGGTCAAGGTTAAGTAAGGTCTCTTAGAGGAAAGCTTCTCTATTGAATGGCCTGAAGTGACAGGCTGGTGGTGTTATAGTTGATGAGGTTTTAGAGTTTGGAGGAGAGGATGGGATCTGGAATAGAATGGCCATGTGGTCCGACCAAGGAACTGGGAGGATTTGTGGAGGAGAAGCGTTGTTAGATTCTGGTGTATAGAACGGAGCAAAAATCAGGTCTAAGGTGTTTACTTTAGTGCGTGTTGCAGTGTGTATGAGTTGATTATAGCTTAATGAAGACATTGCATCCAAAAATGCTGCGGAAGATTGAAGTCACCTAATATCCAGAGAAGTTTAGTCCTTGAAGAGTGGTTGCAAGCTAGATCAAGGGCTATGGTGAGGTCATCTGCATCAGGAGAAGGGGCACGGTAGAATAGCGCTGTTGCTAAGTATTTGTTTGAAATTGTGATGGTGTCCAAGTTGTTGTAGTTCTGTGAAGAAAGGCATTGGAACTGTAAAGTGGATCTGTCCAGGATGAGAGTACCACCCCCTCTTCTATACATTCTTGGACAGTTGAAGATATCATGGTTCAGAGGTTTGAGTTGGTTTGTAAGTATATTGTCAGTGTCAGTGAGCCATGATTCGGTAATAAAGAGTATGTCTAGATTATGATTCTCGATATAGTCGCCAATAATTGGCCATTTGTTCCGTATAGATCTTGCATTTATAAGCATGCAGGCTAGATGTTTATATTCAAGAGACTTCCGTGTGGGAGATTTTATTGGGGGTTGGCAAGTAATATGAATGTGGTGTTGATATCTTAGCAGGTGAGGCAGTCTAAGTGAAGAGAATCTATTATTTTGGTTATTACTGCCATTTCCATGTATTATGGAAATTAGACTTTGTTGGTGCGAGTAAGCAGCAATAGGTATGATGGCCTGTACCAGCCAATATAGGAACAAGCAGAGTGGAATCAGGTTAGACATTGTTATGAAGTTGAAAGGGCACAGAGTGCTCAGGGGTTTATGGAGCTGCTCTGGGTCAAATATTGCGTGGAATAGAGAGGGATACAGACTTGATTAAAGGGCTTTGGTAAAAGGCGTAAGTTAAAGTGTAGAGGTAGTGGCAGTACAGCATAGAAGATCGTAAATGTATTGGGGGTCTCTTGATCTTAGTTATACCATACAGTGCAATGAATTGCTAGACTGAGGAGAAGGATATTACAATGTACCAAAGATTGAAAGTTGCGATTAAGAGAGAGAGTATTCAGTCACGTGCAAGACAGGTATTTGTATGTAACTTACAGTCCAGTAGCTTGGTTCGAGGTGGAGTTATGGCCACACCTAAGGGCCATGGCAAAGGGCCCTCTGGCGAGGCCCTCAGGCACGGGCCCGCCAGGCGCGGGCGTGCAGGAGGCTCCTCTTGAAATTCTGGTGTCCGGTGTGCTGGGCGGCTCAGATTGGCCGCTGGATGGAGAGCGAGGAGGGTTGCAGCCTCCGACTCTCTTTCCTGCCGCTGATCGGGGCCGGAGAAGGAGATGGAGTGTCTCAATGGCAACGGGAGGCTCCTCTTCAAATTCTGGTATCCAGTGTGCTGGGAGGCTCTGATTGGTTGTTGGATGGAGAGTGGGGAGGGTTGCAGCCTCCAGCTCTCCTTCCTACCACTGATCGGGGGCTGGAGAAGGAGATGGAGTGTCTCAATGGCGCCAGGAGGCTCCTCTTGAAATTCTGGTGTCCGGTGTGCTGGGCATCTCTGATTGGCCGCTGGATGGACAGCGGGGAGGGTTGCAGCCTCTGGCTCTCTTTCCCGCCGCTGATCAGGGCCTGAGAAGGAGATGGAGTGCCTACAATCACCAATTTTTTACCTCCATGTTGGGCAAAATAGAGGGAATCATAAATCGAGGGAATCATTCAATATTAGCTTATAATAGGAGGTGACTTTAAGATAGTTAAGGATCCAATACTTGATTGCAAGCCAGGACCTACCAGGATATGCAATCCACCCTCTACAACTGGCCCAGAATATTGCCACCCGGATCCTACATGGAGCATCCATGCATGAGCACATAACCCCAGTTCTCAAAGCCCTACACTGGCTTCCCATTATGACATGTGCTAAATACAAGGCTATGCTCACCATCTTTAAAGTATACCACAACCTTTCCTCAGAATACTTACAATCGCTAATTCAGAAGATATCAGATGGCAGACCTCGAAATGCTAATACGCAAGTCACCCTAACCATTCCACCATCAAACAGGAAGAATACCCACTCCGCATCAAATAGAGCGTTTTCACTCTATGCCCCAAACTTATCGAATGCGCTTCCTGATAATATCCACGCCACACAGAACCTTGATGAATTCCACAGAAAGTTAAAAACACACCTTTTCATAAACACTTTGGTGGAAATATCACCTAACACAGATGACTACTGTGCTACTGTGGATCAGGAACTGGTTAAAAGATAGAAAGCAGAGGGTTGGGCTAAATGGCAAATTTTCCCAATGGAGAAAGGTGAATAGTGGTGTATCCCAGGGATCTGTACTGGGTCCGCTGCTTTTTGACATATTCATAAATGACCTGGAAAGTGGAATAACGAGTGAGGTTATCAAATTTGCAGATGACACAAAGCTATTTAAAGTTGTTAAAACCCATGAGGATTGTGGAAAATTGTAAGAGGATCTTGATAAATTGGAAGACTAGGCATCAAAATGGCAGATGAAATTTAATGTGGACAAGTGCAAAGTTATGCACCTAGGGAAGAACAACCCAAACTATGGTTACACGATGCAAGGTTCCACATTAGGAACCACCACCCAGGAAAAAGATTTAGGCGTCATTGTGGATACCATGTTAAAACCCTCGGCCCAGTGTGCAGCGGCGGCCAAGAGAGCAAATAGAATGCTAGGTATCATAAGGAAAGGAATGGAAAATAAAACAAAAGATATTATAATGCCTCTATATCGTTCCATGGTGAGACCGCACCTTTAATATTGTGTGCAATTCTGGTCGCCGTATCTTAAAAAGGATATAGCATTATTAGAAAAGGTTCAGAGAAGAGCCACCAAAATGGTAAAGGGGATGGAAGGATACTCCTATAAAGAAAGGCTAAAAAGGTTAGGGCTCTTTAACCTGGAAAAGAGACGGCTGAGGGGAGATATGATAGAAGTCTATAAATTAATGAACGGAGTGGAACGGGTAAACATAGATCGATTGTTTACGTTATCAGAATATAGAAAGACTAGGGGACATACAATGAAGCTACAGGGTAAACTATTTAAGACTAATAAAAGAAAATATTTTTTCACTCAACGTGTAATCAAACTCTGGAATTTGTTACCGGAGGATGTAGTAAAGGCTCTTAGTGTAGCTGGGTTTAAAAAAAGGTTTGGACAAGTTCCTGGAGGAAAGGTCCATAAACCACTATTAAGAAGGGACCCAGGATATCAATGCTTGACCCAGTGCAAGCATTGTGGAACCTGTGTCTTTTGGGGAAACTGCTAGGTACGTATGACCTAGATTGGCCACTGTTGGAAACAGGATACTGGGCTTGATGGACCTTGGTCTGACCCAGTATGGCATATCTTATGTTCTTATGAATATACTTCCCCTGAACCACTAGTCCTCTCGGACAGTTCTCACTTTTATCCCTAATTACACCTTCCTCCCATCTCTAATTGTGTTATATTTTCAGCTTAGTTCATCTTGTGTATATATTTCATTTGGTTGACTCAAAGTTCTGATTATTCCTTGTATTTATTTTGTGGCTTTCACATTTTATTTCAACACGTTCCTTGTACCTTAAATTTTGTTCACTTTCTTACCATGTTGATAAGGTGATATATAAAAAAACAGCTAAATAAATAAACTAGGACATATCTGAAGGAATAGAAGAATAAAGGAGTGAATAGTTTTTATTAAGGTACACATGAGGTTGGACTATTTGTTGATATCTGAACAAGTGTTTTTCAGCATAACAAGGGGTTGATATAGAAGATCTTTGGATATCTGATCATGCTGCTGTCAGGCACCGATAAATTCTTGTGACAGAATTTGGAGAATGAATCCTACATTTTGTCAGGATAAGCAATTTCATACCTTCCTGAGAAAGGCCTGGAAGGACTATAATTTAGAAAATAATAATGGGGAAGTAGGAGTTGCTACTTACTGGGAGGTGGCCAAAGCTGTCTTTAAAGAAGGAAAATTTTGGCCTATGGAATAGAGAATAAAAAGAGAATTAATTTTAGAGATGTTATAATGCACTAAGGAATTACAGCAAAGTTGAATGACTTAAATGGTGAAATTAACAGAGGAGACCCAACAACTATATATGGCAGCTAAAAGGAAGGTTAATGAAATAATGCAACCAAGGGCTGATTCTGATATTACTCTTTATATATACCATTTAGTCAAAATGGCAAAATAAGACAGGTAAAGTACTGGTGTGTTTAGTGGCCCCACATAGCATTAAGAAGGCTATCACAGCCATTCAAGGTAGGGGTGGGCAAATGTATATGGAGACAGATGAAATAGTCCATGAATTTATGGCTTACTTTCAGGAACTTTGTATTAGTGAGCCTGTATGTCAAGCACAACTACAAAGGTTTTTTCAGAATCTGAAGATATCATGGCTTAGTGAAGAGAAAGCAGGGGAGTTAAATCAGCATATCAGCATACCTAATGACTATTTTCAAAATTTTTCACCAATCCCCAGCGGATATTCTACAATCTATTATTTCAAAAGACAAGAGCATAAGACCAAGACGATCTCAAAATATCAATAAACTTAATACTCCTTTGAACTTCAACAAATCAAAACAAATGACTTCTAAAAGAGCATTTTCCTTTATGGCACCAGAGTTATGGAATTCTATTCCTGAAGACTTAAGATCTCAGGAAGACCTTAAGGACTTTCGTAAGTCTTTAAAGACTTACTTATTTATAGAATTATTTGGTGAAATAACTTCAATTAACCATTATGTATATTTAATTTCACTATGATATAGTATTATAACATACTGTTTTGTTTTGTATTTATATTGTAATGTGTATTTAATTTCACTATGATATAGTATTATAACATACCCTCAATATGTAAGCCTTTGTTGTCTTATCAACCACTTTGATTGAAGGATAAGATGGTATACAATACTGGTTAAATAAATAAATATCACTCATGGGGGATTAAGGAAAATTATTAAAAATTGAAGTTGGCAAAAGTACCAGGCCTGGATGGCCTGCCTGCAGAATTTTACAAAATACTAGTTGATCTGATTCCCCCCATCTTGAAGCAAGTCATGGAAAAAGCGTTTCAGGAGAGAGGGGATCAAATCTTGCATACATGCTTCTCATACCTAAACCAGGTAAACTTGGGTTCATATAGACCAATTTCCCTGTTAAATCAAGTTATTAAAATAATGGCAGCAGTGATGGCACCGCATCTTACTGAGGTTTTGCCCGGTCTGGTCCATCCTAATAAGACTGGTAAAGGATGATATGCTTCTATGAATCTGAGGGCGCTAGCAGCGATACCAGGGGCATGGGGACCTGTCAAGGGCTGACTTGGTGACCCTTGTTGCTGAGAAGGCTGTCAGCAGAGTCTCATGGGAATATATGCACTGAGTTCTAGAATCTGGAGGCCTTTGGGATAAGGGAAGGCTTTTTCAGCTGGATAAAATATTTGTTTCTTAAACCCTAAGCACAGATTATAGTAAATGAGAAGTGTACCAGGTAATTCCTTCTGTTAAGGGGGACCCGACAGGGTTGTCCACTCTCACGGTTACTGATTATACTAATTCTCGAACCCCTATTGATACAAATGTGGGAATTAACACTTTTCAAAAGGATGGCAGTGGGAGGGGGAGAGAATCGTTTTGCAGATAACATGCTGCTATTTCTGGATATGCTTAAACAAGGGCTAGTAAAGGTTATGAAACTTATCAGGAACTCTGGAAGTTTCTCTGGCTTCAAAATTAATTTTACAGAATCTGAAGCCTTAGCATTGGGAAGAAGTAATCTGGAGGAGCTATGGTAGACCCTTTCATTGCATTGGATGGAGGATAGTTTGAAATATTTGGGGATACACCTAAGTAACAGCTATGAAATTCTATATAAAAATAATATCCAGGATATAACTGTACAGGTTAGACAACTTTGTGAGTGATGGAAGCATCTTTCCTTAACTCTTTTAGGTAGGGTAGGTAGGTCTAACAAAGATGGTGATTTTTCTTAAACTTTTATATACTCTTCACATGCTCCCTATTTCATCCCTGTTTTATGAAGCAATAACGCAGTGTCTTTCTTTCTTTCTTGAACTGCTTTTTGTGTCCAAGATTGTTTGTTATGTTTCATTATGATTGTATATCTGTACTTGGATATTGTAAACCGTCATGATGTTAGTGCCTTTGGTGGTATACCAAATTCTGCAAATAAGTAAATAAATAAAAATGCTCGCATAGCCTATTCTAAATTAATCATGGACAGGGATCAAGGATGAGTTTGACTACCAGATTTGAAATTATATAATGTAGCTGCATTGATGTGTTGGATACAAGAGGTATACATGGGGGATTATAGGTACACACCAGCTGGTCTTTTAGACAATAGATGGACCCCAATGACATTTATAAATCTCTTGCATAGTAACTGGAGACAGCAAGGCCAACTGGGGACAAGAAGTTTGTTATTATCCCTTTTAAGAGAACTTGGAAATGGTGGCGGATGAAGGGAGGAGGAATAATAGGGATCTACCTCTTTTTACATTTAGTAGGCAATCCTGTGTTTTTGCCAGGTTTGGGAAAGACCTGCCCTAATTCATATTTTTTACAATATCTACAGATTAGACATCATTATAGGGAGCTGAATATGAGAGATTCCAGAGACTGTCAGTATACACACCTGGATCGAACTTTTATTAGCGAGTGCTGCATTTTGTGTCTGTGTTTCCCTCTCACTCTGATCCTCTGGGCTCTCCTTCTCAAGGAGGGGTGAGGGACTTCTCTACTCAGTCAGTACTTCCCCTCCCTTTTACCTCATGCTTTTTTCTTTTTCATGTGAACCTGCTTTGATCTTCCCAGGCAAGGGCTGTTCTTTCAGCACATGCCCAAGATATGCCTTTTCCATATGTGGGCAGTGCTTCCTGTTCTTCTCTAGGAAGGGACCTCTCTCCTGATGTCACCTCCTATGATGCAGACAACTGAGGGTGATGGGAATCTTCATCCCGCTTCCTAGTTCTTGTTCACTGATGCCACTTCCTAGAGTCTGAGGGACGCAAGGCTTTCTTCTTTCTGCTTATGGTTGTCTGAGTCTCAGAACTCCACTTCCGCCCCTCAGAAATAAAACTTTTTTTCTATAGGGTATACAAGTCTGTCCATTGGAATCAATGTTTCATATCCCATAATGCATCATGGTAAAGTTGCTTAAGCTCCAGGACTGGCCTAAAATCTCTCTCTTGGAACTGGGTAATTTGGCAGCTCTGTAGAAGGGGTGTGTGTAATTTTTGCTATGTTTTCTTAGATATTTGGACAGAGATCCCTTTAAGAGACTGTAATTGGAATGTAAAAGTAATGCTGTGAGAAAGATAGTGAACCCTTTGTGTGTGGTGAGACCCCTACACAATCACACACAGCTCCAATTCCCTATTGTCTGCCTGCAAAACACCAATTCTGTCAAACCTGGACTGCTGTAAGCGTTGCACATCTTTCTGTAGCCAGGCCCCTGTCTGTTCCAAATCTCAGCCTGGGCCCCCTGTCTGGCACTTTGCTGATTCCCACTCCTGTACTCTTTCCTTCCAAAACCAGACACTGTGGCAGCTCAGTAAGCGGGGGTGGCTCAAGGCAATCTGCTGTCTGAGGCGAGGGATGAGAATGCATGGGGGAAGGGGGGTCTTTTTCAAAACTCCAGTCAAGGACTGAACCAAACCAAAAAGCCAATTAGATAATGTGGAGGAAATACAAGATGTTTGCACACCAAGGAACTTAAAGAAAGAGTGTGGCAGTCACCTCAGGATGAAAGGAATTCAGCCCCTGGCTAGTAAATATGCCCATGCAACAAATTGCATGGACAAATGGCCAGAGAAGGGCTGTGCTGTAATCCAAGGCCATTTGTGCCATCTGTAGCCCACAGAAGGGGCTGCCTCTGTAGCCCACAGGAGGGGTTGCCCCTCACCCTTTCTCTTCTTTGTTCTCTTTGTTAGGTTTCTGGTTTTGATTCTGGTCCTGTAGAGGGAAGGGATAGTCCCTTACCTAAGGGAATATGATTGGGCAGGCACCCAAGGGAGCACCAGTCAAAAACCTGAATGTAGGTATGAACTGATGATATGAATTGAGTATATAAGGATTGTACAGCCCCTGACACAGGGCTCAGAGTTTTTGGAAATGATTCCTCTGGGTCTGTGCTAGCACAATAAACTTTGGCTTGTATTCCCACGAGACTCCGGGTATCCTTTCCTGACTCTTTCGCCACAGCAGTTCTCTTGTTCCCTGACCGGGAAGCGTGGTAAAGTTTTGCGGTAAAGGTTCGGCATTTACCGTGTCTGGGTTTGGACCGGTCGGAACCGGGGAGTGCCGAATGCAGGGGGAAATCTCAGGCACCACCGGGCGGTTGTTCCGGGGAGAATTTCCTTCTTGCCTCGCCAGAGCTGCCGGTTCCTTCCGGCCGACACTCTTGAACCCGTGCGGAGTTTGGGAACTAACCCTGTCCTGTTACCTGTACCGGATCCGGTGAGTACTAAGGGGATATAGTTAGACTGTAAGGTTGGGTCTTTTATGAGAGCATGATCACCTCTCTGGTCGGTCCGAGTAAGCTGCTTTTTCAACTGAAACCACTGACCTTTTGTTAGTCAGTAAGTTACTGGGATTGACGGGAAATGTCTGTATGGTTGCTTGTGTATGTATGAGAGGTATTGAGAATAGATACTGAGTGATTGTGGACTCCTGAGTAGCGCATTTCCTGGCCGGGCGACCACGCCCAAGTCACAAAAAGGAGGAAGCGTGTGGTGTTTGTCTCTCCTTCTTTGCTTCTAGGACTGGATGGACCCCTTACCTCCAGTCCGCCTACCCACTCCTTTTGTTTGAAGTCTCTGGGTCATTATGGGTGGGTCCGAGTCCACTTTGACGCCTCTGAAATGTATGATCAAAAATTTTAAAAAGGGTTTCTCTGGGGATTATGGTGTGGGTCAGGGCCCCGCTTTTGTTAAAGCCTTCCATCAGGCTACCCATTTTGGAAAAACAGCCATGGAAAAGGATTTGAGACCCCATTTTTACATCTCCATGCTTGGGCCCTTGGCCACTTCAGTAACCCAGCGGTGCTTGACCTTTGCAAAGAACAATCCGCGACAGGGTCCCCTGCACCCTCCAGGAACTCAGTCCATAGGTACAGCGCCAATGGAAAACATTCAGGTAGACTTCACTGAGATGCCTCGGGCAAACGGCTACCGTTATTTGTTAGTTCTGGTCTGTACCTTTTCAGGGTGGGTGGAGGCATTTCCCACTAGAACTGAAAAAGCAAGGGAAGTCACCAAGGCCCTCCTTCATGAAATTATTCCCCGGTTTGGTATGCCACTTGTCATGGGCTCAGATAACGGCCCATCTTTTGTGTCTCAGGTTACCCAGCAGCTGGCCCATGCCCTACAGATTAACTGGAAGTTACATGCAGCCTACCAGCCCCAAAGTTCAGGAAAGGTGGAGCACATGAACCGTACATTGAAAGCCCAACTCTCAAAGCTCTGCCAGGAATCTCGTCTGAAGTGGCTCCAAGTTCTACCCATAGCACTCCTCAGGATATGGTCCTCCCCAACCAAAGCACTAGGTATATCCCCATTTGATATCTTGTATGGGAGGCCACCTCTTATTGTCCAGGGTATAAAGGGGGACATGGGCCAGATTGGGTCGGAAATTACTAGGCAGGAACTATTAGCTTTAAGTTCTGTTTTGCAGAGTCTCTGCACTTGGGTTCAGAACCGTTTGCCTGTCTCGCTAACCGAACCCCTGGACTCATTCCTGCCTGGTACCTGGGTGTGGGTCAAGGAGTGGAAAAAGGACCCTCTTGCCCCCCAGTGGAGGGGGCCCTACATTGTCCTACTCTCAACACCCACTGCAGTAAACGTGGCAGAACTCGCTCCATGGATACATCACATTAGATTGAAACCAGCAGCGGACAAGGAAGTTGACCCTTGGACCTCTGAAGAACATCCTGGGTTTCCTTTATGTCTCACCTTGCACCGGCATCAGATCGACCCTGTTGGAACCTCCAGCCCTACTCCTGTCACTACCGGAAGCTGACAGGTCTACGTACGGCGGAAGCTGTGGAAAGAAGGAGAAGGACTTACGTTTTTTAAAACCTTAACGGCAGTTCAGATCACTGTAGCTGAAAATGTTTAACATATGTGTGTTTATTGTCCTTGCAGTAGCCCTGGGTTCCTCCATTGCAGTCCCACCTTCCTGTGCCCCTTGTCTAAAGGTAACTAAAATTGGCCAGAAAGACACCCAGCCCCTTGTGTACCATTCCCACTACGCCTGTAACTCCCGAAATACTACCCGGTACCATCACAATGGCACAGACTGAACCATTTGCAACATACCAGGGGAAAACGCAACATGTTATGACCCCCGGTCTAGCCCCACTTATAAGGTTATCGAGGTTTCGCTCTCTCTCAGCTGATGGCCATCTTCTGAACTCCACTAAGATAGCCTCCCCTACTATCCTGACCTCCCTTTTCTTTGATGCCTGCGCTGCCATAAATGCCAACAAGTGGCCCAGGGCAGGATGCGGCTCTATTAGTTGGGAGTGCACATATACACACAATGACAAAGATATGTGTCCAGCCATAGTCCAGAGTGCCCCATCTTGTACGGGAATGGGAGCCCATGATCATAATTTTTGTCCCACCTGGAGCTGTGCTTATTATGCATCCTGGCCCAAAACACCGACAGGGAACACCCGGGATTCCCGCAAGGCGGTTCTGACCAGGTTACCTGCCATGTCCAACTGTCAAACAGGTACCTGTAGCCCCCTCAATCTGACCCTTATGAACCCCAGCACCTGGGCCCCACTGGATCCACCTTTGGCCTCCAGATAGAGGGTCAGGGTACTGACCCTGGCACCCTTATACATATCCGTCTAGTCACGAAGTCCCACACCTCCCAGGTCGCCTTGGTCTTCCACTCCTTCTATGAGGAACTAAGGACCCAAATAGAGGTGCCCACTGCCACGCGTAACCTTTTCATCGAATTGGCCGAGACAGTGGCCACAAGTCTTAATGTATCCAATTGTTTCTTCTGTGGTGGGACAAACATGGGTGACCAGTGGCCATGGGAAGCCCAGGAGTTGAACTACTCAACCCCCTACAATCAGTCAACACTAAACCGTACGACTAGTGAGTGGGTATTGAAGACCTCCATTGTAGGCCATACCTGTATTGCTCGAGCAGGATCTCAGTTTACCACCCAGGTGGGAGAGCTGGCCTGCCTAGGGCAGCAGTCCTATAACGCCACCACAAAACGAACCACCTGGTGGTCAGGTACTAATTTATCCACACCACAGAATCCGTTTGTGAATTTTTCTCACCTTGCTGGTGTCTGGTCCAGCCTGGCAGCTACCAGCACATGGGAGGCCCCTCCGGGCCTCTACTGGATTTGTGGGCCCCGGGCATACGTCCGGCTGCCCAGAACGTGGGCTGGGGCATGTGTACTCAGCACGATCCGACCCTCCTTCTTCCTCATTCCTATCCCTCAGGGAAAAACATTGGGTATCCCTGTTTACGAGGCCCTCAATAGGTGCTCCCCCAGGAGCACCGACTCCTTACACATAGGTAACTGGAAGGATAATGAATGGCCCCCTGAACGTATCATACAATATTATGGCCCTGCCACATGGGCCGAGGATGGAACCTATGGCTACCACACTCCCATTTATATGCTGAATCATATTATCTGCTTGCAAGCTATTTTAGAGATTATTACTAATGAAACCAGCAAAGCACTAACCCTTGTAGCGAAACAGAACACCCAAATGCGGGCAGCGGTCTATCAGAATCACCTGGCCTTGGATTATCTGTTGGCCACGGAAGGAGGAGTATATGGAAAATTTAATTTGACAAATTGCTGTCTACAGATTGATGATCATGGCCAGGTAATTGAGGAGATCGCTGACCGGATGCGGAAGATAGCGCATCTATCTGTCCAGACTTGGAACGGGATTAGCCTGGATGGATGGTTTGGGTCTGTATTTTCTGGAATGGGGGGTCTGAAAACACTTGTATTCCTGGTACCATTGTTTTTTGTAGGTTGTATGCTTTTACCCTGCCTCTTACCAATTTGTATCGGTACTTTCCACTCAGTCGTGGACGCGGCAGTAGAAAGGAAGACAGCTGCCCATGTCATGGCCATGTGGAATTATCATGCCCTTCCACAGGAGGGGGAGGGGACCTGTCCTATCTAAGATGATTTGATTCCACCCGCTTCCGCTGGTGGAAGAATCAAAGGGGGGAATGTGGCAGTCACCTCAGGATGAAAGGAATTCAGCCCCTGGCTAGTAAATATGCCCATGCAACAAATTGCATGGACAAATGGCCAGAGAAGGGCTGTGCTGTAATCCAAGGCCATTTGTGCCATCTGTAGCCCACAGGAGGGGCTGCCCCTCACCCTTTCTCTTCTTTGTTCTCTTTGTTAGGTTTCTGGTTTTGATTCTGGTGCTGTAGGGGGAAGGGATAGCCCCTTACCTAAGGGAATATGATTGGGCAGGCACCCAAGGGAGCACCAGTCAGAAACCTGAACATAGGTATGAACTGATGATATGAACTGAGTATATAAGGATTGTACAGCCCCTGACTTGGAGATGCAGAAAATTCTCAGATTGTTGACAAGAAGCATCTTGTCAACATATTTGAAAAGTTGAACAATTCAGATTACTACAGTACAGATCCCTACATACAAACTCCATGTTAACAGAACACCTGGCCTTGACCACAAACTCAGAACACAGACCCTCACCAAAGTACAGAAGTGACCATAACCTAATAATAAACATATGTAGATAAACTGAAACCCAAAAAATTCAGATTCTGTGTTCCATGCAACGCCAGAGAAATAGAAAGAGATGCATTTCCCTGTACTTTATAAAATATAAAAATAGCACAAAGACTGTTCATTAAATTGCAAATAAAATTCTCTTCTACCTTTGTTGCCCGATCATTTTATTCTTGATCATGCTGGTCCCAATCTGAGGTTTCTGCTTTCCTCTACCTCCTAGTGCCCCTCCTGTCTACTTCCTCCCAGGGACGGCATGAGGGTGATGAAGAGCTATGTGCGGAGATTCATTGCAGTATTATTTACATAAATTTAGTATACTTTATTTTAAAATGTATATGCCACCAAACTAAAATCCTAGGTAGCATCCAAACATATACATGCAATTTAGTAAAACAGATATTACAATAAAACAAACATAATAAAAAACATTACATTTGATTAATGAAAAAACACTTACACAGTGTCCCCCCACCCAATCAGACCATCACCAGTCTGCACATCAGATTTATTTCGCTATGACCAGATTATTGATGAGGAGGGAAGATATAAAATGAGAAACTAATCCTGGTAGCCATAAATTCAAACACTGGATTGGATTGTGCTAGAGATGGAAAAGTCCGGAACTCAGCAGCGGTGAAGCTATCGGGCTACTAAACAAAATTAAACTGAGACGTTCCCTTAAAATTTGAAATTTCCTTTAATCTGACCTGACAGAATATTTTAAATTTCAGTCTAGCAGCATAAAGAACACAACTGCAAATCTCAAAGACAATACATATTCCAGTACCCCCTCCCTCCAACTAACATTCTAAAGTTGACCTTACCAAGAACCAAAGTACAGGACTCATAGAGCTAATCTACTATTCCATAACAGCACTAACTTCCAAACCTCACACAACATGGAATATACCCAAAAAGGGCAGCACCACAAATATTGCAGTGGGCCCTAGAACATCCATATTTCTATTCAGAAAACTGAACCAGCTGGATTACTACAGCTTCCTACATAGAAACTCCTTGCTAATAGAACATGTCTCCTCAGTCACACATGGAGAAAAGAGATAAATCTTCATCAATACAAGCTAAAAACAGACATATGTAGTCAAAAAATGTTTTTACCCATTACTGTTAGGTTTACAGGATTTCTTTCCCTAAATTATACTTTACTACAGAGTGAGGTGAGTGAAAGAGCTCTCACACACAGGCCACTGTGTTGTTGGCAAAAAATTAACATAATGGCTCAGCACAAGTATCGTGAGTGCAACTAATGCCACCTCAGTGTGTGGACTTAGTTGCACCAGCAGCTGTTTTGCTACATTGAAATGCAGTAACTGAAAGGGGATGTAATTGCCTCCCTGCAGTTAGCCTATGGCCTTGCGTAATCAAACTCTGGAATTAGTTACCAGAGGATTAGCAAAATCTGTTAGTGTAGCATGATTTTATAAAAGGTTTGGACAAGTTTCTGGAGGAAAGGACTATAAACTATTATTAAAGAGGACCTGGGAAGAGAGAAAATGACGTCACCAGGCAGAGTGGTAGCTTGAGAGCGGAGCTCCGACGGCACGAGTGCAGCAAAGCGCACAACAAGTATAATTGCTGCGGGAAAAGTGTGAAAATTGGTGGAGAAGAGAGATAAGACGTGAGGAGTGGCGCAGTGATGAAGAAAGGTGCGGCAGATTTAAAAGCATTCGCCTATAAAAACGGAGCAGGGAGCTCTGGGGGAAAGCACAAAATGGCGGCGCCATGTGCAGGGATGGAGGAAGCGGCGAAATCCCCTGAAAAGGCGGCTTCGGCACATGCCAGCGAAATTGAGGGGCTGAGAGGAGAACTGCAGGCATGCTTTGGCACCATAAGACAGGATCTTGCTAAACTCCAATCGGAGGTGCAGAGTGGGATGGAGGAGTTGAAGTGTGAGATGAGAGAGGTGGGGAATCGCTTGGAAGAGGTGGAAAGCAAGATGGAGGCTCAAGAGGGAGTAATCCACGGAATGCAAGAGAAGCTGGATGTCATGGACATGGACCACGAAGAGCTATGGGCTAAGGTTGAAGACCTTGAAAATAGGTCCAGAAGGGCCAATATTAGATTTTGAGGGGTGCCTGAAAGCCCGGACAAAGAGGACTGTATAAGGTTGGTGGAGCAGATTAGTAAATACATACTGGAGAAAGCAAAGATGGCTGAGAGGGCCGGGTGCCTCCAGTTGGATCGGGCACACAGGGCACTGGGCCCGAGGAGGGAAGGCCGAGCACGTGATATAGTGGCCTGCTTTCATGAATACTCCACAAAAAATGCGGTAATGGAGGCGGCCAGGAAGATACCGGAGATGCACTGGGAGAATCAGAGGATTGAGATATATGCGGACTTGTCTGCCATCACAATGAAGAAAAGAAGGGACTTGGCCCTCATAACGAAAAGACTAAGGGAGGAGCAGGTTAAATATAAATGGACCTTCCCTTTCGGATTGCAGTTTACAATTGAGGGTGTGACCTCCCATGTGAAAACGCCGGAGGAGGCAGCGAGAGCTTTGAAGGCGGCGGGATGGGTAGATGTGCCGGGCCCTAGTGCGGTGGAACCTCCAAAAGTGACTAGGAAGCAGGAGCAGCCCGGAGGTTGGAGGAGAGCGCCTCGGGCGATAAGAGGCTTCGCAGACACCAGAAAGACATCCCACGGACCGAGGAGAGTGGTTGAAATGCTGGACTGTGCCGAGTTTTGCTATGCTTAAAGGGGAATGGTATTAGGATATGTGTAGATAATTTTGTTGTGTGCTGTAAGTTTCTGATGTTATAATAGTAAGGTGTGCTGGAGTACTGGTGGGTCATGCCTCGTATAGATCGAATTTTCGGTCAAGGGCAGGGATGGGGGTGGGGGAGGGGGTGGGGAGATGGGGGAAGAGATATTGGGGGGAGTGGGGGGGGACCTCTTGCCAGTAACCAGATGTGTGCTAATGATAGCGGGTATAGGATAAATGGATAAGATTAGAGTGCTAACAATGAATGTGCGTGGTCTGAACTCGCCGGTAAAACGGCAAAAAGTGTTTAAAGAAATTGAGAGGCTGCGGGGGGACATAATCTTCCTGCAGGAAACGCATTTAAAAAAGAGTGAAGCATGGAGAATGGCTCATAAGAAGTATCGGGGGCAGTGGTTTGCTTCCAATAAAATTGAGATGAAGAAGGGGGGTTTGGGAATTTTGATAAGGGAATCTACCCCATAGTCTGTGTGTGCGGTTAAACTGGATAGAGGGGGACGGTACATATTTCTTAAGATTAAAATGCAGGAGCAAGTATTTACCTTAGTGAATCTGTATGGTCCGAATGTGGCCCAGGGGCTCTTCTTTCAGGAATTGAATGCTTCTTTAGATCATTTTGCCAAAGGGCAGGTGATGGTGGGAGGGACATGTGGAAGGGAGTGCCAAACATAGAAGGATATTAAAATCCATGGGTAAGAATCTCGGGGTGGTTGACATGTGGAGGGAATTGAATGGGCGGGAGCGAGACTACACTTTCTACTCTCCTGTCCATCACTCATTTTCCAGATTAGATATGATCTGGATAACTCGGCCTATGTTGCCAAGGGTGGTGAGGTGTGAGATCGGGGAGAGAATTTTGTCTGATCATGCACCTGTTTGGATTGAAATGTGTATAGGCAGGAAGGCAAGGAAGGGGAGTGGATTGATGCTTAATGAGTCCTTGTTGGATTCCCCGGAGGTAGTGCAGAGAGTGGAGATGGTGATAAAAGACTATCTGGCGATCAATGATACGGGTGAGTGTAAAATTGAGACTCTATGGGAATGCTTGAAAGTGGTGGTGAGAGGAGATCTGATTTCCATTGGCTCCTATCTGAAGAAGAATAGAGAACAGGAAAAAAATGAACTTCGCTTGCAGATCCGCTCTCTGGAGCGTCTTCAAAAATTGGGTAAATTGACGGATAAGCAGGGGCAGGAGTTGCAACATTGGAAACGTGAATTAGGTGAATTGGAATTGGTTTTGATTAAATTTGCACAGGAGAAACTGAAACAGCAGTTTTTTGAGCTGGGTAACAAGCCCACCCGAATGCTAGCCCATAAACTGAAGCAGTTGCAGACTAGGAACTTTATATCTAAAATTAGGGATGCTAAAGGACGGGAGGTGCGGGAGGGGAAACAAATCCAGGATAGATTTGTAGAATTTTATAAACAGTTGTATATGGAGGAATGGCCTAGTACGCAGGGGGGGTTGGATAGGTTCTTAAAGGTAAACCTGCCGAGTTTGGCGACAGAGGAAGCTGAGCTGATCTCGCGGCCCATTGAAGCGGTTGAAGTTGTGGAGGTTATTAGGTCCCTTCCGGGTTCTAAGGCCCCTGGCTTAGATGGTTTCTCTAATAAATTTTACAAGACGTTTGTGAATGTGCTGTGTGAGCCTCTCTCGCGGTTATATAATTCATTTACTGAGGGTGGGAAAATACCTGAATCAATGCGGACTGCAGGAATAACTATTTTGCCAAAAGAGGGTAAGGATCCGAACCTATGTGGCTCATACCGGCCTATCTCCCTCCTGGGGGCTGACTTTAAGATTTTTACTAAAATCTTGGCTAATAGAATTCGAGTCTTTCTACCTCGGCTGGTGCATGAGAATCAGGCAGAGTTTGTACCTGGCCGCCAAGCAGCCGACAATATAAGACGAGTAATAAATGCGGTTTGGCAGGGGAGGAAGGGGAAGGACCAAATGCTTTTGTTGACAATCGATGCTGAAAAAGCATTCGATAGAGTGCATTGGCCCTACCTATTTAAAGTATTGGAGAGGATGGGCATAGTAGGTAATTATTTGGAGTGGGTAAAAGCACTCTATGAGCATCCCTTGGCTAAAATTCGCATTAATGGTGAGTACACCCAAGCCTTTGAATTGTTTAGAGGAACAAGGCAGGGCTGTCCCCTTTCCCCAGTTCTGTTTGTGCTGTCAATGGAGCCATTGGCACAATATGTTAGGGAATGTACGGAGATATCTGGGGTTAAAGAGAGAAGATTGGACAGTAAACTTTCTTTATTTGCAGATGACCTGTTATTTATGCTGACAAGACCGATTGAATCCCTGGGGGTGGTGGATAAACTCTTAAAGGAATTCGGGGACTGTTCCGGTTTTAAAATTAATGCCACCAAGTCCAAGATTCTTAATATATCAGTGGATCGGGAGGTTCAAGCTCAGATTAAAGAGAGATTCCCTTTTAAGTGGGCGGGAAATAATATCAAATATCTGGGAATATACTTAACCTCGAAGGAAGCTGATTTGTTTGGGGCAAATTTTGCCCGCATGGACAAGAAGGTCAGAAGGGAATTGGAAGAGTGGCAGGGTAAGGGGTTGTCTTGGTTGGGATGGGTTGCGGCGGTAAAGATGGTGGTGCTACCCCAGTGGGTTTATCTTTTTCGAGCCTTGCCCATTTGGGTAGCGAAAAAATATGTGGTGAGTTGGCAGAGAACAATCATGAAATTCATAGGGAGGGGTAAGAATGGCCGGGTAGCGTGGCGGGTCTTGATGAGGAAGAAGGAGATGGGGGGGCTGGCTGTCCCAGACCTTGGACTATATCTAGAAGCGGCACAGCTGAGTGCTTTAGCGGGGTGGTGGAGTGATGATGTGAAGGAGTGGGTTCTAATGGAGGAGGAGGAGTTGGGAATAGGGAAACTGAGTGAATGGATGTGGCTTCCTAGGGAGCAGTGGAGAGGGAAACCAATTCTCAACCCCTATATCCGCAGGACTTTGGATTTATGGAATAAGTGGCAGCAGCTTTGGCTGGGGAAGGGGGGAAATCCCGATTGATACCTATTAGGGGGAATTCTGAATTTCTACCTGCGGTAGGGGGGTCTGATTTTTGGAAATGGGAGGAGAACGGTCTAACGAGGGTGGGGCAGTTTGTAGAGGGCAATAAGCTACAGGACTTTAAAACAGTAGCAGAACTCTACCAGTTAGAGCCAATAGATGTCTTTAAATACAATCAGATAACGCACTATATCAGGTATAAAATCTTGCCTGAGCTCCCAAGTGTACCTACGGACATTGAGCAGTTGTGCATATCGGGCCAATCTAAAAGGGTAGTAGCTAAACTGTACGCTATGATGGCAAGGAGTACGGGGAAAGAGAGTTTTCAAAAACAATGGGAGAAAGATATAGGAGAGTCCTGGGATGAGGCGCAGTGGGAGCGGGTATTTAAACACAGATATAAAGGCTTTTTAGCTACAAATCTTTTAGAGAACAACTATAAAATTTTGTACCGCTGGCATTTGACGCCGGCGAGAATGCAGACCATGTATAGTCAGTGTGGAGGTCACTGTTGGAGAGAATGTGGGGAACGGGGGACCTATCTGGTGGGCGTGTAAAGAGCTTTACAAATTGTGGGAGGTGGTATTTGGATGGCTGGGAGACGTTCTGGGGAAATTAATCATACCCCAACCCTCAGTGGCTATGCTGGGGGTGCAGCCGGAAGGTTTAACTAAGGGTGAGGGGAGCTTTTTGAATATAGGCTGTACTGCTCTGCGAATTTTGATTGCAAGGCGGTGGAAACAAAGCACGCTACCAGATTTAGGGGAGTATCGGGCCTTGTTAGGACATATTTATTTGATGTGTAAACTCACAGCGGTGAAACATAAGAGACCACAGCATTTTTTCAGTATATGGGGGAAATATTTGCAATGGGAAGCACGTACCGAGCTATAATTTTCTAGTGGTGAGGGTCGGGGGGGGGGGGGGAACCGGGGACTTTTGGGGATAAAACTGTTTTTGTATGTGTCTTTGGTTTGATCGGGCTGAAGTTTTTGACTATGTAAAAGATGTGCGTATTGTATTAATGTTGGTGTGCCTGTATTTGGTTTTATGAATAAAAAACTTTAAATATAAAAAAAAAAAAAGAGGACCTGGGAAATCCACTGCTTGCCCTGGGACAAGCATTGCAGAACCTTTGTGCCTTTTTGGGAATCTGTCAGGTACTTGTGACCTGGATTGGCCACTGTTGGAAATGGGATAGTGGGCTTGAGGGATCTTGGTCTGACCCAGTAGTGTAGAGCTTAGCAAACATGCTGCTAAATATGCCAAACAAGAGGGGCTCAACAGCACCCATGCAGCACCTCCCACTTCCACAAAAACAGGAGCAACTTGGCGCCCCAACACAGCACTTCCCACCCTCTGAAAAACAAGAGAGACTTTGTGACCATGAAGAGTTTGGCAACCCCAACATAACTCCTCAAACTGCACACTGGACCAGTATGGTTTAATGTAAATATATATTCTGCAAAAAACAAAGGAAATCTTGCACACCAAGGAGCTAAAAGAAAAAACAGGAGCCGTGGCACAGTTTATAGTAACAAATTATAAAATTATAACTCATTTTATTTTGTTATAAACTGTGTTATGGTTCTCGCTTTTTCTTTTTGAATATATATTTTGCATCCACAGAAACCTCTCCCTCAACAATGGGTGCAAAGTGGAAGTAGGACATTCACCCACAGAACTCAGTATATTTAAAAAAAAATCTGTTTCTGGTCATCTATTTTATTTATTTATTTAGACAGTTTTTGTATACCGCCTTATCCTTCAATTAAAGTGGTCACAACACAATTGGGGGATACATTTAATACACAGGGATATGAGACACATACACTAATACTTACAGGGAACATGGGCAATGGAGGGTTAAGTGGCTTGCCCAAGACCACAAGGAGCATCTGTGGGACTAGAAACCCCAGTCTTTCTGGCCCAAGGTTGCTGTCTTCTAGTGGGATTTGAACCCCCGACCTTCTGTCCTGAAGTACCTTGCCCCAACCACTAGGCTACTCCTCCCTCTAACAATCATTCCTCAGCAACAGGCATATTGGCAACTAATATAAAACCCTACAAAAGTCACCGAAGATCTACAAGGCCAAATCTACTATACCATACCAAGATAAACTTCCAAAACTCATATAAGGGGCCTACCCAGAAAAACAACACAATATAAATACTGCTCTAATCCCTAGAACATCCATACACCTATTTGAGAAGCTTAACAAGTCAAATTACTACAGTACAGTATAGATCCCTAAGTATAAACTCCATGTTAAGAGAACACATGGCCTCAGTAACACACTCAGAACACAAACCCTCACCAAGTACAGAATAAGTGACTACAACCTAAAGTAAAAATAAAAATATGTAGACAGAAATTAAACTGAATCCCCAAGAAGTCAGACTCCGCATGCAGTGCAACATCAGATAAATAAGAGATTCAGTTCCTCATAAAGATCGTGCAAAGTCCAATCACTAAATTTAAAATAAAATTATTTTTCTACCTTTGTTGTCTGACTATTTTATTCTCTGATTTTGCTGGTCCTAATCTGAGGCTTCTGCTTTCCCGTCTTCTCTTAGCCTCTTTCTATGGTCTATAGTCCATCTGCCATTTCTTGTCTCTTCTTTTGTTTTCTTCACTTCCTTTCATCAGCTTATTTCCAGTCCTAGTAACCCTCCCTAGTATCAACCCCCTTTTCTAGACCTCTCCTCCCAGTACCTTCCAATTTCAATCCCCTTGCATTCCAAGGATTGCCACTGGTGTCCATTCCCTTCCAATCCCTCTCCTTCCCCACTGTCTGGCCCCTTCTAGTCCAAATACCATCCCAGTGCTAGTGCCACCTCCCTTCTAGCCCCCACCCCCATTATCCAGCCACCCACCAGTCCCATCCCCAGGTGTCAGCTCCTTTCCAGTCCCCCTCTAGCCCCATCCCCAAGTGTCAGCTCTCTTCTATCCCTCTCCTCCCTTCCCTAGTGTCATCACCCTCCTAGTCCCCCTCCAGTACTATCCCCAGGTATCAGCTCCTTTCCAGCCCCCTTCTCCTCCCCATGTCAACCCCTTTCTAGCCCCCACTTTCCTCTGTGACAACCCCCTTCCAGCCCCACCTTTCCCCCTTGTCAGCTCTCTTGCAGACTCCACCTTCCCGTGTCAGTTCCCTTTCAGCTCCCTCCCCATGTCAGCTCCCTTCCAGCCCCCTCCGCTCCCTGTGTCAGCCCCATTGCAGACCCCACCTTCCCCTCATATCTTGGGATGTATCCCATCCGGTCCCATAGCCTTGTCCACTTTCAGTTTTGCAAGCTGTTCGAACACATCATCTTCTGTGAATGGTGTGGTATCTACTCCATTCCCATTTTTATATTTGTCAATGACAGGTGGTCCTTCTCCAGGATTTTCTTTAGTAAAAACAGAGCCGAAGAATTTGTTTAGCATTTTTGCTTTTTCAATGTCACTTTCCACAAATCTGTTCTCAGCACTTTTGAGTCTGCAATTCCACTTCTGATTTTCCTCCTCTCCCAAATATGCACTTCACATTTTTAGCCATCTTTTCTTCTGCCTTTGATTTTTCTATCCTTATTTATCTTTTTGTCTCTTTAAGTTTGATCCTGTATTCTTTTCTGTGTTCCTCTGTTTGCGAATTTCTGAATTTTGTGAAAGCTGTGTTTTTTGCCTTTATTTGTGCAGCCACTTCTTTGGACAACTAAATATGTTTCCTTTTCCTCTTGTTTTTATTTACTTTCCTTATATATTTATCTTTTATTGCCCTTTTTATTGCCTCCTTTAGTTTAGCCCACTGCAATTCCATTTCCCTTATCCCCTCCCACCCTGCCAACTCCTCCTTCAGGCACTTGGCCATTTTACTGAAGTCAGTGTTTTTGAAGTCTAGGACTTTGAGCTTGCTGTGATTGGACTCCAGCTTAGTTTTTATCTCAGCACTCTGGGATGTATGCCATTCAGTCCAGGTTATTTGCTATTCTTTAGTTTATCAATTAGTGGATTACATTTATCGAGATTTGTTTCAGTTCCTCTGATACATCACTTTTAAATATCATTTGTGGAATGGGTAGTTCCTTATCGTTCCTCCAGTTCAGTCCTCCACCTCTGGGTAGTGTACCTCATCCTGAAGCATGGAGACTAAGCATGTCAGAATCATGACATCACTGGATGTAACCTGCTGGTCTCTCCCATCAGCCCCAGTGTGTCCAGTCTCCATGCAGCAGGAGGATTAGTGAGCCTAGGTGCTGGGCTCACTAGAGGAAAAGATAAGGAGCATGGATAGTTTTAAGGGGCTATTTTCAGAGTTTATTTTATTCCCTATCACTTACGGCTGTCCCTTTAAAAAAAAAAGTTACATTTCTGAGGATGGCGCACATTGCGGGAACTGATAACGTGATGGCAGATTATCTCAGCAGAGTACGGGTGGATGCTGGAGAAGGGGAGCTTCATCCAGAAGTGTTTGCTCAGATAGTCCACAAGTGGGGTCCTTAGATTATGGACCTCAAAGCAACCTTTCAGCCGGCCAAGATGAGTCGTTTCTTCAGCAGAAGATGAGAAAGAATGTCGGAGGGGATCGATGCTCTGATGCAACTTTGGCCATCGACCGGTCTTCTCTATGTCTTCCCCCCGTGGGCGTTAATAAAACGAGTACTTCACCGTATCGGCGGTGTTGCGATCCAGGTGGACAGGTCCCTCCCAATGATTACTGCTCTGTTACATCCCAGAGGTGGAGGACTGAACTGGAGGAATGATAAGGAAAGAGAAATTAGACTTACCTGCTAATTGTAGTTCCTTGAGGAACTCCAGTTCAGTCCTTATTCCTGCCCGCAGAGGAGTAGATCAGAGGTCAGTCGTTCTGGGGGGGGCTCCAGTCACAAAGTGTGTACACACCATTGATAGTATCTGGTTCGCGGTAGGTCTTTTGCTCTGGCCTTTCTTTCTTTCTTATTGGGTTTTTGGAGGAATGTGAAAACGAGAGAAGTTTCCTTCTTATTTTAGGGGAATTTCGTTGAGGAGTTAAAAGTTGAATTTAATGCTACGGCTACTTATTTGTTGCTCCTTTGAGTCTGCTTTGTCAATAGTTCACTGGGGCTGATGGGAAAGACCAGCAGGTTACATCCAGTGATGTCACGATTCTGACATGCCCAGTCTCCATGCTGCAGGACGAGGTAAACTACCAGGAGGTGGAGGACTGAACTGGAGTTCCTCAAGGAACTACAATTAGCAGGTAAGTCTAATTTCTCTTTTCCTACATCTTCTTCAGTAAAGACTGAAGAAAAACATTCATTCAGTCTCTCTGCTATGGCCTTGTCCTCTATTAGTGTCCCTTTTACCCCTCTATCATCTAAGGGTCCAACTGACTCTCTCACTGGTGTTTTGCTTTGAATGTAATTGAAAAAGTTTTTATTGTGCACTTTTGCTTTCACAGCAAGTTTATTTTCAAATTCTCCCTTTGCCTGCCTTATCAATGTCTTACATTTAACTTGCCAGTACTTATGTTTTTTCCTGTTTTTATCATTTGGCTCTTTTATCCGTTCTTTGAAAGATTCTCTCTTAGCTATAACAGCTTCTATGATCTCAACTTTAAGTCATGCTGGCTGTCATTTGGCCAGTATGGCTTCTGTTCCTGGCAATGGAACCTATCACAAATATTATATTTAGTACAATTTTAAATGGAACCTCTCTGGACCCTCCTCCCAAAATATTCTCATACATTTGGATTCTTTGTAGTTCATAATGCCATTCACTGGATTAACAAAAAGTAGGAATTATATTTCATTTTCAAGACCCCAGTGGGTCTTTTTTCAGATACCAGACATTTAAAATATTTTTAGTTCTTTGACTTTCCTAGTTGCTGTCTTATTTTCTCTCTCCCAACCCCTTAATCCCCCTCCCCAACCAAAGAACAGGTCATTCCCAAAAATTTCAGCAATAAATAAAATGTAGTTGGGATTGTGTCTGGGTAGCTCAATAAGTAGATCATAGTGAGAGGTGGTGTCAATCACTAACTAAATCTCTACAGCTATTAAGAGCATTATTAGTCAGCATTTGATGCTTCTGATTAGGTATAATCTATTTCATTTGTTCTTTTTTCCTTCTTGTTCAGTGGCAGGATTATTCCAGAACTCCTAGGATGCTATTTTGAAGTTTACTCACAGTTGCTAGCTGCACCTTAGCTTTGTCTTTGCTACTCCGTTGGTCATTGCCAAATTTAATAATAACAATACCACTGTAGCCCTGGACCTCTATTAATATTTCGGTGACATTTATAGTAAGGAGAAAGGGAAAATGTGACTCACTGCTGCTCTCTTCTGTGTGTGTTTTGTGTCTTGTTTTGTCATAACAACAGTACCATGGTTTTCTTTTTTTTCTTTTTCACACTCTTTCAGTGGTGTTTGGCAGCACTGAATCTCCTTCCCTCATAAGTCCACCAAGCCAGTGCTACTGCTCACTGGTCACAGCAGTTTGAAGTTTACTTTATGTGACTTCGTAAGTGCTAGTTTGAGAGGTGGATGGTGTTATTTTTCACTCGGCTGTTCCCGTTTGCTGTCAGGTGGAGGAAGATTTAGCTGCACGAGTCTTCATTTGAAACTACAGTGGGATTTTCTCCCTATTTTATATCCTTTCCCAGTACTTTATTCCATTCTTTGCAAAGACGTCCCTCAATAGGGGGGGAGGGATCATGTTTATGTTTATATTTATTAAAATTTGATATATTGCCCTTCAACAAAATTAGCAGGGCATTTAACAACAAAAACAAAGTAAAAGAAAACCGGGATGAGAGGGAAGAACTCCAAATGTCACAGAAAGGAGAGAATCTCCATCATACTAAGAGAGAGAGGGAAAAGAGGGCAGGGAAGAGAGATGATTTTCAATAGAGGCCTGGTGAATCAGGTGATGGTGATGTCAAAGACCTCATGAAACAAAAAGGTTTTAAGCTGGGCCTTAAAGGTGGTGTAAGAGGGCTCCAATCAGAGAGTGGGGGGAAGACTGTCCCAAAGGAAAGGGGCTAGAAAGTGGAATGATTTGTCAATTCATACTTGGCATGAGAAGCAGAGAGAAGATATAGGCAATTATAGTGGAGTGAGCGGAGGGAGAGACGTGGAGCAGTAAAAATGATAGAGGAAAGATAAGAGGAAACACGTGTGTGAAGAACCTTGTGGACCAGTGCAAGAGTCTTGAAACAGATGCGATACTGGAGAGAGAGAGACAATGAAAATGCATTGGGAAAAGAGAGATGCAGTCATCGCGGAAGCATGAGTAAGGAGACAAACAGCAGCACCATGCACCAAGAAACCTTGCAATGATCCTTGCTGTGAATCCAGCCACTCAGCACTGCTGTTGTATAAAATCTGGGACTCCTAGCCTCAGCTGACATGGGGAATGGATGACTTCAGCCAAAAATTAAACCCATTTCCCTTCACTGAGCTATCAGCCCAGCCCCTAATGGAGGCTTCTTATTTTTGTCCGAATCCAATATTGCTTGGAAGCAAAAATGAAGATGTGTGAAGATGCTTCCATCCTTTCCTTGGTCAGCCAGATGCTAAACATTGGGGCTGATTTACTAAGGCATGTTAAAATTGGCAGCTATAATATATGCATATTAATGGCCAATTTATTTTTTTGACGGGGGGGGGGGGGTTGGGTTTTTGGCAGTTCCCCTTTCTCTTTTCTTCCAACTTAGTCAGAACTAGTGTTTGGATTCTGGCACCATAGGCCTTCATTTGCAACTACCTGGGTAATTTTCCCCTACTTTAAATGATCCCCCTCTATGACTCTTCCCGCCACCCCTTCCCAGGACTTGTGAACATTGTCTCTGCAGCATCCTCAGTTAACTCAAGGAAGACCCAATCTGGGAATCAAATTGGGGACCCTTTGCATGGCAGCACACAGCCATGCCACTGAGACACCCAGTGGGTCTCAATGAGCAATTTTAATGCAGGTTGCATTACAGCAAATAGGGCATCTTTACTAGAGTGCATTATATTTATTTAATTTTGTTTATTTATGGCATTATTTGATATACCATCCTCCACAATTTGAGATTACATCAGTGCAGTTTATATAACCCCGATTGCACAAGAAACAGATATTTAACATAGATTAATGCAATAGTTTACATAAAAAAAACAATAAACACAAATCATAAAAATTCAACAGTATCAAATAAATATAAAAACCATAAGGGGGGAAAGAAGTTGGACAACATTAAAATCCATTGACTTATATGGATAGTCTACTGAATTTTTTAAGAAGTTCCAGAAGGAGTTGGCCCCTTTTCTGGATGATATAGATCTGTCTTCTCACACATTAAAGACATTTGGGGGAACTTCTGGCAATGAAGAGAGTAGCAGGCGGGGTCAAGCTATGCCTCTTCCTCTTGGGGGTATGTTTACTAAGCCAGGTTAACAGTTAACCCGGGCTATCTGCAACTAGGTCCCATTGAATAACATGGGACCTAGTTGCAGATAGCCCGGGTTAACCATTAGCCCAGATTAGTAAACATACCCCTTGATGTTGTGATGGGTATATTGCCCATTGCTGTCCTTAAGATGTCATCTCTGTTCTTTGAGATAGATCGTATGGTCTGTATCTTATCTTGTTTTCCTTTTTGTATTTTTTTCTTTTTGTTCTTCGTACTTTCCTATGTCATGCCTGGCTTGTGAAATAAACAGTTTAAAAAAATTAATTAATGTATATGAATATATGAAACACAAAAGAAGACAAGAGTAAGAGACAGTAGCCAGCCTCAACTGAGTTACAGCCTTGAAATGAGTATTTAAAAAGCCAAGTCTTTAATCCTGGCATAAACTTTCCTACTGAGAGCTCCAGCTCTGGATAGGTGGGTTAGGCATTCCATAAACTAGGAACCTGGCAGGAAGAACAGAAATGTTTTGATGTCTGAAATCGTAATGTCAGGAATGAATGTATAACTAATAGCCTGTCCTAAGACGATCTTAAGGAAAAAACTGGATTATAAGGGACAAGCAAAGAATCTAAATAAAGTGGGACACCAGACGCAAGTGTCTGATGTGCCAAAATAAATATTTTTGAATTTGATTCTGCTGATTGATTCTGCTCCATCAATAAAGCTGTAACATGGTCAGATGCTTTTGCATTATATAACATGTTCATTGGCATTAATGTTTGGCAATGGGGTAATGCACTTTAATAAATCAGATCTACTCTGTTTTAGGAGAACTAAAGAAAAAATGACCTCACACAGTCCCATGCTTAGGCTTTCAAACTCAATGGCAAATAAATCACGTTTTTGGTAACTGAGTTATTCTGATTGTTGTATCTGTATTTGTTCAAGTTTAACCCTAAATATTCTGAGATAGAAATGGATTGTATCACTATAACATGGGGTTCGCTTTTCTGCCCTGCTGTAGCTTAAAACCTACAGGAGATAAGCCCTGAGACACCTACAGGAGGCTGGAGATTTTTTATACTTAAATATGCACTCCAGCCCCTGGAAACTTTACAGGGTTCTAGTGAGACTGGTTAACTCTAAATGAAATAGTTGGCACTGAGTGCTGTGGTATAATGTACTGTGATCAGAATAAAAGCAGACAAAAAATACTTGAAGCTAACTTTTGTTTTACTCTCATGAACAAGAAACAGTTCACAAAGAGAAAAACAATACAGATATTTACCAAAGCAAACCAAAGGCAAACATAGAATCATTAAATAATAATATCTTCCAAAATAAATCAGAAATTAAGGTAAACTGGTAAAATATATAAATTAAAAGTTTTCACTGGTGACTTAAAATAAAAGCCAAGGCAATTTTTTTAACCCAGCTAAAGTAGTTTGATAATCAAAACCCAATAATTTTTGAGAATGTTGCACAAATACTATAAGTTCTCTTTAGATCTGGATTCAAGCCCAGTTTCATACAAATCCTTGGGTGCCTTTTCCTGCTAGGAAAAATCCTACTTTCTTTAGTTTATTTACGATTACTATGATCTCACCATTTGAATGGCAGCTCAATTTGGTCTGTCAGTTGCAAGGTTCAACTTTTTCCCAAGGAATCCTTGAAGTTTCAAGCTTGTCAAGAAATGCATAATCTTTTTTTTTTGTAACATTGACCCAGAGCTGGAACAGAATAAGTCCTTGCTTTGTTTTAAGGCTGACTCCAAGGCTTGGAACTCTGGAGGAGAGTTGAAACCCAACTCCCAGGTTTTCATCTCCCAAAGCTAGGAGCAGCCTCTTGATGTTTCTCAGTCAAAAGCTGGCTAACACATGACTCTCTCAGTTCAAAACACATCTTTAGGTTTCAAGCAATCACAGAGGGCTGCAGTCTAATACAAGAGCCAAACCCCGCTGTTGCTGACTAAAAAAGTCAGTCCACATTTTCTGGCAGTTTAAGAAGTTTGCTCGGTACAATCCACTTTTGGGTTTGCTGTTAGCAGTCTGTATGCTCAAGATTGTAATTACCAAAGCAGGCAACAATCATCCATGCTAGGATTTGTGTCCTTAAAGGCAGAAACCTTTGAAAGGACGTATGTGTTTATCAGTCAGTTTTAAATATGCACAAGGGCTGGAACCTCTTAGTTAAGTCCTTACGTCACTTAATTTGATCCAGAGCTGCAGAGTTCAACCACTCTGTGAGCTTCCCCCTCCAGCCCCACAACCTTTCAGCAGCAGGAGTCTTCAGGACATGGGAAAAGCAAAAAAGTGGCACCACTAGTGTTTTTTTCTCCCTTCTCTACCTTTTCTTTTTTTAGATTCCTGCAATCAACTAGAGATGAATTCACAGTGATAGAATGACATAATAATAACCCTGAAGCAGATGGCAAACACCATCGAAACATAAGATTATGTCGGCTGTGTATATTTTTGGCTTGCATTGATAATGAGGACTGCATTATTAAGATAAGTAAATACTGTCCTATATTGAAGCTTCTTTATGAACTATTAAGATTTGAACTTCTGTATTTTTAATGGAAGAACTTTAGAAGATGTAGATGGATTGAAAATCGAAAATATACAAAATGCCAACTTACGAAGTTATATAAAGGACAAATGATGATTATCTGAGCATATTGAGAAGCTATTGAAACAGCTAGCCCTTTTGAACTGAGATCTGAAGCTCTTTTATAGAAGAGGATTTGTAAGGAAAATTCATAAAGATATTTAGTCTGAAGGACTGCTGAGAGAGGAGCTGCTACCGCTGGAAATGAATCAGCATTTGTAAGTATTTACTTGCTGGGAAATTCTCAAAATGTTCGGGAAGAGGACTCTAATTTGAGAGGGAATGTTAGCCCGTCGAGGGTGGAGAGCTCGTTGAGAGGTATTGCTACTCTTTTAGATGGCATAAGACGGGGGGGGGGGGGGGTACTATAGGGGGAGGGGTGGGGGTGGGGGGTTTGGGTCTCTTACGGTTTGTCCTTGTATAGGTTGGGCACGACGGGATTTACTCCACTGTCTTAAGATTACACTCTGGGGGGCCTTGGGTATGACTGCATTTTGCCCTGGTATTTCCGACCCCGGGTTATTTGGATTGATCATTTGCTCGTTCTTGTGTTTTGCTTGTCTGCTGGATGTACTTATATGCCGCTGCTGCTATTAGAATTTTCTTTATGGTTGTTGTTATTACTGGGCATTTAATGGCCCGCCTGCTGTCTGTTACCTATAAGTTTTGTGAAAATAATAAAAACGACTTTACTTAAAAATCTTCGGGAAAAGGGAATTTGTTGGGTTAAGCTGATAATATCTGTGTATATTTAAAAATCTGTGTTTATAAAAACAGGATATAGTTTAGGAAACATTTAGTTAAATTAAAGCCAGTTAAGATATAGCTTAAGACAAATTCTCACCCTTGCGAAATTTCTACACTTCAAATTCATGCTTGTCTCTTTCCAGTCAGCCATAGCACTCACCAAACATGACTGTTATGTCTATCTGACTAACTCTCTTGCCTCTGACTCTTGTCGTCTCTTTACAGCTCTCAACTCTCTACTCAAGGTGCCTCCGCCTCCGACCCCTCCTTCCCATTCTGCGCAAACCCTGGCTATTTCCTTGACAAAATCCACAAGATCAAACTCCAATTCCACAAGAGATCAGCTACTTCCCCTCCTCCCCCTCATCACTCCCAACTTTCCCCCTTACCTCTGTTTCCCTTTCTTCCTTTTCTATGATCTCTGAGGAAGAAACCACACACCTTCTTTCCTCCTCCAAACTCACTACCTGCTCCTTTGATCCTATTCCCTCCCGTTTCCTAAGCTCCATCTCCTCCACTGTTGTCTCTTCCATCTCTCATATTCTCAACCTATCGCTCTCTATTGCAACTGTCCCTGTAGACTTCAAGCATTCTGTGGTCACACCTCTTCTAAAGAAATCCGTATCTCGCAAAGGATACAAAAAGGCTGGAAGCGGTTTAGAGGAAGGCGACCAAAATGATTTGGAGCCTGCATCAGAAGACTTATGAGAAGAAACTTGAAGACCTAAATATGTACACTCTGGAGGAGAGGAGGGACAGGGGAGATATGATTTAGACCTTTAAATACTTAAATGGATATAATGAACAAACAAACCTCTTCCAAAGACGGGGAAGCTGTAAAACTAGAGGGCATAACATCTCCCTCCCAGACGGACTGCGGGCAATGAAGGACCTCAAGGACTTCTGTAAATCCCTTAAAACCTACCTATTTATGGAATGCTATGACACAACATCCGGAATGTAATGTCACCAACCAATATGTACGATAATCACATCCACTATCTACAATAGCCTATCTGCTGTCTACAATAGCCCAACCACTATAGTCTCTATGTACGTCCTGTCGCCCTGTTAATGTTGTCCCAAACTGTGTAAACAACCACTTTGATGGAAGGAGAAAGTGGGATATAAATCTGGATAAATAAATAAATAAATAACATGAAGCTCCAAGGGGGTAAACTGAAAGGCAATATCAGGAAGTACTGTTTCACTGAAAGGGTGGTGGATGCTTGGAATGCCCCCCTGATGGAAGTGGTGGGGGCAAACATAGTGACAGAATTCAAAATGGCATGGGACAGACACAGTGGATCCCTTTATAGCAACAAGATAAAATCAAAATAAGCATAACTGTTTCTTATATCTGAACAAATAGGGGTGACCTACATGGAGTGGTAGGTACACCCCTAAACAGAGGCATAGGGAGGGGGGACCTGCACGGAGCAGCAAGTGCACCTACTCTTGCCACCTTGCTGTGCAGACTAGATGGACCATACTGCTCTTTATCTTCTGTCATATACTATGTTACTAGACCATCTTTGTCCTTCTAACTATCGACACATCTCCCTCCTCCCCTTAGTTTTTAAACTACTAGAACATGTGATTCACCGTCTTTGCCTCAACTTTCTCTCCTCTCAAGTCCTTCTGGATCCTTTACAATCTGCCTTTCATCCTTTACATTATACTGAAATGGCTCTTGCCAAAGTCTCCACTGTCCTGTTCCTGGTAAAATCCAAGGGCCTTTACTCAGTTCTCATCATCCTTGATCTTTCTGCTGCTTTTGACACTGTTGACCACAACCTTCTCCTCGATACCTTGTCCTCGCTTGGTTTTAAGTGCTCTGTGCTATCCTGGTTCTCATCTCTCCCTTTGCTCTTTCACTGTCTGTTTTGCTGGATCCTTGTCTACTGCTATCCCACTCTCATTTGGTGTACTCCAAGGATCCGTCTTGGGTCCACTTCTTTTTTTCTCTCTAAATCTAGTCCCTTGGAGCACTCATCTGCTCCCATGGCTTTCAGAACCATTTTTACAATGATGACTCCCAGATCTACCTCTCTGCACCTGAAATCTCTCCAACAATCCAGGCCTGGATCTCTGCCTGCCTTTCTCACATTGCTGCTCGGATGTTTCACCACCGCTTGAAATTGAACATGGCCAAAATTGAGCTTCTTATTTTTTCCCAAAACCCTCCTCTCCCCTTTCTCCTTTCTCAGTCTCAGTGGATAACTCTACTCTTCCCTGTTGCCTCAGCTCGCAACCTTGGGGTCGTCTTTGACTCCTTTCTCTCCTTCTCCATACACATCCAACTGATAGATAAAACCTGCTGTTTCTTTCTCTATAACATCAACAAAATTTGTCCATTCCTTTCTGAACACACTAACAAACACTTATTCATTCTATAGTCACCTCCCGTGTAGACTATTGTAACCTACTCCTTGCTGGTCTCTCTCTGAATCATCTTTCTTCCCTTCAATCTGTTCAGCACTCTGCTGTACGGATAATCTTCTGCCAGCCTTGTTATGTTGATATTGCCACTCTTCTCAACTCACTTCATTGGCTCCCAATCGGTGTCAGCATCCATTTCAAACCTTTCCTGCTGACCTATAAGTGCATTCATTCTGCAGCTCTTCACTACCTCTTCTCTCTTATCTCTCCCTACACCCCTCTTCGGGAACTCTGCTCATCTGTCAAATCATTTATATCTGTGCCCTTCTCTTCCATTACTAACTCCAGACTTTGCCGCTTTCACCTTGCTGCTCCTTATGCCTGGAACAAACTACCAGAGTCTGTACGTAAGGCGCCTTCTCTGGTCCTTTTCAAATCCAGGCTGAAAACTCACCTCTTTGCTGCTGCTTTCAGATCTGACTCGCCTAATCTCCTTTGTGTTTCCTTACTATTCCCCCTAGATGTATCTTGTGTCTACAGCTACTGTGTTGTTTGTCTTGACTAGATTGTCTATGCAGTTCCTGCATATGTATTGTAGCACTATACATATTTTCAGTAGTAGTAGTAGGACCCGATATTCAGAGGCGGTGGCTAGCACCATTGTAGCAGCTAGCTATTGCCACTGAACACTAAACCCATGTAAGGCTAGGGCCATATCCGGCTACTGGCATTGAATATCCGAGTTAGCTGCTCTTGCCAATCGCAAACCAGTCAGTGGGATATTGAGCTGCTGCATGGTTAGCGATATGCGGTGGAAGTTAGGTCAGGCTCATTATCGCTACTGACTGGTTTGCGATCGGCTCTGCCTCCAGTTAGCATCGGGGTGTGTAGCAGTGGTATCCGTGAGTATTCAGCGGTACTAACCGTGTTAGTGCTGCTGAGTATTTTGCTTTAAACCATGTAAATGCCTTTGAATATCGGGCCCTCTGTGTTTATTTTCCACCCAATTCAAACACAGTCTTTGGTTTATACTCTCTTAAGCCAGTTAAGAGTAAGGAAGGGAAATTTTGTATTTTCATATTTAACTGGTTATCTTCAACAGCACGTTCTGAGGTCTTAGGAATAGATTAATTCTATTTCTTTGCTGCGCATCTTGAAGTGAAAATTAAACAAAGTCCCTCAAACATGTTAGGTATATTTTTATTCGTTCAAATATACCTATTCCCATAGCAACTTTAAGTAGCTGAACTATTTTAAATAGCTAAACAAATCATTATATTTAAGATGCAGAAAGCAGTCCAGCGGCAAGAGGGGATCTATCCCGTTTTTTTCAGTGAGTGTCACATGTATAATGTGACCAGCTGGTGAGAGGTCTTACGTGTGCACTAGAGAATGAGTCTGATCTCTGGAGGCTAGAGTAGCAGACTTGGAGGAGCTGAGAAAGACACAGAGGTAATTCTTCCTGTAAGACAACCTCGGCCACTAATCCATTCCTCTCTCCTTGGCTTTCTGCTCCTTCATTAGCATGGCACTCATTTATTTTGTCTGTGATTAATAATAGTTTGTCTGGTGGTGTCTTTCCTCTTTCGCGGAAACATGCTATCGTTAGGCCCATACTTAAGAATCCCTCTGCTGACCCCTCTGATCCCTTCCAATATTGCCTTGTTTCTACATTTCCTTTTGTTTCCAAACTGCTGGAAAAATGTGTCTTTGCTCTACTCACCTCTCACTTAACATCCACTCATGCTTTCCACCCCAGACAGTCTGATTTCCACCAGGGCCATAGTATGGAAACTATTCTTTTGTCTCTTTATCAGCGACTTTCATCAATCTCACAATCGGGGTAATATCTCGGTGGTGGTTTCTCTTGATCTTTCAGCCGCTTTTGATCTTATTGATCATTCTATCTTTCTGTCTCATCTCCATGACTTTGGCTTATGTGGTGTGGTTCTTAGATGGTTTCATTCTTACCTCTCTCAACGTTCTTTCTTGGTAGACAGGTGCTTCTACATCTTCCATCTTTTCTCTTTCCTGTGGTGTTCCACAGGGTTCTTTCTTAGCCCCTTTATTGTTTAATATCTTTCTGATCCCTTTAGTTCTTATTGTCCAGCAGCATGGCATTTCCGCTCACTTTTATGCAGATGATATCATTTTAATTCCTAACTCCCTCACTCTGGATCTCACTCCTTTTAATGACTGCTTGTCCAGCATCCCCCAGTGACTCTTTAATAATTTTCTTCATTTGAATCCTGCCAAATCCTCTACTTTCTGGGTTACTTTTGGTTGCCCTTCACTTCTTAGTAGTCCTACCCCTTTGGTGGAATTGATGCATTACTTAGGAGTTATCCTTGATTCCACCCTATCTTCTTACTTACACATTACCTCAGTTGTTCGTCGTTCTTTGTTTTTTCTTTGTTGAATTTGTGCTGTTCATCCTTTTCTTTCTCTTCCTTCATTAACTACCCTGCTTCTTTCCCTTATTATTTCTAGACTTGACTATTATAATGTTATCTATCTAGGTCTCCCTCAATCCCAGGTCCACAGCTTACAGTTTATACAAAATACAGCAGTACGTATCCTTTCCTATGTCTCCCATTTTGAGCACGTCACCCCTCTTTTGTTGCATAATCACTGACTCCCAATTAAATTCTGTTCACAGTTTAAACTTCTTACAAGAGTTCATCATACCCTCCACTCTGGTATTCCTCAGTATCTCTCAGATTTATTATTCCTATACTCAACTCATTATCTTCGTAATACTCATAACCATCGCTTACATTTACAATCACCCTCACAAGCAAAATTAGTTTCTACCTGCTCCTCTGCTTTTTATTTCCTGGGCCCTGCACTATGGAACTCACTCCCCTCTGCTATCCAGTTAGAACCTTCATTTCCCTCCTTCAAGTCCCTGCTGAAGTTACATTTGTTTAATATTGCTTATGATTTGTTAATTACTTGAATTACTGAGCCTCTTATGTGTCTCTTCTCTCCGTTTGTGGTATGAATGATGTTATTCTTTCCTTTTTTTAATGGAGTTATTTTCTTATTTTTTGTTTTTATTATATTTTTAAACTTTGTTTGTACACCGTTCTGCTGAGACCCCTTGAAGGTGATTTATCAAATATAATTAACCATAACCATATAAAGAGGAGACCTTCAGAGACATAGTAAAGGAGTCCTGCTTCCAGTCTAGCAGCCTCTTTGCTGCTATGGAGGAAAGAGGTCACCTGAAAGAAGGGCATCACCTTAGTGTCACAGGAAGAGATCCTGTAGCTAGGACCTATCCTCCTGGTGATATAATATCCTCTTGCACTGAGGGTGTGTCTACAGGGCATGTTGCCCATAAGGGAAGGGTTAGGATGGCCGTTATACTTGGCAATTTTAGGCTTGTAGATAATGGGGTGGCTGGTGGATGTGAGGGTTGCCTTTTAGCCTGCCTGTCTCATCTGCTACCTAGATAAGGTACTAGACAGTGCTAGAGAGGAGCCAGCTGTCTTGGTACATGTTGGTATTAATGACATAGGAAAGTATGGGGGGGAGGTTCTGGAATTCAAATTCAGACTTTTAGATAGAAAGTTGAAATCTAGAAATTCCGGAGTAGCATTCTCAGGACCCAAGAGAGAGGCAGAACTCCAGAGTCTCAATGCGTTGATGAGACAACAGTGCAGGGAAGAGGGTTTTAGATTTGTTAGGAACTGGGCAACATTCTGGAGAAGGGGGGAGGCTTTTCTGAAAGGATAGGGCTTCACCTTAACCAGAGTGAAATCAGGCTGCTGGCATTAACCTTTACAAGGGAAATAAAGCAGCTTTTAAACTAGATTATATATTTATTTAACATGATTTGATATACCGCCATTCGAGTTATACATCATGGCAGTTTATAATTAGGAAAAATAATGGAAGACAATGGTACATCAAATATAGGTTAGAAATTAAACAGGGTTTAAAATCAATTAATATAGTTAAAAGGTTCCAAATTTTTTCAATTAAAAAAAACAATAAAATCAAGACAATGTCACAATTGGAGGGCACATATATAGAATAACAATAATATCTGAGACATATCTGCAAACAGTGAAACTGTAGGAAGGGAAATATAAAATTTATAACAATTTACCCAAATGCCTGAGAAGAAATCCATGTTTTTACACCCTTCTTAAAACTTTGTGTAAGAGCTTTCCTACCGGAGATAGGAAGGGAGAGAGTTCCAGAGCTTAGGCCCTAAATAACTGAATGCTGACTTCTCTGAAAGGATTAATCTTAGGGGAATGTGTATTAAAGGGCAGAAAGGGAGCAAGTGTACCATTAACGTGTGTTATCGGTGCCATGAGTTGTTAACGCCGTGGAAAGCAGTGATAATGCTGCATTAACGAGCTTTAGACGTACCCGCAGTGTTAAGGGAAAAGGAGGAGGAGAGTGGGCGTTGAAAACATGTGCTCCCATACCACCAGGTTGTGCAATCGCATGTTAGAGGCCTCAATGCTGGGAACCCTAGCACGAAGTGAAACCTCACAGAAAGGGGTACTTTTGAAGGGAGAGAGCCAATTAAATGTCTGCAATGTGCTCCACACACAGGGGATCCCAAGAAAGTGATAGTGGTGCTCTATTAGCAGCAACTGTAACTAACTCATACAGAAGAAAACGGGAGGGTAGTGGTGTATTCAATCTTAAAGAATGAGCTATGAAATCGTCTCAGACTTATCGGCTGCCTATTGCTGGAACTGTGAAGATTCCGGTAACCAGCAGCGCCTATTAGCATCAATGACTGATTTCAGCTCGTTTTATAAACTTTTTTTTGCCCCTCTCTCCACGTGTTATATATTTATATTGTAAGTCTCTGTTGATAGTGAAATAAACACTTAGCTCCTCCGTTGCTTCTCAGATTATATCTGCGTCTCTTGTGCTTTCCCAACACCTCACATTCAACGTTGTTCTCGCGTTTCTCTCTGTGCTCTGAGGTTCTTCAGGGGATAAGGAAAATTGCCGAATGTTTAACTAAAAAAGAAATCTTAATTAAAACTTTTATTCTACTGTTTGAGGTACTAAACCTAAACAATATCAACTTCTACTTGAATGAATCTAAAAACTATACCCCTACCCAAATTCAGCCAAACTTCCACACGGCGTATTGGATCACTGTACAATCTTCTCAAAAGCTCATTCTGGGATGTGTCATCACCCTTCCTTGAAAAAACGCCGCGCATGTGCAGATTGTAACCTCACTCTCTAATTTATATCCCTCCTTTCTAAATTGACAAACCACTAACAATTAGATGCAGTTTCCCCACTCTATTTCCATGTTCAATCCCTGTGGGGTCAGTGTGTTTAAACCAGGGGTCACCAACCTGCGGCCCGCGGGCCGCATGCAGCCCGCGAGGTCCCTTCGTGCGGCCCGCGAGGCTCTACCCCGGTGCGGCCCGCCAAGGATGCTGCTACAAGTACCGGCAAACTCACCGACTCCTTCTTCTGCAGCCGCAGCTCCCTGCCTCTTAGGGAACCGCGGCTGTGCTTGTAAAATCATCGCGGAGCCCTTCCTGTCTTGACGGGCTCCGTGCAGCATTGTCCCGCCTCCAAAGGAAGTGGTAAACAACTTCCTTTAGAGGCGGGACAATGCTGCACGGAGCCCGTCAAGACAGGAAGGACTCCGCGATGATTTTACAAGCACAGCCGCGGTTCCCTAAGAGGCAGGGAGCCGCGGCTGCAGAAGAAGGGAGGGAGCTGACATGGAATAATTTTCAAAGCAGAAGTACAGGTATGAGCATTGTTTTTTTTCGCGGGGGCGGGGAGAAGGGGGTGCGGCCCGCGAGTCTACTGGTAGTCGGCTGTGCGGCCCGCGGCCCTCTGGAGGTTGGTGACCCCTGGTTTAAACGAAAAATCCAACGTTGTTCTTTTATTATTAAAGTTTTTGCCAATGATTTCCCACTCATCGGTGTCAGTGCCTGTTCAATGCAAAAACATTGTAAGTCTTCAAAAATGTGATTCCGTTCTTGGCAATGAGACACTAATGGTGCTGATAACACCCCATGTTTTAAACGGCTTCTATGTTCTATTAATCGTGTTTTAAATTGCCTATTAGTTTGACCTATATAGAACAGGTTGCAAGGACAGACAATCGCATAAATGACATTTTGGGAATTGCATGAAGTCTGATGTCTCAACAAATAATCCTTTTGATGACAGGTAAATTTAGTTAATTCCACCGTAACTGTGCAAATGGAACAATAGCCACATCTGCGGTGTCCTACAGCTTCCATATCTCTAGATGTTTGGAGTAATGGCCTTAAACTTGTCGGGCTTAATCTGTCCCTCAGGTTCTTATTTCTATGCCACACACATCTAATAGTCTTCTGAGTCAGGCTAGGTATTGTATGTAAAACTTGAAGATGTTTCGCCACAATTTTCTTTATTTTAAAACTCAAGGGCGAATATTGAGTAATAAAATTAATGACATTGGGATCTGCTTCTTCCTGATGTCGTGATGTCTCTAATAGCATTTTTCGATCGTTATAGAGCGCACGGCGATATGCTCGTGTTATGACCTTGGTAGGATATCCCCAGGTTTTAAAATTATTGGCCAAAATCTTCGATTGTTGTTTAAAATCTTTCATGTCTGAGCAGTTCCTACGATACCGTAGGAATTGAGAGAAGGGTAAACCTTCTTTTAATCGAAGTGGGTGAGCACTTTGGTAATGCAGCAATGTGTTCCTATCTATTGCTTTACGATATATTGAGGTCTGCCAACCCCCAGTTGTTTTTATTATCTTCAAATCTAAAAAGGTCATTACAGTATCATGAATGTTATGGGTGAACTGAATATGGGGATTTTGGGCATTCAGCCAGATAGTGAAACGTTGGAACTCTTCTTTTGAACCCCACCACAACAAAAAAATATCATCTATAAAACGTAGCCATAATTTTATATTAAGATGAAATGGTGAATTATTCCAAAGTCGATTCTCATAATCACCCATAAATAGGTTAGCGATGGAGGGAGCACACGTCGCCCCCATCGCTATTCCTAATGTTTGCTGAAAAAGCTCTTCTTCAAACAAAAAGTAGTTTTGAAATATCATCAGTCTTGCCAGTGCTGAAAAAAATTTTATTTGACCATCTGACAAGTCACCTCTTCCTTGTAATGCCTTCACTACGGTATCTAATGCTTGTGGCTGAGGGATGCTTGTGTATAACGCCGATACATCCAAGGTGGCCAACCTAATATTCACATCTACTGCCCAATGAGACGTGGAATCCAACAGTTGTATAAAATGAGACGTGTCTCTGATATATGATGGTATATCTATTAAAAGAGGGCGAAGAAACGAGTCAATAAATATAGAAAGTGGCTCTAACACAGAACCTTTGGTCGACACAATGGGTCGTCCCGGTGGGTGCTCTACATTTTTATGGATCTTAGGAACTATATAAAAACGTGCTTGAATAGGATGACTTACATTCAGGAATTTAAACTCCTTACGAGAAATCAACTTAGCATCCAGAGCCTGCGTAGTTAGATTTAACACCTGTCATTGTAACTCTCCCGTGGGGTCCTCCTCTAACCTTCTATAGGATGTCATGTCATTAAGTTGACGTCTGGCTTCCGACAGGTATTGATCTCTGTTCATTACCACCACTGTCCCACCCTTGTCTGCCCGTTTAATGACCAGATCAGTTCTATATAACAAATCCTTTAATGCCTGGTTTTCTTGTTTAGACAATGTATGGAAAGCCCAATTATGGGATTGTTCTAGTGCTGTCACCTCCTGCAATAATAAATCTCTAAAAACTATCAATACTGGAGGGAGTGGGCCTGGAGGGTTCCATGATGACTTGAAAGTTAGAGGGACCCGGCGGGTGGATTGCGTTAGAGATCTCTCTTCCAAGGAGCCCGACCTCACTGTTGAAACCTGCTCATCTTGGCCAAAGTATATTTTCAGGTTCAGTTTTCTAATTAAACTTTCCAAATCCAATCGAAATTGGAACGAATCATGTCTAATCTCTGGTACATAAGATAAACCTCTGTCCAATAACTGTACCTGATCTTCTGATAATTGTATCCCTGAGATGTTAATCATTAGATCGGCTCCTGATTCCGGATGTTTTAACGTTTGGTGTCTCCCTTCCGTTCGGATTGTCGAGTCAGCATGCCTGTTTTCTTTTTCTTTTTTTGTGTATCGCCCCCGTTTTCGCGAAAATCCTCCTTGGAGGCATTAGATTCCACAGAACTCAATTCATCAGATGTTGTATCAAACGAAACTTGTTTACGAGGATGTCTTTTGGTGTTCCTCCTTTTGGAATCCATCCAGGGATATACATATCCTACAGTGTAATCGTCATGATCACGCTTTAATTTTTTGGTTTTTGCTTGTTGCACTTCCATTTTTAAGGCATCCAATTGTTTTTGACAATCAGCCATTTTTGATGTAAAGTGATCTACTGACTCTTTTTCTTTCAATTACGTTTTCAATGTTGTTTCCTCTTGATTATATCCTGCTATAGTGGTTTTTGAGGTGGTAATAATCAACAGCATCAAATCGAGGGAACATTTATTTAGAATGCGATTCCAATTCGCTATGAACTCAGGATTATTCATAAACATGCGAGGCTCCTTGTAGATCCGTAAACCGCGAGGTATTTGCTGGCGATTTACATATTCCACCATAGATAAACGATGTAATTCTGATTTAATGATTTGCTTCTGTTTCTTGAGCCAATTGTCCCACAAAGAAGCCACACTGCTATCTAATCCTGATTCCAAAGAAAAGGGAGTTTTTTCTTTAATGATTTCAGCTACTTGGGATGAGGTATAGCTCAACACTTCTGACCATGTAGATGGACCCTCCATGCTAGTCAACCTATAAAAATTACGGGTCTGATTTCCAGAGTAATAGAATTGCTCCCAATAGTGTGAAATTACTCTACTGTAACTAACTCATACAGAAGAAAATGGGAGGGTAGTGGTGTATTCAATCTTAAAGAATGAGCTATGAAATCGTCTCAGACTTATCGGCTGCCTATTGCTGGAACTGTGAAGATTCCGGTAACCAGCGGCGCCTATTAGCATCAATGACTGATTTCAGCTCGTTTTATAAACTTTTTTTTGCCCCTCTCTCCACGTGTTATATATTTATATTGTAAGTCTCTGTTGGTAGTGAAATAAACACTTAGCTCCTCCGTTGCTTCTCAGATTATATCTGCGTCTCTTGTGCTTTCCCAACGCCTCACATTCAACGTTGTTCTCGCGTTTCTCTCTGTGCTCTGAGGTTCTTCAGGGGATAAGGAAAATTGCCGAATCTTTAAGATTGAATACACCACTACCCTCCCATTTTCTTCTGTATGAGTTAGTTACAGTATGTGCAGTCAGGTATTCTCCCGCCAGTTGTTATACCATGGCCACAGAGGAACTTTCTCATCATTCTGATGTCTCACTCATGCCTCTCCTGTGGATGATCTGCACGTCACAACTCCTGCTACATCAACCTTTTGATGCACACACCATATCGCTTCTGGCTCTGCAGGAGGACACGTCGTCCCTGTGCCACACACTGCCATTATAGCATATTATGTGGGCATCCTTCACTGACTCAGTACATCTGCCTCCCACATGCTCATCCCACTTACTGACTGCCGCATAGGATGCCCATAGATCTGTCAGGTCCATCAACTCCTGCCTTTCCTTCCATCCATCTGCTTTAACGTGACTTTCGCTGGGGCTCCCTTATCCTGTGTTATGGTGACAGCCATTTTTGGGCATTTAGGTGCATTCTTGTCACCTTAATGCCAATGCCCTGTTAGCGCACAACACATGGAGCCTAGCACCCTTACCGCCGGAATGCCTACTCCCCACCCCAGCCTTTAACGCATGGAAAACCCCTTATTGCTGCTGTTAATGCTTGTTAGCTGCAGCTCCCTTATCACCCTTTAGTAAACATACCACTTAGTCTTCTTTTGGAAGAAATGGTGAGAAAGTTGGCTTGGGATTATCTATTGATAATGGGTATTTAAATAGAGGGGAAGTCCTTGAATAAAAGCATTATGAGTAAGCATTAAAATATTAAACTGAATATGTTGAGGGATTGGCAACCAATGCTGTCCTGATAAAAGTGGCATAGCATGATCATGTTTCTTTGCATTATAAATTAGTTTGACCGCCACATTTTGGATTTGCAGCAGCCTTTTTAATTGTGTTTGAGGGACTCCTGCAAGTAGAGAATGGCAGTAGTTTGGGAAAGCTGATAGTCACCCAAGGACGCATGGTTTGGAAAGATGTATCTTAGAAGGATACTAGCAAAACAGGAAAGTTAGGGCATCCTGATAGAGAGGTTCCAATAAAGGTAAAAGTAACCCAAGTGCCTTTAAGTAAAAAGCAGAGTTGAAAGATTCCAAATTACCCCTGTCATCTGATAACCAACTGTTAATATGAACGAACAAGCAACTGTAAAATGCCTGTATGCAAATGCTAAAAGTCCAAATAATAAGATGGGGAGCTAGAATAGATAGCACTGAATGTAAGGTTAGATATAATTGGCATCTCAGAGGACCTGGCGAAAGGAAGATAACCTATGGGACACTGTGATAACAGGGTACAAATTATATTGCAATGATAGGGCAGATCAGTGGTTCTCAAACCAGTCCTCTGGGACCCCTAGTCCAGTCAGGTTTTCAGGGTATCCACAATGAATATGCATGAGATAGATCTGCATACAATGGAAGCAGTGCATGCAGATCTATCTCATGTATATTCATTGTGGATATCCTGAAAACCTGATTGGCTTGGGGGTTCCAGAGGACTGGGATGAGAATCACTGGGGTAGATCAAATTGTCGGAAGAGTGGCGCTATATGTTAGAAAGAGCATTGAGTCAAACAGGATAAAGGTTTTGCAGGAAACAAAATACACTTCCACACATGAATCTACATGAAAAAAGGGGAAGGGAATGACAGTGGGAGTGTACTACTGTCCACCTGGCCAGAATGAACAGGCGGATGACGAAATGCTAACAGAAACTACAGTACAAATGCAATGTGTGCTGTCAAGTCAATGCTGACTCCTGGCAATCTAGCCCCTGGATTTTCTTGGCAAGATGTGAACCAGGAAATTATGGAAGCTATCATAGTCTGTGACACAGTAATAATGCGTAATTTCAGTTACCCCTGTATCGACTGGGTCAATGTCACATCACGACATAAAAGGGAGATAACATTTCTAGATGAAATAAATGATTGCTTTATGGAGCAGCGGGATCAAGAACTGACATGAGGGGAAGCTATTTTAGACCTAGTCTTTAGTGGAACACAGGATCTACTCTGAGGGATAACTTTGTTGGGGCTACTTAGTAATTGTGGTCATAACATGATCACATTTGATTTAATACATGGAGGGAAGACAGCAAGGAAATCTACTGTGCTAGGATTTAACTTTCGAAAGGGAATCTACTGTATGATAAAATGAGGAAAATGGTTAAGAAAAAACTAAAAGGAGCAACTGCAAAAGTTATGAGTTTACATCAGACTTGGGTGGTGTTTATAAATACGATCTTGGAAGCCCAGACCAGATGTATTCCACAGTTTAAGAAAGGTGGACGGAAGGCCAAATGACTACTGGCATGGTTTAAAGGTACAGTCACAGAGGTTGTTGTAGCCAAAAAAGCATCTTTCAGAAAATGGAAAAAGGCACAAAATGATGAAAACAGGAAACAATTGGCAAGTCAGAAGCAAGACATTGATAAGGCAGGCAAAGAGAGAATTTGAAAGAAGCTTGACATGGAAGCCAAAACTGATAATACAAACTTTTTCAAGTACATTTGTAGTAAAAATCCTGTGAGTGAGTCATTTGGATCATTAGATAATAGAGGGGTAAAAGAGTCACTAAGGGAGGACAAGGCCATATTGGAGAGAATGAATGAATGAATTCTTTGTGTCAGTCTTTATTGAAGAAATGTAGGGAAGTTAACCATGACAGAAATGATATTTAAAGATGATATATTGGAGGAATTGAAACAAATTTGATAAACCTGGAAAATGTAATATAGGAATTTGATACACTGAGGAGTATAAAATCACCTGGACCAGAGGTTTCCACTGGAGGGGGGGGGGGGGGCAGAAGCGGCATCTGATAGAAATGAAACTGTAGTGCAGTGCTGAAGGTAAGGACTGTGTTGCAATCTGTAGCCATTGCCGACTCTGCAGGTCCCATAGAAAGGCAGCAGTGGCAGTAAAGAGGGTACCAGGATGGAGGGCCTGCCTTGGATGCCCACAATCATTGCATTGGCTCTGGTGCTCTGTTCCTCTTTATCTTTCAGAGTCCAAAAGTTAACTCTTTACATAATGTTTTTGGAGAGTCCCGATGCATTTCAAATGAAGTTCATTGAGAAGCAGCCTTATGGTGAAGAGACTGGAAATGACAGCCTTACAAATAAGATCTTCAAAAGGAATCTGAGTGAGATTCAGTCAGAAGCTGCAGCTTGTCTGAATCCTTCACCCAATCCTATTTTTTCTTCACCATGATGTGAGAGAAACAGAATGCAGTGTTCTCAGCTCAGGAACAAAAGCAGGCAGGGAGATGGAGTAAAAAGAATAAATCCAATAATAATATAATGCCCCTGTATCGTTCCATGGTACAATCGCACCTTGAATATTGTGTGCAAGTGTGGTCGCCATATCTTAAAAATAACATAGCAGAATACCAAAATAGCAAAGAGGATGGAAGGATACTTCTATGAGGAAAGGTTTAACCCTTTCCAGGCCGAGCCCAAAACTCTCAGGATCCAAAATTCTGACTAAATATTCCTATCAAATGGTATATAATACATGACCATAGCAGAAGGAAGATCACTATTAGAACATATTGAATAGGACGGGTACAATTTTCCTGAAATATGCAAAAATTAACCCGGCTGCAGAATGTGGATTAAAAATTTAAAGTAGGCCTTCAAAGGGTTAAAAGGTTAGCACTCTTCAACTTGGAAAAGAGACGGCTCAGGGGGGACATGATAGAGGTCTATAAATTAATGAATGGAGTGTAATGGGTCAACATAGATTGGTTGTTTACATCATCAAAAAGTAGAAAGACTAGGGGGCATGCAATGAAGGTACAATGTACCCATTTAAGTCTAATAAGAGAAAATATTTTTTCACTCAACACGTAGTCAATCTCTGGAATTTGTTACCAGAGGATGTAGTCAAGGTTGTTAGTGTAGCTGGGTTTAAAAAAGATTTGGACGAGTTCCTGGAGGAAAGGTCCATAAACTATTATTAAAGAGGACCCGGGAAATCCATTGCTTACCCCGGGTCAAGCATTATGGAACCTGTGTACCTTTTTGGGAACCTGCCAGGTACTTCTGACCTGGATTGGCCACTATTGGAAACAGGATACTAGGCTTGATGGTCTGACCCAGTATGGTATTTCTTATGTTGTTATGTAAGATAAATGCTACAACTACTACTACTATTACTAAGCATTTGTTTAGCGCTACAAGACGTGTGCTGCATTGCACAGACATGTAAGACACAGTCCCTTCTCATCAGAGCTTACAATCTAGGCAAGGCAGACAACAGACTAGGGGTAGATAGGGATACATCTAGGGGGAATGGTAAGGAAACAAAGGAGATCAGGTAAGTCAAGATCCAAAAGCAGCAGTGAAGAGGTGAGTTTTCAGCCTGGATTTAAAAAGGGCCAGAGAAGGCGCCTGACGTACAGACTCAAGTAGTTTGTTCCAGGCATAAGGAGCAGCAAGGTGAAAGGAGCGAAGTCTGGAGTTGGCAGTAGAAAAGAAGGGCACAGATAGAAGCAATTTGCCAGAAGAGCGGTGTTCTGGAGGAAGGTTGTAAGGAGGTATAAGAGAGGAAAGGTAGTGAGGAGCTGCAGAGTAAATGCATGTATAGGTCAACAGGAGAAGTTTGAACTGGATGCGGAAACGGATAGGGAGCCAATGATGTGACTTGAGAAGAGGAGTAATATGAGCATGATGATGCTGGCGGAAGATTAGCCGCATAGCAGAGTGTTGAACAGATTAAAGTGGAGAGAGATGATTCAGCGGGAGACCAGCAAGGAGTAGGTTACAATAGTCAAGTTGGGAGGTGATTAAGGAGTGGATAAGTGTCTTAGTACTGTGTTTAGAAAGGACTGGGCAGATTTTGTTAATGTTATAACGAAATGGCAGGTCTTAGTTTTCAGATGGATGTGTGAGGAGAAAAGAGAGGAGTTAAAGATGACCCTACGGTCACGAGTCGAGGACACAGGGAGTTATCCACAGAGATTGAGAAAGGGGGAAGAGAAGAGGAGGTTTTAGGGGGGAAAATAAGAAGCTCAGTTTTGGCCATGTTCAATTTCAAGCGACATCCAAGCAGCAATGTCAGAAAGTTAGGCAGAGATCTGGGTCTGGATTTCCTAGAGATTTCAAGTGTAGAGAGATAGATCTGGGAGTCATCAGCATTAAGATGGCATTGAAAGCCATGGGAAGAAATGAGTACACCAATGGACTAGGTATAGAGAGAGAAAGAGTGGACCCAAGACAGACTCTTGGGGTACACCAAATGGGAGCAGGATAGCAGCAGAGGAGGATCTACCAGAACGAACACTGAAAGAGCGGTGGGAGAAATAAGAGGAGAACCAGGATAGTACAGAGCCCTTAAAACTGAGCAAGGATAGGGGATCAAGGAGAAAGTTGTGATGAACACTGTCAAAAACAGCAAAGAGGTCAAGAAGGATGAGCACTGAGTAATGGCCCTTGGATTTTGCCAGGAACAATTCACTGGAGACTTTGGCAAGTACTGTTGAATATCCCCTTCTAACTCCCCTACGCGCCCCGATACTATCTGGTTAGAATCAGGGCATGTCGGGGATGTTCTGGGGTGGAGCGGAGGTGGCGACAAGCGATAAATGAGCAGCAGCAATATTGCATGCTGCGTGATTAGCAATATGCGCTGTAAAGCTAGGCAAGGAAAACCCTCAACTATCTTTAAAGCGCAGGATCTAACCGGGCAGCATGCAATATCGCTGCTGGCCATTTAGCTACTGCAGCTTCCGGTATCTGCAGCGATCCCTGGATATTCAATGCCGGGGCCGCATATGACCCCAGCATTGAATATTCAGGATTAAGGGGCGGCGGGCAGGGCTATGTGCCGTAGGGGCGCATAGCGTGCCCAACTCAATATAGGGCTCATAGTCTATATCTTGGACTGCCCACTTATACCATTCAGGCTTTACAATTGATACAAATGCTGCAGCTCATCTTGTTACAAGTAGTGGGAGATTTGAACACATTTCTGTTCATTTGTATGAGTTATATTGGTTGCCAATTAAAAAAAATCATTATAAGATCCTTATGTTAGTATTCAGATCTTTAAATCATGTAGCCTTACTCAGCTTTGCTACTGCATTGAAAATCTATTGTCCATCTCGCATTTTACGATCTCAAGATGCTTTTCTCTTAGACGTTCCATTATTTTGTTGGGTACACTTTTAATAATTTTGAAACAGAATTTTCTTAATAGCAGTCCCCAAGTGGTAGAACACACTACTGTCAGGGTACTAGCTACTTCTGAATTGGCAGTGTTTAGAAAGAAATTAAAAACGCAACTATTTTGGCAGACTTTCTCTATTTTTCATATTGCCTAAGATCTTTTGACCTTTCATGATGAATAGACAGTTAATTTCTATGTTGACACCAGCAGAGCTAGTAGTTGTGGTCTTATGTATGTGGTGTATTGATAATGTTTGTTTATGGATTTTGTCTATGTTTTATTGTGATCTGCCTAGTAGATAGAGCGGAATATAAATTCTTTTAAATAAATAATTATTTTTCAGAACACCCTAGCACGCCTCCACTATGCTGTCATGTGACAGATGTGATCACTCTTGAAATATACTTTTGGAGCTTTCTAAAATAGCTCTTGGATGTGGTAGTGACTAGCACATATAAATGGGCGTTTTCAGACATGCTAATCATGAATAGAGCTTCTAAAATGACCTCCATAAGGAAAAAATGATCTTTTGAGCTGTAAATACATTTTACTATTGGTGTATATGTTTGTAAATAAAACAGAGAGAAGGAGATAAACAATAGTCGTTAAAAGATAAAATCCAGAGAGTACGGAGCAGAGAATGGGCCTTGGAAATATTCTACCTCCTCCTCTTTAAGTATCTGTATTGTTATTATGATAACTAAACAAATATATCTTTTCTCTCATGTGATACCCATTCTGTTACTGGCCAAAAACCTGGAGTGACTGATACACAAAGTTAAAACAAAGCATAAAATATAAGAATCTACAAAAGCGTATAAAACAGCCATAATGAATAAAACAGCGCTATTGCAGCAAGCCAACTGGCCAGATGAGCACAACTATTTATAGTGACATATAAACCAACAGACATTTAAATTCTAAGAAATATAACCAAGCTGCAAATCATTGTACACAAAATTACTTTCTAAGGAGAAATGTTTGCTTTTTTTTCCAAATAACCTATTAGTATTGAGAGCTCTTAGACATCACTAGAGCTGGCGGGCTGCTGAATGTGAAGGTGGCTCTTGGGAACTGATCCCTAGAAACAGATTTCAATACTTACATTGTCTCTCCATGCCAACAGGGCTATTGAAGCTCTTCTGGAGCCCTCCTGGTTGCAATACTCATTTCTTGTAACTGTGTTTCTGCTTCACTTTGAAGCATGTTTACTGAAGGTTACTATGTGTTGCAAATGCAATGTGTGCCTTCGAGTCAGTCCTGACTCCTGGCGACCCAGAGGCTCCTGGGTTTTCTTGGCAGTGACACCGGAAGTAGATTGCCAGGCCTTTCTTCCGAGGCAATGGAGGGTTAAGTGACTTGCCCAAGGCCACAAGGAGTACTAGTGGGAATCGAACCTTGGTTGCTTGATTACCAAGCCAGTGTTCTAACCACTAGGGTACTCCTCCACTCCTTGTTCCGTTAACAAAGGTTAAAGCATGTAAAGTGCTGCCATGACCAATAGAAATAAAAGGGCCATGGCAGCACTTAAGACACATTAACTTTCATGAATGCACACTGACCTTTATAAAAATGACCTTTTATTTGTTATATTCCATATGCTGTATTTTATTTTGTATATTTTGCTTCATATGTGCTATTAAGTGTATACATAGCCCTGACGCTGAAACATGGCCATGTTGGGTATTAATGGTTTTTAAGGTGGATATTTGTATTTATTACAGTTATTTGCTATACTGCCATTCCTACTGCATCAAATCATTTTTTAAATAAATTATGGGGGTTATTTTAGAAGCCCTATTCTTGATTTGGACATCTGAAATGGACATTGAACATAAGAACATAAGATATGCCATACTGGGTCAGACCAAGGTCCATCAAGCCCAGTATTCTGTTTCCAACAGTGGCCAATCTAGGTCATATGTACCTAGCAGTTTCCCCAAGGGACACAGGTTCCACAATGCTTATATTGGTTCAAGCATTGATATCCTGGGTCCCTTCTTAATAATGGTTTATGGACCTTTCCTCCAGGAACTTGTCCAAACCTTTTTTAAACCCAGCTACACTAACAGCCTTTACTACATCCTCCGGTAACAAATTTGAGTTTGATTACACGTTGAGTGAAAAAATATTTTCTTTTATTAGTCTTAAATAGTTTACCCTGTAGCTTCATTGCATGTCCCCTAGTCTTTCTATATTCTGATAAGGTAAACAATCAATCTACGTTTACCCGTTCCACTCCGTTCATTAACTTATAGACTTCTATCATATCTCCCCTCAGCCGTCTCTTTTCCAGGTTAAAGAGCCCTAACCTTTTTAGCCTTTCTTCATAGGAGTAACCTTCCATCCCCTTTACCATTTTGGTGGCTCTTCTCTGAACCTTTTCTAAAATCGCTATATCCTTTTTAAGATACGGCGACCAGAATTGCACACAATATTCAAGGTGCGGTCTCACCATGGAACGATATAGAGGCATTATAATATCTTTTGTTTTATTTTCCATTCCTTTCCTTATCATACCTAGCATTCTATTTGCTCTCTTGGCCGCTGCTGCACACTGGGCCGAGGGTTTTAACATGGTATCCACAATGACGCCTAAATCTTTTTCCTGGGTGGTAGTTCCTAATGTGGAACCTTGCATCGTGTAACAATAGTTTGGGTTGTTCTTCCCTAGGTGCATAACCTTGCACTTGTCCACATTAAATTTCATCTGCCATTTTGATGCCCAGTTTTCCAATTTATCAAGATCCTCTTGCAATTTTACACAATTGAGACATCCCTGGAGCCATTTTAGAAGCTGGATGTCCAAGTCTGAAGGGAGGCATGGTATAGGCATGGCTGGTGTGATCCCAAGAACTCAGGAAATCCTTGCCTGATTTCAGAAATGTTCTAGATATCCCAAGCCAATGCAAAGACTATACCTTCTCCAGGCATGACTGGCACCTGAAAAATGCTCATTTTGTCAGGCAAACATCTGGAAGGTGTGGAGAAGAAGGTACACTCATATCCTCTTTAATTTGCAATCTGACAGTGAACACTAATGGGGGATGAACATAAGAACATAACAAATGCCATACTGAGTCAGACCAAGGTCCATCAATCCCAATATCCTTTTTCCAACAGTGGCCATTCAAGGTTACAGGTACCTAGCAGTTTCCCAAAAAGACACAGAGGTTCCATAATGCTTGTATTGGGGCAAGCAGTGGATTACCCAGGTCCTCATTAGGTTTATGAACTTTTCCTCCAGGAACTTGTCTGAACCTTTTTTAAACGAGCTACACTAACAGCTTTTACTACATCCGCTAGTAACGAATTCCAGAGTTTGATTATGCGTTGAGTGAAAATATATTTTCTCTTATTAGTCTTAAGTGGTTTACATTGTAGCTTCATTGCATGTCCCCTAGTCTTTCTACTTTTTGATGGCATAAAGCAGCGATGGCGAACCTATGGCACGCGTGCCAGCTGTGGCACGCGAAGGCCTTGCAGCTGGCACGCGTGAAGGTCCGCAAAAAAAGAAAAAGCGGGCTCTGGCTGCTGCCGCGGACGCGGCAGCATGCAGTGTCCCGCGGGGCCCCCTCCGCCCGCTAAGCCCCTCTGCAAGGGCTTTCAGATTCGCGAGGGAGACCGCGTCTCCCCCGCGTCTCTGTTAAGCCCGCAGGGGTTAATGGGAAATTTCCCATCAGCCCCTTTAGACGCGAGGGACTGATGGGAAATTTCCCATTAGCCCCTGCGGGCTTAACAGAGACGCGAGGGAGACAGAATCTGAAAGCCCTTGCAGAGGGGCTTAGCGGGCGGAGGGGGCCCCGCGGGACACTGCATGCTGCCGCGTCCGCGGCAGCAGCCAGAGCCCGCTTTTTCTGTTTTTAAATTTGCCGGGGGGGGGGGTTGGGACTGCTATGGGGAGAGGGGGGGGGTTTGGACTGCAATTGGGGGGGGGGGGTTGGGAGTGCTAATGAGCTAGGAGGGGGGGGTTAGGACTGCTAATGGGCTAGGAGGGGGGGGGTAGGACTGCTAATGGGCTAGGGGGGGTGAGGACTGCGAATGTGGGGAGGGCTGATGGGGGATGTATGGAACTGGGGTGATCGGGGGGGAGGACTGCTAATGGGCTGGGGGGGTTAGGACTGCTAATGGGCTAGGGGGGGGTTAGGACTGCTAATGGGCTGGGGGGGGTTAGGACTGCAAATGGGCTAGGAGGTGGGGGGTTAAGACAGCTAATGGGCTAGGGGGGGGTTAGGACTGCTAATGGGCTGGGGGGGGTTAGGACTGCTAATGGGCTAGGAGGGGGGGGGTTAGGACAGATAATGGGCTGGGGGGGGGTTAGGAATGATAATGGGAGAGGTGGTGGGGTTAGGACTGCTAAGGGGCTAGGGGGGGTTAGGACTGCTAATGGGCTGTGGGCTGATGGGGGCTGTCTGGAAATGGGGTGATGGGGGTTAGGACTGGTAATGGGCTATGGGGGGGGGGGTTAGGACTGCTAATGGGCTAGAGAGGGGGGGTTAGGACTGCTAGTGGGCTAGGGGGGGGGGTTAGGACTGCTAATGGGCTGATGGGGAGGGGTTAGGACTTGAGGTGGGCTGTTGGGTGGGGTTAGGACTGGAAATGGGCTGATGGGGGGTTAACACTGGAGGTGGTCTGATGGGGTTAGGACTGGTAATGGGCTATGGGGGGGTTTAGGACTGATAATGGGCTATGGGGGGGCTGGGACAAGAAATGGGCTGATGGGGAGGGGTTAGGACTTGAGGTGGGCTGATGGGGTTAGGACTGGTAATGGACTGTGGGCTGATGGGGGGGTTAGGACTGGCAATGGGCTATGGGGGGCTGACTGGAAGTGGGGGGTTAGGACTGGTAATGGGTTATAGGGGGGGGGCTTAAACTGAAAATGGGGTGATGGGGGGTTAGGACTGGAAGTGGGTTGATGAGGGGGGGATAGGACTGGTATTGGGTTGGGGGACTGCTAGGACTGGAAATGGGCTGATGCAGGGACTAGAAGGGAATGGATGCTGGGTGAGGCTGGAACTAGAAGGGAGCTGGTGTTGGGGGAGGATTAGAATGGGATGGGGCTGGGAGAGTAAAATGGAGAGGGGAAAAATATTTTGTGTGGGAGGGATAAAAAATCTACAATTGGCCGGGTATTGGGAGAGTAAGTGGGGATTGAGGATGGAGGGGTAAATTTTGAGTAGATGAAATAGGAATGAGGAAAGAGCCAAAGGAGAAAGATTAGTATGTTAAAGCAGATGTAGAGAGAGAATGGAAAAAAAAACAAGAAGACAGAAGAAAGGACAAATGGACAGCAGATGGAGAGTTAGCAGAAGACACGAAGAAACCAGAAGAAAGTGGCTGGAACAATTGCAACTGAAAAAAAATGCACAAAAGGTAGAAAAATATCTCTTTATTTTGAATTTATTAACTGGAATATGTCAGCTCTGGGAAATGTGCATCATTAATTTTTGCGCTTTGTTTAGTACAAGAGGAAATTAATATATAGTTTTATTTCTACAGTGTTGTTGTATATTCCAAGTTTGGCTTTTGGGGTTCCCAGTTTAATTATTGTCTTCCTGTTTCTAAATTGTGATTCCTTGTTTGGTGATGGTCTGTTCTGCATGTGTAACTGAGCTGAGGTATTCTGTTTATATAATTCCTATTTGACATTGCCACTTGTTCTTTCCCCAGTAGGTCATGTATTGTTGTTCTCTGAGATGTATTGGTTTAATATTTGCAGTGTTGCCTTTTGATAGGTAGAGTATGGTGCTTTGTGAGTCCTGGTAGTGCTGTTAGGATACGGCGGGTTTGCTATGGGTTCTAAATGGGCAGCGTTTGTAGTAGTTCCTAATGTGCCTGGCGGTTGGTACTGGATTATAGTAATGTAGAAACCTTTTAGTCTTTCTTTATCCATATACTCATTAAGAGGCATGTTTACTAAAAGTTAGTGTATGGTAACATTATGCAAATATTTATGCAAATGAAGCACCTTATGCAAATGGGGCTTTAATTGACGTGCTGGCACTTTGAGGAAATTCTTTGGTTTTGTGCGGCAGTTTGGGCACTCGGGCTCAAAAAGGTTAGCCATCACTGGCATAAAGCATTGATCTACGTTTACCCCTTCAACTCTGTTCATTAATTTATAAACCTCTATCTTATCTCCACTCAGCCATCTCTTTTCCAGGTTGAATAACTCTAACCGTTTCAGCCTCTCCTCATAGGGGTATCCTTCCATCCCCTTTAGCATTTTAGTGGCTCTTCTCTGTACCTTTTCTAATACCGCTATATCCTTTTTAAGATATGGCAACTAGAATTGCACACAATATTCAAGGTGCAGTAGCACCATGGAACGATACAGAGGCATTATAATATCCTTTGTTTTATTCTCAATTCCTTTCCTTATGATTCCTAGCATCCTATTTGCCTTCTTGGCCGCGTTGCACACTGGGCAGAGGGTTTCACCATGTTATCCACGATGACACCTAAATATTTTTCCTGGGTGGTGGTTCCTAATGTGGAACCTTGCATCATGTAACCATAGTTTGGGTTGTTCTTTCCTAGGTGCACTTCTCCACATTAAATTTAATCTGCCATTTGAATGTCCCATCTTCCAATTTATCGAGGTCCTCTTGAAATTTTTCACAATCCTCTTGGGTTTTAACAACTTTGAATAATTTTGTGTCATCTGAAAATTTGATTACTTCACTCATTATTCCCATTTCCAGGTCATTTATAAATATATTAAAAAGCAGTGGACCCAGCACAGATCCCTGGAGTACTCCACTATTCACCTTTCTCTATTGGGAAAATTGGCCATTCAGCCCTACCCTCTGCTTTCTATCTTTTAACCCGTTCCTAATCCACAATAGTACACTGCCTCTTATCCCATGACTTTTTAACTTCACCAAGAGTCTCTCATGAGGGACCTTGTCAAAGGCTTTCTGAAAATCCAGATACACTATATCGACCGGCTCAACTTTGTCAACCTGTTTATTCACACCTTCATAAAAATATAACAGATTAGTAAGACAAGACCTTCCTTGGCAAAAAACATATTGGCTTTCTCCCATTAAACCATATTCAGTAATTTTGTTCTTTATGATGGTTTCTACCATTTTGTCTGGTACTGATGTAAGGCTCAGTGGCCTGTAGTTTCCCCGATCACCGCTGGAACCCTTTTTAAAAATTAGCATTACACTGGCCATTCGCCAATCTTCAGGTATTATAGATGATTTTAATGATAGTTCACAGATTACTAATAGTAGGTCTGCAATCTCATATTTCAGTTCTTTCGTGACCCTCAGATGTATACCAGGTGATTTGCTATTCTTTGTCAAATAGTTGTAATATAACTTCCCGGTTTATCGATATTTCCTTCAGTTCTTCCACTGCATACCATTTCAGTCACAGGTACCTTCCCTATATCTTCTTCAGTAAAGACTGAAGCAAAGAATTCATTTAGTCTCTTCACTATAACCTTGTCCCCTCTTAGTGCCTCTTTTACTCCTCTACCATCTAATGGTCCAACTGACTCTCTCACAAGATTTTTGCTAGGAATGTACTTGAAAAGTCTTTATTATGTATTTTTGCTTCCACAGCATGCTCGTTCTCAAATTCTCTCTTTGCCTGCCTTATCAATGCCTTGCATCTTACTTGCCAGTGGTTATGTTGTTTGCAGTTTTTCGCTCCTTTTTCCATTTCCTATAAGATGCTTTTTTTTTTACTACAACAGCCTCTCTAACCTCACTTTTAAAACATGCTGGTAGTTTTTTGGACTTCCCTCCACTTTTCTTAAATGTGGAATACAGCTGGTCTGGGCTTCCAAGATAGTATTTTTAAACAACACCCATGCTTGATGTAAATCTTTAACCTTTGCAGCTGCTTCTTTTAGTTTTTTCTTAACTGTTTTCCTCATTTTATCATAGTCTCCCTTTTGAAAGTTGAAAGGCAGTATTGTGGACTTCCTTGCTGTCTTTCCTCCTTTTATGAAATCAAATGTAAACATGCTATGATCACTATTGCCATGTGGGCCCAACACCATTATCTCTTGCACCAGATCTTGTATTCCATTAAGGACAGGGTTCAAAATGGCTTCCCCTCTGGTTGGTTCATAAACCAACTGCTCCAAGAAGCAGTCATTTATTTCATCTAGAAACTGACCCAGTCGATACTGGGGTAATTGAACTCACCCATTATTATTACTGTATTGTAACCTTTGTTAGCTTCCCTCATTTCTTTGAGCATTTCATCATCCATTTGTTCATTCTGGCCAGGCAGTCGGTAATACACCCCGCTGCCATTGCCTTCCCCTTTTTACATGAAATTTCAATCCATAGAGATTCTACAATGTATTTTGTTTCCTGCAAAACTTTAATCCTGTGTGACTCAATACCTTTCTAAGATAGAGCGCAACCCCTCCACCAATTTGTTGTACTCTATCCTTGCGATATAATTTTTTCCCAGGTATCACAGTGTCCCACTGGTTGTCCTCCTTCCACCAGATTTCTGAGATACCAATCATATCTTACCTTCACTGGACTGCTTAAAAAGAAAAACATGCACAACTGCTACCTTTTCCAGCATTGTTCCACCTTTCCAGCAGCCCCAATCAGTTTTCCACCACAGGGGAGAACAGGGCGCGGGATTTCCCTGCTCCCTGCAGCAGAGGCACCAATCGGGCTGCACCGGACTACTTAAAAAGAAAAATGTGCACAACCACTACCTTTTCCAGCACTCTTATACCTCTCCAGCAGCCCCGATCGGCTTTCCACCACAGGGGAGAACAGAACGTGGGATTTCCCTGCCCCCTGCAGCAGAGACACCAATAGAGCTGCACCAGACTGCTTAAAAAGACAAAAGTACACAGGTGTGCCCATGCCTGGCAGGCCCACACCTACGAGCCATGCCAAAGGGCCCTTTGGCGTGGCCCTTAGGCGGAAGCCCAGGGCAAGAGCTCTATAAACCATCAACAGAACCCCTGAATATTGAATTCAGAAGATCTGAGTCTCCTACCCGAGAAGCTCCCATTAAAGAAGACCCACAAAGGAAGAAGAGGGCAGGGCTTATGAACCTTCACTCATTCAAGAAGAATATGATCGCAGACCCACGAGGGAAGCACCACCCAGTACTCAGACCGATTAGTCCATCACCAGTGCTACAACTCAGGCAAGAACAGCCACCAACAGATCAGTAGCCAAGACGAGGTAAACCTGTACTGCTTCCAGCTTCTGCCCTCCTCAAGCAACGATCAAATCTACAACTCTGGACTGCTATAAAGAAATATTGGTAACATCTGCGTATACCATACCAATATAGCCTAGTCTGTTTTACCATACAGAAACGCATACTCTCTATAATTGCCAGAAACTTGTAGTAAATGTTACTCTATCTGCTAACCTAACCATTGTAAAATATCAGTGATCCCCATTTTTCATATTACCACATTACCTGCCTATCTTATTCACGCTGAAACCCTAAGAGTGTGAGAAAGTGTTTAAACCATACTCGCCGAACTACTAATTGCAACCTTCCCTCCATGTAATCAAAATGAACCTCCTTAGGAAACTATTATGTGCATACCTCATCATAGCAACCCTCTCTGTATGCTCCAACTCATTACAGACACACCAGGTTCCCAAACAAACCCACCTCTTCCCACATAATCAGCTCCACATATTCTATAATTTATCATTCCCTAGGTACAAACAGGACTATAACCCCCACCTCCAAAAAAAAAACCAGACAGCACCGCAGATTAATCCATATTACAACTGCCACTCCCCCCCCCCCACACACACATCACCAAACGCTGTTATTAATCTCAATGGTATACTGATAAATGCACGCTCCATATGCAATAAGATCCCAATAATCAGTGATCTTCTCATTGATGAGTCCCCAGACTTTCTGTGTGTCACAGAAACCTGGCTCACTGAACAAGACACTGTCCTAAAAAATCTATTAAATACCAACGGATACTCATTATTTAACTGCCCTAGAGATACCAAGAGAGGCAACGGAGTCCTTATTATGACTAGAACTAACCTCAATATGAGTTCAAGTATCTGCACAAACACTGATAGCATAGACCTAATCAAAATTGAAAACAAGTTTATAGCAATCTTTCTCCTCTATAGACCCCCTAGCAACAATCACCTCAATCTCACTACAATACTTGAATCAGCATGCACTTCTCCAACAAAAAAGCCCCACTTCATTATGGGTGGCTTCAATTTACCATCCCTCCCCCCCCCCCCCCCCCCCACAACAATCCACAGACTTCCTGGAACTTATGGAAGAGTTAGACTTTATACAAATAATAAAAATTCTCATGCATATAAAAGGAAATACACTTGACCTCATCTTCTGCCCAAGGTACCTAACCTCGCATCCTCCCTTCACCTATCCTTTCATTAGACAAGTTCCATGTTCTGACCATTTCATCATAAGAATGGTACCACAATTCCAACAGTGACCCAGTTGGATAACACTCCCTCCTTCCAAATGCCGATCTTCAAAAAATTTGACAAGGATTCCTATTTGAAGTATCCTCCCTGCTCCATACACAAACCCATGACCTTAATGATGCAATAGAAAACTGGACCACAACAATAAACAAAGCAGCAAAGCCCACCTTATTTACTAAGAAAACTAACAGAAAACATTCGGAAAAGTGGTATACCAAAAATCTTTATAACCTCAAGCTAGAAAAAAAAATGGAGATCAAATAAAACCCCTGAAAACAAAGAACAATACATCACAACCCAAAATAACTACAAAAATGCAATCCTTAAAGTGAAAAAAGACCACCACACCTCCATACTTAATAAAATTATCAATCTGCCAAGAGAGCTATTTGATATAGTAAAATCATTAACTAAATCCCACACAAATCAGACAAATAGTACAGAAATTAGCCCACAAACTATTGCGGACCATTTGGCATCCAAACTAAAGAACAAACACACTCCAGCAATGCTCATCAGCAATAACCTACAGCAAACACCAAAACATTGGCACTCCTCCTACCCCATCAAGGAAAAACAGCTCCTTGAAACCATGTCTAAAATCAACACCATGACCTCACATTTAGATCCATGTCCAGTATTCTGGATAAAGGCTGTCAAAGCAGAACTAGCCCTGGTGATACTCAACATAGTAACTCAATCTCTCCACCATGGCATTATGCCTGAGGCACTCAAGCTCTCTGTCATTCGCTCAATTTTAAAAAACAATATACTCAATAAAAATGATCCCTCCTCATATTGGCCAATAGCCAATATCCTGTTTTTAGCAAAAATAATTGAAAAAAATAGTCCAATTATAGTTACAAGACTACATTGACAGATACACACCATTAGACACTCACCAGTATGGTTTCCGTCCATACCACGAAGTGGAAAACCTACTTCTAGCATTATTTGAAACCCTGATCTGTGGCCTAGACAAAACAAACCAAGACTACATCATGATTTTTCTAGATATCTCATCTGCATTTGATAATGTTAACCACTATCCTTCTGTCCAGATTAAATCACATAGGCATCGATGGAATTTCACTAAAATCGTTTCAGTCCTACATATCCAACTGTCACCAATATGTAAAAATAAATCAAGAGTCATCTACCACTTTCCCACAGGAACAAGGGATACCCCAAGATTCGGACCCCAAGATTCGGCCCTCTCTGCGCTCCTGTTCAATTTATATCTGCAAATGATATGTGACATTTTTAACAAATACAAAATTAATTATCATATATATGCAGATCATATAATGGTTTATGCGCCAGTAGACATTAAAAAACCCCAATTTAACAAAATAATCGTTACATATATGAAGCTGAATCCTGGCTAAACAAAAACAATTTACAAATCAATTACAAAAAACCCCAAAATATTATTTACTACAAGAAACCAAAATTACACACACCCTACTACTTTCAAGCTACACAATACCAATTTGCTAGTCAAGCATGAAAGTTGAATACCTAGGGGTTATTATTGATAGACCTCTCAATATGACATTGCAAATCAGACATACTGCTAGAGCGATTCTATATAAATTAAAAACCACTCAGCATCTCAGACCAATTCTAGACCCCTATGATTTAGAACGGTAGTTCAAGCGCTAGTCACACCTCACTTAGACTACTGCAGTGGAATCCTTCAAAGTCTCCCAAAGAAAGCCATTTACCCACTCCAACTGGCCCAAAATGGTTATTATCCTGGCAGCTACAAAGTCAACCTAACAGATCACATAACCCCAATTCTATTCAACCTCCACTGGCGCCCAATAGCATCCAAAATAAAATATAAACAAATAATCACTACTTTCAAACTACACAACGCTATCGCCCCCTCTTACCTATCCCCACAGTACACTGACAGACACCAGAAGCAGGCGGAAAAATACTCAAATCCTCCTAGCAATGCCTCCCACAATACGAAAAACTAAGCAGTTTACAAGTAACGGGGCATTTAGATATACAGCTCCCTCACTCTGGAACCCCCTCCCTGGCCCAATTAGAGCAATCAAGGACCTCCATAAATTCCGCAAGGAATTAAAAACACATCTATTCTCTGAATACTATAATGCCCCCCACACCAATAGTACAACTCATACACCCAGCCTTTCACCACCCACTCAGATCTCCTGAATTCCCCCTCTCCCCTAACCACAAATTCATTGTTAATAGCTAAAAAAAAAACAAGCTTACTATGCATATGTATAAGTGACTACTGGCATGTATATAGTTCCTTATGTTATCCAAGTTCTTAGTTTCAATGTACAATAATTTGATTTGTTCCATATATATGTTTTTTGCATTTATAGTTCATTGTAAACTGCCCCTAATTGCAGGAAGGGGTGGTTAATGGTCTTTGTTATAAAGCATATGAGGACAGACTTAAGGATCATAATATATATACTTTAGAGGAAATGCGGTATAGAGGTGATACAATTGAGATGTTTAAATACCTCCGTGGCATAGATGCACAGGAGGAGAGCCTCTTTCAATTGAAAGCAAGCTCTGCTACGAGGGGACATGGGATCAGGGTGAAAGGAGATAGATTCAGGAGTGATATGCAGAAATATTTTTTTACGGAAAGACAAGTAGATCCGTGGAATAGTCTCCCAGTGGAGGTGGTAGAGATCAGGACAGTATCTGAGTTCAAAGAAGCATGGGACAAACAGAGGATCTCTAAAGGAAAAAAGGGGTTGATATGGAAGGGCAGACTAGATAGGCCATGTGGTCTTTTTCTGCTGTCATGTTTCTATGTTTTGCTATTATTTACAGTATATGTGCTATTTACAGAATCTGCACTATTTGCAGAATGTGTGCTATTTACAGTATTGCGCTATTTACAGAACATATTCACAAGATAGGTTGCAATCGATCATTCAGAATCAGACTCATATAGAGATAAAAGGAAGATCTACTTGGTATGGGATGGAGTGTTAGGTGGGATTTTATCTAGTTTAAAAGCTGCTCTATCTCCTTTTTAAAGGTTAATGCCATCAACCTGGTTCCATCCCGATTAAGGTGGAACCCATCCCTTCGGAAAAAACCCTCCTTTCCCCAGAATCTTTCCCATTTCCTAGCAAATCCAAAACCCTCTTCTTTACACCATCGTCTTATTCACGCATTGAGACTCCGGAGCTCTGCCTGCCTTTTGGGTCCTGCACTTGGAAAGGGAAGCATTTTTGAGAATGCTTCCCTGGAACTTCTGGATTTCAACTTCCTACCTAAAAGCCTAAATTTGGCCTCCAGAACCTCCCTACCACACTTTCCTATGTCATTGCTACCAACGTGTACCAAGACAGCAGACTCCTCCCCAGCGCTATCTAATAACTTGTCTAGGTAGCACGTGAGATCCACTACCTTTGCACCAGGCAGGCATGATACCAGGCGATCTTCGCACACACCAGCACCCAGCTATCTACATACCTAGTGATCAATCGCCAACTATAATGACTGTCCTACCCCTTCCCTCATAGGCATATGGTCCTTGAGAAACCTTCTCAGTGCGAGAGGGTTTTATATCACCTGGAGGACAGGTCCTAGCTACAGGATCACTTCCTGCCACACCAGGGTGATGCTCTCCTGTTACACGACCTCTCTCCTCCATGGCAACAGGGATGCTGCCAGATTGGAGGTGAGACTTTACTACATCCCTGAAGGTCTCGTCTATATACCTCTCTGTCTTCCTTATGTCCTCCAAGTCTGCTACTCTAGCCTCCAAAGATCAGACTCGTTCCCTGAGAGCAAAGAGCTCCTTGCACCTAGGAAGTGTGGAACATGAGGGCTCATGTTTTTGTTTTGCCACACTGCTGGATGTCTCTGTATGCAGACTTCCTTGCCCCACAGTTTCATAGCAGGGATATCTATATGGATGCTGGCATGGGCATCTCTGGGGCATGTTTACTAAAGGTTAACATGCGTTAATGAAAGTTAACGCACGTTAAGTGCTACCACGGGCCACACTTAACACACTTTAATTTTCATTAATGCACATTAACTTTTAGTAAACATGCCCCTATGTGTCTAAAATCAGGCTGAAACATAGACGTCCCTGGCATTTTTCTGCACATTCTGTCGTGAAAGTCCTAGATGGTGCTTGGACAACCTTTCTAAAATGCCACGTCACACGTGCATATGATATACTTAGTTGTACTTCTTAGATTTTAAGTACCTGTTGGTTTACATATACTGTGAATAGCGGTGTTCAACTGGACATTTCGCTTGCTGCCGTAATGTAATGCTGTTTTATTCCCTTTATCTTCTTTGCAGGGATTATACTTCTTATTTTTCTGCTTAATAAAACAGCCATGCAAGATCACCTTCTTAGAACAGACAGTAAATAAATATAGAGATGCAAATCATCATCGCTTTAGAGAGTGATAGGGAGATAATTATTTGGGTTCTTGTATTTTATTTACTGCATTTGACACCGAATAATAAAAAGGTCTAAGAAAAAAATACTTCTTTTGCTTGAACAATAATAAAGAATGCAAACAAAGGCTGCAGAAAACTGATAAGAATTTGGATAAGAGTTATTGAATTGATCTCAACAAAACCACAGCCTGCCATCTGTTGTTTGTTAATAATGGTGCAAACACCACTATATATGGCCAGTAATGTATATGGTGTCCCTTCCTATGGAACCTTGTATATGAAGTCTTTTTATGGGAATTTGAACATACAAGATCTAGTCAAGGAATACCAAGTATTTTTAGCTGAGTGCTCAAGGTATCTCAGAGAAGTATCAACATGAATTCTTAAAGCTGTATCAGGAAGAGAGAGAGAAAGGAAAACAGCTCAGTTTTGATTATTAACAGATTTGCTACATTGCTTTTTGAGAGCATACATCCAAGATAAAGCACAGTTACTTACCTGTAACAGGTGATCTCTGGGAAAGCAGGAATAAGTCTTCACATATGGGTACGTCGGTACCGACGGAGTCTGCGCGGGAACGCTTCCCAGCGTCCAATCAGAAAGCTTTTGGAAGCATCCCACCATGCCTGCGTGCTGCCTTCCCGCCTTTCCCAACTGCCTCTCCTCAGTTAAGTTTTAAAGCTGAGACAAAGAGAGAGAGAGAGGAAAGGAAAGATAGATAGAGAGATACAACTCCTGGGGAGGTGGGTGGGTTGTGAAGACTTATTCCTGCTGTTCCCAGAGATCACCTGTTACAGGTAAGTAACTGTGCTATCTCCAGGAACAAGCAGGAATGAGTCTTCACATATGGGTACTCCCAAGCTGAGATGCCTGGAGTCCCAGCATGTTATAGATTGGAACATGCTATATCTCATATCGCCAGGCATCCTGAGGATGGAGGATAGGAGTTGAAACAGAAAGGTGCTGTAAGACAGCTAACCTAGCATAGGACTGCAGGCAAGGAGTCCTTGTGTGGATGATAATTATCATCAAATATATTGAAATGAAATATTGCAATATGGACCTCCTCTAACAGGATTGCAGGAAAGTATAGAGGTTCATGGGATCTACTGGGGAATCCAGTAGAGGAACCTCAAGGACCACCTCACTGAAAAGTGGAGGTAATAAACCTGTAGGACAAACAGTGGATGTCAGAATCCTGAAAGGTGAGAGGTAACCCCAGGGATTAACTGGGGTAGTACAAAAACGGTAGGCCTTCAGCAGAAGGCTTTATGGAAGAAGCCGAAACTCTTTTGGCTGCAGAGTGGCTCACTCTTAGGAGCAAAAAGAGGAAAGACTGACCGATTTGGACAAACCTGCCCAGTCCATGAGGGAAGAAGGGATATGGAAAGAAACTTGTATCCCAAAAAGAAAGGACAGGTGTCTGAGGCGTTAGAGCCTCAGATTTACTGAAGATCCGCCATGTCTTTCCTAACTGGTGGTAGCTAGGAAAGATACTGTAACATGGAGAGCTTCAGGGGTACCTAAACCTTAAGGTTATGGTAGAAAAGTTGTTAACTACCATGGGAGTGGTTGTGTGTGTAGCACACCAAACATGCTGGACAGCATGAGTATGGGTAGAGCCCAACTGTCAGAATCATATAGAGACATATATATCTATATGAGCATAGACAGTCAGATAAGTATGTAAATACATATCTACCTATAATAAATATCTCGACAGATACACATATATATACGTGTATATATATATATATATATATATATATATATACACACACATATAGATATATAGATAGACATATAGAATATATATCTATAGTGAGATATAGAAGGGCATAACTTATACACACACAAATAACAGACATATATATCTATAGAGATGTATACAGATATATATATAGATATGAATATATAGGCCTTTATATAGATGTCTGCAATTAAGCAGACAGAGATATGCCTATAGAAGTATATTCACATAGGAGATGTGAAGAGGAAAGATTCATCTAATAACAAGAAGGTGGAACCTACTTGAGAAGATATATAGAGAATCTATTCCCCCTGGTTATGAAGGAAGGAGTCAGGGGAAAAATCTCCCTGACAAGGAATAGACTAGATTGCTGTAAGAATGCTAGCCAGTGACATAACCAGGATGGTTACGTGAAAAGCAGAGGATAATATCAGTCTGCAGGCAGCAAGTCCCGAGCCCTCCAGAACTCTAGCATGGTAAATGGACAGAGAATGCATAGGAATGAGATACCATGTTGACCTATTTGAGGGGCAAAAAGGGGATCATGCGTTCTTTAGCTAAATATGCGCTGTCCATGATGGATTAGGATACCATGAGGACGAGCTGCAAGGAAAAAAAGAGCATATTCCCGGTGGGAATCCTGAGGACCAAACCAGGGAATTGAACAACTCTTTAAGCTTTCACGTAAGAGAAAGGCCCATGTCCTTTGTTTTAAAAAGGAGATAGAAGGGTAGGAAGAGCCCTTCCAGTCATGAGGGGCATGACTGAGGGAGCCTTTTCCAACCATCTAGGACAGCTGTTTGAGAAATCCTAATGCTCTCTAGCAAGGGCCCATGGTGGAAAGCTTCTCTGTAGAATTGCAGAGAGCATAATGCAGGAGAATTAGGAGATAGAACTGGCTGCTGGAAAAGCCAGTACCTACGTCAACTATGCTGCCAAACCCAAGGGAATTGGAGATGGCAAGAATAGAAGACAATCCGAGAAGCCTGTAGTAATAAGATTTCCCAAGAAAGATGAATCCACTGTCTTGGAGTCACTACTAAGGTCAGAAGAAAGTAGTGGAGGACAACTCTGGATGCTTGTGGAGAAGAACCAGTGGTCCAATCACTATGGCTCCTGCATGAGCAGCTGCTAGTAAGACAGCAGAAAGAATCTTTCTCTTTAAAAACAGAAAGAACAGACAGAACAGGAGTAAGAAAACTCTGGATCTGTCTGATAAGCTGCCCCAAAGCAAAAATGAAGAAGGGAGTTAACTCAGAGAGGAAAACTCCACAATGGAATAGTGACAAAACTAGAGGGGCTGAAGAAGAAGCCCTCCAGTGTAATAGTACCACTCTTACAGAGGAAATGCTTGGTAAGAGGGTAGAGAAGATGGAGCTGAATGGAGACTTATAAAGTGGTAAGTCTGTAGAAAGGAAAAATTCATGCTGGTACAGAAAACTATCGTTTGATAGTTGTTAAACCTCTTTCCCTAACAGGAAGAAGAGGAGAAACCTGTGACCTATTGGCATGAATATCCTAAGAGCTCGTATAACAGAGCAAAATGGATGTCTTGTGAAAAGAGATCCATGCCTGGAGTTTAGAATGAAAGCAGTGGAAGGCTTCTACTGAGAAGAAGCCAACTGCAGGTTCTAAACCCCAAGAGGCACAAAAATATGATGATGATTAATCAGAAACCCTGCGTTTGCTGGGTTTGCTGAGCCTGGTGAAAGTTTGGATTCTTCAGACCAGGGTGATGTTTCCCCTGTTTGGGAACATCTGTATGATGGGAAGAAGATGAATAAAACCTTCTCCCCCTAGGGGAAGAAAGTTTGGTAGGACATTTCCTACCTACTGGGAAAGAAGAAGGCATAGAGCAGCCCTTAGAAACAGGTAAGTCAGTGGACCACTGAGTAACCTGACATAAAGACTCCTTATTGAAGAGATTTTCTCCAGTGCAAGGAGTATTACCCAGTCTTTGTTGTGCCCATTTGTCTAAGTCTGAAGCTTGGAGCCAGGCTCTACGTCGTGCCCCTATAGCTATAGCAGAAGTCCTGCTAACAGACTCAAAAGAGTCTAGTGAAGCACGAGTAAGAAACCAAGAGATATTTTGAATATGACTAAGCAGTGAGGAATAGTCTGCACTCTTGGGCTCTGAAAGAAAAGGAATCAAAAGATGTAATTTCTTTGTGACCGCCTCAAGAGATAGACTCATATAAAAAATATATGAGAGAATTCTTGCTGAAAGCATGGATGTCTGGAAGGTTTGACGTCCAAAGGCATCTAGTGTCTTAGACTCACGACCTGGCGGATAAGAAGAGTGCTTTTTCTTACTCTTCACCCGCCACATTGCTGATTCCACTACTATGGAATGATGAGGAAGTTGAGTCTTTTGAAACCCTGGAGAGGGGGGCACCTGATATAGGAGATCAGTTGCTTTGGAAGGTGGGGGTACCCTTAAAGGTGCTTCCCACAGTCCTAGAAGGAGATCCTGCAAGGAATGATGCAAAGGAAGCATTATGTTCTCCTTTGCTTCGGTAGAAATAGAACCTTGTGTAGGATCATGTCCAGGGATAGGAATGGCAAGTGATCTTGCCATATCCAGGAGGAAACTCTGAATAGAAGGATCACCAAAGGGAACCTCCCTTGGACAGGTTAGATCTAAAGAACTAGCCTGGGCACCAAAGGATCTATCTAAGTATGCACGGTGCAGTATGGGATCCTTAAGGGATGGTCGCTGGTACTGGAGGTCAGGACCAGCGACAGTCAGTACCACATGGTCCATGCCAGGTATCGATTCCAAATTTGGTATAGAAGGGAGCGATCCTGTTGAAAGCAGCATGGAAGGAGCTGGCCACGATGCTACTGTGGACACCGGTACCGATACCGGTATCGCTGTCGGAACCGAACCGGACACCGACATCGAAGCAGCAATCGGTGACAGCCCAATCGGTACCGAGGTAACCGAAAGCCTTCGGCAGTCATCCTCGGTACCGAGGGTCCGGTACCGATAGGTGTCGGTACCAAGACGTGTCGGTACCCAGTCTTCCAGACTAGAGATCGATTCCAGACTCGGCATCGAAGGAAGCGAGTCTATCGATGCACGTCTGGAGAGTACCGACGTCGGTGGTAGTATCGATGCCGGTACCGATACCGGAAAGTCAGTCTGGAACGTGTCCACCGGTCCCGTAGGTACCGAGGATGCCAGACGACGATCCCTGGTGAGGAGTGTTTCATCCAACACCAGTGCCGATGCCGGGGTATCGGTACCGCTCGAAGCGGATACCACCACCGGGCATGGCTCAGGTATGTTCTGTGAGGGGTGAACCTCAGGAACAACCTGAAACCCCACATAGGCTTTGGAGGCCAAAGACTCCCGCCGGGGTTTTGAAGCCAATGGGCCCTCGAGGGCAAGGCCGGAGCCGTCTACATGCAGTGCATGAGACCTACCACTCGAGGGTTGGCTAGTCTTAACAGACTGTTTGTGGGTTACCTGATCCTGTGTAGAAGAAGAAATGGTCGGTGCCCTGAGGTTGGAAGGGAACCGTATGTCGAGAGAAACTCGATGCTGAAAACCTCTTCTCAGAATACCGTTGCCCGAGGGCTCCGGAGGAAAAAGGTCAGGACCCAAACAGGTTAGACACCAATTCTGGGAGTCTAAAAATAAAGTTGTACCGCCACAGTTTGAACATTTCTTGGAGAAAATGGCTGGCGGTTCCATGAAGAACATGGAGAGGCCTGAAAGGCCTGAGAAACCGTAAGACACTAAGGAGAAAAAATATTCCTTAAAAAGATTTTACAGAAAAGAAAAAAGAAACACCGGCGGTACCGGTGGCATCGGGGAAGACAGCCACGACCACAAGAAAACTAAAGAATTAAAAGAAGAATTTTCTGCGGTGACAGGAGGACGTCCTGCCAGCTCCGCGGAAAAACGAAAACTGAGGAGAGGCAGTTGGGAAAGGCGGGAAGGCAGCACGCAGGCGCGGTGGGATGCTTCCAAAAGCTTTCTGATTGGACGCTGGGAAGCATTCCCGCACAGACTCCGTCGGTACTGACGTACCCATATGTGAAGACTCATTCCTGCTTGTTCCTGGAGATAATAAAAAAGTAGAGAAAAACAGTATATTTGAACAATAAAAACATGTAAGCATTAGAGAAATAAACTAAGTAAAAAGAAGTAACAAAAAACAGTCATTGTCACTATGTTACAATTAATTATTACATGAGAGGGATTTAATATATATGTAATGGGGAATATGCACAAATCTTCATTGAAAGCCTTTTTATTTAAAGAGATGTACAGGGATCTTATGCAAAGAGGAATATGCATCAAAAGAAATATTTAAATCCTCATTTATTACACTGGATCCATATGAACTCACTGTGAATGGCAAGTGTGGTCAGACTTGGGGTCAAGGTGTCTTCTTTTTCTTCTATCCTTTGCTGATGCAGCGTGCTGTATTTCTATGGAATTTCTGGAGATGGTTCTATAGTGATGGCTGCATGGAAGAGTTCATTCTGCTTTGGTGTTTTTCTGGAGATGGTTCTTTCTGCTTCCTTAGAAAATGGAGAGCTCTCCATTTCTGCTCACTTTTTCCCATTTTTATATCTTCTTATAGAAATTTCAGAATGCAGTATGATGACCTCATCCCTCAGCAGGTCATTGATTGTGATAGTCTGGAGCATAGGATTCTACCAGTGCTTCAGAGGCTTAGCAGTAATGGGGGTGGGGGTTGGGGAAAGTTGAGATAGGTTTTTGATTGGTCTTCAGCGGTGTATTCCGTTGAATCAGCCGTCAGGCGTTTTGTATTCCATTTAATCAGCAGATAGATGAAGCTTCAGTTGGATTTTCCATTGAATCAGTAGTAGGATGCTGTGTATTCTATTTATTCAGCAGATGAGTGATTGGCTCCACTTAATGTTTCTTATGATCATTTAGTAAAGGATGTTTACAGTGTCTGCTTCTGTGTTCAGTTCATTTGGCAAGTTTCTGTGGTCAATTTTATATTTCAAAACATGTAGGACCCAATATTCAAAAGGCATTTACATGTTTAACAGCCAGTTAGCCGTGTAAATGCCTGCTAACTGGTTATTCAACAGCACATACATGGGTAGTGCCGTTGAATATCCCCGATTATGTCCCATACGCGCCCCGATCCTAGCCAGCTAGCATCGGGGTGTGCCGGGGCATTCTCGGGTGAAGTGGAGGTGGGAAATAGCGATAACTGTGCAGCACCAATATTGGAAGCTGCACGGTTAGCACCCGGTACCTATAAGATAGGCGAGGAAAACCCTCAACTATCTTATAGGTGCCGAGGCTAGCCATGCAGCATCCAATATCGATGCTGCATGGTCAGCCTTGACGGCTTCCGGGCAGCGCAGCCAGACCTGGATATTCACTTCCGTTGCTGCAGAAGTGAATATATGGTGTTTGGGGGCCAGCAGGCAGGGCTAAGTGACTATAGCGCTTAGCCCTGCCCAGATGAATATTGGGCCCGTAATTAATAATTTCATATAAAACACATCTCTACTGCTAGGGCTTGGTAGCACCCATTTGAAATTCAAAACCACTGAAATTTGAAGCATCTGGGTGAAGTACAGAATGTTTTAAAAGCAAATTTGAACATCAACAAAGAAATCTCAGGCCTCAAATTCATTGGGGAGGGGGTTCCACAGGGCTAGAACCTAATGGACAAAAGAAGTGCAATAGATAATTTCCAAGTGAACTTCAGAGGGTGCGGGAACCATAAACAAGTAACTTTGCAGAGACTGAAGTAAACATGGGAAGAGATATGGAATGAAAAAGTCAGTTAGGTAGTTGGTACATCCATATTGTGGGCCCAATGAATTAATATGAAGATCTCAGATTTGATTTGGAAGGACACAAAGAAGCCAAAGGGGAATGACATGATCACATCTATAGGAATGATAGAGAAGCTTAATAGCAATAGAAATATAGAAACATGACGGCAGAAAAAGACTACATGGCCTGTCTAGTCTGCCCTTCCATATCAAATACTATAGTCTCTTATTTTTTTTTAGAGATCTTCTGTCCCATGCTTTTTAGAATTCAGATGCTGTCCTCGTCTCTACTACCTCCACTGGGAGAATTTTCCATGCATCTACTACTCTTTCTGTAAAGAAATATTCCTGCATATTACTCCTGAGTATATCCCCTTTCACCCTCATCCTATGTCCCCTTGTAGCAGAGCTTGCTTTCAATCAACAGAGGCTCTCCTTTTGTGCATTTATGCCATGGAGATATTTAAACATTTCTATCATATCTCTTCTGTCCTGTCTTTCTTCTAATGTATATGTATTAAGATCTTTAAGTCTGTCCCCATATGGTTTATAACAAAGACCACTAACCATTTTAGTAGCCGCCTCTGTACCGACTCCATCCTGTTCATGTCCTTTTGAAGGTGTGGTCTCCAGAATTGCACACAATACTCCAAATGAGAATGCACCAGAGACTTATACAGAGGCACTATCACCTCCTTTTTTCTGCTGGCCATTCCTTTCCCTATGCACCCAGGCATCCTTCTGGCTTTCACTGTCGCCTTTTCTACCTGTCTAGCCACTTTAAGATCATCAGAAACAATCATACCAGGTCCCATTCTTCTTTCGCGGACAGAAGTACTTCGCCCCCTACACTGTACCACTCCTTTGGATTTTTGCAGCCTAAATGTATGAACTTGCATATTTTAGCATTAAATCTCAGCTGCCAAGGTCTTGACCATTCTTCAAGATTAGCTACAATAGATCCCTCCTCATGTTATTTACTCCTTCCTGGGTGTCTACTCTTGAAGATTTTGGTATCATCCGCAAAGAGGCAAACCTTACCTGACAGTCCTTATGCAATATCATTAACAAAAATGTTAAAAAGAATTGGACCAAGGACAGATCCCTGCAGCATACCACTGGTAACATCCTTCTCCTCAGAGAGAGCTCCATTTACCTGTACCCTTTGTCACCTTCCACTCAACCAATTTCTAACCCAGCCAGTCACTTTAGGGTCCATCCCTAGGATGCTCAATTTATTTATAAGTCACCTGTGCAGAACGGTATCAAAGGCTTTACTGAAATCTGTACACCACATCTAGTGTTCTCCCACGGTCCAACTCTCTGGTCACCCAGTCAGAGAAATCAATCAGATTTGTCTGACAAGACCTGCCTCTAGTAAACCCATGCTGCCTCAGATTCTCCAATCCACTGGACTTCAGAAACCTCTTTATCCTCTGTTTTAGCAGTCTTTCCAGTAGTTTATTCACCACAGAGGTCAGACTAACCTGCCTGTAGTTCTCAACCTCATCCTTTCTTTTGTTTTTGTGTAAAGGAACCATACGTGTCTTTCGGCAGTCCTCTGGGAGCACTCCTGACTCTAAAGAAGCATTGAAAAGGCCAGACAGTGGAGTCACTAGAACTTCTGCAAGTTCCTTCAATATTTTCAGATGTATCCCATCCGGCCCTATCGCTTTGTCTACTTTTAGTCTAGCTAGTTGCTCATGAAGACAGTTTTCTGAAAATCATTTGAGATCCCCTTCATTTCCGTTCCTATCTGTGTTTTTTTTCTGAGGTCCTGTTTTGGCCCTTCATCTGTGAACACAGAAAAGAAATATATGTTAAGCAATTCCACTTTATCCTCATCAGCTTCTACATATTCCTCTCCTTTACCCTTGAATCTGTCAATATCACCTTTTGCACTTCCTCCTCTCGCTAGCATATGTGAAAAATGTCTTTGTCTCCCCATTTTATTGCATTGGATATTTCTTCTTTTTGTATTTTTGCTTTCCTAACTACTTTCCTAGCTTCTCTATTTTTCAAACTATTGATGCTTGTCTTCCTCTTTTTGTGATGTCTTGTATTTTATGAAGGCTACCCTCTTTTTCTTCACTTTTTCAGCTAATTCTTTTGAGAAACATAGTGGCCTCCTTTTCCTTTTGCATTTATTTACCTTTCTAACAAAACAATTTGTTGCCCTTAAAATATCCCATTTAAGTTTTGCCCATTGCTTTCTACATCCCCCAGATGTTCCCATCCCACTAACAACTCTTTGAAGTATTGACCCATTTTGACAAAGTTTTCCTAAAGTCTAAGACCCTCCTTTTGAATGGACTTTTCAACCCTAGTCCTAATACTGAACCACACCATCTGATGATCAATGGATGTGAGATGATCTCCCACTCTAACATCAGAAACACTTTCCCCATTGGCAAGCAGCAGATCCAGTATGGCCCCTTCACGTGTGGGTTCTGTTACCAGTTGCCAGAATAGTTCTTGCTGTAGAGAATCCAGGTTCTCCTTACTTCTAGATGTTACCACAGCATGGATGTGTAAATGAACATCTAACATATTGAAATCACCTATCAGTAGCACTTCTGCTTTCATGGCAATACTGTGTATGTTTTCTATTAAATCTCTGTCCACTTCTCCCTGTGAAGTAGATCTGTACATCACACCAATGCAAATGGATTTCCTGTTTCCTCTTTCTAGTTTAACTCACAGTGCCTCCTCGCTCCCTTTTAAGTCCTGTAATTTTATAGCTTTAATATTATTTTTTACATATATAGCCATCCTCCTCCCCTTTTCCTACCCTGTCCTTCCTGAATAAATTATAGCTTGGTATAATTACATCCCAGTCATGGTTTTCCATGACCTATGTCTCTGTAACCAAGTAAGCCTCTTCTATTAAAGCCTCAACATCTGGGATCTTATTTCCCATACTATGGGCATTTATGCACACTGCTTTCCAGATGTTGCCCCATTTACCCATTTCTACAGAAGTATTTTAAAGTTTTACTTACCTGAGGACTTTTACTTACCTGGGGGCTTTCTTCATCCATCCCCAACAAATCTAGTTTAAAGCCTTCTTCAGTAGGTTAGCCAGTTTTCTGTAGAAGACACTTTGACTCTTCTTAGATAAGCAAACATCATCTCTGCTCTGCAGCCCTTGGAAAATCATCCCGTTGTACAGGACACTAAAACAATCTCAATGATACCATTCAGACAGTGATGCATTCATCTCCAGGATGCGAGTTTCTGTGCCTTGGTCTTTACCCTCAACAGGAAGGATTGAAGAGAATACCATCTGTGCACCTATCTGATTCACTCTGTGTCCCAGAGCCATGATAGATAGATAGATGACAATTCAAAAGTTCTTAGCGATTTAGTAACAAACTGGAATTCAACTCTAAGGTCAGCATCAGAACCATTGCCCTCACGGAAATGGTCCAAACATAAAATAAATGAGAGATGGTTTACTGCTGAGTTAGCTTCTCTAAAAAAGGATCTCAGGAAACTAGAAACTAGATGGCGAAGAAAGAAAACGACAGAAGACTACATTACTTTTCATCCCTTAAATCCTACAAGAACGCTATCAACAACGCCAAAAAACACCACCATTCCAATATCTTATCAAAGGCCATAAACCGGCCTAGAGAGTTATTTGAAATTATTAAATCTTTGACCAAAGTTCCCACTAATAGCACTCATTTTGCTAACAAACTCAAGCAGAATAGCCACTTCATACCTGTCCTGTTAGCTCCCCCAGCTGACAACCTTAATGAATGGAGCTCTTTCTATCCTATCACAAAGAAACAATTGATTCAGACAATCTCATATCTTAATACTACAACCTCACTGTTAGATCCTTGTCCTGTAGCATGGATCAAAGCAGCTAAATCAGAACTAGCCCCACACATTCTGAACATAATGAATCAATCACTACTTCAAGGCCTCATACCAAATGACCTTAAATGGTCAGCGATCCGCCCATTACTAAAGAATAAATCCCTGGACAATAGTGACCCTACGTCGTATCACCCTATTGCCAGCATTCCTTTCATTTCTAAGATTATTGAGAAAGTTGTGCAAATCCAATTGCAGGACTTTATAGACTCATCTACACCTCTAGATGAACACCAGTATAGGTTCCGCCCATTCCATGGCATGGAAACCCTCCTACTTGCACTACTTGACACTATTATCAAGGGCATTGATAATACCAAGCAAGCCTTTATACTCATATTCTTAGATTTATCATCGGCCTTTGACAATATTAACCATACTATGCTCATCTCTAGACTTACTCAACTAGGCATTAAGGATAAGACCCTTGGGTGGTTTAAATCCTACTTCAATAACCGGAGCCAATTTGTACAAGTAGATCAGGTCTCCTCAGTGCCATTCCCACAAGAACAGGGTATCCCACAAGGGTCCGCACTTTCTGCCCTACTTTTTAACTTGTATCTTCAACCTATCTGCTCAATATTTAAGTTCCATAATATTAACTACCACATTTATGCAGGCGACATTGTGTTGTTCTCACCAATCGACGTATCTAACCCTATGACAACACAGCACTCTATCTCTCAGAAGTGGAAAGGTGGCTCCAGTCTATGAACATGAATATTTATTTATTTATTTTATTTATTTGCAGTCTCTTTTATACCGCGCTATTCGACATCAGTGCGGTTTACAATGAACATAAGAGTTGCACATCTCAATTTCGTGATTTGTGCTTACAGTGAAACAGGTATAATAACTTGGGTATACATTAAACAGGAAAATTAAACTTGGGTATGCATTAAGCAGGTATAACAGGTAAAATAGGGTATAAATAACCAGTCCCTTAACAAGGAGACACGATGAATAAATACAGTCTACTTTATGCAACAATATAATGAGTTATGCGGCACTGCATAAGTTTCTCATGGTGGTTGGAGGGGAAGGTGTGATTGCGAGTGATCAGTCTGGGAATGTGACGTGCATAAGTTTGAGGTGCTGCATTGAGATGTGAGAGTGGGTGAGTGTGGGGAGAAGACTGCATCATCGTAGTGATGAAGAAAGAGGTGCCGTTTCAGTGCCTTCCTAAATTGGGAGAGTTCACTGATGGTTCTGATAGTTGCTGGTAGTGCGTTCCAGCAGGATGGAGCAAAGAAGGAGAAGGCTCTGGATCTAGTGAATTGAGAACACTTTGTGCTTGCCTTAGGTAATATGAGAGTATTTGCGGCATTCGATCTCCTTGCTCGATTGGGAGATGTGATTGAAATTAGATCAGTAATGGCAGTAGCAGGGTATTTATTGATGGCTTTATGGGTCATAATTAGGATCTTGAATGAGATCCTGGCTTGTATGGGTAGCCAGTGCAATTGTTTTAGTATTGGGGTAATATGAGAACTTCTTGAGGCTCCATGAAGGATTCTTGCAGCTGAATTCATTGCAAGTTGTAAGGGGTTAGTCGTGCACTTAGGTAGACCATACAAGATCGCATTGGCATAGTCAAAGTGAGGCATTATTAGGGCCTGAAAGACAGTTCGGAAGTCATCAGGTTCTAACAGTTGACGCAAATTGCGGAGGGTCCGGATTTTATGGTACACCGACTTTGTTATGTTTTTGATATGAGCCTTCATATTAAGTTGCTGATCAAGCGTTACACCTAGGTATCTTACTGTAGTCTTGCATATGATCTCTGCGTCGCGAACCTTGATAGACAGGGGTGGAGTAAAAGCCGGATTCCTGGTTACGAAGAGGGCTTCTGTCTTTTTGAAATTTAACTTAAGCATTTGTGCATTTAGCCAGTCTGTGACAGCGTCAAAGCACCTGATAAGTGGGGATAGTTCAAGATGTTCTGTCGAAATTGGCATGTACATCAAGACGTTGTCAGCATAGACCAGGCAGTTGATATTAAATGATTGGATGAGATCACAAATGGGTTGCATATAGACATTGAATAGCAAGGCGGATAGAGATGAGCCCTGTGGAACACCTTTAGTTTGGGGGAAGGAATCGGAGTTGGAGGGGCCAGAACGGACATGTTGTCAGCGATCAGTGAGGTATGAAGCGCGCCATGACAAAGCTGAAGCTTGAACTCCCTTCTCTCTGAGGCGTAGCAGGAGAACTTCGTGGTCTACGGTGTCGAATGCGGCAGCAATGTCCATGAAGATCAGTGCAAAGCCTTGTCTGATGTTATCGAGACCTAAGGTTATGGTGTTGAATAAGGTTGTGAGTAATGTTTCAACACCATGTGCTTCGCGAAATCCATGCTGGCAGGGATGCAGGGGTGCATTAGTATCTATGTGATCTTGTAATTGGCGTTGGGTAATCTTTTCAATGATTTTCGATAGGAGAGGTATGCTGGAGATAGGCCTGTAGGATTCCATCATCGAAGGGTCCAACTTACTGTTTTTTAGGAGTGGTCTGATAGCCGTCTGTTTCAGGCTTCGAGGAAATGTTCCAGTAGAGAACGATACATCAATCAATTTGGATAGGAATGGGCTGAGCTCGGCACGCAGGGCCTTTATCCAGGGAGCTGGACACGGATAGGAGGGTGCTGTTGTAGTGTTTATGTTTAGGATAGTGTCTTGAATGACTCTGTCAGATGGAGTAGAAAATGATGTGATAGTGTGTTGGGACCCACTCAAGAAATGACCAAGAGGAGGTTGTGGGATGGAGAAAGGTAGGCTGGCTGGTATGGGGGGCTTAGCAGTGTGGGCAAGCTGATTACTTTTCTTACGCAAGTAATAAGCATATTCTTGTGAGTCTGGGTAGGGTAAGTTCTCTTGAGATGGCTCCTTTGCTAGAGATTTCACAATTTGGAAAAGCTCGTGGGATTTGTTCAAGGAGCGTTGTAGTCTTTTTGCATGATATTGTTTCATACTATTGTTTTCATACAATATTAACTTTAAGAAGACTGAAGTTTTGTTTACATTTAGAAATCCCAACTTCACTCCCCCCTCAGTTATTAACTTTAGGAATATCTCCCTACCAGTGAAATCAGAGGTAAAATATCTAGGGGTCATACTTGACCGGACACTTAGTCTAACCCCTCATATAAAACAAACTGTCAGAACCATTTTTTTCAAGCTAAGGACAATTCAGCAGCTCAGACCGCTGATTAACATAAATGACTTCAGAACTATTGCACAAGCGCTAATAATGCCACATTTAGACTACTGCAACGGCATTCTGCAGGGCACCTCCAAGAAAAACATTCACATTCTGCAAATGGCAAAAAATGTCGCTGCAAGGATTATCTCCAAAGCAAAATTATCTGACCATATCTCACCCATCCTATACGCCCTCCACTGGCTTCCTGTTACCAGTAGAATTAAATATAAAACAATTATCACCACTTTCAAGCTCATAAATAAAATAGCCCCTTCTCATCTCTCAACTCTAATTCAAACCTCCCCTAAAAGCAGGTCAAGAAGAAGTACTAATCTTAACATGTTGCTAGTTCCTGAGTCCATTCGTAGAACGAGGCAAAAAGCTAGCAACACGGCGTTTTCTTACTCTGCTCCTTTGCTATGGAACAATCCCCCTGTTAACTTAAGGGAGATTAGAGACCTGCAATCTTTTAGGGAGTTAAAAACCTACCTTTTTATACACCATTTCGACAATCTTCAGCTCACTAATGATCAGTCTTCACAGGTCATTATTGATCAGCAACCCCATGTCGACCCCAACTAGACTCTCCCATGTTGAGCACAGTTCCCTTCTCTCCACCATTACTCTGCACCACTCCATTCCAGGTAACGCAAACAAGACTAATTAAACCATATGTCATTATATATGCCTGTAAATAGTTTCATGTAATTAGTTATGAAGTGAATAAGTTACATTATAATGTTCAATGTAAATAGTTGGCATGTTTAAAACCGTTCTTTGTAAATAATAATAATTCTATTTATTATTATTATCTTTCTGTTCGCTGTAAACTGCCCCTGATTGCTTGAAGGGGCGGTATAGAAAAATGTACAAATAAATAATTAAAAAATGAAGTCACTCTTGATATGCTCAGAGGGATACCTAACAGTATCATTTGTGCAGACATGAATAAGTAACATCGGATAATAATCAGTAGGCTTGATGAGTCTTGGCAAATTCTTTGCAACATCTCAGATTTTGGCACCTGAAAGATGGCACACTTCCCTGGACATCAAGTCTGGTCAGCCGATGTTCCTTTCATAGCTTCTCTCTAGTTGTTTCTATGCATGTTGTACTACTTTTTCTTTCTGGTTAATAATGCTGCCAGATGAGCTACCTGAGCTGGCATCTCCCAGGTGCCTGGGTTGCAGAAGCAGATTTTCTGCTTTCCTTCCTCCCTCTGGGAAGAAAACCTGCTTTACCTCCTCCAAAAGCCCGCAAATAATCCAGATTCTTAGCCAAAAGTCTTGCAGAGCCAGTTAACTTCAGGAAATACTACCTATTGGTCCTGGAATATCAAGAACATTCTAATTGGCCAGAACCAGGTCCATAGGGTCCTAAAAAGCTGAGTTTGCTCTTTCATCTGCATTGTGTCACTACCAGTTATATTAACCCTGTAGAAGCTGAATATGCTTGAATATATAGAGACCTTTTAGGTTCTGCTCTTAATAGCAGCAGAGACTTCCAGTAGTTCTACTAAAATACTACGTTATTTATAATCTTTATTTGGCCTTGCAGAAGGGGCATATCAGTTTCAATACTACAAACAGCGGCACAAAAGGTCTCCCAGTGACCATCTCAAATAGGGTCAATCCATGTCTGCGATTCAGAGTGTTTTGGAGACTCATCAAGGCTACGGGTGAAGGTTGTACCCAATTCAACTTTGTATCTGCAGACATTTTAGAAATCTTTGATTTTAGTTGCCCATTTACCCTCTCTACTTGACCAGAGCTTTGAGGGTAATGGAGAGTATGTAAAGTTTGGGAAATCCCAAGGCCTTTACGTATAGATTGGATAATTTTCCCTGTAAAATGGTGCCTTAGTCACTAGACAAGACCCAAGGCATACCCCACTGAATATAATGTGCAAGTAATTACTTGACCACTATAGCAGCATCTGCCCTTTTACACGGATAAGCCTTCACTCACCCCGAGAACATGCACACCAACACCAAACACCAACAGCAACCAGTACTCAAACCCATGAGCTCTTGGCAGGGTAATTAAATCTATTTGACGTTCCAAAAATGGGCCCACTGGGCGAGGCAAACTTCGTAGAGTTACTAACATCTTTTCCTTGGATTCTGACTCTGACATGGAGCACATGTGGCTAGAAAGTGTCAACCTATTTTGGGAACAGGGGATTGTACCAGCTGGTGTTTAGCCTTTGTACCATTGCTCCATTTCCGTAATGAGTAACACCATGGTACTATTGTGCTAAATGAGGCAGGAGGATCTCCAGGGGCACTGGATTAACTTGTAGACCTCCTCTTCAAATGTTATCCTCCTCTCTTTTGCACCTGGAGTCCTCCCATGTTTGAAGTTCTTGCTGAGAGGTACCATCTTGGAAAGTAGCAAGTTCCTCCAGTGATGGAACCTGAAAGAAGAAAGCACCATTAGAAGCATTTGTTGGGCAAGGGACACGTGCCAAAGCAGCAGTCTTAACTGCAGCATCTGCCCTGCCATTGCCCTTTGTTTCCATACATTTCAACCCAGCTACTTGGGCTAGTAACAAAAACTCCTACAGGAGATCATATACATAGGAAGCATTACAAATAGGCGTATTTGCAGAAGTAAGAAATCCGCTTGTTTTCCATATCATCCCCAAATCCCAGGCCACACCATACTCACAACATGAGTTGGTATATACATTTACAGTCCAATCTATGATAAGAATACATGCACATGTCAGTGCCAGTTCAGCTACTTGGGTGCTATGCACCCCTGGTAGAAACCCTGATTCCACTTCAGATTCAATACTGTCTCTTACATGTCTCTGTACAGTGATGTGTACACCTTGTAACGTTATACAAATGATAAGTAGTAGTAGTACAGACTGCATATCCAGCACGTAAATTTCCTGGGTCATCCCTGAGACAAGAGACGACATCAAAAAGTATATGATCAAGATTAATTAGGAGAATGGGGCTCAGATCTTCTTAGGGCTTATCTCTAATTCAACAGTTGATAAACATTCATGCAGAGGCAGAGTCCGAGTCCAGTGCTCCCTCGTTAGGAGCAGGGAGACGAGTAGCTGGATTTAGCATAGAACAGTGGTGAATCACAATTTGGGGGTCCTTGAGCAAATGAGCGCATAGTTCTCCAGTCTAGATGCTGAAAGTACCTGGGCTTTGGCTGAATTAACAAAGAGCTCCACAGATTGAGGAACATAAAAATGCAATAAATGCCCTAGTACAAAAGTATCAGCCAATTTTAAGAGGTTAGCAGCCGCTACAACACTACCAAAATACCCTGGTAGGCCACAGGCAACAATATTAAGCTTGGAATTGAAGCAAGCAACTGGCTCCTTACCTGTCCTGGTGTCCTGGACTAGAACTGCTAATGCCACACCTCCTCTTTCATGACAAAACAGAAAGAAAGACTTGGAATAATCAGGTAGGGCTAATACAGGTGCTCTGATGAGGGTTTGTTTAAGGGCTCTAAAAGCGGGTTGAGCATCTTTTTTCCAGGGTAAAGGATCCTCTGGGACTAGATTTCAAGAGATCAGTGAGAGGTTTGCTGAGAAAGGCAAAGTCCAGGATCCCATAGCGACAATTATTGCAGAGGGCCAGGAACCGGTGAAGCTGCTTCTTAGTGAGGGGGCGAGGAAAAGCTGGCATCACCTAGACTCTGGACGGGAATAGAGCACAACCCCATTTAAAGACTTGACAATTTGAAAAGGTAACTCTCTTATGAAAATACTGAAGCTTGCTGTGGTTCACCTTGAGTCCACCTGCAGGGGCGGCTCAAGGCAGTCTGCTGCCTGAGGCGAAGAATGAGATGGCGCCCCCCCCCCAATCACCTTAGAGGGAGGCGGGGCTTTTTCAGAAATCCAATCAGAAACTGAACCAAATCAAAAAGCCGATTAGATTATATGGAGGAAATGCAAGATGTTTGCACACAGGGCCGTAGTGAACTGCAATCGCGCCTTATGCGACTTGCAACTCGGGTGCACGTCCCCCTCTCCCTCCATACCTCCATCCAGCGCTGCCTGCTCTTTCCCTGCTGCAGTCACCCTCTGTTTTTTTCACGGCAGCACCGGCAGCAGGGAAAGAGCAGGCAGCACTGGACGGAGGTATGGGGAGGAGGAGGGGGGGGGGCATGCACCCAATCTGAAAGGCGTCAGCACTCTAGGCAGATCTGTCCCTCCCTGCTCTGACATCGTGTCGGAGGAGGGAGGGACCAGACCTGCTTAAAGTGCTGCGAAAAGGCTTGGGGAGCGCATTTCGGCTGCTTGCTATTGTCCTGCCAGTGGCAGCAGGGCAACAGCAGAGAGCCGAAATGCACCCCCCAAGCCTTTGCGCCCTGTGCGGCTGCACTGCATGCACAGGGCTAGGTACGGTCCTGTTTGCACAATAAGGAACTAAAAGACAGCAAGAATCAATAGCACAGTTTATAAAACTAAATTATAACCCATTTTTATTTTGTTATAAACTGCATTATGGTTCTCCCTTTTTCTTTTTCAACATATATTTTGCATCCACAATAGGTGCAGAGCAGAACCAGGACATTCACCCACAGAACTCAATATTAAAAAAAAAAGTCTGATTCTGATCATCTCACTAACAACAACAACAACAACCACTATTCTCCTGTACCAGGCATATTGTGAACTAATAAAAAACCTTACAACAAAAAGCAAACCTACCACACCATACCATATTAGCACAAACTTACAAAAGTCACATAAGGAGCCCATCCAAAAAAAGCATCACTGTAAATACTACAGTGGGCCCTGGAACATCCATACACCTATTTGAAAAGCTGAACAAGTCAAATTACTACAGTATAGTATAGATCTTTATATACAAACTGCATGATAACAGAACACCTGCCCTCAGTCACATGCGCACAACATCGACCTTCACCAAGTACAGAATAAGTAACCACAATCTAAAGTAAAAATAAAAATATGTAGACAAAATTTAAACTGAAACCCCAAGAAGCCAGAGTCCACATGCAGTGCAACATAAGATAAATAAGAGTTGCAGTTCCCCAGTACTGTGTAAAATATAAAAATAGCACAAAGTCCAATCACCAAAATTAAATAAAATTATTTTTTCTACCTTTGTTGTCTGAGCATTTTATTCTCTGATCATGCTGGTCCCGATCTGAGGCTTCTGCTTTCCTGTCTTCTCTTAGCTCTCTTTCTGTGGTCTATGGTCCATGGTCCATCTGCCATTTCTTATCTCTTCTTTTATTTTCTTCACTTCCTTCCATCAGCCCATTTCCAGTTTCAGTAACCCTCCCCAGTATCAGTCCCCTTTCCAGTCCTCCCTTCCCAGTACCTTCCAATGTCATCCACCTTGCATTCCCATGACTGTCACTTGTGTCCATTTCCTTCCAGTCCCCCACCTTTCCCACTGTCCAGCCCCTTCTAGTCCAAATACCATCCCAGGTATCAGCTCAGGTTCACTCTCAGTGCCACCCCCCAGTCAGCTCCCTTCCAGCCACCCTACCCTCTGTCCATCTCTCTTCCAGTGCCATTCACATGTCAGCTCCCTTCCAGCCTCCTCCCTATTACCCAGCTACCTACCACTCCCATCCCCAAGTGTCAGCTCCCTTCCAGTCCCCCTTCACTACATTTTAGGTGTCAGCTCCTTTACAGCCCCCTCCTTCTCTTCCTGCCCCATCCTTCCCTTGGCAGACCCTCTCAGTATCCACTCCCTTCCAGTCCTATTCTACCATCCCCCCCCCCCCCGCATCAGCCCATTTGTAGCCCTAGCCCCTAGTTTTCTTCCAGGGCCAGCAGCACTCCCCTTCCCTCCCCTATTAGCCCATTTCCTGTCCCAGCCCATTTCTAGTCCTATCCCCTTTATCAGCCCACCCCAGTCCTAGCCCCCCAATCAGCCCATTACCAGTCGGAACCCTCCAATAAGTCCATTTTCAGTCCTAGCATCCCAATCAGCCCATTTCCTGTCCTAGTCTCCCCCCATAGCCCATTACCAATCCTAACCCCCCCATCAACCCATTTCCAGTTCTAAACCCCCATCAGTCCATTTCCAGTCCTAGCCCTCCCCCGACAGCCCATTACCCGTCCTAGCCCCCTCCGATCAGCCCATTTCCAGTCCTAAGCTCTCATCAGCCCATTTCAAGTTCTAACCCCCCCCCCGATAGCCCATTATCAGTCCTATCCCCCCTCCTGATCAGCCCATTTCCAGTACTAACCCCCCCCATAGCCCATTAACCGTCCTTGCCCCCTCCCGTTCATCCCATTTCCAGTACTAACCCCCCATCATCCCATTTCCAGTCCTAACCCCCCATAACCCATTACCAGTCCTAACCCCCCATCAGCCCATTTCCAGTTCTAACCCCCCCCCCCCGATAGCCCATTACCAGTCCTCGCCCCCCTCCTGATCAGTCCATTTCCAGTTCTAAACCCCCATCAGTCGATTTCCAGTCCTAACCCCCCCATCAGCCCATTTCTAATTCTAAGCCCCCCATAGACCATTACCAGTCCTAGCCCCCTCCCAATCAGCCCATTTCCAGTACTAACCCCCATCAGCCCATTTCCAGTTCTAAACCCCCCCATAGCCCATTACCATTCCTAACCCCCCCATCAGCCCACTTCCAGTTCTAAACCCCCCAATCAGTCCAGTTCAGGAAATCCTGTTTCCCATCAGCACCTCAAGCTCAGATTTAACAGAGCTGCAGTTAAGGGAAACACTGTCCCTTCGCCGCAGCTCTGCAAAGCGGAGCCGGGGAAACCAGCAGGCTCTCCGGGGGGGAGGGGCGGGCGGGTGGCCGCGGGGCTCCTCATTCTGCCGCTGCCGGAGCAGCAGCGGCAGCTGCATCTTGCGCCAGAGTTTTGTTTTTTTCTTTTATTTTGAAGGCTGAGTGAGGCGGTGATGGCGGTCTTTTTGGGGGCAATTTTGCCACCCCCAAAAAGCCCAAAAAGCTGCCGCCTGAGGCCACTGCCTCACTTGGCCTCATTATAGAGCCGCCTATGTCCACCTGGTAGAGAAAACAGAGTAAGGCAGTTGTATCTGTGTGCTCTGCATTGGGACTATGTGAGCTAATCAAAAGGTCATCAACATACTGTAAGAGAACAAAGCTACAGGGGAAAGTAAATGAATCCAAACAAGTTTTTAACACCTGTGAGGAATAAAGTGGACTTTCAGTATACCCCTGTGATAAAGTTGTCCAGGTGTACTAGTGCCTCCTATAGGTGAAAGCAAAATATTACTAGCTTTTGTCCGCTAAAAAGGCACAGAGGAAAAGGTGCTACTAAGATTAATGGCAGTGAAACAGTCTGCAGTGGGGAGGGGGGGGGGGGGGCATGCCATTCCAAATAATAATCAGATTTGCCACCACAGAATGAGTCAAAATCAGTGCTCTATTTAAGGCCTAGAGGTCTTGTACAAATCTCCAGGTTCTATCATCTGCTTTCCTCACGGGGAAGAATGGAGTATTATAGGGTGAATTTGTAGGATAGATAACACCCTGTTCAAATAAGGAGGTAATAACAGGAAAACATCTTCTGATATAGAGTACTGGACCTGAGATGGGGGTGACTTACTAGCATCCAGAGTAATGAACACAGGCTCAATGTGCAGATGACCTGCCTTGGTGCTCTGCTTTGTCCATAAATCAGGTGGTAAATGAGTAGCAGATATATGGTCTTTCTGTTCTTCAGCAGTAAACCAAACAGTTTCTTCTGATTCTTTTGGAGGGGTTTCTGCCATCTCCATCACCTTTTGTCGGTCTGTCTATTCTTTACTCAGCTCCTGCTCTCTGCAGTGCTGTGTCTCTCTTTTCAACACTTTATTGCCTCTGTTCTCTGACTAGTACTATCTAACTACATATTTAGGAGTGCTTTTTCTTTCTTCTCCTTCTCCCTATTCCTCTTCAAGGCCTGACTTGTGAGTATTTAAAGTTTTTTACTTTGCCTCAGTTTTACTAGGGCACTTCCTGTAGAATCTGCCTTTCAGAAACTTTCCTCTCTGAGCACATGCGGTGCTGATCTTCCATTTGATGGTTCCTGCTCAGGAGAGCACCCTCATTGCAAGCCTCAGCTAACTTTGTATGCCATGTTCAGGCATTTTCCTGTGCCTGTTTAGAGTCTAGCTTGTTATTTAGTGTTCAGTCTATATTTCTTTTTTGTCAGTGTGTGTCCTATCTTCCATCTGTCCTTGATCCAGCTCTCCTGCTCTCTGCAGTGCTGTGTCTCCCTTCTCAACACTTTATTACCTACCCACCCCTGGCTTAACATTCTTTCATAGTCTTCCTCTGCTCAATGATGCAATTACTTAGGTGCACTTGAAGCCACCAGAACTTTCTCCTCCCTCTCCACCTGTATCTCCTTTGATTTGCATTCTCTCCTCTTTTCACTCTCCTATGGCTCCATGTCACTTTATGTTCTTTATATTAACTTTCCCTAATCTTTTCCCCTCATTCCCACAAGTCCATGGCCCTATTCCTTACTGTCCCCACCTCACCTACCATTTTGTCTTCTACCTTATCATCTGCTCTTGAGCTTCACCATTTTCTTCCTTTCATTCAGCCATCTCCACTCTCACTGAGGGAACCTCACTCTCGCTTCCGTCATGCTGACTCCTCTTTCTCACATTATTTCCTACTCCTCTCATCTCAAGATGTCAACCCCAACCCTGGCCCCCCTAGACTTTGTTCACATTCCCAGGGCAGGTCAATACATAATGTTTCTAATCTTGTTCATATCCCTCTCCTCTCCTTTTTTCATTCACATTGTAGAATGCACATTCAGTCTCCAATAAACTTGCCTTCATTCATTATCTCTAGTACTCTACATCTCCTGGCTGTTACTGAAACTTGGCTTCTCTCTGAAGATTCAGCTTCAGTTGCTGCCCTCTGTCACGGAGAATACCTATTTTCCCATAAACCTCAGCCCATTGGCCATGGTGGTGGTGTTGGGTTCCTACTCTCTTATTCCTGCCAATTCCAGCCGCTCCTTCTGCCTCCAATTCCTTTGCTTCTTTTGAAGTCCATGCCATCCACCTATTTTCTCCACTATCTCTCCGGGTAGCTGTCATTTATCGTCCCCCCAACAAGTCCACCTCTACCTTTCTCGCCGACTTTGTCTTTTGGCTCTCCTGCTTTCTGGATGCATCTTCCTCTTCCCTTCTTTTTCTTGGGGATTTTAACATTCACGTTGATGACCCTTCTGACCCTTATGCCTTAAAGCTCCTTTCCCTAACCTCCTCATTCAACCTCCAATTGTGCTCTACCGCTCCTACTCACAAGCATGGCCACTACCTTGATCTCGTCTTCTCCTTCAACTGTTCACCCTCAAACTTCTTCATCTCAGTTCTGCCCTTATCTGATCATCACATGCTAACCTTCACCCTTAACCACCCTCCATTTTTATCTTGCCCTATCTCCACTGACATGTTCAGGAATCTTCATACTATCAACCCTTCAGTGCTGTCTTATCACCTCTTTCCTCCACTATGTGATCTGAGTTTGTTGATGGGGCAGTATCCTCTTATAACACTATACTCTTCTTTGCTGTGGATGTCCTTGCTCCTTCCATTCCATGCCCTGTGAGGAGTCCATACCTCAACCCTGGCTGTCCTCAACAACCCCTAAAGACATTCCTGTGCCCGCTCAGCTGAGCGTCTTTGGCTTAAATCACCTACCCTTGCTGACCACCTACATTTCAAATTCATGCTAACCTCTTTCGAGTTGGCCATAGCACTTGCCAAACAAGAGTACTATGTCCATCTGACAACTCTCTTGCCTCTGACCCTCGCTGTCTCTTTACTATGCTCAACTCCAGGGGCGGCCCAAGGGGGGTGCGGGGCCATGTGTGGAGACTCGGTGCAGGGCCTCATTTGCATAAGTGGCCTTATTTGCATAAATATTTGCATAATGCTAACATACACTAACTTTTAGTAAACATGTTTCTTAATGAGTGTATGGATAAAGACAGACTAAAAGATTTCTACATTACTATAATCCAGTGCCAACCGCCAGGCACATTAGGAACTACTACAAACACTGCCCATTTAGAACCCATAGCAAACCCGCCGTATCCTAACAGCACTACCAGGATTCACAAAGCACCATACCCTACCTATCAAAAGGCAACACTGCAAATATTAAACCAATACATTTCAAAGAACAATACATGACCTACTGGGGAAAGAGAACAAGTGGCAATGTCTAATAGGAATTACATAAACAGAATACCTCAGCTCAGTTACACATGCAGAACATAGACCATCACCAAACAAGGAATCACAATTTAGAAACAGGAAGGCAATAATTAAACTGGGAACCCCAAAAGCCAAACTTGGAATGTACAACAACACTGTAGAAATAAAACTATAAATTAATTTCCTCTTGTACCAAACAAAGCGCAGACGTTAATGATGCACATTTCCCAGAGCTTTCATATTCCAGGTAATAAATTCAAAATAAAGAGATATCTTTCTACCTTTTGTGCATTTTTTTTCAGTTGCAATTGCTCCAGCCACTTTCTTCTGGTTTCTTCATGTTTTCTGCTAACTCTCCATCATCTGCTGTCCATTTGTCCTTTCTTCTCTCTTCTAGTTTTTTTTCCATTCTCTCTCTCTACATCTGCTTTAACATACTAATCTTTCTCCTTTTGCTCTTTCCTCATTCCTATTTCATCCACTCAAATTTTACCCCTCCATCCTCAATCCCCACTTACTCTCCCAATACCCGGCCAATTGTAGATTTTTTATCCCTCCCACACAAAATATTTTTCCCCTCTCCATTTTACTCTCCCAGCCCCATCCCATTCTAATCCTCCCCCAACATCAGCTCCCTTCTAGTTCCAGCCTCACCCAGTATCCATTCCCTTCTACTCCCTGCATCAGCCCATTTCCAGTCCTAGCCCCCCATCAGCCCATTTCCAGTCCTAGCAACCCCCCAACCCAATACCAGTCCTAGCCCCCCATCAACCCACTTCCAGTCCTAACCCCCATCAGCCCACTTCCAGTCCTAACCCCCCATCAGCCCACTTCCAGTCAGCCCCCCATAGCCCATTGCCAGTCCTAACCCCCCATCAGCCCACAGCCCATTACCAGTCCTAACCCCATCAGCCCACCTCAAGTCCTAACCCCTCCCCATCAGCCCATTTCCTGTCCTAGCCCCCCCATAGCCCATTACCAGTCCTAACCCCCCCAACAGCCCACAGCCCATTACCAGTCCTAACCCCAGTCTTAATCCCCCAGCCCATCAACCCCCCCAACCCATTACCAGTCCTAGCCCCCCATAGCCCACTCCCAGTCCTAATCCCCGTCACCCAATTTTCAGTTTAAGCCCCCCATACCCCATTACCAGTCCTAATCAGCTGTGCCTACTTAGTTGGGAACTGTGTGTGAGAGAAAACTGCAGCCAATCTGAGCACTTTTCAAATCATTTAAAATCCCTTCAGCAAAGGCTCCAACGATCCTGTGAGCAGTGAGTGAGAATCAGCTGTGCCTACTTAGTTGGGAACTGTGTGTGAGAGAAAACTGCAGCCAATCTGAGCACTTTTCAAATCATTTAGAATCCCTTCAGCAAAGGCTCCAACGATCCTGTGAGCAGTGAGTGAGAATCAGCTGTGCCTACTTAGTTGGGAACTGTGTGTGAGAGAAAACTGCAGCCAATCTGAGCACTTTTCAAATCATTTAGAATCCCTTCAGCAAAGGCTCCAACGATCCTGTGAGCAGTGAGTGAGAATCAGCTGTGCCTACTTAGTTGGGAACTGTGTGTGAGAGAAAACTGCAGCCAATCTGAGCACTTTTCAAATCATTTAGAATCCCTTCAGCAAAGGCTCCAACGATCCTGTGAGCAGTGAGTGAGAATCAGCTGTGCCTACTTAGTTGGGAACTGTGTGTGAGAGAAAACTGCAGCCAATCTGAGCACTTTTCAAATCATTTAAAATCCCTTCAGCAATGGCGCGCCCGTGCCTTGCGGGCCCGCGCCTGAGGGCCTCGCAAGAGGGCCCTTTGGCGTGGCCCTTAGGCGGTGGACCGTGCGAGACCCACTATCTGCTGCTATATGCTCATTCTGTTCAGCGATATGCTGTTTGTAGTTAATGTAAGGTAATGTAATGTAAGTTATGTACTGTGTTCCCTGTTTGTACTCCTAGTGTTTTGTTGTGATGTAATGATAATGCAATGTATGTTTCCCTCACCTTTGTTTAACTTTGTGCTGTATTAACCGCTTTGATTGAAGGAAAAGGCGGGATACAAAACATGTTAAATAAATAAATAAATAAATAAATAACCTCCCCATCAGCCCACTCCCAGTCCTAATCCCACCAGCCCATTTCCAATCCTAATCCACCATCACCCAATTTTTAGTTTAAGCCCCCCCATAGCCCATTACCAGTCCTAACCCCCCATCAACCCACTTCCAGTCCTAATCCCATCAGCCCATATAAAGACTTAGCTCCCCCTTAGCCCATCACCACTCCTAACCCCCCATAGCCCCTCCATAGCCCATCACCACTCCTACCCCCCATAGCCCATCACCACTCCTAACCCCCCAGCCCATCACCACTCCTAATCCCCCCCCCAGCCCAGCCCAGAGAAAAGTTTAAAAAAAAAAGCTGTCTTCTCCCGCTGCCGGGGCCGCCGCGGCAGAATCGAGTGTGCCGCGGGGCCCCCCCTGCCCAGCAGAGCCTGCCCTCCCCCGTATCACCTCTCTTCGTAGCTACAGTCACACGCGCCGGCTTTCAGAGCGCGAAGGGACTAGTTTCCCTTTCGCGGCTCTGTTAAGCCCGTGGGGGCTGATGGGAACTTCCCATCAGCCCCCGCAGGCTTAACAGAGCAGCGAGGGAGAAACTCTCCCCTCGCGCTCTGAAAGCCGGCGCGTCTGACTGCAGCTACGAAGAGAGAGGTGATACGGGAGAGGGCAGGCTCTGCTGGGCAGGGGGGGCCCTGCGGCACACTCGATTCTGCTGCGGCGGCCCCGGCAGCGGGAGAAGACAGCTTTTTTTTTTTTTTAATTTTACTTTAGGATCAGAATGTTTTTTGCGCGGGGCCCCCTGAAACGCGGGGCCCTGTGCAAAAAACATTCTCGCTCAATGGACGGGCCGGCCCTGCTCAACTCTCTCCTCAAGGTCCCTCCTCCCCCAATCCCTCCTTCATTGTCTAGCCAGACTTTAGCTGACTACATCCATGACAAAGTCCAGAAGATTAGCCTTGAATTCCCTACCAGATCATCTGCACCTCATCTTCCCCCTCTTCAATCCCAAATCCTTCCCTCACCTTCGGTCACCCTTTCTTCCTTTTCTGAAATCACTGAGGAAGAAACTGCAAATCTTCTCTCCTCCTCCAAAGTGCCCTATTAGCAGTCTCCTAAATAGACATCTCCAGGAGAGTAGTTATATCCCCCTCTAATATCTGAAGAGGAGAACCTCCTGAAATATGCTTATTAGAAGAAATAACATAATAAGCATTTGAAATACCTGGGAGGTTAGTCCCTTCAAAGTGTAAAACAGTAATCAAATAATTCTTTAACATCTCCAAAGCAGAGATCCTACTACAATAAGGAAAATTTACAAACCTAAGATTTAGGAGCTTCAAAGAGTTTTCCAACCTCTCCACTTTACTTTCCAATAAGTTACACTTCACAAGAGTCGCATTCGGGCCCTCCAAACTCTGGATTTTCCCCTTGGCATTATTAATTCACCCCTCATGGATCCTCAACTCCCCCTCCAGGAAGTCCAACTTAGCCACAGCCTCTCCCGAAAATCTACACAATTGAGTAAGACAGCCAGATAAAGTAACCTCCATCTTAGCCATCATACACCTTATTTCCACATTGGTAACCTCCCTAGGGGAAGCCATTGGAATAGGAGCTTCCCTCCCAAAAACCACGGGAAAACTCACCGGTTTTAAGGGAGTTCCAGATGGAACTTTAATGCTTGCTCCTACCCTGGGCCCATCAGGGGAGAGATGCCAAAGAAAAGCTACCTACTGCCATCTGAGATACACCCATGATGTCATTAAGCCCAAAGGAGCCATTAACTCCAGCCTGGTCCCCACTTCCCCCAACTGGGGTGGTGACCAAACAGGAAGCCCAGGCTTAGGATGCACACCTCTGGACTCAAGTGAGTAGCCTGGCTAGTGGACCCAGTATCCAACACAGTTCTACCCTGGATTTGAACAAAAGAGTCCATCAATCCCTGGGCAAAACCATGTGTGCCCTCAGTTCCAGTTTTCAATTTTGCTTTCCTCTTTCCCATAGAACATCAGTGGAAGACAGTACCTGCAGTCCAAGCTCTTCATTTGGCATCTGACTTGGCCCCGAAGGGGCACCAAATAGGCCTCACCTGCCCCTTTGGACATGTCCCTTCGGACACGCCACCACGGTCAACAGCTAATGATATGTTCGCTGAGCTGGAAATGACGCTGCAGATGGCTTCTGGCATCCCGATCCTGGCGGAAGAAGCGGGATTCCAGGGCATCCTCAGCACACAATTTCTGCCGGACTAACCAGTGCTGGATACAACCTGCTCCTCCAAACTCCACAGCAGGAAAGTTCTTTTTTGTATCCACTGAACCGGAAATGATGCCACAGGTGGCTTCTGGTGTCCCCGATCCTGGCGGAAGAAGCGGGATTCCAGGGCATCCTCAGCACACAACAGTGCTGGATACAACCTGCTCCTCCCCTATTGGTCTTATCCTTTACCTATCACTTTCCACTGCAACTTTTCTTGCGGCCTTCAAACATGCTGTGGTTACACCTCTCCTGAAAAAGCCGTCACTAGATCCTACCTGTCCTTCCAGTTATCGGCCTATCTCTCTCCTCCCCTTTGCTTCAAAACTACTTGAACAAGTGGTTCACCACTGCTGTCTTGACTTTCTTTCCTTTCAAGCTCTTCTGGACCCACTGCAATCTGGATTTTGTTCTGTACTTTCCACAGAAACGGCGCTTGCCAAAGTCTCCAGTGACTTGTTCCTCGCCAAATCCAAAGCCTCTACTCATCCTTCTTGACTTTTCTGCTGCCTTTGACACTGTTGATCACCACCTTCTCCTCGATACATTGTCCTTGCTTGGATTTAGGGACTTTGTTCAGTCCTGGTTTTCTTCTTATCTTTCCCATTGCACTTTTAGTGTAAGTTCTGGTGGATCCTCCTCTACTGCCATCCTGCTTTCAGTTGGTGTACCTCAGGGCTCTGTCCTGGGACCTCTCCTTTTCTCTCTCTACACTCAGTCCCTTGGTGCACTTATTTCCTCCCATGGTTTTCAGTACCATCTTTATGCTGATGACTCTCGGATCTACTTTTCTGTGCCCGAAATCTCTCCAGTAATCCAAGGCCAGATTTCTGCCTGCTTATCCAGCATTACTGCCTGGATGTCTCACTGCCATCTGAAACTGAATATGGCCAAAACTGAGCTCTTTATCTTTCTCCCTAAACCTACCTCCCTCTTCAGCCCTATTTTTGTGGATAACACTTAACTCCCCACTGTTTCCTCAGTTCGCAACCTTGGGGTCATCTTTGACTCTACTCTCTCTTTCTCTGCACACATCCAGTAGATAGCTAAAACCTGTCACTTCTTTCTCTATAACATTGGCAAAATTCATTCCTTCCTTTCTACACATACTACTAAAACTCTCATCCACTCACTAGTCACCTCCCATCTTGACTATTCTAACCTGCTTCTCACTGGTCTTCCTCTTAATCATCTTTCTCCTCTTCAATCTGTTCAAAACTCAGCTGCATGGCATATCTTCCACTAGTGCCGCTATGCTCATGTAACCCCTCTTCTCAAGTCACTTCACTGGCTCCCTATCTTGTTTCCGCATCCAGTTCAAACTTTTCCTACTTACCTACAAGTGCAGTCATTCTACGGCTTCTCACTATCTTTCCTCTCTTATCTAAATCCACACTCCTCCTCGGGAACTCCACTCTTCTGGCAGATCCATTTTATCTGTGCCTTTCTCTGACACTGCCAACTCCAGACTTCGTCCATTTCATCTTGCTGCTCCATATGCCTGGAACAAACTACCTGAGTCGGTGCATCAAGCTCCTTCTCTGGCCCTATTCAAATCCAGACTAAAAGCCCACCTCTTTGAGGGTGCTTTTGGATCCTGATGCCCCTCACTCTCATTCACTACTTATGTGTATCTTACCATACTCCAATCCCCAGTTTTGCAATGTTTTTTCTTCTTGATTAGATTATAAGCTCTGATGAGCAGGGACTGTGTCTTGCACTTTTATGTACAGTGCTGCGTAGTAATACAACTGATTAGTAGTAGTAGTAGTAGTAGTAGTAGTAGTAGTAGTAGTTGGAGGAGTTGAGGTATCAGAGGTGGACCCTCAGGATAAGACAGTAAGAGATAAGATCCTTTTGGAGTAAAGATAACTTGGCATCCCAGAGAAGACAGGAAATCTTTGCCCAGCAAATTGACTGGTAGTGTAGGGCTTATTAGAAGGGGGAGTGAAGTAGTTGTTTTCCCAAAAGTAATAGGGAACAGCTCAGTGAGGCCATGAGCAATAGGCTGATCCTCCAACCCCTCTGCTTGCAACATCTTGGATGTCCTAAGCCATCCCTTCACCACTGGAGCCTGTATAGCAGATTAGGTTGCCTCAGTGTCCACAACAAATGTAATGTCCTTGTCCAGTATCCTAGCTTGCACTTCACTTGCATTAGTGAAAGAATCAAAATATTGGTACTCACTGTAGACTCTTTTCCAACAGCTAGTCATTGCTCCTTTACTCTGTCTTTGTGTATATCTGTATAGTTAGTGACAAAGCTTGCATTTACCTGTGCAGTTTGTGGAGGTCCTTGCTGGAACTTAAAACACTCAGATTTGCAATGTCCTGGGGCTCCACACTAGTTGCAGTTGCTGGGGCAAATTTGGTTTCCTCCCCTAACTCGAGCCTGTGCTCAGCCACGTGCTCATCCATGGAAACCTGTAGACTGGAAAGAGTGAATTTGCAAATTAAGCAATTGTTCCTCTTGCTTTTGTTTCTTGAGCTTTTGCATGTCCCTCAGATGCTGTACCTGCTTCTCGCAATATCTGGCTGTAGTAAAGAGTTCATCGGGCTTTTTATATTCCCAAGTTACATGAGTAGTTCTCAGCATATTTCCTATGTCAGGCAAAAGACCATGCACAAAAACTGCTCCCATGCCGTCTAATGCATTATTCTCTGGATCCTTAATTCCTGAATATTGCTTGAACACTTTTGTTACTGTGATCTGGAACTAGATAACTGATCCATCTGGCACCTGATAACATGAATTAATTTTTGTCCAGTCAACACATGGCTTCAAAATCTCATTGACTAAATCACCCCAGAATTGCTGACGCTTTTCAACAAAATCAGTATAAGTGTTTCCAGTATTTACAGCATTAAAGTCTGTAAAAGGATCCCTCTCTTGGCCACTGAAGTTTAATTTTAAGGGTCTCAACATCAGTGGGACTCAAATAAGGGAGTTGGGATAACAATCTAATTTCCACTCAGGTAAGATCATAGGCATCAACCAAAGCACAAATTCGCATTTCCATCTGCCTGGATCCTCTCTGGGATCAGGAAAATTTGCAAGGTTGGCTCGCTTCTCATGCGCAGCCCATGGGGAGGGGACTCTCATCAATCCCCCTTTAGCTATTTCTGCTACTGGCAATCTATTCCACTCATCTTTCCTCAAATCCCATATCTCTCTGAACCAACCCATTTGTTTGCACAGCTGCTTCCTTTCAGCTTACAAACTTTTTTTACTTCGGATTTTCTAGTCCTTATCCACTCCTCATATCCTCCGCATTTATTTTCCTGTGCTTTCTTAGTTTCAGCTAATGACGTATTTTCAAACAATTTAACAATGTGTTGTATAGTATCTTCAGAATCCAACTCTTTTTGCATAAAATATGCAATACCCATTATGTGTTGATTTTTTTTCTTCCTCTTCCAATCAAGCATTCTTTTTATCCTCTGCAGGCAAGTGAACAAGGGGTATCTCAATCTGCTGCCCCCTGACGACCTCACCTGGCTACAGTGGAGATGACTGATCCAGTCCCTGCTCTGGAACCCTTGGCATTACAGCCCCTGCCGAGTTGGACTGGCTGAATATGCTAATTAAGCCTTTCTATTCTGTATCTCCCGTTCCGCCAAGGCCTCATAATCTGGAGGCAGAACGGCAGGATTTGTTGACTTAATTTTTGCAATTAAACATTTATTTTCAAAATGATTAGCTTTATTCTCTAAAGTTTTAATTCTGTCATACATTTCAGACCGGACCTTAGAGACTGCTATTGTTTATCCTGCGTCACAGGTTCAGCATATCAAATATAATATTGCTTCCACTGCGAACTGCTAATATTACTGATGCACATTTTACTAGATATCCAATCTCTCAAATATACAAGTACATCCAAAACCAACCTGTCAGTTTCAGGGAACTGAATATCAGAAGGACCAGATGTAAAAGCATGCCATTTTGCTAAATGCTTACAGGCACTCTCCCCATAGTTTTTATACATTCTCATTTTATACATTTTATACATACATCATAACATCCATCTTGGATTACTGTAATTCCATATACATCGGCCTACCCAAGCAAACAATCTGACCTTTGCACATGGCGCAAAACACGGTAGCCCGCATCACCACTGACTCAACAGGGCATGACCACATCACTCCAATACTGAAACAACTGCACTGGCTACCAATTGCATCCTACATCCATTTCAAAACCATTATGAACATATTCAAAATCAAGCATAACATGTACGCCAGTAGCCTCGAGGGCTTAATCAACCTGAAACAAGCACCAGTTCAAGAAGACGCAACAGACTGGACACCATCCAAACGCCCAGACCCTACTCCAAAACCACATAGTTGGGTATATACATTATGAATCACTGGGGGATTTTGTCAGAAAGTGGGATGAGGTGGCAGGGTGGTTCTTGTTTGGGGTATTGCATGGGTAGGTGCTGTGCATGAGGTGGTAGGTCCAAAGTAGAGTAGAGTTTTGAATTTCTTTCGGAAGTCTTTGATGTCAGTAATGGCTCTCATGTTGTCAGGAAGGATGTTCCAAAGTGATGGTGCTGCGAGGGATAATACTCTTGAAGACTTCATTCCACAGGTCGGGTGTGTCAGTGGAGAAGGCTCTGTTGCAAGTGTTCTGGTTTATGTGCATTATTTCCATCCGCCTTGTCCCATTGGTAGTTGTTGTGCGTATGAGAGATGCTAGGTATATGCCATGTAAACATAAGAACATAAGAAATGCCATACTGGGTCAGACCAAGGTCCATCAAGCCCAGTATCCTGCTGCCAACAGTGGTCAATCTAGATCATAAGTACCTAGCAGTTTCCCCAAAAGACAGAGGTTCCTCAATGCTTGTATTGGGTCAAGCAGTGATATCCTGGGTCCCTTTTAATAATGGTTTATGGACCTTTCATCCAGGAGCTTGTCCAAACCTTTCTTCAACCCAGCTACACTAACAGCTTTTACTACATTCTCCGGTAACAAATTCCAGAGTTTGATTACCGGAGGATGTAGCTTCATTGCATGTCCCCTAGATTTTCTATATTCTGATGACATAAATCTACATTTACCTGTTCCACTCCATTCATTAATTTATAGACGTCTATCATATCTTGCTTTGATTGAAGGAAAAGGCGGTATAGAAAATCTCTTAAATAAATAAATACATAGCTGCTGGAGAGCCCTTAGGAAACCTCTGCCCAGATTTCCTTTCTTCCAACTTAGTATTTTGGGATCCCATCCTGTCACTATGACTACCCACCTAATAGTCAATACCCAACAGGAATATACTCCTTTTCTTGTTCCTCAGGCACACTTTTACATTGATCCCCAGCCTCTATAAAGAACTATAAATGAAATCAAATTCTTACCAGGACTCTGTACAGCAGCCCATGACAGGGGAGAGAAACCAACAGCAAAGGCTGATTACCTGACAGATGTGTGATGTGTATACCACGTCCTCTTCCTCATCATCTAGGTCATCTGCCAGGAGTCTTAGGCCCCACATTGATTCAAGTTTCTGTAGAAATTTAGAATTTAGGAGGCAAGAGACCAGATACCTGAAATAGCAGCTTCCCTTTATTTCCATAAAAACAAAAGTAAAATACTGCGGCTGCAGATGAGATTATAGTGTTAGCCAGCTGCACATTCCTGTGCAGGAGCTTATCTAGTAGGCAGGCTTTCCCCATGTCATCATGATGTTCACCAATTCCTTCTGCTCTCGTATCCTTTTTCACCATACACATGCACTCCTAAGTTCCCATACGTGGCAAAGCTCAAGTATGGCTCTTAGCCAATCACAGTGATGGCAACTGCATCACAGCTCAGAACATGCTCAGTAGTGTTTTCTTTGTTCTCTCAGGAGCAGCCAGACAGCCATCTTAAGCACATGGCATGAAACAAAAGGTACAATCTTAAGAATTTGATTTATAGCTTAACTCTCACTATCCTCACTTACTATGTAAAATTTGAAAGTATGTTGTCCAATGATGCATTTTTACAGGCTTGTTGTGAGAGTGATGGTATTTCAGTAATTATGATTGTTGAGCTCATCAAAATCTTGCATGGCATAAAGCTGAAGGCTTGCCCAGAATGCACTGGCCTTGCCTATTCTAGAAATAAGCAGGTTACAAAGAGGTTAGATGGAACTTCTCTAGTAGAGCCCTTAGAGGGCCTTATGAAATAAAAATGTGGGATCTTAGTGGTCACTACATAACTTTCCAGAAAGTTACTAAAAACGTAACTTTTTCAGGTACCTTATGGATCAGAAGCCAATATATATACATATTTATTTATTTGTTTGTTTGTTGTTATATAGTGCTTTGTCAAGGCAATCAGAGCGGTTTACAGAGAACATTTTAACTACTGCCTGAGGCAGTTTACATGGAACAAATACAGAGAGCAGTTAAAAATGATAATAACAATGAAATATGGCCTATCCCTTATGATGTACCTCCCAACAACTGTAAAAACTATTAATATGCCACAGAACCTATGAAGGCCGCTTCAACCCCTAATGGAGCCCGGGGAAAATGATTCCAGCAGGCCACCCCATCCATGAGCTTGACTCCTCTGTTTGTGGGCTGCCCCCCCCCCCCATCAGTGTGCCCTCTTCTCTCTCCACCACTGGTAAGTGGGCTGGTTAGGGGCAGAGAATGGACGGTGTGAGGGCCTTGCAGTCAACATGCCTCTCACTAACCGCAGGGCGTGCAGTTAGCACAGGTGCACTTACCACCACTTTCATAGATTCTATTGGAATTAGCTCAAAACTGAAAAAAGAGAAAGAAAAAGCAATCTAAACATAAAACAAAATGAAACAAAGAGTCATCAACTTTTTTATTCAGCAGAGTTTCTTGACTCACCCAGCATCAATAAACCTCCTCCTCAAAAATTAGTTTATAAAATCGGAGTATATCGAAGCATATTATGACTGATTCATAAAAGCTCTTATGTAATCTAAGTTATTTTAGTTCAGAAACAGTAATGTGTTTCTGCAGCCCCTGTCCTACTGGGGTTCCCAAGGAACTGGAAGTGATTTTAGACATTGAAGGTAGAGGGGCAAAGCTAAAGCAGCAGTATGGTCACGGCCCCCAAAGCTCAGTTTGAACCCCTTAAGAATGGCCCTAAGCAGGAGTAGAGGAGAAAAGCAAACTTAAGCCAATTTAATAATACGTGTTCCAGTCCTAGGGTTCTTTTTAAGGAAAAAAGAAAAGCTTTCTTATAAATTACTCTGCAATTCTTTTCTTACTTGTTTGCAGTTGGTTATGTGTCTCTTATGTGCGTTAACATCTCTCTTGCTCTGGTCATCGCCTTATGCACTGTCTGCTTATCTTGAAATTAATAGACATAATCACCTCAAGGTTTCTATACTGACTGGTCAAACCATCGTCATCATCATATACGATTTATTACGCATACTTCCAGGAACAGAACTCAATGCGCATTACAGCCAGCTCAAGTTACAATAGCATCAGTATGCACATTCTGATATAAGCAAAACGTGGCAATGTTTCAAGGTGGTATAACAAAATAAGGCAGAATAGTGAAGATATAATGGTTTAATGGGGTATGAATAAAGCAAAGGTATCAGTAGGGGATGTAGGGATTTAGAGGTAAAAACATACTTGGAGTAGTTCTGCTGTGCATTAAAATAGTGCTTTTTAGGTGATGTCTGGTTAAGGTGTCAGCTAATTTCTAGGTCAAGCAGTCTTTTAGAGTACAACAGGTGTGGGGTAATTTTATCAGGTAGTGTTTTTAGGTGGCAATAGGGGAGGAGGTATGAATCAGTTTTTTAAGTTTCATTTTGATGAGTAGAATGCATTACTATCTCTTATATCTGAACAAATAGGATTGACCTACACGGAGCTGTGGGTACACCCCTAAACAAAGGCATGGGGAGAGGTGACCTGCACGGAGCGGCAGGTGCACCTACTCTTGCCTCCTTGCTAGGCAGACTAGATGGACCATACTGGTCTTTATGTGCCGTCATATACTATGTTACTATATTACAGACTAAGGGGGTTATTCTGAGCCAACGGGTCATTCATCCCCGCTATTCATGCCGGCTCCTGCCCCCCAACTAATTTCCCCGCCTGTTGTGTGGGGGGCGGGGAAGAGGTGGTCTGGGAGCGGAGTCTGGGCGGGCAGTGGGCAGTTGCCGGCCCTGTACGTCCAAGACTGGCAAAATGTCTGGGGAAGTTATTCCATCTCTGAGGTGGAATAACTTCTCTGGACGTGATTTTTTGTGCAACCCGGGAAATGGATGGGGCAAGAGGGGGCCAGGGTTTATTCCCCAAGCCTGACCCTGGCCTTAGGAGGCCAGATCAGGGGTCGGGCTGTGGGGATTAAACCCCTTTTTCAGGTGGCCGGCATCGCAGCTCTTCAATGGTGCCATGGCAACATGACACCATGGTGCCGTGACTCCATTGAGGAGCCTTGACTGAGTTAGCCGGGGGCAGTCCTGCACGTGCAGGACTGTTCATGATTCTGATCCCCTCTGTGTGTCCGGTCAGATCAAACGCACAGAGGGAATCTAGGTCCGGGACAGAATCGGGCCCTAAGGAAAGATCACAAGGGTACAACAGTTGAATTGACTGTGGTAGTTTCCAGAGCTGCTTTTACCTATGGGCAAAAGGTGGAAATTCCCTGGGCCCCTGCACAATGGGGCTCCAGCCGCCCTGCTGCCCATAATTAAAAGCAGTCTTGCTCCTGCTCCCGCGCCCATTGCCGCTGCTGCTGCCCCTGTCCGGGATGTGCGGCAGCAGCAATACATCGCAAATGCACTGCTTCACAGGAGTTACTTTCCGGCACCGCAGTGCCGTTTGCACTTCCGCTTCCGCTCTCCCCTTCAATTCATTATATGGAAGCGGAAGCGTGAAGAGCACCATGGCACTAGAAAAGAAGGTAACTCTGGCACTATAGTGCATTTGTAATGTACTGCTGCCGCTGCACTTACCACCCTAATGTATGCAGCACAGTTAGTGCTGGCCTTGCAGTAACATAAGAACATAAGAAAAGCCTTACTGGGTCAGACTAAGGTCCATCAAGCCCAGTATCCTGTTTCCAGCTGTGGCCAATCCAGGTCACAAGTGCCTAGCAGTTTCCCAAAACGACACACAGGTTCCATAATGCTTGTATTCGGGCAAGGAGTTGATTACCGGGTCCTCTTCAATAATGGTTTAAGGACCTTTCCTCCAGGAACTTGTCCCAACCTTTTTTAAACCCAGATACACTAACAGCTTTTACTATATCCTCTGGTAACGAATTCCAGTTTAATTACGCGTTGAGTGAAACAATATTTTCTCTTATTAGTCTTAAATGGGTTACACTGTAGCTTCATTGCGTGTCCCCTAGTCTTCCTACATTTTGATGGCATAAACAATCGATCTACGTTTACCCATTCTACTCCATTCATTAATTTATAGACCTCTATCATATCTTCCCTCAGCCATCTCTTTTTCAGGTTGAAGAGCACACCGTTAGCATGTGCTGTAACGTGTGCTGCTTAGTGCACTTCACTAAAAGGGACCCTAAGTGAATGAATAAGCAATATTTTTTTTAATAAAGAGCTACAAAAGGGCAGGAATGCCTCTGTTCAGGCCAATGGCTAGACCTCATGTGGAGTACAATCTTGAATCCTAGAGGACATGCTTCTGAAGAGACATAGAATAACATCAAACTTTTACTAATGAGATACTATTTTAAAACTTAAAAATTAATATTATCCTAGATGTAGATGATGAAAGCAAAATAGCAGAGCTCTGGTCTCCTCTCCTTCCTTATCCAGTCCTCTTCCTTCCCCCATTTATCCAAAGCAAAAGCAGTCCCAGTATATTGTGTAGGTTTCCAGTCTAAAAGAAAGCTCACAGAGGAGGAGGGGACAGAGCTTGACTCTCACATCCTATGCAAAGTGCCTCTACTGAGTCACAGATGAGAGAGAGAGAGGGCGGGGAGTTGCCCTGTTTCTGTGACTCCATTGCTGATGTGATCCCATTTAAGGTCCCGACCCAAAGTTTGGGATCCACTTCCCTATTAATCGAGACTTATGGGTACAAATATGTGTATCCCATATCTTTCAGCAAAATTGAAATTCCAGAACAAGAGTATGATAAGATGTTTAAAGGGGGTGGGGGGGGGGGGGAAGACCAAGGAATAACAGAAATTATTTCCATATATAGAAACATAGAAACATGACGACAGAAAAAGACCACATGGCCTATAGTCTGTCCTTCCATATCAACCACTACAACAATCCCTTTTCCTTTAGAGATCCTCTGTGTTTGTCTCATGCTTCTTTGAATTCAGATACCACCTCCACTGGGAGACTATTCCACGGATCCACCACTCTTTCCGTAAAGAAATATTTCCGCATATCACTCCTGAATCTATCCCCTTTCACCCTCATCCCATGTCCCCTCGTAGCAGAGCTTGCTTTCAATCGAAAGAGGTTCTCCTCCTGTGCATTTATACCACGGAGGTATTTAAATGTCTCAATCATATCACCTCTATCCCGCCTTTCCTCTAAGGTGTACATATTCTTTGGGAGACCGTGTAGTATTGCGTTAGCGTAATCCCACACTTTGATTATGCTAACGCAATACTACACGGTCTCCCAAAGAACACACTCAACCCTCTGCAGCTTGCAATAAATGCAGCAGCCAGAATTCTGCATGGAGCCTCCAGAAGAGAACACATAACCCCAATATTGCAACAGTTGCACTGGTTGCCAGTCCACTGCAGACTCTCCTTTAAAGTCCTACTGATGACCTTCAAAGCCATCAACAAGTGCTTCTCCATCTCCCTCATGGACCTCATCCAGCCCACCCCCCACAACAGAGCTAGGAGATCAGCCAACGCCAACACTCTGGTACTCCCGAAGGCGATTACGAAATGTTCACAGTTAACTAGAAATAGAGCCTTCGCACTATACGCCCCCTCATGCTGGAACGCCCTTCCGCCTGCCATCCATGCCATCACCGATCTCGCCCAGTTTAGGAAGGCATTGAAGCACTATCTTTTCCTCCAGCACTATACCGATGCAGATGTCATCTCACTGTCAGTCACACTCAGGGACCAGGGTGCCATCCCCAGCACGCCCACCCTGCATGACTGCACCCCCACCCTCTAGATCTTGATACCCTCGATAGGTTGCATGTAACCATACTCTGACCTGTGTCGCCCCCTCCTGGCCAGGTAGATGACTGGCAGCAGGTGAGGTCGCCTTTTAGCCTTAAGACAAGACTCCCTGTAATGGCTGCCAGAAGGGCTGATGGGAATCGTAGTTTATCCTAAGGCAAAGGAGTTGTGATCCGAGGGTTTAGGCACAAGACAGAGAATATTTCTTTTAATGTAATCAGGGTTTCTTCATACACAGGAGGCGTGAGGCATAAAGTATGGAAAGGATTTTTAATCCACGGTACTGCTTTAAAACAACAGGAACAAATTATGCTTTGCAATATAACTTCCAACAGAAATAGGCATCACTTTGCTTGAGAAATCAAATTGGCACTTTCAGAACTTTAAACAGATAAATGCTTTCTTCTTAGACAGGAACAACTTCTTGTTGTCCAAACAAAACTTTTAAATGTTCCTTAAACATGTAACTTAGCTTTTCACTTTGTCAGCACAGTCAGCTGTTTCTTGCAGTTTGTGACGTCTTCACAAATTAACGTGCTTCCTGAGCATGGCACAGCTATAATGGCTTTTCTAGGATTCTTCACCGTCAGAGGTAAAACACATAGTACACTGACAATCCAAAATGCTATTATCCACATTCGTTGTGTCCATTTCTTCCTCTCTATCACCCTCACTTATGGCATAAGGTATCTGCACAGAGAGCTGACTATTTTCCTTCTTTATTAAATCACTTAGCCTTCTCAGTAAAGTCTGCTTCTGCAGCAACTCGGCTGTTAGCTGAGCTACGTGCTGATTAGACCAGCTGTCTCTCTTTTCCCTGGGACTCTGGCTATGCTTAAACTTAGCTTTCTCTCCTATGGGTAATTCTCTGGGGCTTTTCCTCTGTAGGCATTGAGAAGGACAGACTTGCCTTGGTTCTGAGGTATTTAGGGATTCCCTCCGTCCTGCAAACCAGTCATGCTTTTCTTCAAGTGCAGACCTTCCGTTTGCTGACACCAGCCTCTCATTCCCAGCTGTGTCTGGCAATCTCTCATCAATCTCCTCTTCACAGCAAATAGTATTTCTCACACTCTGTCTCTCAGGCTCTGCAAACACTCTCTCACTTGCTCTGCCTCCTGGACTCCGTGTTGGCCCCTCTTCTGAACTCTTTGAACCTCGTGAACCTCGTGAACTCCCTGAACCTCGTGAACTAACTTCTGTTCTGTGAATCAGCTTTTTAAACTTTCCTTCTCTTTGAGGCACACCCTGCTCCCAGCACATGTGACTAGGGACAAGCTTCTCTCTGACGTGCTGCTGTGGGCGGGGCTTAGGGATGACTAGCTTCTGAGTCTCAGACTCCTGGTTACTGGGGAAACCTTTGATACAACCTGAATTAAAGTGACAGGACCTTTTTTTCTGTGCATTTCTATAATCAGCCGTGGTTTCCTCACCACACCTGTCAATTTGTATATAGTTGAACCAACCTGTAAATAGTTGTTAGTTGACCACGTAACCTGTAACAACAAGCTTGCCTGTCCATAGTTACCCTGTTGAATTCCTGTTCATTGTAAGTCCGGTGTAGGCCTGCCTACACTGCACAAATTTTGTTGTATGTAAACCGCACTGATTCTAAAAAGCACGGTATAAAAAAGACAGTAAATAAATAAAATAAATCCTTAAGTCTGTCCTCATATGCTTTATAATGAAGACCACTAACCATTTTAGTAGCCACCTTCTGTACTGATTCCAGCTTGTTTATATCCTTTTGAAGGTGCAGTCTCCAGAATTGCACACAATACTCCAAATGAGGTCGCACCAAAGACTTATACAGAGGCACTATCACCTCCTTTCTTCTGCTAGCCATTTCTCTACCTATGCACCCAAGCAGCCTTCTAACTTTTGCTGTTGCCTTTTCTACCTGTTTAGCTACTTTAAGATCATGAGGCACAATCATGCCTAGGTCCCACTCTTCTTTAGTGGACAAAATACTTCACCCCCTAAACTATTGCTCCCTTGAATTGCTGCAGCCCAAATGCATGACCTTGCATTTTTTTAACATTAAATCTCAGCTGCCAAATTCGAGATCATTCTTCAAACTTAGCTAGATCCCTCCTCATGTTATCTATACCTTCCTGGGTGTCTACTCTATTGCGGATTTTGGTATCATCCAAAAAGAGGCAAAACTTACCCGACAGCCCTTCCGCTATATCACTAACAAGGATGTTATATGTATTTTCAATGTCTGTTTCAGAGGTTGCTGCCGTTCCATTTTATTTTAGCTTATTTTATGTTATTATTTTGCTTATAATGCATTAGATGTACAGTATTTGTTTATAGTTGCTGTGTGTCTCTTTTGAATGCATTATATCCAGGAAGATGATATACAAATACTGTATTTATACATATTTAAATAAAATAAATAAAAAGAGAGCGTGAAAACTACCAAGTGAAAACCCAAGTGACAGTACACCAGAAGTCCACAATATACAAACTTTTAGCCTCGTAAAGGGGGAAGTGTTCCCAGGGGCATGTTTTTGGCAGGATTCCTCAGCCAAATTCAGCTCATACAAAAAGCAGACTTCCCCTCTGAAAATTTGTAAAACGTACCTGTGGACTTTGCGCGAGGGCAGGCTTTTTGAAAATGTTATTCTTAAATAATGGTTGGCATTATGAAGGAATGTAGTATAACAGCTCACCCCAACTCAAACAAAACTTGTTTCTTAATGGCAAAAACACACAAAAATGATTGTTTTCCAAACATGAAAAATAAACATAATAGCGGAAAAACACAAAAGTGGCCAGCGAGGTCTCAGCTTTTCATGGGCAATGGCAGATATTATCAAGACATGAGTCCAGATACCGCCACTCAACTGAAGCCCGATAACATCAACGACCCGCTGCCACCACCTTCCACTAAATTAAAACTTTTCACAAGCAACCGCAGCAACCCCCAAATAGACTTAGCTTTTGAACTGTAATAGACAGGAGTTGAAGACAGGCCGCTACCCCTGTCTTCAACTCCTGTCTATTACAGTTCAAAAGCTAAGTCTATTTGGGGGTTGCTGCGGTCGCTTGTGAAAAGTTTTAATTTAGTGGAAGGCGGTGGCAGCGGGTCGTTGATGTTATCGGGCTTCAGTTGAGTGGCGGTATCTGGACTCATGTCTTGATAATATCTGCCATTGCCCATGAAAAGCTGAGACCTCGCTGGCCACTTTTGTGTTTTTCCGCTATCATGTTTATTTTTCATGTTTGGAAAACAATCATTTTTGTGTGTTTTTGCCATTAAGAAACAAGTTTTGTTTGAGTTGGGGTGAGCTGTTATACTACATTGCTATCAACACTCCATAACGTGCCTTTAAGAACTGTTTGGCATTATGAAGGAAGCATCTTGAGCCCTTTGTTCTGCTAATGGTCTTTCTGTTTTTACATTGTGACTTCTTATGGTGCCGTAGTAATCTAACAGGATCTAGAGATTGAGTGAGAAACTTGAAGAGGCAGGAGGAAACTTCAGGGCCAAAATAAAAAACAACCACAGCATATATATGTATATTGTTTGAGGGCACTCTTACGGGCTTCATGATTCTTGGAATGCTCACCAGACTTCTATCTAGAAGCTTGTTCGGTGCTAGTTAGTATGTTTAATATGTGTGCAGGGCTTAAACAGACAAGTTTCACTTATCTGGAAAAAAAATATCGTGCTAAAGATATAACTTCCACATGTGTGAGTAGTTCATCTTGCTTCAAAAGGGATTGGACATTTTCAATCGCAGGCCCTCAATTGTGGAACTTCCAGCCACCTAATATTTTGTCTTGAATCTAATTTTTTGATAGTTTGCAAAAATATAATCTTATTTGTGTAGACTAGCTTTTAATGACTAGTTAGTTTTTTGATTTGTTAATCTCTGCTGCAATCTACTTCCGGTTAACCCTTGCCAAGCATGTGCAACTATCCACAGGGTCACCAGGAGTCAACATTGACTCAACTGCACTTACCAACAGCAATCTGTTGCTTTGTGTTTACTGTGACCTGCTTTGGACAGATAATGTTTTTGAAATAGCAAGATATGAATTTCTTGAAACTAAATAAATAAATAAATAAATAAAACAAAATTATTTTAAATAAACAACAGGAAAAATTGAGATAATACTGGATAATGCATAGCAAAATTTCCCAAATGAAGAAGACAAAAAAACATACTACATGCTGTCTTTATTATCAATCGATATGTGAGTGCTTAGACTGGAATGGTAATATGTGTTAAAATTCCTCTGTTCTGTGTACTTTTGCATATACTGTGTGCTTCACTGTAAAACAGGGTCTGGTACATGGGGCTGCAAGATTTCATTTATATACTTTATTAATTGTATTATACTTTGTTCACATGTTCATTGTATACTTTTCCATGTAATAGTTGTTCTATTGTAAACCGTGCTGATTATAAATAATGCGGTATAAATCCAAATAAATAATAAAATAAATAAATAAATAAGCAGTATAGAAATCTTAAATAAAAATAAAGATAAATCTTAAAGTTTTTACAGTATCCATCTCATTCCTTTAACATGTTATCCCTTTACAATTTCTGGGTCATTGTTAATCTTAATAAATTAAAATAAATTAGGATATTTTAAATATGGCTCCTCAGTTGTCCTGGTGTCGAGGCCATAAGGAGAGTTTCAGGTTTTGTATTTTCTGTTAGTTAGAGCATTAAAAAGCAAGTCAAGTGAGCACAAGAGGCCTGTAGGTCAGTTTGCTTGCAGAGTTTTGCTCATCTTTTGCCCATTTCTTTTTGCTAAGGGAAAATAATTTGATGAAAAATGAAATATGTGTAATTAAAAAAAAAACACTGTGGCCCCCTATTTACTAATGCTGAGCATGTGATAAATGATGTATCAGTACTTGTCTGCAGGATGTCCATATAATGTAGAGCTGAATCATGACGTGCCCTCTACATTTCATAGGAAATCTTTGAAAGATTTTTCACATTGCATAAAGGTATGATAGGATTCCATTTTGTTCATACAGTTTATTATCACATATAATCAGACTTCACGGGAACAGATCTGGCTGTGGACCTGAAATTCCAATAGTGGGGCTCAGGGCAACCCCTGAAGCCGCTGCAAAACAGTAAATTGCAGATGTGTGTGCTGAACTGTTAAGCTCCTCTCCATCATTCACCTCCCTAATGCACAGAACCCAAGTATAGGGTCCCTGTTGGGGGCACAAGCTCTTTCACTCATTTCTTAGCATGTAAAAGCAAGCCAAACAGACAAACACAACATGGGAGTCCTCAGCCGAACAAGCATATTCAAGAGAAGGAGAATAAAAATAATCAGACATATAGTCTGCAAAAACATTGTTAAATAATGCCACAAAGTCTCAAACTTTGACAGTTGTTCCCTTGCTCTCTCATGCAGTGTCCTTTGCAGAAAGGGTACTGTATCCTCCTCACTTCTCTTGTCTCCTGGATTCTTGACTTAGTTAGGTGCCAGAAGCCCCGGCCGTGCCACCCCCCTCTCACACTGTGCACCCCCCCCCCCCCACACGCTGATTCATGCTGCCACCCCTCTGCTGCCACTGATTCTGGCAGTGGGGTCGAGGGCACGGCTCAGTTCGGCGGCAGGTCATGTGCTTTGGCACTCATGGCCTGCCACTTCTGACCCCTCCCGACATACCTTTGGGGGGTCAGAAGCAGCAGGCTTTGTGTGCCAAAGCACATGGCCTTCTGCCGAGCCATCCCCCCCCCCACCCCCCACCCCCCCCGTGCCACTGGAATCAGCAGCAGCGCAGTGTGGGTTAGCACAGGAGGGAGAGAGGAGGGTGGCGTGGCTCAGTGGGGAGGGTGGTGGCAGGCCATGTGTGCCAAAGCACATGGCCTGTTGCCCTTAGTGATCTGCAGGCCGGTCCTGAGTGCCGGTATGAATCACCTCTCTTCCTCCTCATAACCAGTATAATGGGCCTGGGGAAGGACCCCTGTTCCACTCTTTTTCAGTACAGTCTCACACCAGACAAACAGTCCTCCCCCCCTTCTGTCTCTCTTTGGGACTCAATTCCTCTCTGTCCTTTTCCCTTTTTGACCCCCTCCTGGCTGAGTTAGCAGGATACAGTCAGCACTTGAATCCCACCTCCTCCTTTGCCCTTGGGATCTTCCACTTGGACTCACACTCTCTTCAGCTCCTCTTTGCAGTTCTTCTCCTCCTGCTCCTTCAGGCTGAAACCCGTCAGCTCCTCTTTATGGCATTTTGTCTGCTGATCCCTTTTCTCTTCTCGTTCTCCCAGCACACTGTGCTCCTATTTGGTCAAGTTGGCGGGAGCTTGTACTCCTTTTCCATTTCTCTGGTAGGAACTGAGGCTAGGCCCCCCCCCCACCCCCCCACTCCTCCTTCTTCCTTGAGGGAAGGCCTTGTTTCCACCTCCTACATCTTTGGTCCCTGTGGGGAAGACCTTGTGTCTTTCCCTAACATCCACTCTTATACTTTCCTCCAAAAGTCAGGAAATCATACTGCTGGGGTTTCTCCAGAGTAGACCACCCCTCATTAGTTCTAATGGGCACTACTCTGGAGCAGTTTCTCCTGACACTTTTATTATTATTTTTTTTTAATTTCTTACATTTTAACTGCCTATCAAAGCATTTCTGAGTGTTCATGTGGAGGCCAATTCTGAAGGGTCATGTCCGAGCCATCCAGGCGTCCAGTAATTCAGATGGCCTGGAGGTGCACCCAATTCTGCTCTCATGGGGGCTAGACGTCCCCAATGGGAGCAGAATTGCAGAATAGGGCCTGGACATCCAGGCTGTGGCCTGATTCCGGCACCCTGGATGTCAAGAACCTTGCCAGGCTAATGCAGCCTGATTCCTGTATGGAGCCGCAGTGCCATAGTGTCCTGTTGCCATGGCACTGTGGCTCCTTGCAGGAGCCCTATCGCCCGTACCTCACAAAATGCCGTGTTTCCTGCTACCTGATCGGGCCCTCCGAGGGCAGGATTGAGTGGCGGGGAACCCCCTGTAACCACCTACCTGGTTGTGGGGGCCCAACAGTGCCATCCTCCAATGTTGGGGGGACTTATTCCACCTCTGAGGTGGAATAAGTCCCCCGTCTATCCTGGTGAACCCGGACGTACAGGGCTGTGTCTGGAATGGACCCGGTACGTCCGGGTTGTGCACCCTTTCCCCAGCCCACCCACTCTCCTCCCTGTCGCTGTCCCTGCCCGCCCCCATCCAGCGCTCCCTGCACATCTCCTATGTATGTGCAGGGAGCGCTGGGCAGAGAATAGGGGCCTGGGCGAATAGCGGGGGTGTGCGTCCATATCGGATGCACATCCCTGTTATTCATCGTTCGGAATGACCCCCATAGTTTAACACTTCAGCACTGTAACATTTTGGCATTCTGATACATAATGGATATCAAAAATTATTTAGTGTCTCAGCCAGGAAAACAATAGATAAAACGCAGTGTCTCACTTTAGTGTTCTCTATTTGTCTCTTCCCTTTTTTTTTCTGAAAGAGAATCAGTATTGGCTTGTAGTTGTACGGAATCCCCAGATGTTTTAGTCTTACTATACACTATGACCTTCATCCTCCTTGGACAGAACAGTATGAATCTTGTTATATGCTCTTGCATTGCCAGAAAAGCTTCCCTTTCTATGTTGTGTCTTTATTTAGATCCGTGAGAATCAAAATTTTCTTTCCTTCCTAAAATACAGGTGGCTGCATATTGACTTTTATTAGAATGTCTAATAATTGAAACTATATTAAGATACAAATCACCATTGGTCTTGGATATTTCTTGTGAGTTTCATGGGGAGCCACATGAGTCCCAAAGTCCTTTATAAATGGAATTTTAGAAACATAGAGAAAGATAGAAACATAATGGCAGAAAAAAGACCATATGGCCTATCTAGTCACCCTTCCATATCAACTACTATAGTCCCTTTTTTTTCCTTTAGAGATCTATGTTTATCCCATGCTTTCTTGAATTCAGATATTGTCTGTCAAAGCTCCTACATTGCACTGGATCTTCACCTTCCATTCCCCTTAGAATCCCCAAAATTATTTCTCTAACTCTTAACACTATTATCTTCTTTTTCAGTTTGACCGTGGTTTTGTCTTTATCCTGTAAAAATGTTTCAATATTGTCTAACAAGGAAACTCTTTATCCATTCATCCACTTGATTTTGAAATAAAGAGAATTGTGCTGTAAGGGAAGTTAGGTCTCTTTTTATTGCTTTAGTTTAGTTGTCGGCCATTAGTACTTTTAAGTGATGCTGATGTTGGACTCACTGGGGCCCAGGGCAGAAACTAAAAAGCGGACCCCATCAATGCTACGCACCTTTCAACTGTGCCTCAGTGACATCACCCATCCCACCATGTTCATCATTCTCCCTCCCTATTCCTCCCCTATATCTACTATATCCCCCTTTCTCTCCCTTCCTCTGTTCCAGCATTTCCCCTCTGCTTTTCCTCACACCCCCATGTACAGCATTTCATGTCTTCCTCTCCTTCTCCTCCCCTTTCCTGTCTAGTATTTCCTCCTAGCTCCCCACCCCAGATCCAGCATATCCTCCCCCTCCATGTCCACCATCTGTCCTCTCTCTCCCTCTTCCCCCTCCCCATAGCCACCGTCTCTACCCTCCTCCTCCTCTCCATGTCTACCATCTCTCCCCTCTCTCTCTCTCTCCCTCCCTCCCTCCCCCTGTGCCCTGCATCTCTTCTATCTCCCCCTCTGTGTACAGCATCTCTTCTCACCTCCTCCATTTCAAACATCTCCACTCTCTCTCTCTCTCTCTCTCTTCTTCCCTGTGTCCACCATCTGTCCTCTATCTCCCTCTTCCCCCTCCCCATAGCCACCATCTCTCCCCTCTCTCTCTCTCTCTCTCTCTCTCTCTCCCTCCCTCCCTCCCCCTGTGCCCTGCATCTCTTCTATCTCCCCCTCTGTGTACAGCATCTCTTCTCACCTCCTCCATTTCAAACATCTCCACTCTCTCTCTCTCTCTTCTTCCCTGTGTCCAGCATCTGCCCTTTCTCTATCACCTTCCCCCATCTGCCCTTCATGACCCAACGGCAACCATCTACCCTCTGCCTACTTTCCCATTGGCCACTATCTGCCCTCTCTCTCTCTCCCATCTCTCCCCATGTCCATCATCTGCTCTCTGCCTCCCTGTGGCCACCATCTCTCTGCCTGCCCCCCTCTCCCTATGACAACCCCCCCAACCAATGACTATTTGTCCTCCATCTCCTTGTAACCCTCTGTCCCTGTGTCCAGTATCTACCATTCACCTCTGCTCCCCCCCCCCCCCTGCTATCCAGCATGGCCGCTCTTTCTCTCTAGCATCTGCGGAGGCTCAAAAACAAAACAAAGCATGCGGTCTTTGCAATTGCAACACTCTTGAAAGGCCCTGTCAGTCCTGCCCCCCTCTGACATCAGAAGAGAGTGGAACCAGCTGTGCCTTAAAAGCATGCTAGCGTTGTGAAGACCCTGTGCTTTATTTTGAAACCTCCGCAGATGCTAGAGAGAGAGAAGGTCCATGCTTGAGATCAGGGAGAGAGGGCGCAGAGTCGGTCGCACCGGCTCTGCTTATCATCAGTTTGGGGACAGGCTGGATAGCAAACGGGATGGGGAGCAGAGTGAGTCATGCCAGCTCTGCTGAGAACAAGCTCAGGACCATGAGGAGGAACAGGGCAACATGCTTCTTTTTTTGGAGGATGAACGCAGGAACAGGCGCTGAGGATGGTCGGGTGCTGAGGTCAGGAGAGCCCAGAGGAAGATTTAAAAAAGAAAAAGTTGATTTGGCTACAATTCCTGACTGAAAGGCAGATGAGGCAGCAAATTTTTGAGGCTACGAATGGGCAACAGAAGCATCGATTTTGTGCGGGACTGGTGAGGTGAGCAGGAAGGGGCTGTTTCACAGTCAACAGCGTAGCCCAGTGCTTGGAAATCCAGCGATCAGGGTTTGATTCCCACTAGCACTCCTTGTGGCCTTGGGCAAGTCACTTAACTGTCCATTGCTCAGAAGAATCAAAGTTATTAATGTCCCTGTTTAATGTACATTTGCCAGGTTTGAGTTACAATGTGGATTGCTTTGATTAAAATGATAAAGCGGCATAAAAAAACTGTTAAATAACTAAATCTTTGGGTCAGGGTCAGGTGCTGCCTTATGACTGGAGGTTTCCTGGCTGCTTTGATTGCCTCACCTAATAGAGATTCTTCAGTGGCGGCTGCGGTGCTTCAGGTCTGAATGACTTCACTGTTGATTGCACGCTGAGGCCGTGCAGAAATAAGAAAACCAGTGCCACATAGGCTCAGTGCTGATGGTACATGCAGCATGCACAAGGCATGAGGAGATAAAGGATCCAAATTGCTGAATAAGACAAATAACTTTGAAATTTTAGAGTCACATGACTCAGAAGGGCTGGGGATCCCTGACTGCACACCACTGGTGTAATTCACATATATGGCAACTGCATCACAGCTTAGGCATATGCTCAGTAGTGTTTTCGTTATTCTCTCAGGAGCAGCTAAGCAGCCATCTTAAGCACATGGCTTGAAACAAAAGGCACAGCCCTAAGAATTTGATTTATGGCTTAACTCTCACTATCCTCAAAAGGAATGTGTGTCTCAGGGAAGCAGGAGGTATGTGGATGAACAGTCCACATAGTAAGTGTGTATGTAGTAGGAGTGCAACATATGAGGTGTGCATGTGTTTAATGAGCTGAGCATGTTTGTGTCATAAGGAAGGGCATACATGTTTGAATGTGTGTTTCTTGGTGGTATGTCTGTGTGAATGGGCGGGCAGTGGAATGGGATCAGCCACTAGGACTATGGCCCAACCAATATTTTGCCTCACATCCTTCAATCCTCCTGTGTTTTCCAGGAGTGAAGTCCTTTGGGTCTGGAACCACAAGTATCTTAGAACCACTTGTCATTTATCTATTTTTCTTCACACCCTGTTTTACATTTTGTGGGGGAGTGGAAGTAAAATATTTTGATTCTAACAACTAAGACACACTTGAGAACATTTTGGCCAATGATACAGACTTACTATCTTTAAGGAGGAGGCTCAAGGCTCATTTGTTTAAGCAATTGAAGTATTAACAAATGTGTTTTTTTTTTAATTGTATTGTTATGACTTTTTATTATTTGATTTTATTTTCTAATTTATTGTGTATGTTATGTTGTAATCTGCCTAGGATATTGTAGTACAAAATATAAATATTTTCAAATAAATAAATAAACATTCAATTGAAAGGACCTTATCTCATATGGGCGATACTTCTCTATTTGGGGGTAGGGCTGGAGATTCATTTGTTTAGCCCCTCTAGCCAGAAAGATGTTCCGCTGCTCCTGGGTGGGAGGGCGCAGAGGTGCATTTCTCTGTATGTGTGCGTGGAGATGTGTTTATCTGTATGTGCTATGTATGTGTGCAGGGAGGTAAGGGGGATACACTCATTTTTGGAGTGGAGGAGTAGCCTAGTGGTTTAGAGCAATGGACTAGGAACTATGGTTCAAATCCACCTGACATTCCTTGTGGCCTGGGGCAAGTCTCTTAACCTTCCACTGCCTCAGGTACTAACTCAAATTGCAAGTCCTCTAGGGACAGGAAAATACGTACTGCATCTGTATGTACTGTATCTCACTTTGAATCACTATTGAAAAAGCATGAGGTAATTACAAGCCATTAGTGTGACCATTTGTTATACAAACTTTGATGCTCTCTCAGATGTCTCTTCCATATCTTTTTTTTAGCTTGTATAATCTGCTTCGTTATTTCTAATCATCAACTGAATATGCTTCAGTTAATATTTGTTCCTTTGGTCATTTTTCATTATTGAGATTCTTGGCTTTTCTCTCTCTGACTTCCAGGTCTCTTGATACTAATTATGCTCTTGGATCTTTTTAACACTGTTGTGCCCTCATCTTTGGATATTCTGTGTCCTTCAGTTCCACCCTAGTCTCCATTCAGGCCTAATTGTCAGCCTTCAACACTGTAGCTTCGTTAGGTCAAGTTGAGACAAAAGAAATCACAATTTCCTTAGGGTTCTTTATTGTTTTATTCTCTTCATTGATCAGTTGCCTCTGCTTTAACAATGTCTAAATCTAATTATTATTATTAATCTCTCGTGTTTTCTGTTGCAGATTAACTTTATTGACAATTCTCTATTGTCTTTCTGTGTCCCTTACCGGCCTCTTTCTATTAACTGTCGTCACCCTGCTTCTTTCAGAAGATTTACGTGATTTATCTTTTTGTGTCACTTTCTACCTGATCTTCACATCTGATACAATCTGTTTCACATCAGTCTTTCACTTCAGGTTTAAGCTATTTATCTGCGGGTAAGTTTTTTTTTCTACATGTGGTTTCTAAAGTAGCTTTTGGCCTTTCCTGCTATATTTTGCATTTGCCACTTTATCTTTCTTGTTTGCTGGCCTGACTCTTTAAAGAATTTGTTAGCTGACATTTCTTCTGTGCCAATGAATTTATATGGTCTTTTTATCGGGGGGGGGGGGGGCGTGGATCTTAGCAATTTGTGCTGTAAAAGGCTGACAAAGATAGAGGGAAGGGATTTGGTAATGGGGAGAAAGAAGAACTCAGAGGAGGGAAATGGAAAAACATCTCAGACGGGTGATACAGAGGGAGAGAAGAATGGATGAATTAAGGAGCAGTGGAAAGAGGAAATGGGTAAGGAAATGTAGAGGGAGGGATGGAAAAAAGATAAGAGATCCTGGATCAAGAACTGGGATCAGGAGAGAGAAGGACAAATTACACAATCCACTCAACCCCACAGCACCTATAATCGCCCCACTCACTCTCTTTCCACCCTTCTGCACCTTTTTTGATCCCCCAACTTTCGCTATAGCACCTCCAGTCCCCCCCCCCACTCACTTTCTTCCCACCCATCTGCACTTTTTCTAATTCCTCACACTCTCACCTGCAGCACCTCTGATCCCTCATTCAGTCTCTTCCCATCCTTCTGCTCCTCTTCTGATCCCCAGTCTCAGCCACATTACCTCTGATCCCCTCATTCAGTCTCTTCCCATTCTTCTGCTCCTCTTCTGATCCCCAGTCTCAGCCACATTACCTCTGATCCCCTCATTCACTCTCTTCCCATCCTTCTGCTCCTCTTCTGATCCCCAGTCTCAGCCACATTACCTCTGATCCCCTCATTCACTCTCTTCCCATCCTTCTGCTCCTCTTCCGATCCCCAGTCTCAGCCACATTACCTCTGATCCCCTCATTCACTCTCTTCCCATCCTTCTGCTCCTCTTCCGATCCCCAGTCTCAGCCACATTACCTCTGATCCCCTCATTCACTCTCTTCCCATCCTTCTGCTCCTCTTCCGATCCCCAGTCTCAGCCACATTACCTCTGATCCCCTCATTCACTCTCTTCCCATCCTTCTGCTCCTCTTCCGATCCCCAGTCTCAGCCACATTACCTCTGATCCCCTCATTCACTCTCTTCCCATCCTTCTGCTCCTCTTCCGATCCCCAGTCTCAGCCACATTACCTCTGATCCCCTCATTCACTCTCTTCCCATTCTTCTGCTCCTCTTCCGATCCCCAGTCTCAGCCACATTACCTCTGATCCCCTCATTCACTCTCTCTTCCCATCCTTCTGCTCCTCTCTTCCGATCCCCAGTCTCAGCCACATTACCTCTGATCCCCTCATTCACTCTCTTCCCATCCTTCTGCTCCTCTTCCGATCCCCAGTCTCAGCCACATTACCTCTGATCCCCTCATTCACTCTCTTCCCATCCTTCTGCTCCTCTTCTGATCCCCAGTCTCAGCCACATTACCTCTGATCCCCTCATTCACTCTCTTCCCATCCTTCTGCTCCTCTTCCGATCCCCAGTCTCAGCCATATTACCTCTGATCCCCTCATTCACTCTCTTTCCATCCTTCTGCTCCTCTTCCGATCCCCAGTCTCAGCCACATTACCTCTGATCCCCTCAGTCATTCTCTTCCCCTTTTCAAATTCCCCACTCTCACCCTCAGCACCTCTGATCTCCTCACTCACTCTTTTCTCCCCCTGATGCATCCCTTCTGACCCCTCTATTTTCATCAGCAACACCTCTGATCCCCTCCATTACTCTCTTTCCACACATCTGTAACCCTTCTGATCCCAGAACTCCCCCCACAGCATCTCCAGTCTCTTGCCCTTCATCATCTCGTCTCACTTCTCTCAAGTCTCCTCCCAATGTAAAATAAACAACTTGTTTCACCGTTTTTCCCTGTGCAACTGCACTTTCAGTAACCCCATTTGTTTTTAAACTAGAGCAACTGTTTTCATATTCTCTTGATAGACCAGTCCAGACAAGTGGGTTGTGTTCCCCTACCAGCAGATTGGTGGAGACAAAGAACCAATGAAAAGCCCAGGTTTCAATGACATCACTCCCATGCCTCTACTCACCTCAGCCATCAGAGGTCCCTTCAGTATTTCTCTGTCTCCAGCAGATGATGGATGGATTTTCTCCTCTCTGAAGAAAATCTGAGGATTGGGAGAAAAAGATTGATTAAATGCTCGTGAATGACCACCTTGAGGGTGACTCTTTCACTTGAGCGTAACTTGGAAGGTCCACTAGACTGCTGTCTTTTCAGTAGCCATAGGAGGAGGGAAAATTGGTTTAGCTCCAGGCTCTTATCATAAGAGCCTGTTGAACAGCCACAAAATTGGAAGGATCTGGAAGAGTGCAGCAGCCTCACACAACCTCAGTGTCCCCTCCCTCCTTTTCTGTTCCCCCCTGCTCCCTCCCAAAGATTGCAGAAGGCTCTCAGAGGGATCTGCCTGCCAGCCATCTTAACTGAAGTGCATCCAAAGTCAGTGAAACAGTATCATGTGAGTAGAGCTCAGCCTGGCATAGATCCTCTGCCTGGAGCTCTCAGGGGCTGAGTACTAACATAAGAACGTAAGATATGCCATACTGGGTCAGACCAAGGTCCATCAAGCCCAGTATTCTGTTTCCAACAGTGGCCAATCTAGGTCAAATGTGCCTAGCAGTTTCCCCAAGAGACACAAGTTCCACAATGCTTGTACTGGGTCAAGCATTGATATCTTTGGTCACTTCTTAATAATGGTTTATGGACCTTTCCTCCAGGAACTTGTCCAAACCTTTTTTAAACCCAGCTACACTAACAGCCTTTACTACCTCCTCCGGTAACAAATTCCAGAGTTTGATTACACGTTGAGTGAAAAAATATTTTCTTTTATTAGTCTTAAATAGTTTACCCTGTAGCTTCATTGCATGTCCCCTAGTCTTTCTATATTCTGATAAGGTAAACAATCGATCTACGTTTACCCGTTCCTCTCCGTTCATTAATTTATAGACTTCTATCATATCTCCCCTCAGCCGTCTCTTTTCCAGGTTAAAGAGCCCTAACCTTTTTAGCCTTTCTTCATAGGAGTATCCTTCCATCCCCTTTACCATTTTGGTGGCTCTTCTCTGTACCTTTTCTAAAATCGCTATTTCCTTTTTAAGATACGGCGACCAGAATTGCACACAATATTCAAGGTGCGGTCTCACCATGGAACGATATAGAGGCATTATAATATCTTTTGTTTTCTTTTCCATTCCTTTCCTTATCATACCTAGCATTCTATTTGCTCTCTTGGCCGCCGCTGCACACTGGGCCGAGGGTTTTAACATGGTATCCACAATGACACATAAATCTTTTTCCTGGGTGGTGGTTCCTAATGTGGAACCTTGCATCGTGTAACCATAGTTTGGGTTGTTCTTCCCTAGGTGCATAACCTTGCACTTGTCCACATTAAATTTCATCTGCCATTTTGATGCCCAGTCTTCCAATTTATCAAGATCCTCTTGCAATTTTTCACAATCCTCTTGGGTTTTAACAACTTTAAATAGTTTTGTGTCATCTGCAAATTTGATAACCTCACTCGTTATTCCACTTTCCAGGTCATTTATGAATATGTCAAAAAGCAGCGGACCCAGCACAGATCCCTGGGGTACACCACTATTCACCTTTCTCCATTGGGAAAATTGGCCATTTAGCCCTACCCTCTGCTTTCTATCTTTTAACCAGTTCCTGATCCACAATAGTACACTGCCTCCTATCCCATGACTCTTTAGTTTTGCCAAAAGTCTCTGATGAGGGACCTTGTCAAAGGCTTTCTGAAAGTCCAGATACACAATATCAACCGACTCACCTTTGTCCACCTGTTTATTCACTCCTTCAAAAAAACATAACAGATTAGTAAGACAAGATCTTCCTTGTCTAAAGCCATGTTGGCTGTCTCCCATTAGGTTGTGACTATCTACATGCTGAGTAATTTTATTCTTTATGATGGTTTCTACCATTTTTCCCGGTACTGACGTCAGGCTCACCGGTCTGTAGTTTCCCGGATCACCCCTGGAACCCTTTTTAAAAATTGGTGTTACATTGGCGATCCTCCAATCTTCAGGTATTAGAGATGATTTTAATGATAGTTCACAGATTACTGATAGCAGTTCTGCAATCTCATATTTCAGTTCTTTCAACACCCTTGGATGTATACCATCCGGCCCAGGTGATTTGCTACTCTTCAGTTTATCTAATAGTTGTAAGACATCTTCCCGATGTATTGATATTTCCTTCAATTCTTCCGCACCTTTAAATACCACTTCAGTCATTGGTAACATCCCTACATCTTCCTCAGTAAAGACCTAAAGCTTGACCTGGTCATTATCCTTGTTGGGAGCTCCCTTCTGTGTGGGACACAATTCGGGGTAGACTGCTGATGACCATTGGTGCAGTGTGGAGGTTTTCTGCCATTTTCTGCATACATTAGTAGCATTTTCTCCTTTTGTGTACCTGGCAGCCACGCAGTGTATACATTGTCAGACGGCTGCCTGGGTGAGAATCTTCATACTCTTGGCAAGTGCATATTTCTATATGATTTGCAAGGTATTGTGGGCAATGTAGTTCATTCACACCAGACACAGCTGCTGACAATAATTTAGTTGTGCTCTTGTGTAAAGCCAATAAGATATTTATTTATGGGGTTATTTCTCCCAACACAGATATGCTTGGTAGCACATAAATTAGGTTACTTGCTTTCAGTGTTAACTTGGAAAAACAAAGTTAAAATCAGGAAAACAACAAATGAAAAGCCACAAAGCAAGAAACAAACTGTTCTTTTCAGGTTAACTTCTGATTACTTCCCACATAGATACAGAAGTGATTCTCTCCTAGCTCACAAGCAATTAGGTAAGGCTTAATTGCTAGCAGTTACCAGCTGAAACCCCTTAGCTGGCTTGCCTTCCACTGTGTGGGTCAAATCCTGCTTCAGGAGCTATTCTGAGTAGATTAAAGAACAAATTTGTATTTCTTTGTGATGGTTGCTGTACTTTATAACAGAAAGTTACCAACGGAGTTTAGATAGAGAGCAGTCCATATAAACAGGATCCTCATCTGCTATTATTCCCCCTTGTTCAACAAGCATGGATTCAATATCATGGATTGGCACAGATGAATCTCTCAATGGAGCATTTTCAGGAGAATACTTGTTTCCCTGCTGTCTTTCAAGGTTATAGCTAGGGCATAGATCAGTGTTCATACCTGAGCTTCCATTGCTGCTAGAGTTCCTCTCTATAGCCTGGCCAGTATGTAGTCCAGTTCTTATGTCCAGCCTTCCAATCCAGATCCCTGGACACTGGATCTCTCTTCACATACCTTCTGGCACAGGTCTTAGGGTCCCTTCCACGTGCAGCCGTCTCCCTCACAGGTAGCCTCTGGTGATTCCTAGCTCTGCAGCACCATTCCTCTGGCTTTCCCCAGTCCAATGGTGTATGCTGGCCCTTGGAATACCTCCCAGTATACGTACTGCTTTGGACTCTTCTAGACCTCTCAAAGGCTTTTCTCTTCCTTCTTCCAAAGGGTCTCTTTCCCTCTCTGTCCGTCCGGTTTGGCTTCTGCTTCTGATGATCCTTCAGATGAAACTGATGATCAAACTCAAGCTGATTCTCAGGATACTGAGGACAATTCTCTGGATATCCAAGGTGATCATGAAGATTGTCATCTGTAGAATAAACTCTACTCTTATTCTGCTTGGATGAGTGCTCCTCCCTAACACAGCGCAGCTGTGCTGAATCAGGCCTTGCCCTTTGTGATGAGTGTTCCATCCTAGCACAGCGCAGCTGTGCTGAATCAAGCCCTGCCCTTTGCAATGAGTGCTTGGGGATTACCTCATAGCCCTTTTGATTGAACACACGTTTTCTCACTCCAGCTCCTCTCATGGCTGTTGGAAACCTGGTGCATTCTGGGACTGGTAGTCTTTTATGGCAAAATTCTGTTTTCTCATTTCTACCAGCACTGACAGGTTGCTTGTTCAGAGACACTTCACCTTTTCTATAGCCCCTTCCTGAGCTATGATAAGCTTCCTTATCACAACATGCATTCTGCCCAATCAGTCGCATGCAGGGCAGTAGGAGAGCAGAAGCCCTGTTCGACTGCCTTTGACTAAGCGTCCCCAGCGTGGGGCACCTCCTGGAGATGGGGAATAACACTGGGCTCTGACGTGGATGTAGAAGTACTCTTGCCTTCAGAAGATTGTGAGGAGGCTGATGTTATCCCCCTATTCCGGAAGGAGTTGCTGGCTGCATTGATTGCCAGGTCTTATCTGTCTTAATCTTGACGGATACTTCTGGCACAGAGCAGGAACCGAAGATACACCTGCTCCTTCAAGGGATGCGATAATCCACTACCGTTTTCCTGTTTCTGGATGTGAACAGATATGATCCAGTTTGGAGAGGGACTCTCCTGACTCCTTCCTAAAAGGCTAAGGATGTGTAAGAAGATCTCTGTCCTCCTGGAGGAGGAGTGCATTGAGTGGCTTAGCATTCCCAAGGTGTATACACAGGTCACAGCAGTTACCAGATGGACCACCATGCCTGTGGAAGGCAGATTGGCCTTAAAGGATTTTCTGGACTGTAAAAGTGGATTAATGGTTGAGGAGCCAGTTTCGCCATGGCAGCGGCTGTTTTGCAGCTTGTGGTATGTACCAGCCTGATGTCTCAAGCCCTCTTCCAACAGATTATACTACCCATTTTTTTTGAGTCAGTTTCCTTCCGATACCATGAATGACTTAGTACGTTTGGCAGCCACGGATGGTGCCCTGACAATGGTATTACTACATTGGATTTGGCTCCGGCACTGGGCAGTGGACACATCTTCCAAAGCCCGATTGGCCCAAATGGTTTTTAAGGGGAAGCTTCTGTTTGGAGCCAGTTTGGAGAAGCTGGTGAAGGACCAGGCAAGACCAAATTTACCACCTTCAAGAAGACAGAACCAAGGGGCCTGTGAAGCAGGCTGGTGCCCCTTCTCATCAGCCTTCGCCCGTCCACAGAGAACACACTGGCCGGATTCCTGGGGTGCCTCAGGGCTCTCATCATTACCGACCTGGAAAACCTTTCTTCTCCAGGAACAAGCAGGAAGTCAGTCCTCACATATGGGTGACGGCACCGACGGAGCCCATGCGGAGCATTTCCCCAGCTTTCAAAAAAAGCCTTTGGGAATGCCACCATACATGCATGGTCCCCTTCCTGCCCAAGGATGCCATCTTGATCAGTCTCCCTTTTTCCGCGGAGCCCTTCGTACGCATGTCCTGGACCTCGGAAAAAGTCTGTAATTTTTTTGTCTCTAATTCCGGTTTCCCGGTCCTCTTCCCGCCATCCCCAGTGCCCTTGCTTTGGCAGTGGGCCTCGGGACTTCATCGTTTTTCATTTTCTTCATTATTTCTCAAGTTTGGTCTCCATCACGTTTTCATGCCCCTTTCAACCGCTGGCCGCATCAAAGGTCTTCGACCTTGCGGAGATTCTTTTTGCCCCTATGACCTCTGGTTTCAAAAGAGTGACAGATGCTCCAAAAATATGTCACTCACGGACACCCACGACTGTTGTCTTAGGGTCCCACTCCCGAGTGAGAAGTCCGAATGCTGGCACTGGAACGCAGCATTTCTGCCTTCCTTGCTGCCCAGCAGGCGCTGGTTCCAGGCTCTGTTGGCACGCGCCCTGAGACCTTGGAGTGACTCCTGTGATGGCTCCCCAGACTGAAGTGGCAACCCCCTGAGAGCCAGGGGCCTCGTGAGGGAACCCGGCAGAGGTCTCCATCTCCATCCCGGTCATTGGGTGTGAGATCTTCTCAAGCTAGTGCCTCCTGCTTCAGGCGGGCTTCGGCCTTGGGAGCTCAGCGCAGGGCTCAGACTCTGCTCAAGCAGCCTAACTCCAAGTCCTCCTCAGACTATTTGGGCTGGGAATCAGGAGGGGACACTTCCCCCGAAACCCGGGCTCATCGGGACCTTCCTTTGGACTCTTCCCCACCTGTTCAGAAATGTCAGTCCCCTCCCGAAGACACCTCCTTTTTGGAGTTTGTACGGGACAGAGCACGGACCATGGCTCTCTCCACACAGTCTGAGGAGGAGCCCTGTCTGGAGGAACTCGATATTTTACAATATGAGGCCCCACTGAGGGAATCCCTCACGGTCCTGATTCCTCCCATCCTAACCTGGTTGCTCCTTCGTATGTGGGAGACGCCTGCGTTTATCCCCATTGTCAACAAGCACCTGGACACCATGTACAGGGTCCAGCAAGGGACCAGCTTCCAAAAGGCCCAGCTTCCGCATACCTCGATGGTGGTTGAGTCCGCCATGCAGAGGCAAAAGAGTCCAAGGACCCAATCTTAGGTCCCAACAGGTAGAGAATCTCGTGCCCTCGAGCATAAGACCTACCAAGGTTCCATGCTGGCATGCCGCATTCAGGCTTACCAGCTATACATGGGGATGTTCCTCTGTGACCTCATGAAGGAACTCGGGGGTTTTGAGGTGGGTCTCAACAGTGAATACCTCTGCCGTTTCTAGTCCCTCCTGAAGTCAGTGGGGGACATTTCAAAGTACCTTTCTCGTGCTGCATACGACAGCTTTGAGTCCTCCGCCCGGGTAGCGGCTGCTGGCATCGGGGCCAGGCAGCAGGCCTGGCTCCAATCCTCGGATCTCGAGCAATGTGTCCAGGAGAAACTGCTTGATGTCCCGTGCTTGGGCAAGCAATTGTTCAGCAAACTGATGAAGGACAAAGTAGTGGAGATTGAGATGGAGTACGTCACCTGCACCCATCTCTGCCGAAAGACTTCCTCCCTCCCACGGAAGAAGCAACAGGGCAAAAAGCCCTTCTTCCAGAGGAAGGGGCTCCCCTACTAGGGTTACCCACCTTACCCTCTGGCATTGGCTCCATCCCAGAGTGGACAGAGCAGGAGTGGGCCCCAAGGTCCACGTAAGTCCAAGGGACTCAAGAGAAAACCCTGGCACCGGCCCAGTTGGCCCCGGGTTTTTGACACCAGGTGCATAGCTGCTCACCCCCCGGTGACTCAGCTAGCGGGAGAGCGCCTGGTCCACTTCACTCCAGATGGGAATCTGTCATCTTGGACACCTGGACTGGCTTCTTCCATCTTTTTCCCCCGCAAAGCCTCCTTAGTTTCCCGCGCACTGGGCCTTCTTGGTGCAGGAGCTTGCCACCCTTCTCTAGGAATGAGCGGTGGAAGTGGTCCTGCCACATCTCAAAGGTCACGGGTTCTATGCCCATTACTTCCTTGTGCCAAAGCAGATGGACAGTTTCTGACCCATCCTCGACTTAAGAAATCTCAACAAACACCTGATGCGGAAGAAATTCAAAATACTCTCCCTTAGCGCCTTGCTGCCCTTCCTCCGGCAGGGCGACTGACTATGCTCCTTGGACCTTCGGGATGCGTACGCTCACATCCTCGTCCATCACAAGCACAAGAAATATCTGCTCATCAAGGTACAAGGGAACCACTACCAATACAGGGTACTTCTCTTTGGCCTTGTGTCTGCCCCGCGAGTGTTCACCAAATGCCTCACAGTGACCACGGCCCACCTCCGACTGCAGGGCACCTTCATCTACCCTTATCTAGGTGACTGGCTCATTATTGGAGGGATGGCTGATGAGGCACAGCAGGCCATGGCCCACACCATCCACCACCTCGAGCACCTCGATGTCGCGGTCAATTACTTGAAGTCTCATCTCACTCCAGTCCAATCCCTGGAGTTCATCAGTTCGCACCTCGACACTCAGCAGGTGACAGTCTTCCTTCCTCACGACATCCATGGTCCAACGCCACGACACCATATCGGCCCGATCGATGCTCCGTCTCCTTGTCCATATGGCCTCGATGTTTCTTTTCGTTCCCAGTATCTGACTGCACATGCGGGTGGCACTGTGCCTTCAAGCTCAGTGGTGTCTGGCAACAGGTCATCTCTGAAACGCCGTCTTGGTCACTCATCAACTGGCTGAGTCCCTCGACTGGTGGCAGGATGCCCGGAACCTGCTTTGAGGCGTGCCGTTCCAGGATCCACAACACGATGTGGTTTTGACCATGGATGCCTCTCTTATGGTCTGGGGAGCCCACTGCGGCGAGCTCCGTACGCAGGGACCTTGGTCCCTGGAGGAGTCCCGGCAGCTGATCAACCTTTTCAAACTCTGAGCAGTCCTCCTCGCCCTCCAGGCGTTCAGGCACCGTGTTCATCATCGGGCGGTGCTCGTCCAGATGGACAACCAGGTGGTAATGTTCTATATGAACAAGCAAGGAAGCACCAGCTCTTACAGCCTCTGCCTAGATGCGGTAGCCCTATGTTCCTTCGCAGTTTGCCAGGGCATAGCCCTACGGGCCACCTATCTCCCGGACCAGGACAGTGCCCTGGCAGACAGGCTAAGCCGGCTCCTCCAGCCACATGAGTGGCGTCTCTGCCTGCAGGCAGCACAGCGGCTGTTCCGGCATTGGGGGACTCCAGTCCCAGACCTCTTCACCAGTCTGGCGAATTTGCAGCTCCCACAGTTCCACAGCCCAGTTCCCTACCTGAACAGGGAAGCCCCCCGATGCCATACTCCTATCGTGTTTACACAAAACTTGATTGGCCTCTGAACGACACAGATGCTAGTATTTCCAAAAATTATCGTTCAATTTGCACATGAGGGGGAACCGTCCACTTTTAAACCAGCTTAACAGATCTCAGTTCAAAATAACGCCTACAGGATTGGGCTTACACCCGATGCTTAGTATTGGCGTTGTGTCACATCAATGACCCGCTGGTGATAAAGTGCACCTGCTAAATAATAAATTCTTTAGAAGCTTATATCAGAACTTTAATTCTTAAGTATATATATACTCAGCTTCTAAACCAGATCAGCCTGCAATCGTCTTTGTCCCGACGTTCATTACCGGTACCAGCTGACGTTTCTTATAGTTTCGTCAGGGGACCTAAATATAACTACAAAAATATACATCCATAAATATCATAACCCACTCCCCAACCTTATTAAACTTAATAAAAACTATTATTAAAAAGGACCTAAAACCAGATATACCTACGATGCAGCCCGCGTTTACTCCTTTATTTCTCTGACCATCACGGTTTCAGTTTGTGTATGGGTAACGCCGCGCATGCTCTCTGCTTGTTTACTCCTCCCTTTAAAGCTAGCAGGAGCCAATCGTTCCGGGGGATCCCCTCCCCTAACCATGTGAATGAAGTTACGTCTCTTGTTCTAACTAACACATAAGCCATTCGATCTGACTATTTAACCCTGCAGGGGCCAAAGTATTCAATTTAAAAATTAATCTTTGTTCATTCAAATGCAGTGTTTGAGCTAAAGTTTTCCCTCGACTAGCTTTATAAACTTGTGCCAAACATAAACACCGTAGCTGTTCAAATTCATGAGCTTCCTGCAAACAGTGTGCAACTATGGGGGCCTCCATATAACTACATCGTAGGCGACTACGGTGTTCTCGTATTCGGGTCCGAAACATACGAATAGTTTGTCCTATGTAGCAGAGGCCACATGGGCAAATGATCGCATAAACCACCCCTTTGGATTCACAAGTGGTACTGCTTTTAATGGGCAAAGTGGTCCCTCTATACACAAATGTATCTAAACTCAACGTGATGGCACAAATATCACAACTGCCACATGGTTGATGACTGCTCGCTCCTAAAAGTGGCTTCTCCTGTACATCAGATGGTACACGGGCCGGGCTCAACAGATCTCGAAGATTTGGTGCCCGCTGCCAGACACACCGGATCTCACTACTCTCCAACCCCGCTATAGTATGTACAACATTACTGTGTTTATATAAAATTTTTTGTAGATCCCCACTTAAGGGGGAATATGTAGTTATGAAGTTAACCGAAGTCTCTGGCAGGACCCTCCTTTTCGTTCCCACTTCCGTGCTCAATAATGTGGACCGGTGATTGTAAAGCGCCCGTATATAGGCCTGCCTGACCACTTTTTCAGGATATCCCCTATTTATAAAATCTTTCTGGAGACTGACCGCCTTACGCTTAAAATCTTCCCGATCAGAACAGTTCCTACGATATCGTAGGAACTGGGAAAACGGGAGCCCTCTTTTTAGCCGTGGTGGATGCATGCTGGTATATTGCAAAAAGGTAACCCTGTCAGTCGGTTTTTTAAAAACCGTAGTTAGCCAGTGTCCGGGAGACCGGATAATGTTAACATCTAAATAGTTCAAAGTCTCAGCATGACACTGAAAAGTGAACTTAATGGACAATTCCCGGGAATTTAACCAATCTACAAATTCTTCCAGTACAGAAAGTGGGCCGCGCCAAAGCATAAAAATGTCATCAATGTAGCGCCTCCAGAGCACTATGTGCGAATTATAAAGGGAACCATTTAACCAGCGGTCTTCATAAAACCCCATATAAAAGTTTGCGATGGAAGGGGCGCAAGTTGCACCCATAGCCACCCCCTCTTTTTGCTGATAAAGTATCCCCTGAAATTCAAAATAATTACGGGTGATGGTTAATTCAGCTAGTTTAAGAAGGAAAGCTTTCTTCTGCATTGTTATATCTGAACGCTGGCTCAACACCATATTCACTACACCCATGGCCTCCCCTTGCGGAATATTCGTATATAAAGAAACGACATCCAGTGTTACCAGCTGGATGTCATGCTGATCTGCTGTGAAAGAATATTCCTGCAGTACTGTCAATAAATGAGAAGTATCTCGCAGAAAAGAAGGTATTGAGGATAGCAATGGGCGCATATAAGAGTCCAGATATATAGATAGAGGCTCAAGAACACTCCCTCGAGTTGAGACGATAGGCCTACCTGGGGGCTTTAAAGCATTTTTGTGAATTTTCGGGACCATATATAGCCTAGCCGTAGATGGTGCCGGAGGGTTCAGAAAAGAGTGTTCCTTGGAAGTAATCAAATGGGAGTGTAATGCCTCTAGAGTATAATTCTTAATCAACTCTTGTAATTCAGCAAGAGGGTCAAGTTCTAAACATTGGTACACCGTCGTGTTCTGTAGTTGTGATAAGGCCTCCATAACATAATCTTCTATAGCCATCACTACTATCGCTCCCCCTTTGTCGGCTCTCTTTATAATAATATCTCTGCGAGACTTAAGCTCCCGCAAAGTTCTATGTTCCGCCGGAGTCAGCACTGAACGGTACAATTTTCGAGTGGTTTCTAACTTATGAACGTCCTTCAGTACTAATTGTCGAAATACATCTAGGGCTGGAGGAGGAGCCACCGGCGGGCACCATGTAGACTTATAAGGTAATGGGATACGTCTTGATGTTGGATCGACTAAAGAGTCATCTCTTACATTAGTTTCTTCCGTGGCTGCCAACGAGAAATATGATTTGAGCCATAATTTTCTAATGAGCGCCTCTAGGTCCATTCTAAATTGGAAAGAATCAAATGCACACCGTGGTACAAAGGACAAACCTTTATTCAAGACTTGCACTTCCAAGGGAGACAGTTTCTTTCGTGAGATATTAACCACTAAATTTACCGAAGCTTCAGAGGCTAGTGTTAAACCTATTTCTGTTTTTTCTGTTTGATGCGATCTGATTCTTTTTTCTTCTTTTTCCCGTTGGTTGCCTCGTCTAAAAAATCCACTCTCCCTTTGGAAGACCCCCCTGAGTCAATAGAAGCACTCTCTTCAGAAGTATCAGAGAAATTCACTCTCCTCTGATGTTTCTTCCCTTTTCTGTTGGCATTTAGCCAAGGGTAAACATACCCCACAGTATAGTCCATGTGATCCCTCTGAAATTTGCGAACTTTTGCTGCCATAACTTCTTGACGAAAGGTTTCTGTTTGTTTTTTGGCATCTTCCATTTTCAAGAGAAAAATGCTATCCGGTTCCAAAGATTTCAAACTGGTTTCCAATATATTTAGCTCTTCTGTGAGTTTATCCAGGTCTACTTTAGCTGTCTCCACTATTAGAACCATGAGGTCTAGCGAGCATTTATTCAGTATTTGATTCCAATGCTCAATAAACTCAGCCTCCATCGCTGGCTTTCTAGGCTCTTTATAGATTCTCAGACCCCGTGGTATCTGTTGACGATTTATATATTCTATTAATGAGTACCGATGTAACTCCAATCGTATCTTTTTCTTTTGAAGCTTCAGATGCATGTCCCAGGTGACTTCATTCGCTGAACTTAATTGAGCTTCCAGCTGGGCAAAAGGAGTTTTTTCTTTTGTAAGGTTTAATATATGGTCCTGGGTGTAGCTTAAAACATTCTTCCAGCCTTCTGGGCCTGCCATAATTGTGTTCACACAAAACTTGATTGGCCTCTGAACGACACAGATGCTAGTATTTCCAAAAATTATCGTTCAATTTGCACATGAGGGGGAACCGTCCACTTTTAAACCAGCTTAACAGGTCTCAGTTCAAAATAACGCCTACAGGATTGGGCTTACACCCGATGCTTAGTATTGGCGTTGTGTCACATCAATGACCCGCTGGTGATAAAGTGCACCTGCTAAATAATAAATTCTTTAGAAGCTTATATCAGAACTTTAATTCTTAAGTATATATATACTCAGCTTCTAAACCAGATCAGCCTGCAATCGTCTTTGTCCCGACGTTCATTACCGGTACCAGCTGACGTTTCTTATAGTTTCGTCAGGGGACCTAAATATAACTACAAAAATATACATCCATAAATATCATAACCCACTCCCCAACCTTATTAAACTTAATAAAAACTATTATTAAAAAGGACCTAAAACCAGATATACCTACGATGCAGCCCGCGTTTACTCCTTTATTTCTCTGACCATCACGGTTTCAGTATGTGTATGGGTAACGCCGCGCATGCTCTCTGCTTGTTTACTCCTCCCTTTAAAGCTAGCAGGAGCCAATCGTTCCGGGGGATCCCCTCCCCTAACCATGTGAATGAAGTTACGTCTCTTGTTCTAACTAACACATAAGCCATTCGATCTGACTATTTAACCCTGCAGGGGCCAAATAATGAACGTCGGGACAAAGACGATTGCAGGCTGATCTGGTTTAGAAGCTGAGTATATATATACTTAAGAATTAAAGTTCTGATATAAGCTTCTAAAGAATTTATTATTTAGCAGGTGCACTTTATCACCAGCGGGTCATTGATGTGACACAACGCCAATACTAAGCATCGGGTGTAAGCCCAATCCTGTAGGCGTTATTTTGAACTGAAACCTGTTAAGCTGGTTTAAAAGTGGACGGTTCCCCCTCATGTGCAAATTGAACGATAATTTTTGGAAATACTATACTCCTATCGTGGACACACGGCTTTATTTATTTATTTAATATCTTTTCTATACTGCGTTCTTTAAAATCAGTGCGGTTTACAGGCAAACAATAACCTGTACAGTGCGGTGGAAACCTGCACTGTACTTACAATGAAGAAGTGGTGTAACTTGGGACTAACGTGGGTAACTATATACAGGCTGGGCACTCAGGTCACAGATACACAGATGGCTTTCATTATGCGTTTCCTCCCACTCCGCTCATAGCATGAACCCCCCTCAAAATACAGCAGAATGGGGCCTCAGTAATTTTCGTGGTCCCGCGGTGGCCTTGGCAGCCCTGGTTCCTGCTGCTGCTCCGCCTCTCATTGGAGTCTCTGGTTCCCCTCGGCAGCACACCAGGCAGGAGGGGGATCTGCTACTACACCTGAACTTGAGGTCCTTATCCCTCATGGCCTGGCAGCTGAATGGGTCGCTCTAGCCCCCCTTCATCTCCCGGTGGAGGTCGAGGACATACTGCTGGCTTCGTGCAAGGACTTGACTAGGAGGGTTTACGCCTTTAAGTGGTGTTGGTTCTCAGTGTGGTGTTTGGAGATATGGGCCGACCCATTATCTTGCCCTGCCCACTTGGTCCTGCAGTACCTTCCCCATCTCTCACAGGCAGGCTTGAAGTCCAACTCGGCTAACCACCACCCTGTTGGGGGCAGACCCCTCTTGGGTCAACTGCTGGTTTCCCACTTCATGCGCAGGCTGCTTCTTTCCAAGCCCCCCCATCTGGCCACCTATGTCAGCGTAGAACTTCAGTGTCGTCCTCATGCAGATAACTCAGCCGCCCTTCGAGCCAATGGTGATGTGCTCACTTCGGCACCTTTCCTGGAAGGTGTTTTTTCTGGTGGCCCTCACCTAGGCCCGGAGAGTCAGTAAGCTTTAGGCCCTGATGGCCGATGCCCCTACATGAGATTCTACGGGAATTAGGTGGTTCTCCAAACGCACCCCAGGTTCCTCCCGAAGGTTGTCTCAGATTTCCACCTCAGTCAGGAGATAATGCTGCCAACCTTCTTCCCAAAGCCCCACACCGACCGGGCGTCAGCAGTCCTCCATACTCTTGACTGCAGGAGGGTGCTCTCCTTCTACCTGCAATGTATGTGGGTTCACCACAGGTCTGAGTGGCTCTTTGTCTCCTATGACCCTGCCCGCATTGGGCTCGCAATCACTAAGCAGACCCTATCCATCTGGGTGGTGGACTGCATCGACTTCGCCAAGGCTCAGGCCAGGCTACCCCTGGACCACCAAGTCACGGTGCACAATGTTCGAGCGAGGGCATCGTCGGTGGCCAACCTGCGCTCCGTGCTGCTGGCGGACATCTGTCGAGCGCCACCTGGTCCTCGGCTAATACCTTTGCGACACATTACTGCCTGGAGAGGAAGTCCTGTCGGGACATTGCCTTCGGCAAGGCCATACTCCGTAATTTGTTTGGGGTTTAAGCAACTCCTGCCCTCCGACCCTTCTTCTGCGGCTACCAGAAGCGTGATCTTCCGGGGACTCAGGGTTCTCAGGCTGTCTTCAGTTACCAGTTGCGGCTCACGGTTCACCGTGGCACTTTTCTACAGGTCCTCGGTAGCCTGTAGCTGGAGATTCCCATATGTGAGGACTGAATTTCTGCTTGTTCCTGGAGAAAGCGTAGTTACTCACCTGTAACAGGTGTTCTCCAGGGACAGCAGGAATCGGTCCTCACAACCCTTCCATCTCCCCTTGGAGTTGCCCACTGTTCTTGGTATTTTTTCTTGTTGCTCAAGCTATGTCATCTGACTGATCAGGATGGCACCGTTGGACAGGAAGGGGACCACGCATGTGTTGTGGCATTCCCAAAGGCTTTATTTGAAAGGTGGAGAAATGCTCCACGCAGGCGCTGTCGGTGCCGATGTCACCCATATGTGAGGACTGATTCCTGCTGTCTCAGGAGAACACCTGTTGCAGGTGAGTAATTTCACTTGCCCCCCTGCTTCTGGGCTTTGGACTCATTCTCAGTCCTTTTGTGGTGCACGTGGGCCCGGGAACATGGTCCCTTCCATAGTAGGACTTTCTCAGGCTGCACAGTGAAGGTTTTGGGGCCCTTTCCCTGGTTCCTCTAGTGGCAGGCAGGCTTCGCCTTTTCTTTCAGGAATGAGCTCAAGTTGCCAAGGATCGTTGGATGCTAGACACCATTCAGTTCGGCTATTTCCTGGAATGTAAAGAGCCTATTCTAGATGTCTTCTTTATCTCCCCTTGTGGGTCTGCGATCAAAGTGCCACTGTGTGGATCTCCTTGGACAAGTTTCTGCACCTAAGGGTGGTGATGCCCTTCCCGCTGGACAAGTGGGGCTAGGGCAGATATTCCATCTATTTCATGGAGAAACCCTCCTCCGATCACTGAACAAACCACGAGACCTCTTTAACATCACTAAATCCTTAACCAAGGCACCATCCTCCAACCAAACAATATCAATTCAACCTCAGGCTTTTGCCGACTATCTTCAATCTAAATCCATTAACACGAACTCCACACCAAGTTGTATACCTAACCCCGCCTCAATTACTCAGCCTCTAAAAAATTTTGTCGCTCCCACAGTGAAATCCATCACTGACCTTATTGCCACCTTGAATACTACCACAGCCCCAAACGATCCATGCCCTGCCTACTGGATCAGAACAATGCGTGCTGAACTGAGCCCCATACTTGCCCTCATCATGCAACTTTCCTTCACCACTGGATCATTCCCATCATCTCTCAAACAAACTTCAATACGCCCTCTCCTAAAGAACAATAAACTCGACCCAGCAAAAACTGATTCATATCGTCCAATTTCAAGTATACCCCTTCTAGCCAAAATCATCGAGAAGGTGGTACAAATCCAATTGCAACAACATATAGATACTTCAGCTCCCCTCGATCCCTGCCAACACGGATTCCGAGAATCACATGGCATAGAGACCCTTCTCACACTACTCATCAACACCTTATCAAGAGGGATTGACAAAATTGAAAATGGGTTCATCCTCATCTTCCTTGACATCTCAGCAGCGTTCGACTCGGTTAACCATGTACAACTTCTTCACCGTCTTAAAGAAAAGGGAGTCCAGGGATCAGCTTGGGAATGGTGTAGATCCTACCTAAACAACCGCTGGCAACAGGTGCGGATAGGATCTTCAACCTCCGATCCTTTCCAACAACAACAGGGTGTACCCCAGGGATCCTCTTTATCAGCTCTTCTATTTAACATATATCCAACCAATCTGTGAAATCATCAAAACATTTAACGCCTCCAGCTTGATCTACGCAGATGACGTACTAATATTCACGCCAATAAAAATTAATGCCCCAGACTTCTCCCCAATTATCGCCTGCTTCAACGCGATTACAGATTGGCTCCTATCCCAGAACCTGCGAATAAACTTCAAGAAAACGGAAGTCCTATTCGTAACCAGGAATAAGAAATTCTCCCCCCCTACAACTTTGAAGGCGAGAGATGCGGAACTACCATGTAAATCATCAATTCGCTACCTGGGAGTAACCATCGACCAAGAACTGACCTTCAAAGATCACATAAAGCAGACCGTTAAATCCATTTACTATAAATTAAGAACGCTGAAACCCTTAAGACCACTACTCGCCCCCAATGACTTCCGAACAGTCTTCCAAGCCCTTATAACACCTCATTTTGACTATGCCAATATCATCCTACATGGTCTACCCAAGAGCACCCTCAACCCACTCCAATTGGCGATGAACTCAGCAGCCCGCATCCTCTGCGGTACTTCCAGTAGAGACCACATCACCCCCATACTAACAGAGCTTCACTGGTTACCCCTACAAGCCAGGATAACTTACAAAGCACTTCTGCTATCCTTTAAAGCAATTAATCAAATAGCCCCACCTTCCCTCTCATCACTTATTATCAACACCCCCACGAACAGACTGAGAAGATCCGCAGCCGCCAATACTCTTGTCGTACCAAAGGAGTACACTAAATGTAACCAAACAACCAGAGACAAGGCCTTCACCTTATTCGCTCCAACTTGCTGGAATAATCTCCCTCCTCATATCCGATCAATAAAAGACCTCTCTCAATTTAGAAAGGCCCTCAAACACTACCTATTCTGTCATCATCTTTTAGGCCCTAACCCTACACCTCCTTCCCCCATCTCACAAATCACTCACACAGCCTCTGACATTCCAACAACATAGTCATAACAGAACACGACCTAGACGCTCTGCACACCCAAAGTTACGACCCAATTTAACTGTAAATTTCCAGAGGTAATATATCTTTCTGTATATAGCTTGTATATAGTTTTACCATGTTGTCTCCAAGTTACTGACCCTGTTATAATGTAAGCAAAAGACCCTGTTATAATGTAAGCAAAGGACTGTTCTAATGCGAAATTTGTTATCTGTAAACCGCGCTGATACCAAAGAGCGCGGTATATAAAAACTGTAAAATAAAATAAATAAATAATAAATAAAATAAATGGTGCCCAAAAGGATGGTTCCTTCTGGCCCATTCTGGACCTCAAGGGGATCAATAAGCACTTGTGTATCCTGCACTTCTGGATGGAATCCTTGCACTCTGTGATTCAAGCACTGTGCTGAGGGGAATTCTTGACTTCTTTGGATCTGGCCAAGGCATATTTTCATATCTCAATCCAGGTGGATCGGCAAACATATCTCTGTGTTGCCATGCATTGCCAAGCAATGTGGAACCTCTGTCTTTTGGGGAAACTGCTAGGTACGTATGACCTAGATTGACCACTGTTGGAAACAGGATACTGGGCTTGATGGACCTTGGTCTGACCCAGTATGGCATATCTTATGTTCTTATTATCATTTCGCTGCCCTACCTTTCAGGCTTTCCGCTGCCCCAAAGATGTTCTCCCAGGTCATGGTGGTGGCAGCTGTGGCGCTAAGTGATCTGCACCTTTCTTAGAAAGCCTCATCTGGGTGATCAATTGGGGAACAGCCAGCTTTCCAGTCCCTGGAGTTTCTGAGAGCACATTTTGACTCCTGAGTGGGCAGAGTTTTCCTGCCAGAGGAGAAAGTCAACCAGAGTCTGGGATTCTCTTCAGCTCCTCAGATTGATGGCAGTGACCATAGAGATGGTGCTGTGAGCGTATGCTTACATGCACCTGCTCCAATGGTCCTTGTTGACTCGGTGGTCCCCAAGTTCTCAGGAGTTCAAATGCAGGCTTCCACTCCAATTGATGGTAAAGTCCAGCCTGCAGTGGTGGTAGCAGCCCTGTCATCTAAGAAAGGGCATGCCACTGGACATTTCTCCTGGATTCTTCTGATGACGGATGCCAGTCTCTCTGGCTGGGGAGCCCATTGCCAAGACTGTATGGCCTATGGCCATTGGAACTGCAAGAAAGCAATGTGGTCCATCAACCACCTCGAGGCAAGGGCCATCAGATTGGCTGTTCTGAGTTTCCAGCCTGTAATCGAAGGCCGGGCGGGTCAAGTGTTTGCAGATGCCACGCTGGTGGCTTATGTCAATTGGTAAGGCAGCAATGAGGAGTGCCAAGGTAGCTGTGGAGATGACTCTCCTGTTTGCCTGGGCAGAGAAGAACCTCCTAGTCTTGTCGGCTCAAAACTTTGCCAGGGTGGATGGTGTGGAAGCAGACTTTCTCAGCTGGCACTCTCTGGATTCTGGAGAGTGGGAGTTGAGTCAAGAGGCATTTCACTTGATTCTGGGCCACTTGGGTCACCCCAAAATGGATCTGATGGTGACCCACACCAGTGCCGAAGTTTTCGCTTTTTCAGTCACCACACAGAGACAGGGTCAGAGGGGGTCGATGCCCTGACCAAGCCTTGGCCAAGTCAGCACCGGCTGTATGCGTTTCCTCCATGGCCCCTGGTGGGGTATGTAATTTGGCCTATAGAACACCACCTGGGCAGGATTGTTCTGGTGGCACCAGATTGACCAAGGAGAGCGTGGTTCAGAGACCTGATGCGTCTTCTGCAGGCAATTCCTCTTCGGTTTCCTTCATCTCGGGGCCTGTTGCAGCAGGGGCTGATTGTCCTGGAGGACCAGGTGCCCTTCTCGCTTATGGCTTCACTCTAGAAAGGAGATGGATTGCACATATGAGTTACTCTCCAGCAGTGGTCTTCACTCTGTTTGGAGCCCAGAGGAGGTCTGCCAAACTAGCATATGTGTGGATATGGTGCCTCTTTTGAGCGATGATGCGGTGCTCAGCAGTTGGCTCCTGAGGTGTCCAAGCTGCCATCTCTGTTGGCCTTTCTACAGGATGGCCTGGAGAAGGGCCTTTCCCTTAGCTCCCTGAATGTTCAAGTAGCAGCTTTGGCCTGTTTCCGAGGTCCGGTGGCTGTTAAGTCTCTAGCCATGCACCAGACATCTAGCACTTTCTTAAGGGGGTTTGACTTCTGCGTCCTCCCCTCTGGTCTGTGATCTCTTCCTGGCATATGTGTCTGTTGCTCAGGGCCCTGATGGTGGTACCCTTTAAGCCATTGACACTCGCTACTTTAAAGGATTTGATGGTCTTCTTGGTTGCGATTTATTCTGGAAGGCGGATTTCCGAGCTGCAGGCTCTGTTTTGCTGAGATCCTTATCTCTCTTTTTCAAGGAGGTAATTTCCATTTGGCCTGTGCCTTCCTTCTTGCCTAAGGTGCTTTCTCCCTTTGATGTGAACTAGGTGCTACCTCTGCCCCTTCTCTAAGGAGTAGTGTCAGGGGAAGGATAACGATCTTTGCCTTGTGGTTGTCCGGAGGGCACGTCTCTCGTACTTGGAAGTTACAAATTCCTTTTGTAAGTTCAACCATCTTTTTATGCTGTTTGCTGGCCCACGCAAGGATGACATGGTGGCTAAGTCAACTTTGGGGCACTGTTATGGAACTGGCTGGTTCCGGAGGGTTTGCACGACCATTCTACCCAAGCACAGGCATCATCAAGGGTGGACTGGAGCTCGGTAGCCCCTGCAGACATTTCTCAGGCAGCAGCGTGGGCATCACTTTTCACTTTTGTCAAGCATTATCATGTGGTGTCCACGTGAGGGCAGACACAGCCTTTGGCTCAAGGCTGTGTGAACTGCTGTGTCTTTTTATCGCCCAGTGGAGTTGTAGCTTTGATACATCCCACCTGTCTGCACTGGTCTGGCAGGACGATATGAAAAGTTACATTTTACTTACCAGTTAATGTCCTTTCCTTGAGTACTGCTAAACCAGTCCAGGGCTCTCCTCTGGAACTGTATAACTCTGTTCTTCTGGTGCAGTACCCTTGAGTCCACTATGATTTTTATACTTGGCTTTCCAGGTTCATCGTCTACTGCAGGTTTATTGTCTATGTTTTATGCTTTCCTGTATATAGTTCTCTACTGTTGCTCATGGTTGAGGTTGTGTGAGCCTTGCCATGTTTCTCCCTTATGCTTTGGGATGTATACTGAAGGGACCTCTTGTGGCTGAGGCGGAGAGAAACATAAGAGTGATGTCATTGAAACCTGGGCTTTTCATTGGTTCTTTGTCTCCACCAATCTGCTAGTAGGAGAACACAACACACTTGTCTGGACTGGTCTAACAGGAAAGGAAAGGATATTAACTAGCAAGTGGTCCCTTAAGGGATTTTTTTTTCCATCTGGGCCTTAGTACCTGCTCATTTCTTTATTGTGGGTCTCTTTAAATTGCAGCATCACCTTGTCTATGGTGGCCTTGCTCTTCCAGATCCACTGCTTACCTCCTAGGCACCTTCACCCCTCCCCTCTCCCAGCAACCTGTGGCAGTGGCAGCAGTTAGCACAAATGCTTCTTGCTGCTTTTCTCTGCCTCACGCTTTGGCCCTGTAGTAATATTTCTAGGTTCAGGGCTTGGATTCCCACTGCTGCTGCCCCCTGCTTATCATGGCAAGCTGGATGAAAGCCTTAATGGGCCAGAAACAACCTGCAGACCTTATGTTTGACCAGTGCCACCTTCCTAGGAAAAAAGGGGCTGGTGCGCATATGCAGGGCTCTTTCAATGATACATGAAGACCAGGGGTCAATTGAGCAGGCAAAGAAAAACGTGCTGGTACTCTGTACCACCACATATCCCCTAAAAAAAGTCCTGTGTTTGACATCCCTACTTTAGGTATTGCTTTGTGTCTCAAATCATGTACTCTTCCTAGTCTGATTTTAGGCCAGTACATTCCATAGGAAATGGTCTTCTTTTTAGTTACTATTTTTAAGGTTTGCACACTTTGGGAGCTTTAATCTCTGTTTGGGTGTCTGTATCATTCCTTCTCCTACCATATATGTCATCACATAACTCTGCAGTTCTCTTCTCAGAGTGGTCATACTTCTTAGCACCAGCTACTATTAAAACTGAAATTGCTTATCTTCCTGCTAGTCCAGTCCAGATGAATGTGTTAGGCTTCCCAACCAGTAGGTGGAGACAGACCACAGAAATTTCAGTGATGTCATCACTTGATATATCCACTGCTATAGTACTGTGAAACAAAGAAACATGATGGCAGAAAAAGACCATATAGCCGATCCAGCCTGCCCTTGCATACAAACTACTGTAGTCCTTTTTATTTCTTTAGAGATCTTCTGTGTTTGTCTTCTTAAATTCAGATACTGTCCTGGTCTCTACTACCTCCACTGGGAAACTGTCCACACATTTACCACTCTTTCCGTAACTTTTGTAAAGAAATATTTCCACATATTACTCCTAAGTCTACTCCCTTTCACCTTCATCCTATGCCCCCTTTTTGCAAAGCTTTCTTTCATTTGAAAGAGGTTCTCCTCCTGTGCATTTATGCCACAGAGATATTTAAATATCACTATCATATCTCCGTTGTTCCACTTTTCCTCAAAAATATACATAGTGAGATCTTTAAGTCTGTCCCCATATACCTTATAATGAAACCACTGACCATTTTAGAAGCCACCCTCTGCACCGACTTCATACTGTTTATATCCTTCTGAAGGTATGGTCTCCAGAATTGCACACAGTACTCCAAGTGAGATCTAAGCAAAGACTTATACAGGGGGACTATCACCACCTCCTTTCTGCTGGCCATTCTTCTCCCTGTGTACCCAAGCATCCTTCTGGCTTTTGTCATCACCTTTTCTACCTGTTTAGCTATCTTAAGATCATCAGAAACAATCACGCCCAGGTTCTGCCCTTCTTCAATGGACTTCACTCACTATACTGTACTGCTCCCTTGGATTTTTGCACCCCAAATACATGATCCCTGCATTTTTAGTGTTAAATCTCAGCTGCCAAATTCTTGACCATTCTTCAAGCTTAGCTAGATCCCTCCTCATTTTATCTATACCTTCTTGGGTGTCTACTCTATTGCAGATTTTGGTATCATACGCAAAGAGGCAAATCTTACTCGACAGCCCTTCTGCAGTATCACCAATAAAAATGTTAGAAAGAATCGGACCAAGGACAGATTCCTGCAGCACACCACCGGTAACATCCTTCTCAGAGTGAATTCCATTTACCTGTCACTTTAGGGTCACAGGATGAAACTCAGTGTTGGGATTGCTCTCAAGGTAGCAGAACAGTGTCATTGGGCTCAGGAGTACCTGTTGATCCTGTCCACAGCCCACATAGCAGGAGTCAACAATGCGCAGGCTAGTTTCTAGGGTCTGAACTCTGTGGTTCCCAGCGAGTGGTAGTTAAGCCCTCATGCATTCAACCTCATTGTACAGAGGTGAAGTCTTCCATTTTTCTTCTTCATGCCACTCGCAAGATGCTAAAGTTTACTGGAGACTGTCCAAGAAAGCTGCTATGGGATAGTGGTGGATTTAGGGGCCGTTTTGTCCTTTTTGCAATCCAGTCTTGACTAGTGGTTAGTCCGGAACATTTTCAAGTTCAGATAGTGCCCTTCATGGGCTATAGTGTGCGCGTTCAAGGGATGCTTATCCTTGTGTCTCCCCTTTTCCTTAAGTGAGTGAATCAGATCTGTCTATCGGGGTGTCTGATGGTCCCTCAGTGGAGTCTCTCCCTGCTGTTGAAGATGCTGAAAGGGCTCCCTTTGAGCCCATTTGTGCTGTCTCTCTCAAAGATTTGATCCTCAACATGGTTCCTCGTTGCTATTTAATCCGCTAGACAGGTGTCAGAATGGCAGGCCTTGATTTGTATGGATTTGTTTTTGGTAATCTCGATGGCTCTGCCTCCTTATGGACTGTGATGTTCTTTCCAAAGGTGCTGTCTCTTTTCCACCTTACAAAAGAAAAAAGAACGGCTCTGCAAATCGAACTAGCGCACACAAAAAAGCGGAGATAGAGCAGGCCAGGTGGAATCAACAGCACTTTATTGATGACCAAAAATACATCAATAAATGAGCCAATCCCTGAGACCATGGGACTTTCTGATGGCTTCATAAGTGACTTATGTACTTTAGGCAGTGCATTGATTGTTCCATTTCCTAGAATTCCTACTATCAAAAAATCTTTTTCTTTGAGCAGAATTTAATCTGCTTCAAAACCAATCTCATAAAGTCTATCTGTTCTGTTCTTAATTTCCATTATAGGGTCATGATCTAAAAGATGGTAAAATTAGTATCATTCAACTGTCTATGGACTTTAGAGATATAACCCTCCCTTTTGAAAAAGACTATACTTCCTCTTTTATTTGCTGGCTTAATAATAATGTCTTTCCTGTCTTAAAAACTTCTCATAGCATTCTTTTCTTCATTAGATAAATTATAAAAAATCCTGGGCTTTTTCTTTTCCATAATCTCTGTATCCCTAGTAACATATTGTTTAAAATTATTCATTAGTGGGTCAACTGGGCCCAGGGGCATCCATTTAGAATTATTCCTAATGACAAAAATGTCAGAATGTTTAGCAGTAATCTTGGAAAAATCCTCATAATTTGTAATTTACTGCTAAATCTAAAAAGATTCACTGTAATCTGAAAGGCACTGTAAGTTTGAATCGAAGCAAAGAAAGGCCTTTCTTAAGGAAATTAATCTCCAACATCTGAAAAGTTTTTGACAAATTAAAGATAGGAAGATCTAAATCCTGCGCTCTCTGGGATAGAAGCCTCTTCCCCTGAATTCCATTCTGTTGTCTGAAAATTTCCTTTCTGGGAGGCACTTCCTCTCTGACCCCTTTTCCCAAATCTCTTCCGATAAAAAACAACAACTCTAGATTCATCTGGGGAGGCTGTGAGGGATGTAGAGGACGGGGATGCAAACAGTTCTTCACGTTTTTGGCGCCTCTCGCAACTTATTTCTTCTTTATTTTGATCAACATTCTTTTAAAAAGTGACCTGTCTCTGCATATAAAAGGAAAGTTTCAGTTTAGCTCAGGGATTGAAACCCCCTTTCATATAATCAAATTCATGTCTTCTGAACTTATCCAACTTAGTTTTCTTGATCTCTTTCCTATAGTCATCAAGGGCCCAATATTCAGTGGTGGTGGCCAGCTATTCTAAAACAGCTAACCACCACTGCTGAACCTAACACCCAGATATTCAACACTGGGGCCACATCCGGCCACTGGCATTGAATATCTTGGGCAGCCTAATAGCAGAAAAGCTAACTGGGCAGCAGTGATATTTAGTTGCTGTTCGGTTAGCTTCTGCAGCGAAAGTAAGGACACCCTTTTCGGTGCTTAACTTCTGCAGTTTAACGATTACTAGGCAGTAGTTAAATATCACCGCTACCCAATTATCGCTGAGTGCTACCTACGCCCCACCCCTGGAATGCCCCACTGCTTATCGGCTATCATCAGGCGCTTAGCAGCAGCACCCAGAAATATTCAATAGCACTTAGTGCTGCTGAATATCCTGGTGATCACGATTAACGTGCTCTAAAAACCAGGCTCAAATTTCTTGCTAAAATCATTAAGATGTTTATCAATATTCGTGTTTCTGCTTTTAATACAGGCAGCGGCTAAAGTCTTTTCTTGCTCCCTGGACTGAGGTGACTATTCATTCTACATACCTTTTGGCTAGAAAAAGTGTGTTGAAGGGAGTCGGCACACACTTCACTAGGACACAGGCCTCCTCTTGGGCAGAGTCTGCCTCAGGATCCCCAGAGGATATCTCTAAGGCAGCTACTTGGTCATCTCTGATCACCTTTGAAGCAGGTGTGAGCCAGTGTGGATGGCACCTTTGGCAGGGTAATTCTGTCCAGAGCATCATCTTCCTCCATCCTGACTGCTTGGGTACATCCCACTTATCTGGACTGGTCTAGCAGGATGATAAGGAAGGTGAAATTTTACATACTGTGATAAGGAAGCTTGTAGTGAGCCTATGGAAATAGGAGAAACTGATGATTTTGCTTTTAAGAAAAGTGACATCCCTGCAGTGCACAGGTTTCAGCCTTGGCATAAAGAAAGCAAGCAGAGAGAAACCAAACCTAGGCTGCCACACCCAAGCTCTGCTGACATAGTTGCAGGCTTGGAAGATAATTGCAAGAACCTCTCCAGAGAGGGAGAGACACTGCACGGGAAGCAGGGATATAAACCTTGGCTAGAGAGAAAGAGAGGAGAGCCCGGAGGGGGAGAGCCTGGGAGAGGAGAGCCAGGAGGAGGAGAGCATGGGGAGAGAGCACGGAAGGACAGAGCAGAGAAGGCTACAAACCCCAGTTCCTGATCAGAAGGTTCAGAGAGTTCAGAGGTGGGAGCCCAGGACTCAGCACAGGAGTCAAAGGAGCCAAGCCTGGAACAGGGAGCCGTGGCAGAGCTCCAGGAAGGAACTCAGGGAAGTTAACCAGGGACTGTTTCCCAGAAGCTGGAGGGAGACTGGTGAACACAGCCAGGGAGAAGTGACCACAGCTTCAGGTACAATTTATCCTTACCAGGTGGAGCTGTGCTCAAGAGAGACACAGGGATCCTCAGAGAAAATAGACCCTGAGACGTATGTTAAAAGCTCAGAGCAGGGCACTGCATTACCAGAGCCAGAGGAAATGCAGGTTGAGCCTATTGAGCAGGATTTATTGCCTCCGGAAGTACTCATGGACTGTACTCTATGTCAAGCTGTTAGCATTGAGTCCCTTTGCTAAAGAATAGCTGAAAAGATAAAGTCTCCTGAAAAGTAGAGTAATGAAACCTAGCATCTTTTTAAGGGGAAGATACCTGTTGCCTGTACATTGGAATGCTTAATGAAGACAAAAGTAAAAAGAAGATATTTTTACTTTGTTGAATGAAGAAGCTGTGTTTTCTTTATCCGTTATATTGATAAGCAGCTGCATATAATTAATGACTGTGAAGCTCATCCAGCCTAAGTTGTAAATAACCTTAAGCAAATGAATAGAGAAGTATCCTGTTACAGTCTACATGGACTTTGTTTGCGTTTGGTGAATAAATTTTGTCATTTGCCTTTACTTTCGGTTTCATGAATACACTTCATCTTAGAAGGCCAAAACTACAACTCCCAGCATGCTTCACTGGAGAAAAATAGTTTATTCAACCTTTTATAAGAGAAGTTAATGGCAACCCTACCCCTCTAAGCCTTAGGCAGAGGGCTGGGACGTGACAATACCTGATAATTTATTTATTTATTTATTTAGTGTACACTTATATCCCGCTACTTCCAGCGATCAGCAGCGGTTTGCTATACATAACAGTATGGTTGTACAGGCCATGGATTAAAACATACATAATGATTCAGTATAGGACACAAACATTCAGATTACAGGTTTACACTTGATTGCAAGACATTGATTTCACATGTATGTACATATTTACAGGTTGTCGGAGTCTATAGGTGTTTGACGTGTAGTGCTCTTTCCTTGTGCATGGTGAAAGAGGTTATGTGGGATTGAAGTGTGTCTGGAAAAGATGCGTCTTTAGCTTTTTTCTGAATACCAACAGGTCACTGATTGCTCTCAGTTCGCATGGTAGTTGGTTCCATAGCAGTGGCGCTATGAATGAGAATGCTCGGTTGCTGGTGGTTGCAGTGACAGATCTCAGGCTAGCCGGAACAATGAGGGTATTGAGGTGTGTGGTTCTTCTGCTTCTGTTATTTGGCTGTGATGTGATAAGGGCGTTGAGAAACGAGGGTGCTATATTATGAATGAGCTTGAATGTGGTGATTAGGATTTTGTATTGTATGCGTGCAGTGATGGGGAGCCAATGTAGGTCCATTAGAATTGGTGTGATATGCTCCTTCAGGCCTTTCCTCATGATTAATCTAATGTTCTTTCCTTGAATCCTGCTAGACCAGTCCAGTACCCTGACTCTTGATTGCCTTGTCATTCTCACTGTCTGACACAGTTCTTTTCAGTAAGAGAGCCAAATACTTGTTCCAAATATTTGTTGCAATTTGTATTGGTTATTAATGCTGGTAGTTTATTCTGAGTCTTTTCAATTTTGCTTACTGCTTAGGAAGTGTCATACTGTCTTCTCTCAGTGCATCAATGGATATACCAAGTGATGACATCACTGAAAAGTTCTGGCAAGGGAGCATAACCCCACTTGTCTGGACTTGATAGCAGGATTCAAGGAAAGAAAATTATAAGATATGTAAAATGTCTTTTTTTATTTTCCAGCATTTGAATCTATTCTTCGTCTTCCTTCTTCTTGTCTCTATCTTTTCATTTTCCTTATGTTTGATTCTTGAGGGTGAGGGGATGGGAAAATAGAGGGTTAGTCTTCTTCCTCATTCTTCTATTTTTTTTGTTCATTATTACATTTAGTTGTGCATATTTCTGCTTTCAGAATTATCCCAGGAAATGTGAGTTCTTATATTTACACCTGCTCTTTAGCATTCAGATATTTTTTTTTATTTTATGTGCATATGACCAGATTTTAAAAGTGTGCACAGAAATACAAACTCCTCCCCAACTCTGTCCCTGGGAATATCTTTAATCAGTCTGGGTAAATTTATATGTGCACAGGATCTATGCATGTAACTTTAGGTGCATATCAAGCATCCAATTTTAAAAAAAGCCTATTTCTGCTTTACCCACAGAAATGCTTTTGAAAATTACCCTCTATATACTAAATTTGATTTTCTTTCAAAGTTGATGCCTGCAGTCACCTCCTCAATGACTGTTTTTCTTTCTCTCAGTGTGACTTGTATTAAATTGAATTTATTAGCAGTGGAGTACCTTGCTTGGGCCTTTAGAATATAAGAAAATAATTGTAATAGTACTTTTAGATTTCAGTACAGCTGAGAAATCCATGGATTTCTTTTCTTTTTTTTTAGCACAGCGCCCTCAGAGTATAATACATATTGTAATCCATATAGCAGTTTTCATCTGAATAGGATCTGAATGCACTTTACATTTGTTACACTTCAGAAAGACACAAGACTACTTCTGGGAGGAGAGCTAGATATCCTCAAATCATATTCTGGTGCTTGAATTATGGAGCAGATTCCAAAGAAGAAAGAGGACAGATTTAATATTATTGCTGAATATAACTGGATACATTGAGGTACTAGCCAATAAACTGACATGGTCAAAAGCACAAGGCAGAAGCAGAGCTGATCTAGTGAGCTTTTGTCATAGAAGCTTCCTAATCTGTGCTTTGATGCACTAATTGTTAGACATCTGCTCTCTGTAAGATTGATTCTATGAAACACACACTCACATACTTGAGAGAGGGAGTGAGCTAGGAAGCAGAAGACCCGAGTTTAAGTTCTGCTTCTGACAATATGACCTTGGGGAAATTGCATTCACACCTGCTTAGATTCTAAACAATTTGGGAGCCTGGATTCATTGTACCTGTATATCATTTGTTCTACAGCACCCTGCTTTAGTATCATATAAATGCTAAATAAATAAATGTCTGCCGATTGCTGACATTACCCTGTTATCCTCTAGAACTGAGACTTTGAACTTGACGCTCTAGTGGCATCATCCTTTCTTACAATTACTTGCCCTGCCATCTTCTCATCCTTTTGAAATATCATCTTATAGTTGTAGCCTGGAGGATATTCAATCTAATTTACTCACTCAACAATTCTGTAGAAGGCTGTCTTACTGAGATTAGCTCTATGTGTATGGCTTTTTTTTTTCATCATATATTTGACTGATTCCCAATTCCCCTTGTTTCTTTTTTTTCTTGTCAAGTATAACATTGTAAGGTATAGGTACCTTTTAAAGCTGCATTTGAAACCAAAGCCTCACAAATCATGCTGGCTGATTACAATATGGCTTGGAAAAGCAGTACAATCCGATGGCTTCTAGAAATACATTTTAAGCTGAATGACAGAAAACCCTAGTAGGGGGAAAGTAGAAGGACAAAACTCTTTTGCATGAGTGGACTTGAAGATTAAGTATGAATGCATCACGGTTTAGATGCATTGATTCAAAAAGTGAATCCATTCTGGGATTATACTTCCTATTGTATAACGGAATCATTTCCTCATGTTTGGTTATGGGAAATTAAGTTTTGCTGGCTACCCAAGTGTGAAATATGTTGCAGAATAGAATTGTCCCTACTTCAGGCCCTTCCATGCACCTCCAAAGGCCCCACTTCTAAACTCAATCTAGACAGCCTATCTAGCCCTCACTTTCTAGCAATAGGAACGGAGGTCCTCTTACATTGTTGGTTGGTACCTCCCCACCTTCTCTTATGACCGTTCCCTTCTTTTAGTTTTCACAGCTCTTCCCAGCTCCTCTTCATTGGCACGCACAGTGCTTCTACCAGTTTCTATTATGTGCAGCTGCTGGAAAAGCTTCACTTATTCAAAAACTTCAACTAAGAAGGTCATTTTAGAAGCAGCTACACCTGGAAATAGCAACATTTCAGAGTTCAGAAAGCAGCAATTTACATGTGTAGATGTCCAGGACCCAGAGATTTCAAAGTGGCATGGTTTGAGTGGGGAAAAAAGTATGCTGTATTTCCCATTTTATAGTGGGAACAAATGTATATGTTAAGAAATTTCATCACTTGCTCCAAGGCACGCATAAGCATCAGTTACCTGGTCATTTGGATGTGGGATCTCTAACAGTGAATCAGGGGCAATTGCACTAATCGCAGATATTCAGAACAGACCTATTTTTGCTTGTCTCCTTAATTGCTCCTCCAGAGCTCAGTTACAGTCAATCCTGAAAGAATTATGTGAAAGGACCTGTTACTGCTGGGAAGGAATCTGCACTTGTGACTATTTAGCTGCTAGGAAATTATCTAAAAAATCTCAGGGGAAAAGGACATAAGGGTTAAACGCACAAATTCTGTATCTATTAAAAATCAGTTAGGACATAGATTAACATTCAGATTCTCTGTTAGTTTCATATTAAAACTAATTAGACTCTGTTAGTGTTTGATTCAATCGCCCATCCTATGCTCAATCCTTGATTTATAGGCTGTTAAGCCAGTTAAGAGGATAGGAGGGAAATTTTTCACCTTAGCAATTAATTGGTTATCTTTCTCAGCAAGTTATTAAATTAGTTAGAAACAGAGAAGCATAGAAACATAGCAGTAGAAAAAGACCATATGGCCTAAACAGCCTGCCCTTCCATACCAATAGGGCCAGCCCAAGGGTTTCTGCCCCAGGCAGAAACCCCAACTGCCCTGCCCCCCCACCCATGCCAACCTTGCCTGCTGCCATCGATTCTATCTTGGGGGGGGAGATGGACGACGGTAGCGGCAATATTTAAAAGCGTTGGATTTGAGCTGCTGTTTTGTTGCCCGCGGCAGGCCAAGTGCTTCGGCACAAATGGCCTGCTACTTCTGACCCCCTCTGACAGTAAGTTGCATCGGAGGGTGATCAGAAGCAGCAGGTCATGTGTGCTGATGATTATCTCTCAGTTGATGAAAGGTCATTTATGTGCCCTAGGTGCAAAAAGCTCCTTTCCTTGCTCTCAGGAAAGGAGTCCGAACTCTGGAGGCTTGAGTAGCCAATTTGGAGGAGCTGTAGAAGACAGAGAGTTATACAGAGGAGCCTTCAGTGACATAGTAGAGTAGCCTCATCTCCAGTCTGGCAGGCTGTATGCTGCCATGGGAGAAAAATATCACCAGAAAGGAGGGCATCACATTGATGTAGCTGGTCCTCTTGCAACAAGGATGTATCTCCAGGGGCATGTGCCCAGGAAGAAAAGGTTAGGAGGCCATTGAAGTTGTCAACTTAATAATTAGGCATGTAAATAGCTGGGTGATAGATAGATGTGAGGATCACTTGGCAATTTGCCTGCTTGGTATGAAGGTGACAGACCCTCACTTGTCACCTAGATAATACGATTTCAAACAGTGCTGGAGAGGAGCCACCTGTCTTGACACATGTGAGAGCCAATGATAGAAAAGTGTGGGAGGGAGATTCTGGAAGCCAAATTTAGGCTTTTAAGTAGAAAGTTGAAAGCCAGAATTTCCAGGGTAGCATTCTCAGAGATGCTTCCCATTCCATGCGCAGGACCTAAGAGGCAGGCAGGGTTCTGAAGTCTCAATGCATGGAGGAAACTATGTTGCAGGGAGGATGGGTTTAGATTTGTTAGGAACTGAACAACTTTTCTGGGGAATAGGGTTTTTCCTTAAGCAGGATGGAACCAGACTGCTGGTGCTAACAATTAAAAAGGAGATAAAGCAGATTTTAAACTACTAGAGGAAAGCCAACAGTTCAGAGTGAGGTGTCTTTGAAGGATACTATAACCCAAGAGCTCTTAAGTACAGAGTAAACAAGAGTTGAAAACTGCAAATTATTCCTGTCAAGTACTAAGCAGGTTGTAAATATAAACAAAAGACATACTTTTAAATATCTATATACAAATACTAGAAGTCTAAAAAATAAGATGGGAGTGTTAGAATATTTAGCACTAAATAAAGAGTGGATATAATAGACATCTCAGAGACCTGGTAGAAGGAGCATATCCAATGGGACACTGTGATATCTGGATACAAATCATATTGCAATGATGGACAGATCAAATTGGTGGAGTGGTGTGATATGTTAAAGAGAGCATTGAGTCAACAGAATAAAAGTTCTGCAAGAAACAGTATGCACCGTGGAATGTTTATGGATAAAAAGAGAATAGTGGTGGGGGTATACTACTGTCTACCTAGCCAGAATGATTAAACAGATGATGAAATGTTAATAGAACTTAGGGAAGCCATCAAATTTGGCAACACAATAATGGATGATTTCAATTACCCCCCTATTAACTGGATAAATGTTGCATTTGGACACGCAGGGAGGTAAACAATACATGACTGCTTCATAGAGCAGCTGATTCAGGAACCAACAAAAGGGGAGATATATTTTTGATCTAGTGGAACACAGGATTTGGTGTGAGAGGTAATTGTGTTGGGGCCACATGGAAATAATGATCATAACAAGATCATATTTGACTTAATAACTGGAAGGAGGCCAATAAGGAAATCTACAGTGCTAGTATATAATTTTCAAAATAGAGACTATGATAAAATGAAGAAAATGGTAAAGAAAAAAATGAAAAGGACCAGCTGCAAAAGTTTAAGCCTTCATATCAGGTTTGGACATTGTTCAAATATACCATCTTAGAAGCCCAGACCAAATGTATTCCATGTATTGAAAAAGGTAGAAGGAAGGCCAAATGACAGCTGGCATGGTTAAAAGGGGAGGTGAAAGAGGTTATTATAGCTAAAACAACATCTTTCAAAAAATGGAAAAATGAAGAAAACAGGAAATGGAGAATTTGAAAGAAGCTTGCTTTAGAGGAACAAGCAACTCCTTTGACTCTTATGCCTCTAAGCTCCTTGCCTTAATTTCCTCATTCAACCTCCAGCATTTTTTTACAGCCCCAACTCACCAGCATGACCACTGCCTTGACCTTGGTTTTTTCTCCAACTGCTCACCCTCAAATTTCTCTACCTCCAGTCTTCCCCTATCTAACCATTATCTGTTAACTTTCACTCTTAAACACCCCTCACTGCAGTCTCTTCCAATCTCCACCAACATGTTTATGAATCTCCAGGCTATTAACCTTTCAACTCCCTCCACTGCTTTCTTGTCTTCTCTCTCATCCTCTATCTATCTCATCTGGATCTGTTGATGATTCAGCCTCTTCCTATAACATTATACTCTCTTCTGCTTTGGATGCTCTCACTTCTCCTATTCCATGTCCTGTGAGGTACACTGTACTTCAACCTTGCTGACCTCGAAAATCCACTACCTACATTCCTGTACCTGCTCTGCTTGAGCACCTTTGGCTAAAATTTCATGCCCACGCTGACTTCATACATTTTATATTCTGCTCACCTCCTTCCAATCTGCTATAGCACTCACAAAGCAAAAGTACTATGCTCATATGACAAACTCATGGGAGATAGGATTCCTGCAGGCAAAAGGAAGGGGAAGGCTGGCGATCCCTAGAGCAACAAAAAGATTTTGTGTGGTTGGGGGGGGGGAGTGTGGGGGAAGGAGGTGGAGGAAGGAACTAAGGAAGAGAAGGCAGAGAAAATGTAAAGGAACAGTGGGCTTACAAAAAGTGAAGATGGGGATGGGATTTTAGGACAAGGGATGGCAGTGCCAGGGGGTTTGGTGAAGAACGGAGAGTCTGGAAGGGGAACAGAGTAGGGGAGTCAGCTGGAGAGGGCTTGGAGAGGGGAAATAGTACAAAGTATTTCTGAAAGGTGCATTCCCAGAACACAGCACACACACACACACAGGCACCCCACCTCTGCATCACACACACATGGGTACCTCACCTCTATAACACACACATAAAGGCACCATCCCTCCGTATCACACACACACACACACACGGGCACTTCACCTCTACATCTTGCACACACATACAGAGGCACCCCACCTCTGCATCACACACACCAAAAGCACCCCTTTTGTGTAAATGATGGTTGGCACATATTTTGGTTGATATGGTTTCTTTTTTATAACACCTTAGCTTTTTAGTCTTTTCTTCTTGGCTAACATTTTTAGAAGGGTTTACTTCTGTTCATGACATCTGTCTAATATTTACTCTGTAGATGAGTAGCAGCCAGGAAAGAAAGGAATTTGAAGAACAATGGTTAATGGTTAATAAGTCAATTTATAGTGAATAAATCAATAAATTGATTTATGTGACATTGCTCTTCAGATTCCTTTCTTTCCTGGCTGTGACTCATCTGCAGAGCAAATATTAGACACATGCTCTCAAGAGAAGTAAAGCCTTTCATAAATATTTGTGTGATCTTCTGGGAGTGAGAGGAAAAGTCGCAATGGTTTCTCAATGAATACTTGGTTTTTTGCCTGGAGGAGGAAAAGAGCAGACATTTGCTGGATGAGGACTTTCAGAGATGATGGACATAAGATGTGGCTACACAAAGGGGACACGTGGCAAACATCTTTTCAAAACAACCCAAGTTTGGTGAGAGGCAGAAAGGTAGGACAGAGCCTATGGAAAGCACAAAGCCACAATAATCACGATTGCTTCAGAGAAGGAATACATATTGCTGCATTAATTGGGTGTTAGAAAAATTACGCAGATCAGTCTTTTTCTTGTTAGATATGTAATTTGCATCCTGAGAAGTTTTAGAAAGTGGGAACAGAAGCTTTTTCTTCTTAGTTACAGAATAAGACTAGGGAGCATGTTTACAAAAATAGTTGTAACCTTTGTAGAAGCACCTTTTTTATTTGCTTAAATAAATACATTGATTTTGTTACTGATCACATTAAATCTTAGACTATCACAGCCTCTTTACATGATACTATTTACTGCTAAGTACTCATTTTTATTCCAGCTATGCATTTGCTCCTTCACTGCAATTTTCTTAAAACATTTGATTTCAAGGAGAAATACTAGCATATGAAAAGAGTTCACAAAGGAGTTTTTGCCAGAAATTTAGCACAGCCCTGTCCATGGATATATGTCCTTCTATATTCACATATGAACTGTCATTTTCCACTGCCCCCTTTCTTTCTACTCTGATTTCCATTCATCCCTATTGCCTCCTCTCTCTCCTTTTATCTTTCCCAGTTCCCCCTCCCCCCTGTTTCCAGCTTTCTTTCTCTTATGCCTTCCATATCACTTCATTGCCCTTTCATCTCACTCATATTTAGCTCTTTCAGCCTCCCTCTTTGTCTCATTCCTCCATCCGAGCCTGGCTTTTTGCTTCTTGTGATGCTGTGCTGATATTTACTGTAAGAAGCTCTTCTATTCCTTTTCCCTCCATACAGACAACAAGAAGCAAAGGAGCCAAAAGAGTTGCGGGTATAGCATCTGAATATAATCATATTGATATTCAAAAGCATTTGTGGTCAGCAATAATGTCAGCCAACTGAGCTCTCTTTTAAAAAAGAATTCCTGGTGGATGAATGTATAACTTTGGTCAGAAGGTAAACAAAAAGAAGTACCAAAGTATCTGTAGGATGTATGGAACCAAAGGAACAGATACCCAGACTGGCAGAGTATTCAGGTTTAAACAAACCCCTTTTATTGACCCCAATGCATTTCGGCCAAAGGCATTCTTCAGGGGGATATTAAGTGAGGGAGCAAACCTCAAAAGAATAAATACATAGTTAAAAACAAAAAATTGCAAATAATAAAAGTACAATCAAAGGCAAATCAAAAGGTAAATCAAAAAGAAAGAAAAACATGCAATTTGTTATACATCTATAAAATCTATAGAACAACAAAACTAGAACATACCATAAAACTATAAAGTAAAATAAAATAAAACCGTAAGTATGAATATGTTAAAACATTATTTACTAACCCTATTTTGAGTATGAGATGAGGAGGATACAATAAGACAGGCAAACCATGTATATCAAGAAGACACATAAATAAAAAGACTTTTTGAAAAAAATCCATAAATACTGAATTATATCACCAGTACCTTATTGTGAAAACTTACTTGCAAATAAAAGGCATAAAAGTCACTGAAATAAATAATTAAAATACAATAGTCAAATCATTAATAAAACATATAAAAGACACAATTGTGTTGTATCATAAAACAGTAAACATAAAAATATCCATAAAATTATGTGGAAAAAGAAAGTAAAACATTTTTGTGAAATGTCTGAAAGTATTAAAAACAATTAATCAAGAGAAACCTAAAAAACCTGAGACTGAAGAATAATAATGAAGTAAACAGAAAAGGAGGAGCTAATGTCACATTATGTTTCTTAAATAAATTTAGAACTAGTACATTCTTTTATTAATAAAATTAATGATAATAATGATAATAATAATAATAATAATAATAATAAAAATTGAAAAAAGGGGAGGTATCTGTCATAAAACGTCTTATACAAACGTGAAATGTAGAGTGTATCATGTTGTAGGCATCGTGTCTTTTGTAAAAATCTACTACTGAAATTGTTATTATAGCACTAGATAAAACATGTGAAGTTTGAAACAAATTTCATATAATGCCCCTATTTAAAATGTTTGTAGCCATACCATATTGCCAAAAGAGCTAGGATAACTTGCCACATAAATATATAAAAAAAATTAAAAAATTAAAAAGAAGGAACTATTAAAAAGGTAAAAACTTTTATAAACATTTGTTTCTACCTTTAAAACTAGATGAAATCTTATTTAAAAACTACTTGCAAGATTATGCTACTCTACGAATTTTTGGCAGGAAACTAGTGCTCGACTATGTAACCCACCATGTTTTATATTTTCCATGAGTTTAAAACACAATAGTGACATGACACGATGCCAAAGAGTGCACGAGTGAAAATAATTCCTATTGTAGAGCACGTACTTAGACCTATAGTAAGCTATGCTAAAATCTTCCAATGTGGACAAATTTCAATTGATTAAAATCAAAATGTAGTAAAAAAACAAAGATTTCTTTACCATTGCGGCATAAAATCTCCCTAACTAACTTCCAGGCTATGTCATACTGTGGTTTTACAGAGTTCATCGGCACAGTAGGGCTTAGATTGAAAGTCAATCTTGTTAAATTTAATAGTGTTTAATCGTCACAGTATGACATAGCCTGGAAGTTAATTAATTTTTTAGCGTATAAGTGCTCTTTAACATCAACATTTTATCTTTTAATTTGGGGCAGTAAAAAACGCTAGTTCTTTGGATTCTTTGACTTTTTATTCCATCTCGGCGAAAAAATGCCGGCAGAACTCTCTTCGGTAGCTTTTTTCAATACTGCTTGTAAAGGGAGATTTTATGCCGCAATGGTATAGAAATCTTTGTTTTTTACTACATTTTGATTTTAATCAATTGAAATTTGTCCACATTGGAAGATTATAGCATAGCTTACTATAGATCTAAGTACGTGCTTTACAATAGGAATTATTTTCACTCGTGCACTCTTTGGCATCGTGTCATGTCACTATTGTGTTTTAAACTCATGAAAAATATAAAACATGGTGGGGTACATAGTCGAGCAATAGTTTCCTGCCAAAAATTCGTAGAGTAGCATAATCTTGCAAGTAGTTTTTAAATAAGATTTCATCTAGTTTTAAAGGTAGAAACAAATGTTTATAAAAGTTTTTCCTTATCGTTCCTCCAGTTCAATCCTCTACCTCTGGGTTGTCAACCTCCTCCTGCAGCTTGGAGACTGGTATGTCAGAATGATGACATCACTGGATATAGCCTGCTGCACTCTGTCTTCCCTTCCAGTGTTACCAGTCTCCATGCAGCAGGAGGACTTTGTGAGCCTAGGAGGGGGCTCACTGGAGTGACAGATAAGGAGAGATTAGGTCTAGAGTAGTTAGTTTGATTTGACTTTGGTTCTTACAAAAAAAAAAGCAGAATTAATAATAATATTAAAGAACAAAAGAGCTGACTAATTGAAACTGCTTCAGGCTAATTTGCTTAGCACTCCTTGCTCCCTGCCTGTCACCAAAGTTCCCTTCAGAGGCAGCACGTGTAGGACTTGAGGCTTGGCAGCCGGAGGATCTCTCCCCCCAGACTCTTCGGGGGAGAGCCCTCTCTGATCATCCTGTAATCCGCCGCACTGACGAGGCTGCTCGTCGCAGTTTCGCACGGCGCTGTATCTGCCGGTGAGTTGATCTCCCCTTACCCAGAGTTCGGGGTTCCAGCGCGACTCCAGGACGCTAACGGGGGCAACGCAGACCTGCCCGGTAAGCTTTCCACCGGTGGCAGGCTGCGGTGGCAGCAGCGTCGGCCTGGGGAGGTGAAGGCACCAGGCCAGCTGCTTTTTGGCGTCCTTTTGAGCCTCGGCCTGCTGGCAGCCATTTTAGTCAGCACGGCAAGCCGCGTGGTTGCTTCGTGTCGCCGCGATCTGAGCAGGTAAGCAGAAACCGGGTTCATTTTACTGCTTAGTTTCTTTCGTTTTTGAGAGTGCTAATTTCACTCGTTTTTATTTGGGGTACATTTCTACTTTTGTTTTCGACGGGGCTGTGGGCGGAGGGGCTTCACCTCGGGGCTGCTTCAGCCCGGTCTTTTGGCCTGGTGTAGGGGCAGGGGATGGCATATTATTACTTGTTGCTCTGTCCTCACAGATAGTAGTGCTCACTTAGTTACAAAAAAAAAAAAAAGAACCTTAATAATAATAATAATAACAAAGATAAAGCAAGAGAGAACTGCAGTGGAGATAAGGTTTTCTCAGGAGAATATCAGTTCAGCTTGCCTACTTTATGGCGGGGCGTCCACAGTGTGTCATCTGTGGTACCTGGAGAGGCACGGTGGCAGAGTCAGGGGTCTGTCGCGGCTGTGCCTCCCTTTCGTCCACAGTGGAGCAGCAGATGGACCTTAAGGAATAAGGTACTGGTGATATAATTCAGTATTTATGGATTTTTTTCAAAAAGTCTTTTTATTTATGTGTCTTCTTGATATACATGGTTTGCCTGTCTTATTGTATCCTCCTCATCTCATACTCAAAATAGGGTTAGTAAATGCTGTTTTAACATATTCATACTTACGGTTTTATTTTATTTTACTTTATTTATAGTTTTATGGTATGTTCTAGTTTTGTTGTTCTATAGATTTTATAGATGTATAACAATTTGCATGTTTTTCTTTCTTTTTAATGATTTACTTATTGATTTGCCTTTGATTGTACTTTTATTATTTGCATTTTTTTGTTTTTAACTATGTATTTATTCTTTCGAGGTTTGCTCCCTCACTTAATATCCCCCTGAAGAAGGCCTTTGGCCGAAACGCATTGGGGTCAATAAAAGGGGTTTGTTTAGACCTGAATACTCTGCCAGTCTGGGTATTTGTAACTTTGGTCATATAAATAAGCTATTCGTTGGAGGTGGGGCGGGGCAGAGCAGGGGCCAAGGCAAAGGTGCAGCATGGGTAACTGCAGGTGGCAGGTTTTTCTCTTTCAAAACGTTGGCAACCCTAACTGTAGGGGAATATGCTGAGCACTGTTAGTGTGAGGTCCCTTCACTTACCCTCCTTTGTTTTTATTACTAATGTGCAATAAGTGTAAAATCCTACTGTACTTTAATAAAAGGGCCTTTTAGTTAATAAGTCCCTCCTTTCTATTTTTCGGAACACCTAGCCAAGCATAGAGACTGGCAATTTGCTTTCACACTGCAGCACTTTTGAGTACTTGGGTCTGCTAATGTTTGGAGGCTCATTACCGTTGCTTTGTATCAGTATTAGTTTCAGACTCCTGTAGTACTCCTCGCTGATCCTTTCTCTTGGATTTGTGCTCGAATGAGGCTGCTTCACGAGGTTTATGGAGTGGAGGAGTAGCCTAGTGGTTAGAGCACTGACTTGGTACCCAAGAAACTAGGGTTTGATTCTCACCAGCAGTTATTGTAGCCTTGGGCAAATCACTTAACCCTCCATTGCCTCAGGCCTGACAATCTACTTCCAGTCACATTGCCAAGAAAACCCAGGAGCTGCTGCATAACTGGGAGTCAACACTGACTCAAAGGCACACATTGCATTTTTGCTAGATATTTATAGAGCGGATTTGATTTAAATCATTAGTCAGTATATTTATCATTTTCTAGGAAAAGTGCATTTGTTTGATAAAGCTTTAATGCATATTCATCAATGCCCAGATGCTCTGAAGGTAGATAGACAGATACAATACATTATAACTTAATTGCTTATTATTCTCATTTTTTTTCTGATTGATTTTCATCAGAAAGTAGAAGGATGGTTTGTTCATTTTATTTAGTACCAAAGTAAATACATGCTTTGAAGTCTTTAGGAGGTGAATGAGCTCCAGTTCAATTAATCATGGATGTCTGGAGAATATTTTTGGCAAGGTATGCTAGGAGAACAACCATGATCACCAAACAAGCTTATAAACTTTATTAGTATGCTTGTTTATTCTGGTTTATTTTCTGTAACAAACAAAAACAACAAAAAATTATTTCAACAAAACTGGTACATATGAAGTTTAATTAATTATTTTAATAATAAATATACAGGCTGATATTCAAAAGGACTTATACGTTCACTAGTGGCCACTCAGTATGTAAGTCTGCTATCTGTGCATTTCAAGAGACTGCGCAAATAGCGAAGTGCCAAAAATCCCTCTCACCAGTTTGACATTAGCTGTATAGTAAAGTGGTGGAGGGAGGGTGGAGCTGCAAAATTATCCACATAGTAGTGATTTTCAGCTGCTAACCATTTAGGGGCATGCTTACTAAAGGTGGTGCCGGCAGTGCAGAATTGTGATGCGATATCAGGGAGGCCTTCATTAATGGTTGTGAGTTGGTGGGTGCATGCCTCCATCCCTTATGCTGGTAGCACGTTACAACTTATTTATTTTTTTAGATGAGTTGTTATACCGCCAGTGACAATAGCAGGAGCCTCCATCATTGCTGTTTACAGTCAAAGGTTATACTGAACATATAAAAAAAAGAGAAACAATATACAATTAATACAAAAATGAAGGTCGTATGGCACGGTGGTAAGCTAATTAAGAGGATAGGCAGGAAATGCTTAATGGCACTCATCGAGGAGGTAATAAGTACACCTGGGCTAACAGCAACGTCATAAGGTCCGCACTAACCTTGACGTGCTATCAACACCCACGTTGTGCACCTAACACACTGACAGGCTAGAACGGGATCACTAATGCAGTGCTAAATGTCAGCATGCACGCTGAACCTCGCGCTACCCGATAGCGTGCTTTAGTAAGCATTCCCCTTAGTTTAGGTCTACCAAATGGCAGGTTAAAACTAAATGGATAGCAAGCAACGGCAGTCAGTGGATAATATGTCCTGCTCCACTGACTCTTCATATCGTGGCACTGAATACACACATTAATTTAAGGTCCGGTGCCAGCAGCATTTCAATTAAACCGTTTGCCACCACGGCTGAAAATTCACTCCATAAATGTTTTTGAAAATAATGAAATAGGCAATTTCAGCCAAGTCAACACAAGAAACCTAATATATATTACCAGCTATCTCATTCATCTTCACCTGTGTCTTTTTGTGTTTGTCCTTTGTCTGGGAAAGAGACAATAGTTTCTGCTTTGTGTGTTTCCAAATTATTTCTGAAATTAGAGTGAATCATTCCAAAGAAAGAAAAAAAGAAAACAACACAGCTGTTGCTGGATAACTATTTCAGTGGTCTATGAATCCAAATGTGTAAGTGACCATAAACAATCTTGCTACTTCCTTTTAAAGCTCATCAACAAGCATATGAAGTATTTTCTTTAATGGGTCACCTTGACATTTTCTGTCATTGGTATTATGGAAAGATGATTGCTGAATGCAGTTCCAGCAGGTAAGGATTGACCCTGGTACTAAATATTGAGAACGTTGGCAACAATAAATTGGAGATAGTGTGTGCTCCATTCATTTTAGGGGCATTTTGCAGGAACATAATACCTATTAGGGAGGGTCCATCTGTTCGTATGCATAGGTTTGTTTGTACATGTGCAAACAAACCTATGCGTGAAGAAGAGGCAGGCTGTAGCCATGACAAAAATCAGGGGACCCAAGACACATGGTAGCAGAAGAAGAGGAGGGATGCGGCAGTGGCAAAGATGAACAGCTTGTGCCACAGAGATCTCAAGTCCTACGGCTCTGCAAGAAGAGGAAGGGCTGTGGTAGCAGCAGAGAACTGACCATGGACCTCTGTGGTACAAGAAAAAGAGGCAAGAAGAGGACTATGGCAAAAAAGAGATGGTGCTTGGGGTTCCTGGTGCAGTTAGATCTTTCAGCTGTCTTTGATTGATTTATTTATTTATTTACAGTCTCTTCTATATTGCACAATTCAGCATCAGCGCGGTTTACATGGAACAAAAATGCTCAGTACAGTTAACACGTATGAGTTTACAGATAACAGGGTAGAAAACTTGGATAACAGGGGCAACTATTTACAAAACAAACTGCGTAAAGTCATATGATATGGTTGATCATGAGATTTCGTTACAATGGCAGGCAGAGCGAGGTAGTGCATAAAATGGTGTGGATCTTTTATGCAAGATCACATCTATGTAATTCTTTAGGGGGAGTTACAATAAGAACCCACATCCTTACTTCTGCTTTTGTGTAAAGGGACTGGATATGCCTCCCTCCAGGCCTCTGTCACCACTCCCAATTCTAAAGAGGCACTGAAAAGGTTAGTCAATGGAGCCGTTAGAACATCCCCACATTCTTTTAGTATTCTCAGATGTATCCCATCTGGTCCCATCGCTTTGTCTACTTTTAGTTTAGCTAGTTCCATACGAACAGTCTTCTGAAAATCGTTCAAGATCCCCATCGCTCCTGTTTCTATTTGTGCGTTTTCTGAGGTCCTGCTCCTGGACCTTCATCTAGGGGTCTCCCTCGGTCCAATTCCTTAGTCACCCAGTCAAAGAAATCAATCAGGTTTGTCTGACAAGACCTGCCTCTGGTGAATCCATGCCGGCTCCAATGACAAGACTTTGACTTTCATACTTTGGACACAACAACAACAACAACTACCATCTGCTTTTGACAGCCAGTGAGACTGTGAATACAGAATATACATTTTTAAATTAAATGCAAATGGAATTGCCACAGCCACAACAAAGAACAGAAGATGTCTGAAAAATGTAGGACAAGCTTGAAGGGAGGAGAAGGGGATAGAGCAGGGGTGTCCAACATACGGCCCGCGGGCCAGAGTCCGGCCCGCCAGGCATTTTTATCCGGCCCGATCCAGCCAACCTCCCTACCCATCGGCAAAAATGCCCCCAGAAGAGCCGCCTCACTCCGCCTTCAATTTTAAAACAAACAAAAAAAACAAAGCTCCGTTCCGCTCCCTCTCTTGCCGCCCGCGAAGCTCTGTTCCACTCCCCTTCCTGCAGCCCGTATCAGCTCCATTATTCACTTTCCCCTCCCCAAGCAGCTGCCATAGCGATAATTTAAATGAAAAAGAAAGCGAAGAAGACCCTTACAGCCCTTTGTAACCCATGAAACTGTGTCCCGCCCTCAAAACGGAAGTGACACTACAGCGCGGAACACAGTTTCAGGGGCTCCAAATGGCCGGAAGTGTCCACATCGCTTTCTTTAAAATTACGGCTATGGCAGCTGCTTGGGAAGGGAAAGGAGCATAACAGAGTCAATACAGGCTGCAAGAGGGGGAGCGGAACCGAGGCAGCAGGATGGAGAGAGGAACAGAGCTTCTGGGGCTGCAGGAGGAGGAGTGGAACAGAAACGGCAGGAAGGAGAGATGGACGGAGGCAAGGAGAGAGGAACGGAGCTTCGGGGGCTGCAGGAGGGGAGCGGAATGGAGGCGGCAGGAAGGAGACAGGAACGGAGCTTTGGGGGCTGCAGGAGTGGGAGTGGAACGGAGGCGGCAGGAAGGAGACAGGAACGGAGCTTTGTGGGCTGCAGGAAGGGGAATGGAGTGGAGCTGCACAGGGGGAAAGAGGAATGGAGCTGCACAGGGGGAAAGAGGGCGGAAACTGGAAAGGAGCTGAGAGAGGGGGCAAAATAGGGCTGGAAAGGGGCTAACAGAGAAAAAGAGGGCTGGAAACTGGAAAGGCGCTGACAGAGGGGGCAAAATAGGGCTGGAAAGGAGCTGATGGGGGGAGAGGGCTGGAAAGGAGCTGACGGGGGGGAGAGGACTGGAAAGGAGCTGAGGGGGGAGAGGGCTGGAAAGGAGCTGACGGGGCGGGAGAGGACTGGAAAGGAGCTGACAGGGGGGAGAGGGCTGGAAAGGAGCTGACAGGGGGAGAGGGCTGGAAAGGAGCTGACGGGGGAGAGGGCTGGAAAGGAGCTGATGGGGGGAGAGGGCTGGAAAGGAGCTGACGGGGGGGAGAGGGCTGGAAAGGAGCTGACGGGAGAGGATGGAAAGGAGCTGAGGGGGGGAGAGGGCTGGAAAGGAGCTGAGGGGGGGGAGAGGGCTGGAAAGGAGCTGACGGGGGGGAGGGATTCTCTAGCCCGTGACCTTTTTAAAAATTGCCCATGTGGCCCTGCAAGTTAAAAGATTGGACACCCCTGGGATAGAGAAAAAGTAAGGAGAAGAAGCATAGTGGGAGCTAAGTGCCAGAGGAAGGTGGAGTGAGTGCAGGGGAGGGGAAAGGGTAGTGGAATGAATGCAAGAAGAAGGGGAAGAAGGGAGGTGTATGCAAAAGGAAAGGGAAAGGGGAGTGAGTGTGAGAGAGAGGGCATGAAAGGTAGAACAGCAGAGGGGAGTATAGAAGAGAGAGAGTGAGAGAGGAAAAAAACATGCAAAGGGAAGAGAAGTGAGAACAGTGAAACACACTCCCACCAATACCTCCATGTCCCCCAAGCAGGTGACACCCTTCACATTCCGTACCATCATAAAACACCTTCATACACACCCCACCACACACACTCCCCCAGCCCACATCTGACCTCCAGTTACCATTAGACACACCCGCCCAACTCTGCCCAACATCTAGAGTCCACACATCCCCAAGACATCCCCACAAGCATATACGTACACATCTTACCACTCACACAACAGCGTAACTCTCATACACAATGACTCACAGCACACAGAGTCCTTATATTTGCCCACATCAAACAAGAAAACATGGGTCAGGCACAGACTATCTCTGAGGGAGAGGAAGGATTGAGGAGTTTAGTAATTGTTGTGGATGGGCAGACTGTATAGGCTGTGTGGCCTTTACCATCATTTTCTATATTTCTATGAAATACAGTTTCCTCACCCAGTTCGCAGGCCAACCTTGCTTTCCCTTTGCTCTTCTGGACTCATGGGCCTTCCTTTCTGCGTTCCTCCTCTTATGGCCAAATTCTAGAAGAAAATGTAGAATTTTGTATAGATGAGGAATTCTGCACAAATTGCACAGTTCCATAGAATTCCCCTGGTTGTGGAAGTCTCTTCCAAGCCTATCGCTTAATGCCCCTCTCTTGCCACCAGGGTTACCACAGCAGTATGAGTAGCAATCATCCTCCCTTCCCCTACCAGGCTTGGAAATATTGTTCCTACCTTGTGCTTCCTTCCTTCCCCTAGGCTCTATAACTCTAGTTGGCAGCAGACTTAACACTTTGGAATGCTCATGTTAATTTGATATTTTCTCTGGGATTCCTCATGGAGGGGAGACGTACACATGCCTTTAATATTCAGAGGGGAATCTGACACCGTATTTAACAGCAGAGGAGAGGCCACACTTAAAAGTAGCAGATTGGATGAGAGGCTTTTGGATTTATTAATGATCCTTGATGTTTTTATGTTGCCAGTTCACAAGATGTTTAATGATAGATTTAAAATGTATCTTGATCTTGGTGTAATATTAGTCCAGGCATAGGATTATGACTAGGTTGCACACTCTTTTTTTTACTTTATGAAGGTTACCTTAAGTGGAGGAGTATAGTTGTGGTCAACATTATTGGCACCCTTGAAACTCAACCTCTTAATGTCCAATATCTCCTAAAAAATGTGGCCAGTGAAATGACTATGGACTATATATGGAACATACTTTGCAACATACTTGACACATAAAATAATAAAATAAAACAAGACCAATTACAAAAAGAATTAGTAGGAAATAGTATCAGAACTGGGACATTGCCAGGACATAATTATTGGCACCTTTATAAACAGTTCAAATCAGTTTGAACAGAAGAAGCACATTCCCATTACAGTAAAATTTTATGCACCTGTGAATAATTGTCAATACTCACATGACTTTAATCAATCAGTGAATGATGGCTCTAATGTTTAAAATGACCGTATTCACTCCCTGTTCTATTTTTACAATGGTGAAGACAAGAGAGCTGCCTGAGACCGCCAGAAAAGTCCTTATCACCAAACTTTAAAGGAGCACAAGGCCATCTTCAAAGACCTTGGGATTCCTGTGTCTACAGTTTGCAATGTTATTAAGAGGTTTTCTGCTTATGGAACTGTCAAGAATCTCCCAGGATGGTGGGAAGAGGAAAACTAATCCAAGAAGTCCTTGAAGATTAGTGCGAATGTACAACATTCAAAGAGCTTAAACTTGATCTGGAGCAATCTGGAGTGGTGGTCTCAACCCACACCATACGTCGCATACTAAACAAAGAAAGACTTCATGGGCAAGGAGACCCCACTGCTCAAAGAGACATAAAAAGGCATCCCTGATCTTTGCGTAAACCCACCTTGAGAAACCACAATCCTTCTGGGAAAAAGTTCTGTGGACAGATGAAACCAAACTTGACCTCTTTGGCAATGCAGACCAGAGATACATTTACAGATGAAGAAATGAAGCTTATAAGGAAAAAAACACACCCTTCCTACAGTTAAATATGGTGGAGGTTCCATAATGTGGGGGCTGTTTTGCTGCCTCAGGAATTGGAGGCCTGGAACGTATTAAAGGAATTGTGAAGTCAGAGGACTCTAAGCTACTTTGGAACAAAATGTGCCACTTAGGGTGAGAAAGCTAGGTCTGGGTCAAAAGACATGGGTCTTTCAGGAGGACAATGACCCAAAACATGCATCTAAAAATACAAAAGAATAGTTAAAAAAGAACAAATTGACTGTTTTAAATTGGCCAGCAATGAGTCCTGATCTCATTCCAATCAAGAACCTTTGGAAAGAGCTGCCATTGGTAAAAAGAATCCTGGAAACATTCATGAGCTGGAACAAATCGCAGTTGAAGAGTATGAGAAACTACTAGCAGACAGATGCACGAAACGTATAGATGGCTACAAGAAACATTTGACAGCTGTCATCACTGTCAAGGGTAATGCAACCAAATATTAATGAAGGGTGCCATTAATCCTGTCCAGGTCATATTTTATTTTTTTCTCAGAAATTACTACGTCTAAGTTGCACAAACACCTTTTTTTGTTGTATACCTTTGAACATACTATTAAAATACTATGTTGACATACAGTTGGAATATTTCCAATTACGTCTCAAGAAATTGTATACAACATACCTAAAATACAAGGGTGACAATCATGTTGACCACAACTGTAGTCTAGTGGTTAGAGCAGTGGGCTGAAAACCAGCAAAGCCACAGTTCAAGTCCCATTGATGAATTATAGGTAAATCACTTACGTACCCTTCCATTGTATTAGGCACAAATGTAGATTCTAAGCCCTCTGGGGACAGAGAAATACCTATTTTACCTGAATGTAACTTGCCTTCAGCTACCGCTGAAAAAACGTGAGCCACATTCAAAAAGTCAGGATATGTCCTCAAAGCCCTTTCTTTGTTTGAGACCCACTCAGAACTAACATTGTTTCTGTAAAAGGTTCAGTCATGGGCAAGAATTGTAGCCTTTTCTGGGAACTCAGTGGGGCTTTCCTTTGGATATTTATTTATCTGCCTCAGCAGCTGGAATATTCCAAAGCAAAGTAAATACTCTCTATTTGGAGAAACATTATAAAGTGCTGCAGATTATAATGAGCAGTAACAAAAGTAACGGGAGGAAAACCCAACATGTGTTGCTGGCTACAGGGCAAAGGAAGTTCAACAACAGGAACCATTGTAGGAGGCTGAAAGGGGATATACTTAGAAGGAACATAAGGACATACTTGTCCATGGATCGGAATTCAGGAAAGCTTGAGACAGAGCAGGAAGAAAGCGAAGTCAAGTAGAATCTGCAATGCTGCAACAGGAATGGAAACTGGTTAGACCAGAAGGGCCTTCTGGTCTTTATCCACCATCGTATTCTATGTTTCAGTATTGTCAAAAGAAACATCTGTTATGAAATGTGCTAAATGTGTCAGTTGATTGCCATTTTTGAAGTCTTCGGTCAGGGTGCTTTTTTCCCTTGGTGATTTGGTTCGATGACTTAATTTTCTCTACTGTATGTTCCACCTCCTCCTTCCCCTTCTTCCAGCAAATCTTCTGTGGGCTCCTCAGCAGTTGAGATTGAAAGCAAAGATCTGCCGCCCCACTTCCTACTTTGCTGAAGCAGTGACTGCCTCAGTGACAGTTGCAGAAGTTGAAATTCTTCTAAAATTTGGTTCTTCTGCATGAGTGATGCGGCACATGTCCTTGAGTCTTGGAAACTGTTGTTAAAGCTCTTTCCTTTTTTCAAGTCTTTGGCCACAAGATTCTGTGACTTCTTCAGTGTACCTTGCAAAGCAGCATAGCCTCCTACTTGCTCAGTTTCAGTCAGCTCTCAGTGAATCACAGTCAGGGGCGGTACAAGTGTATTAGACACCGCAATCAAACCTACAGCTTGCCGCCCACCACCATTAACTGTGAGTGAGGATGTGCATTCATTTGTAATGGCATCGGAACGGTTGCAGACAAAAAGTATCTTATGTTTTAATGTTATTTTTAAAACAAAAAATATAAAAAACACCAACATTTTGGGATTTCTCCAGTGTCATCAGTAATGCTTGATGTTTTTCAATAGCGTGAACATTTCTCAATAGCGCATGTTACTGAGACATACTGTACACTATTTTGGAGTGAGAAAATAGATTTTGCCAACTCTGCTTTACTATAGGAATGAAGTGTAAAGGTACCTCGAGGATATGGAGGATTGCAGTGCAGAAGGGAAATGGTATGTGCGGTGATGGGATGTTTTATGTTTGTTTTATTATTTTAATGATTGTTAAATATTGTTATTTATGTTTTGATTCTGTAATCCACTTTGGACAGCCAACGAGATTGCAAAGACAGAATATAAATATCTAAATTAAATTAAGTGAAAGTGCAGCTGCTGGAGCCATAGTAAAGGAGTTCGCTGAAAAAGGAGGACAGGCTTGAAGGGAGAATGAAAGAGGAGAAGGAGGTGGAATGAGTACAAGGGGAGAGGGAGGTGGAATGAATGAAAGGGGAGAAGGGTGGGGGAATGAGTGAAAGAGGAGAAGGGTGGTGGAATGAGTACAAGGGGAGAGGGAGGTGGAATGAGTGAAAGGGGAGAGGGAGGTGGAATGAGTGAAAGGGGAGAAGGGTGGGGGAATGAGTGAAAGGGGAGAAGGGTGGGGGAATGAGTGAAAGAGGAGAAGGGTGGAGTAATGAGTGAAAGGGAAGAGGGTGGGGGAATGAGTAAAAGGGGGGAAGGGTGGGGGAATGAGTGAAAGAGGAGAAGGGTGGTGGAATGAGTGAAAGAGGAGAAGGGTGGAGGAATGAGTGAAAGGGGAGAAGGGTGGAGGAATGAGTGAAAGGGGAGAAGGGTGGGGGAATGAGTGAAAGGGGAGAGGGAGGTGGAATGAGTGAAAGGGGAGAGGGAGGTGGAATGAGTGAAAGGGGAGAAGGGTGGGGGAATGAGTGAAAGGGGAGAGGGAGGTGGAATGAGTACAAGGGGAGAGGGAGGTGGAATTAGTACAAGGGGAGAGGGTGGGGGAATGAGTGAATGGGGAACCCCCATTCTTTTCCATCCATCTGAAGGGGCATTTTTTGCACCATTCTACATAAGATAAGTAGGAGTGGTGACAATTGTTTAAAGTTTTTAAAGAAATGATAAAAAAAGGAATGATAGCAATACAACATTAGAGAAAATAATTGCCTACGGTCATTGATGTGAACGGACACTACACTGGGAGAGTTAAAGTACCCAAAATAAAGTGTATAAATATTGTTTATCTGAGACCAATGGCAAGCATGATAATGAGTTGAAATTTCGAAAACAAACTAGAGTGAATTTACATGTTTATAGCAATGACCTAATGGGAGACAGCCAACATGGCTTTAGACAAGGAAGATCTTGTCTTACTAATCTGTTATGTTTTTTTGAAGGTGTGAATAAACAGGTGGACAAAGGTGAGTCGGTTGATATAGTGTATCTGGACTTTCAGAAAGCCTTTGACAAAGTCCCTCATGAGAGACTTTTTGCAAAACTAAAGAGTCATGGGATAGGAGGCAGTGTACTACTGTGGATCAGGAACTGGTTAAAAGATAGAAAGCAGAGGGTAGGGCTAAATGGCCAATTTTCCCAATGGAGAAAGGTGAATAGTGGAGTACCCCAGGGATCTGTGCTGGGTCCGCTGCTTTTTGACATATTCATAAATGACCTGGAAAGTGGAATAACGAGTGAGGTTATCAAATTTGCAGATGACACAAAACTATTTAAAGTTGTTAAAACCCAAGAGGATTGTGGAAAATTGCAAGAGGATCTTGATAAATTGGAAGACTGGACATCAAAATGGCAGATGAAATTTAATGTGGACAAGTGCAAGGTTATGCACCTAGGGAAGAACAACCCAAACTATGGTTACACGATGCAAGGTTCCACATTAGGAACCACCACCCAGGAAAAAGATTTAGGCGTCATTGTGGATAACATGTTAAAACCCTCGGCCCAGTGTGCAGCGGCGGCCAAGAGAGCAAATAGAATGCTAGGTATGATAAGGAAAGGAATGGAAAATAAAACAAAAGATATTATAATGCCTCTATATCGTTCCATGGTGAGACTGCACCTTGAATATTGTGTGCAATTCTGGTCGCCGTATCTTAAAAAGGATATAGCGATTTTAGAAAAGGTTCAGAGAAGAGCCACCAAAATGGTAAAAGGGATGGAAGGATACTCCTATGAAGAAAGGCTAAAAAGGTTAGGGCTCTTTAACCTGGAAAAGAGACGACTGAGGGAAGATATGATAGAAGTCTATAAATTAATGAACGGAGTGGAACGGGTAAGCGTAGATCGATTGTTTACCTTATCAGAATATAGAAAGACTAGGGGACATGCAATGAAGCTACAGGGTAAGCTATTTAAGACTAATAAAAAAAATATATTTTCACTCAACGTGTAATCAAACTCTGGAATTTATTACTGGAGGATGTAGTAAAGGCTGTTAGTGTAGCTGGGTTTAAAAAAGGTTTGGACAAGTTCCTGAAGGAAAGGTCCATAAACCATTATTAAGAAGGGACCCAGGATATCAATGCTTGAACCAATACAAGCATTGTGGAACCTGTGTCCCTTGGGGAAACTGCTAGGTACATATGACCTAGATTGCCAACTGTTGGAAACAGAATACTGGGCTTGATGGACCTTGGTCTGACCCAGTATGGCATATCTTATGTTCTTATGTTCTTAGAAAAGGTTCAGAGAAGAGCCACCAAAATGGTAAAGGGGATGGAAGGCTACTCCTATGAAGAAAGGCTAAAAAGGTTAGGGCTCTTTAACCTGGAAAAGAGACGGCTGAGGGGAGATATGATAGAAGTCTATAAATTGATGAACGGAGTGGAACGGGTAAACGTAGATCGATTGTTTACCTTATCAGAATATAGAAAGACTAGGGGACATGCAATGAAGCTACAGGATAAACTATTTAAGACTAATAAAAGAAAATATTTTTTCACTCAACGTGTAATCAAACTCTGGAATTTGTTACCAGAGGATGTAGTATAGGCTGTTAGTGTAGCTGGGTTTAAAAAAGGTTTGGACAAGTTCCTGGAGGAAAGGTCCATAAACCATTATTAAGAAGGGACCCAGGATATCAATGCTTGAACCAATACAAGCATTGTGGAACCTGTGTCCCTTGCGGAAACTGCTAGGTACATATGACCTAGATTGGCCACTGTTGGAAACAGAATACTGGGCTTGATGGACCTTGGTCTGACCCAGTATGGCATATCTTATGTTCTTATGTTATGTTCTTATGAGTGAAAGGGGAGAAGGGTGGGGGAATGAGTAAAAGGGGGGAAGGATGGGGGAATGAGTGAAAGAGGAGAAGGGTGGGGGAATGAGTGAAAGGGGAGAGGGATGTGGAATGAGTGAATGGGGAGAAGGGTGGGGGAATGAGTACAAGGGGAGAGGGTGGTGGAATGAGTGAAAGGGGAGAAGGGTGGGGGAATGAGTGAAAGGGGAGAGGGAGGTGGAATGAGTGAAAGGGGAGAGGGAGGTGGAATGAATGAAAGGGGAGAAGGGTGGGGGAATGAGTAAAAGGGGGGAAGGGTGGGGGAATGAGTGAAAGAGGAGAAGGGTGGTGGAATGAGTGAAAGAGGAGAAGGGTGGGGGAATGAGTGAAAGGGGAGAAGGGTGGTGGAATTAGTGAAAGAGGAGAAGGGTGGGGGAATGAGTGAAAGGGGAGAAGGGTGGGGGAATGAGTACAAGGGGAGAGGGAGGTGGAATGAGTGAAAGGGGAGAGGGAGGTGGAATGAGTGAAAGGGGAGAAGGGTGGGGGAATGAGTGAAAGGGAAGAGGGTGGGGAATGAGTGAAAGAGGAGAAGGGTGGGGGAATGAGTGAAAGAGGAGAAGGGTGGTGGAATGAGTGAAAGAGGAGAAGGGTGGAGGAATGAGTGAAAGGGGAGAAGGGTGGAGGAATGAGTGAAAGGGGGGAAGGGTGGGGGAATGAGTGAAAGGGGAGAAGGGTGGGGAATGAGTGAAAGGGGGAGAGGGAGGTGGAATGAGTGAAAGAGGAGAAGGGTGGGGGAATGAGTGAAAGGGGAGAGGGAGGTGGAATGAGTGAAAGGGGAGAGGGAGGTGGAATGAGTGAAAGGGGAGAAGGGTGGGGGAATGAGTGAAAGGGGAGAGGGAGGTGGAATGAGTGAAAGGGGAGAGGGAGGTGGAATGAGTGAAAGGGGAGAAGGGTGGGGGAATGAGTGAAAGGGGAGAGGGAGGTGGAATGAGTGAAAGGGGAGAGGGAGGTGGAATGAGTGAAAGGGGAGAAGGGTGGGGGTATGAGTGAAAGGGGAGAAGGAGGTGGAATGAGTGAAATGGAGAGAGGGAAGGGGAAAGGGGAATGAGTGTGACAGAGGGAGAGGTGGATGTCTGTTGTGTTCACTTCAGCAGCTGTACTGTAGTTTACAACGCTGCCACGCTGAGGACAAAGTGGACTTCCTGTTTCCTGGCACTTAGCACGGCAGCATCCTAAACTACAGTACAGCTGCCAAAGTGAAGAAAAAAGACGCTCTTTACTCGGCAGCTGTTAGAGGTGAGCTGGGGCCTCTCCGGCTTCCTCTAAAGCCGCCCTGCTGCCGGTATTGAATGCGGGATGTTGTTGGCGCGGGGCCCTGTGCGAATAACATTCTCACACAATAGACGAGCTGGCTCTATTAGGGGAGTGCTGTCAGATGTGCTTGGCACTCAGAAGGTTAGGATTGTCAGCTGCCTGACCTTTTTATGATTCTAGTGATTATTTACATAAATATTTTAAAGCTAGAAGGAAGGCTAACATGACTGGACATTTTTCAGAGTTTAAAAGCTCTATATGCAGTTCTTTGATCCTTCCCCCTGTGTGAGTGAGTCTGCCCTGCCTCCTTCTAATGTAACTAGCAGCAGAGACTTTGGATAGGGTCTAGTTAATTGGAACGATGGGATATGGGGGCTGAGCACTAGAATGCCCTTCTAGTCACAAAAAGGGAGGAGGTGAACTGGGGGAAGTTCTCATTCTGTATAAGTTTAATTCTGCATGTGATGGGAGATGGAAGAGAAATCTAGCCCCCACGCCCCCCAAAAATGCCTTAATGTATTTTTATAGGAAAAGCAGTTCCAACAGCTGCAGCACAGTAACACTGATTCACAGGGCCGGATTTACGTATACGCCATGTACGCCATGGCGTAGGGCCCACAGCCGGCAGGGGCCCACAAAAAAAGAACCAGGTTTTTTTTTTTAAACTCAATTAAAAAAAAAAACCTGGTGGCTGCCGCCGCGGGGCCCCCTCTGCTGCCGCGGGGGCCCCGTCTACAAGCTGGTCGGGTCGGGTCCGGTCCGGTCGGGTCTCTCTCCCTCCCTCCCTCGCTGCAGGCTGCGAGAGACGCGAAGATAGAGCGTCTCCTCGCGTCTGTGTTAAGCCCGCAGGGGCTGATGGGATTTCCCATCAGCCCCTGCCGGCTTAACACAGACGCGTGGAGACGCTCTCCCTTCGCGTCTCTCGCAGCCTGCAGCCTGCAGCGAGGGAGGGAGAGAGACCCGACCCGACCGGACCCGACCAGCTTGTAGACGGGGCCCCTGCGGCAGCAGAGGGGGCCCCGCGGCGGCAGCCACCAGGTTTTGTTTTTTTAATTAAATTTTACTTTAGGCCGGGGGGGGGGTCGGACTGGTAATGGGCTATGGGGGGGGTAGTACTGGTAAGGGGCTATGGGGGGGGGTAGGACTGGTAATGGACTGGGGGGGTAGGGCTGGTAATGGGCTATTGGGGGGCTGGGGCTGTAAATGGGCTGGGCTGGGCTGGGCTGGGCTGGGGGGGGGTTAAGGCTAGAGGAGGGCTGATGGGGTTAGGACTGGTAATGGACTGTGGGCTGTTGAGGGGGCTTAGAACTGGCAATGGGCTTTGGGGGGGGGGTTAAGACTGGTAATGGGCTGTGGGCTGATGGGGGCTGTCTGGTAATGGGCTATGGGGGGGGGCTAGGACTGGAAATGGGCTGGGGGGTTAAGACTGGAGGTGGGCTGATGGGGTTAGGACTGGTAATGGGCTGTTGGGGGGGGTTAGAACTGGTAATGGGCTTTGGGGGGGTTAAGACTGGTAATGGGCTGTGGGCTGATGGGGGTTGTCTGGTAATGGGCTATGGGGGGCTAGGACTGGAAATGGACTGGGGGTTAAAACTGGAGGTGGGATGATGGGGTTAGGACTGGTAATGGGCTGTGGGCTGATGGGGGGGGTAGGACTGGCAATGGGCTATGGGGGGCTGACTGGAAATGGGTTGATGGGGTTAGGACTGGAAGTGGGCTGATGGGGGGTTAGGACTGGTAATGGGTTATAGGGGGGCTTAAACTGACAATGGGGTGATGGGGGTTAAGGACTGAAAATGGGGTGATGGGGGGTTAAGGACTGTAAGTGGGGTGATGGGGGGGCTAGGACTGGTATTGGGTTGGGGGGTTGCTAGGACTGGAAATGGGCTGATGGATGGCTAGGACTGGAAATGGGCTGATGCAGGGACTAGAAGGGAATGGATGCTGGGTGAGGCTGGAACTAGAAGGGAGCTGATGTTGGGGGAGGATTAGAATGGGATGGGGCTGGAAGAGTAAAATGGAGAAGGGAAAAATATTTTGTGTGGGAGGGATAAAAAATCTACAATTGGCCAGGTATTGGGAGAGTAAGTGGGGATTGAGGATGGAGGGGTAAAATTTGAGTGGATGAAATAGGAATGAGGAAAGAGCAAAAGGAGAAAGATTAGTATGTTAAAGCAGATGTAGAGAGAGAATGGAAAAAAATCTAGAAGAAAGGACAAATGGACAGCAGACGATGGAGAGTTAGCAGAAGACACGAAGAAACCCAGAAGAAAGTGGCTGGAGCAATTGCAGCTGAAAAAAATGCACAAAAGGTAGAAAAATATCTCTTTATTTTGAATTTATTAATTGGAATATGTCAGCTCTGGTAAATGTGCATCATTAACATCTGCGCTTTGTTTAGTACAAGAGCAAATTAATGTATAGTTTTTATTTCTACAGTGTTGTACATTCCAAGTTTGGCTTTTGGGATTCCCAGTTTAATTATTGTCTTCCTATTTCTAAATTGTGATTACTTGTTTGGTGATGGTCTATGTTCTGCATGTGTAACTGAGCTGAGGTGTTCTGTTTATATAATTCCTATTTGACATTGCCACTTGTTCTCTTTCCCCAGTAGGTCATGTATTGTTGTTCTCTGAAATGTATTGGTTTAATATTTGCAGTGTTGCCTTTTGATTGGTAGAGTATGGTGCTTTGTGAGTCCTGGTAGTGCTGTTAGGATACGGCGGGTTTACTATGGGCAGTGTTTGTAGTAGTTCCTAATGTGTCTGGCAGTTGGCACTGGATTATAGTAATGTAGAAATCTTTTAGTCTTTCTTTATCCCTACACTCATTAAGAGGCACGTTTACTAAAAGTTAGTATATGGTAACATTATGCAAATATTTATGCAAATGAGGCCCCTTATGCAAATGAGGTCCGCACCCCCCTTGGGCCGCCCCTGCTGGGGGCCCACAATTTTTGTTGGCGTAGGGCCTCACTCAAGGTAAATCCGGCCCTGCTGATTCACAGTAGCAATGAAATTATGCAACTGTACTTGTCAAATAGCCCTCTCCTTTTCAGATCACAAACACACAGAGAAGGATCAAACACACACACTCACACATACACACACATGCATGCAAGCATTCACACACAGTGCAAGAATTGACACACATATAGGCACATATGCACTGACATACAAGCATGCATATTCATGGAAACACACACAGACACATTTACAGACAACTAAACAAAATACAGATATATGCACTTGAAAAAGATAATAAACATATAAAATAGAGATAAACATGCACACACACTCAGTCATACAGACACCACATTTACAAGATACACAATTACACATACACACACAAACACACACACACACACATACCCAGAGGGGTTGGAAAGAATTCCATGAGCTATGCTCTGCATGCTTTTCCCACTTGTTATGTATAACAGTATGCTTTGGAGAATTCACAAGCTTTGCTTAAAGTGTGTGTTAGAGGTGATATATTATGCTAATGACTGTCCAAAAAAGATATCATTGGTGGGAGATGGAATATGAAACTCTTCTTAGGTGGAAGGAGTTCTCTGTGTATTTTTCTCCATCATCTCCTTCAGAGTTCTCTAGGCTAGGAGAGCTGGAGGGTTTTGAGAAAGGTTCCATACAGCATGGCTTTGTGCTGTGTCTTTTTGGAGTGCTTTCACAAGGAAGGACTTAGTGAGTCTTTGGGGAGAAGCAGTGGTAAAATACAGTACTGGCGCAAGGACTGGATACTCCCTTGGCAGACCCTCCATCCTGCTGCCCCTTCCGTGGCCCCTCCTGCCCCCATTGCCACTGCTGCTGCCCCTTTCCAGAGCCTGCCGTGATGGCAGTAATCCTGAAACCACGATGCAGCACTTACCAAAACTCCGGTGCTGTGTCGCGGTTTCCTATTCTTCACAATTTGCCATTTCTGCCTCCCTCTGACTGCCTAGTTCACCTAGTGGTAACGCTGGCCCTGGTGAAATAGATGAGGTCAACAGACTAGAGAAGAGGAGCAGGATTTCTGTCTAACTCAGGTGTTCATCGAAAACTTACAAAAAAAGATTGAAGGCTATATTGCTAGGACATATTAGAGATTCAACCTGCGTTGTCTGTTCAGTCTAAAGGACGTTGTGTGTATGTTGAGGGGAAGAGGTTGTTGTTGACCCAATCCATGCTGCACCAGAAGCCTGTTTGTTGATTTTTGTCTCTTCCCTGTCAATATTAGTTCAGTAAAGTTTTTTCCTGGTTTTTATAACTGGATTGCCCTAGATTTTTCCTTAATGTGAATACTTGCTGATATAGATACGGAGTTTGAGGATTTGTAGAAGCAGCACCTTGAAATCTCTTAATACCCATCCAACATGGCCTTAGAAGTATGGAGAGTAGAATGCCAGGACCCTGCTCATACCAACCCAGAGGCACAGGCACACCGGGACTTTATAATAATTTATTACTTACAGATGGTTCCTTCCCCAAAGAGTTCACAATCTACGTGGGTACTCAGATGACTGGAGATAATAACTTGGTCAGACAGGGACGGCTTAAGGCAATCTGCTACCTGAGGCAATGGATGAGATGTCACCTCCTCCCCCCCCCCCCCCTCCACCATAGTTTGGGGGGTGGGGCTTTCTCAAAACTCCAGTCAGGGACTGAACCAAACCAAAAAGCTGATTAGATAATATGGAGGAAATGCAAGATGTTTGCACACCAAGGAACTAAAAGAATGCGTGAGAACCACAGCACACTTTATAAAACTAAATTATAACTTATTTTTTATTTTGTTATAAACTGCATTATGGTTCTTGCTTTTTCTTTTTGAACATATATTTTGCATCCACAGAACACCCTACCTCAACAGTGGGTGCAGAGCAGAACTAGGACATTCACCCACAGAACTCAATATCTTAAAAAAAAAAAATCTGATTCTGGTCATACTTGTCATCTCACTAACAAACATTCTCCAGTACCAGGCATATTGGGAACTAATATAAAACCCTACAAGAACATAAGAACATAAGATATGCCATACTGGGTCAGATCAAGGTCCATCAAGCCCAGTATCCTGTTTCCAACAGTGGCCAATCTAGGTCATACATACCTAGCAGTTTCCCCTAAAGACACAGGTTCTGCAATGCTTGTACTAGGTCAAGCATTGATATCCTGGGTCCCTTCTTAATAATGGTTTATGGACCTTTCCTCCAGGAACTTGTCCAAACCTTTTTTAAACCGAGCTACACTAACAGCCTTTACTACATCCTCCGGTAACAAATTCCAGAGTTTGATTACACGTTGAGTGAAAAAATATTTTCTTTTATTAGTCTTAAATAGTTTACCCTGTAGCTTCATTGCATGTTCCCTAGTCTTCCTATATTCTGATAACGTAAACAGTCGATCTACGTTTACCCGTTCCACTCCGTTCATTAATTTATAGACTTCTATCATATCTCCCCTTGCGGGGCCTCGTGCGCACGTTCTTAGGGATGCCCGCGCCGTCCGCCTGGTGGTATCTGCGACTGTTGGGCACGATGGCGGCGACGTTGGAGGTGGTTCCATGGGCGAGGTTTCATATGCGGCCACTCCAGAGCGCCCTTTTACGTCATTGGTCGAACCAGTTCGATTCGTTGAACATGAGGTTGCCTTGCCCGAAGTCCGTTCGTCTGTCTCTCCGGTGGTGGCTGCGCTCGAAGAACCTGCGAATAGGGCTTCCGTTGGAACAGCCCCTTTGGGTTCCCTTCATGACCGATGCCAGCCTTTTGGGCTGGGGAGCCCACTGCGAGGGTCGCTTCGCGCAGGGGACGTGGTCCCCCCTAGAATCCTCTTGGTCGATCAACCGTTTCGAGCTGCGGGCGGTGAGACTCGCACTGCAAGCCCTCGAGACGGTGGTGAGGGGGCGGCCAGTGCGAGTTCTCTCGGACAACTCGGCAACGGTGGCCTACATCAACCGCCAGGGGGGCACCGGCAGTGTGGCCATGGAGAGCGAGGCAGCGATTTTGTTCGATTGGGTGCAGTCCCGTCTGCCGGCGCTTTCGGCGGCGCATATCGCGGGAAAGGACAATGTGACGGCGGATTATTTCAGCAGGGTGCAGGTGGACCCCGGGGAGTGGGAGCTGCACCTGCAGATCTACGCGCAAAGAGTTCGCAGGTGGGGACCTCCGATCATGGACCTCATGGCGACCTTTCAGTCGGCAAAGGCGGGGCGCTTCTTCAGCAGGCGGAGAGAACGCATGTCCGAAGGCATCGACACGCTCGTTCAGCCGTGGCCGGAGTACGGTCTTCTATATGTCTTTCCCCCTTGGGCATTAATCGGTCGTGTCGTTCAGCGCATCGAGGCGCACCGGGGGCGGGTCTTACTGGTTGAGCCGGATTGGCCCAGGAGACCGTGGTATGCAGGTCTGGTGCGGTTGCGCAACGGAGTGTCTTGGACACTGCCTCCGTTACCGGATCTGCTGCTTCAGGGCCCGCTTCGGATGCCCCAGGTGGATCGATTCTCGCTTACGGTTTGGCCATTGAAAGGGCTCGGTTGAGGAAGAGGGGTTACTCCCCCGCGGTTACTGCCACTCTCCTTCGGGCGCGGAAAACCTCAACCTCACTCGCGTATGTGCGGGTGTGGAGGATCTTTGAGGACTGGTGTTCACGGCATGGTATTCGGGTGGTGACAGCTTCGGTGGCCGTAGTTCTCAGCTTTCTGCAGGATGGTTTTGACAAGGGTTTGGCGGCCAGTTCTCTGAAGGTTCAGTTGGAAGCGCTTACGTGCTTCAGGGGCAAGGTTCTGGGAATGCCTCTAGGGGCGCATTCGGACATACAGCGTTTTCTTAAGGCGGTATTCAGGTTGAGGCCTTCGCGCACAGTGTTAGTTCCTTCGTGGGATTTGAATCTGGTGTTACAGGCTTTGGTACGCAAACCTTTTGAGCCCCTTCGGCAGGCGTCTTAAGGATCTCACCTTGAAGACGGTTTTTGTGGTGGCGATCTGTTCCGCAAGGCGCATTTCCGAGTTGCAGGCGCTTTCGTGTAGAGAACCGTTCTTATCTATTTCTAAGGATCACGTGGTTCTTAGACCGGTTCCATCCTTTTTGCCTAAGGTAGTTTCGCCTTTTCATTTGAATCAGGCCGTTTTCCTTCCGGTCCTTAACTCGGGATCAGAGAGTACTTCGGACAATGCGTTACATTCCTTGGATGTACGGCGAGTCCTTCGTCGCTACTTGAAAATGTCGGAGACGTTCCGTAAGACCGACCGGTTGTTCGTGCTTTTTGGCGGGGCACGGAAAGGTGAGGCGGCGGCAAAGGCATCCATTGCTCGGTGGATTAAAGAGGCGATTGCATCGGCTTATATTTTGCACAGTCGGCCGGTTCCGGTGGGTTTGCGGGCCCACTCTACCAGAGCTCAAGCGACATCCTGGGCGGAGCATAGTCTTGTTCCGCCTGTGGAAATTTGTAGGGCGGCTACCTGGTCGTCTATGCATGCCTTCAGTAAGCACTACCGGTTGGATGTGCTAGCCGCTAGGGATTCTTGTTTTGGTTCGGCAGTGCTGCGCGCCGGTTGGCAAGGTCCCGCCCGGTCTTGACTGCTCTGTTACATCCCGGATGTGGAGGACTAAACTGGAGGACCGCTCAGGAAATAGAAATTACACTTACCTGGTAATTGTAGTTCCTGGAGGGTCCAGTTTAGTCCTCCTTCCCTCCCATGTGTCAGATTTGGTTGGTGCGGCGCGCTTGCTGCGAACGGAGCGGAATAGTATCAACATATAACTTCGGGTTTCCGTATCAGGGGCTTGTTTATACTTTCTTTTTGCCAGCTATTAGATTCATGTGGCTGGGGTTATGACTACCTTTTTCTTCGGGTAAAGAGCAGAGGCAATGTGCAGAGTTCTGGCTTCCTCGTTTGGGGTGGGGGTCGGTTAACAAATAAGGGGACTAAATTCTGTTCTAGTTTGATATTTATGCTTATCTCATGTGTTGCTTCTTTAAGTCTGCTTTGTTACTAGTTCACTGGGGGCTGATGGGAGCTCCAGCAGCATACATCCTGGCATAGGAAGATTCTGATTGGTCCAGTCTCCAGGCTGCAGGAGGAAGTGCACTACCCGGATGTGGAGGACTAAACTGCACCCTCCAGGAACTACAATTACCAGGTAAGTGTAATTTCTATTTTTAACATGTTATCCACAATGACACCTAAATCCCTTTCCTGGGTGGTGGTTCCTAATGTGGAACCTTGCATTGTGTAACCATAGTTTGGGTTGTTCTTCCCTAGGTGCATAACTTTGCACTTGTCCACATTAAAATTCATCTGCCATTTTGATGCCCAGTCTTCCAATTTATCAAGATCCTCTTGCAATTTTCCACAATTCTCTTGGGTTTTAACAACTTTAAATAGTTTTGTGTCATCTGCAAATTTGATAACCTCACTCGTTATTTCACTTTCCAGGTCATTTATGAATATGTCAAAAAGCAGCGGACCCAGCACAGATCCCTGGGGTACACCACTATTCACCTTTCTCCATTGGGAAAATTGGCCATTTAGCCCAACCCTCTGCTTTCTATCTTTTAACCAGTTCCTGATCCACAGTAGTACACTGCCTCCCAGGGCCGGCCCGTCCATTGAGCAAGAATGTTTTTTGCACAGGGCCCCGCGTTTCAGGGGGCCCCGCGCAAAGAACATTCTGCTTTTCTGAAAATTACATTAAAAAAAAAAAGCTGGCTCTGTGGCTGCTGCTGCTGCCGCCGCGGCAGAGTGCAGTGTCCCGCAGGGCCCCCTCTGCGCCGGTTGAGCCCTCTGCCCGGCTTACAGATTCGCGAAGGGAAAGTGTCTCTCCCTCGCGTCTCTGTTAAGCCCGCAGGGGCTAATGGGAAATTTCCCATCAGCCCCTTTAGACGCGAGGGGTTGATGGGAAATTTCCCATTAGCCCCTGCGGGCTTAACAGAGACGCGAGGGAGAGACACTTTCCCTTCGCGAATCTGTAAGCCGGGCAGAGGGCTCAGCCGGCGCAGAGGGGGCCCCGCGGGACACTGCACTCTGTCGCGGCGGCAGCGGCGGCAGCAGCCACAGAGCCAGCTTTTGTTTTTTGGACTGCTAATGGGCTGGGGGGGGGGCTGTTTGGACTGCTAATGGGCTGGGGGGGCTGTTTGGACTGCTAATGGGCTGGGGGGGTTGTTAGGACTGCTAATGGGCTATGGGGGGTGGTTAGGACTGATAATGGGCTATGGGGGGGGCTATGGGGGGGGCTAGGACAGGAAATGGGCTGATGGGGGGGGTTAGGACTGGCAATGGGCTGATGGGGTTAAGACTGGCAGTGGGCTGATGGGGTTAAGACTGGAAGTGGGCTGATGGGGGGGTTAGGACTGGTAATGGGTTATAGGGGGGCTTAAAACTGAAAATGGGGTGATGGGGGGTTAGGACTGGAAATGGGTTGATGGGGGGCTAGGACTGGTAATGGGTTGGGGGGTTGCTATGACTGGAAATGGGCTGAGTGGAAGGGGAGGCTTGAACTGCAAATAGCTGATGGGGGGGGCTAGGACAGGAAATGGGATGATGGGGAGCGGTAAGGACTTGAGGTGGGCTGATGTGGTTTGGCCTGGTAATGGGCTGTGGGCTGTTGGGGGGCGTTAGGACTGGCAATGGGCTGATGGGGTTAAGACTGGCAGTGGGCTGATGGGGTTAAGACTGGAAGTGGGCTGATGGGGGGGGTTAGGACTGGTAATGGGTTATAGGGGGGCTTAAACTGAAAATGGGGTGATGGGGGGTTAGGACTGGAAGTGGGTTGATGGGGGGCTAGGACTGGTAATGGGTTGGGGGGTTGCTATGACTGGAAATGGGCTGAGTGGAAGGGGAGGCTTGAACTGCAAATAGCTGATGGGGGAGCTTGGAATGGAAATGGGCTGTGAGGGAAGGGAGCTAGGACTGAAAATGGGCTGATGGAGCAGCTAGGATAGGACTGGAAATGGGCTGTTGGGTGAGCAAAGATTGTAAATGGGCTGTGGTGAGGGCTTGAATTGAAATGGACTCATGGAGGGGCTAGAACTGAAAGTAGGCTCATGGGGGGGCTTGGACTGGAATTGGACTGAGTGGAGGGGAGCTATGATTTGACATGGGTTGATGATGGGGCTAGGAAATGACTAGAAGTGGGCTGATGGGGGGACTATGCTTGGAAATGAGCTGATGAAGGGACTCAGACTGAAAATGGATGGGGGAGCTAGGACTGGAAATGGGTTGATGGTGGGCTAGGACTGGAAATGGGCTGATGCAGGGACTAGAAGGGAATGGATGCTGGGTGAGACTGGAACTAGAAGGGAGCTGATGTTGGGGGAGGATTAGAATGGGATGGGGCTGGGAGAGTAAAATGGAGAGGGGAAAAATATTTTGTGTGGGAGGGATGAAAAATCTACAATTGGCCTGGTATTGGGAGAGTAAGTGGGGATTGAGGATGGAGGGGTAAAATTTGTGTGGATGAAATAGGAATGAGGAAAGAGCAAAAGGAGAAAGATTAGTATGTTAAAGCAGATGTAGAGAGAGAGAATGGAAAAAAAAACTAGAAGAGAGAAGAAAGAACAAATGGACAGCAGACGATGGACAGTTAGCAGAAAACATGAAGAAACCAGAAGAAAGTGGCTGGAGCAATTGCAACTGAAAAAAAATGCACAAAAGGTAGAAATATCTCTTTTTTTTTAATTTATTAACTGGAATATGAAACTTCTGGGAAATGTGCATCATTAACGTCTGTGCTTTGTTTGGTACAAGAGGAAATTAATTTATAGTTTTATTTCTACAGTGTTGTTGTACATTCCAAGTTTGGCTTTTGGGGTTCCCAGTTTAATTATTGCCTTCCTGTTTCTAAATTGTGATTCCTTGTTTGGTGATGGTCTATGTTCTGCATGTGTAACTGAGCTGAGGTATTCTGTTTATGTAATTCCTATTTGACATTGCCACTTGTTCTCTTTCCCCAGTATTCTCTGAAATGTATTGGTTTAATATTTGCAGTGTTGCCTTTTGATAGTTAGAGTATGGTGCTTTGTGAGTCCTGGTAATGCTGTCAGGATACGGCGGGTTTGCTATGGGTTCTAAATGGGCAGCGTTTGTAGTAGTTTCTAATGTGCCTGGCGGTTGGCACTGGATTATAGTAATGTAGAAATCTTTTAGTCTTTCTTTATCCATACACTCATTAAGAGACATGTTTACTAAAAGTTAGTGTATGGTAACATTATGCAAATATTTATGCAAATAAGGCCACTTATGCAAATGAGGCCCCGCACCGAGTCTCCGCACATGGCCCCGCACCCCCCTTGGGCCGCCCCTGCTGCCTCCTATCCCATGACTCTTTAGTTTTGCCAAAAGTCTCTGATGAGGGACCTTGTCAAAGGCTTTATGAAAGTCCAAATACACTATATCAACCGACTCACCTTTGTCCACCTGTTTATTCACACTTTCAAAAAAACATAACAGATTAGTAAGACAAGATCTTCCTTGTCTAAAGCCATGTTGGCTGTCTCCCATTAGGCCATGACTATCTACATGCTGAGTAATTTTATTCTTTATGATGGTTTCTACCATTTTTCCCATTACTGACGTGAGGCTCACCGGTCTGTAGTTTCCCGGATCACCCCTCGAACCCTTTTTAAAAATTGGTGTTACATTGGCGATCCGCCAATCTTCAGGTATTAGAGATGATTTTAATGATAGTTCACAGATTACTAATAGCAGGTCTGCAATCTCATATTTCGGTTCTTTCAACACCCATGGATGTATACCATCCGGCCCAGGTGATTTGCTACTCTTCAGTTTATCTAATAGTTGTAATACATCTTCCCGATGTATCGATATTTCCTTCAATTCTTCCGCACCTTTAAATACCACTTCAGTCATGGGTAACATCCCTACATCTTCCTCAGTAAAGACCGAAGCAAAGAATTCATTCAGTCTCTCCGCTATCGCCTTGTCGTCTTTTAGTACCCCTTTAACTCCTCTATCATCTAATGGTCCAACTGACTCTCTCACAGGTTTTTTGCTACGAATGTACTTGAAAAAATCTTTATTTCGCGTTTTTGCTTCCACAGCAAGCTTCTTCTCAAATTCTCTCTTTGCCTTCTTTATCAATGCCTTGCATTTGACCTTCCAGTGCTTGTTCTGTTTCCAGGTTTCATCGTTTGGCTCTTTTTTCCATTTCCTGAAAGATGCTTTCTTGGCAACAACAGCCTCTCTGACCTCACCTTTAAACCATGCTGGCAGTTTTTTGGACTTGCTTCCACTTTTCTTAAAGCGTGGAATACAGCTGGTCTGGGCTTCCAAGATAGTATTTTTCAACAACACCCAAGCTTGATATAAGTCCTTAACCTTTGCAACTGCTCCTTTTAGTTTTTTCTTAACTATTTTCCTCATTTTATCATAGTCTCCCTTTCGAAAGTTAAAAGGTAGTACTGTGGATTTCCTTACTATCCCTCCTCCACTAATTAAATCAAAGGTGATCATGCTATGATCACTATTGCCAAGTGGCCCTAACACCCTTATCTCTTGCACTAGATCTGGTGTTCCACTAAGGACTAGGTCTAATATGGCTTCCCCTCTGGTCGGTTCATGAGCCAGCTGCTCCAAGAAGCAGTCATTTATTTCATCTAGGAACTTTATCTCCCTAGTATGTACTGCCGTGACATTGACCCAGTCGATACCGGGGTAATTGAAATCGCCCATTATTATTACCGCGCTGTAACTTTTATTAGCTTCCTTGATTTCTTTGAGCAGTTCATCATCCATTTGTTCATTCTGGCCAGGCGGTCGATAGTACACCCCCACTGCCATCGCCTTCCCCTTTTTACATGGAATTTCAATCCATAGAGATTCTACAGCAAATTTTGTTTCCTGCGAAACTTTAATCCTTTCTGACTCAATGCCCTCTCTAACATAGAGCGCAACCCCTCCACCAATTTGATCAGCTCTATCATTACGATATAGTTTGTACCCAGGTATCACAGTGTCCCACTGGTTGTCCTCCTTCCACCATGTCTCTGATATTCCAATCACATCTAACCTCTCATTTAGTGCTATATATTCTAACTCTCCCATCTTAATTTTTAGACTTCTAGCATTTGCATACAAGCATTTTAGAGACTGTATTTTATTCATATTAATTTGGCTATTGGTAGACATGGGTAATTTGGGATCTTTAAGCTCTGTCTGCTACTTTACTCTTTTTTGGAACATCTCTGCTTTTGGTAGTATCCTTCAAGGATACATTCTTCCGAACCATCTGCTCTTGGGTGACTGTCGGCTTTCCCCTACTATCTAGTTTAAAAGCTGCTATATCTCCTTTTTAAAGTTTAATGCCAGCAGCCTGGTTCCATCCCGGTTAAGGTGAAGCCCATCCCTTTGGAAGAGCCCCTCCTTTCCCCAGAATGTACCCCAGGTCCTAACAAATCCAAACCCCTCATCTCTGGACCATTGTCTCATCCACGCATTGAGACTCCGGAGCTCTGCCTGCCTTTTGGGTCCTGCACGTGGAATGGGAAGCATTTCGGAGAACGCTACCCTGGAAGTTCTGGATTTCAACTTCCTACCTAAAAGCCTAAATTTAGCCTCCAGAACCTCCCTACCACATTTTCCTATGTCATTGGTACCGACATGTACCAAGACAGCAGACTCCTCCCCAGCACTATCTAAGAACTTATCTAGGTGGCGCGTGAGGTCCGCTACCTTCGCACCAGGCAGGCATGTTACCAGGCGATCCTCACGTCCACCAGCCACCCAGCTATCTACATGCCTAATGATCGAATCACCAACTATAATGGCTGTCCTAACCCTTCCCTCATGGGCACATGGCCCTGGAGAAACTTCCTCGGTGCGAGAGGGTTTTACATCACCTGGAGGACAGGTCCTAGTTACAGGATCACTTCCTGCCACACGAGGGTGATGTTCTCCTGTCACGTGACCTCTCTCCTCCAAGGCAATAGGGATGCTGCCAGACTGGAGGTGGGACTTCAGGACTATATCCCTGTAGGTCTCGTCTATGTACCTCTCTGTCTTTCTTATGTTTTCCAAGTCTGCTACTCTAGCCTCTAGAGAACGGACTCATTCCCTGAGAGCGGACTCGTTCCCTCTCAAAAGTCACCAAAGATCTACAAGGCCAAATCTACCATACATTACTAGCATAAACTTCCAAAACTCATACAAGGTGCCCACCCAGAAAAAAGCAGCACTATAAATACTGCAGCGGGCCCTAGAACATCTAACACCTATTTGAAAAGCTGAACAAGGCAAATTACTACAGTACAGATCCCTGCATATAAATTTCATGTCAGCAGAACACATGGCCTTGGTCACACACTCAGAACACAGACTCTCACCAAGTACAGAATAAGTGATCACAACCTAAAGTAAAAATAAAATATTTAGACAAAAATTAAACCGAAACGCCAAGAAGCTAGGCTCTGCATGCAGTTCAACACCAGATAAGATATGCAGTTCCCCATACTGTGTAAAATATAAAGATAGTGCAAAGTCCAATCACTAAATTGAAAATAAAATTATTTTTTCTACCTTTGTTGTCTGACCATTTTATTCTCTGGTCATGCCATTCCTGATCTGAGGCTTCTGCTTTCCTGTCTTTTAGCACTCTATCTACCATTTCTTGTCTTTTTTGTTTTCCTCAATTCCTTCCATCAGCCCATTTCCAGTCCCAGTAACCTTCCCCACGTGTCAGCTCCCTTCCAGTCCCAGTACCCCCTCCCTGCCAGACTCCTCCCCATTACCCAGCCACCTACCAGTCCCATCCCCAAGTGTCAGCTCCCTCCTGTCCCACCCACAAGTTTCAGCTCCCTTCCAGTCCCCGTCCAGTCCCACCCCCAGGTGTCAGCTCCCTTCACAGTCCCCCTCCAGTACCATCCTCAGGTATCAACTCTCTTCCAGCCACCTCTTTCCTCCCATGTCAGTTCCCTTCCAGCCCACCCTTCCTCCCATGTCAGTTCCCCTCCAGCCATCTCCTTCCCCTCTCTCCAGCCCTCACTTTCCTCCCCCGTCAACTCCCTTCCAGTCCTCTCTTTCACCTTTGTCAACTCCCTTCCAGACATCTCTTTCCCCCTCTGCCAGCTTCCTTCCAACCCACTATTTCCCCCTCTGTCAGTTCCTTCCAGCCCTCTCTTTCCCCATCTGTCAGTTCCTTTCCAGCCCTCTCTTTCCCACTCTGTCAGCTCCCTGCCAGCCCTCTCTTTCCCCTCTGTCAACTCCCTTCCAGTCCTCTCTGTGCCCCTCTGTCAGCTCCCTTCCAGCCCTCTCTTTCCCCTCTGTCAACTCCCTTCCAGACATCTCTTTCCCCCTTTGCCAGCTTCCTTCCAACCCACTATTTACCCCTCTGTCAGTTCCTTCCAGCCCCTCTTTCCCCCTCTGTCAGCTCCCTTCCAGCCCTCTCTTTCCCCTCTATCAGCTCCGTTCCACTCCCTCCTTGCCCCCGGTCAGCTCCCTTCCAGCCCTCTCTTTCCCCCTCTATCAGCCCCCTTCCAGCCATCTCTTTTCCCCCTCAATCAACTCCATTCTGCTCCCTCCTTCCCCCTCTGTCAGCTGCCTTCCAGCCCTCTCTTTTCCCCTCTGTCAGTTCCCTTCCAGCCATCTCTTGCCCCTGTCAGCTCCCTTCTAGCCCTCTCTTTCCCCTTTCAGTTCCCTTCCAGTCTTCTCTTTCACCCTCTGTCAGTTCCCTTCCAGCCATCTCTTTCCCCTGTGTCAGCTGCCTTCCAGCCCTCTCATTCCCCCTCTGTCAGTTCCCTTCCAGCCCTCTCTTTCCCCATTTGTCAGTTCCCTTCCATAAGAACATAAGAACATAAGATATGCCATACTGGGTCAGACCAAGGTCCATCAAGCCCAGTATCCTGTTTCCAACAGTGGCCAATCTAGGTCATACGTACCTAACAGTATCCCCAAAAGACACAGGTTCCACAATGCTTGTATTGGGTCAAGCATTGATATCCTGGATCCCTTTTTAATAATGGTTTATGGACCTTTCCTCCAGGAACTTGTCCAAACCTTTTTTAAACCCAGCTACACTAACAGCTCTTACTACATCCTCCGGTAACAAATTCCAGAGTTTGATTACACGTTGAGTGAAAAAATATTTTCTCTTATTTGTCTTAGATAGTTTACCCTGTAGCTTCATTACATGTCCCCTAGTCTTTCTATATTCTGATAGCGTAAACAATTGATCTACGTTTACCCGTTCCACTCCATTCATTAATTTATAGACCTCTATCATATCTCCCCTCAGCCGTCTCTTTTCCAGGTTGAAGAGCTCTAACCTTTGTAGCCTCTCTTCATAGGAGTAGCCTTCCATCCCCTTTACCATTTTGGTGGCTCTTCTCTGTACCTTTTCTAATAACGCTATATCCTTTTTAAGATACGGCGACCAGAATTGCACACAATATTCAAGGTGCGGTCGTACCATGGAACGATACAGAAGCATTATAATATCCTTTGTTTTATTTTCCATTCCTTTCCTTATGATACCTAGCATTCTATTTGCTTTCTTGGCCGCCGCTGCACACTGGGCGGAGGGTTTTAACATGTTATCCACGATGACTCCTAAATCTTTTTCCTGGTTGGTGGTTCCCAATGTGGAACCTTGCATCGTGTAACCATAGTGTGGGGTTGTTCTTTCCTAGGTGCATAACTTTGCACTTGTCCACATTAAATTTCATCTGCCATTTGGATGCCCAGTCTTCCAATTTATCCAGATCCTCCTGCAGTTTTCCACAGTCCTCTTGGGTTTTAACAACTTTAACAGTTTTGTGTCGTCTGCAAATTTGATAACCTCACTAGTTATTCCCTTTTCCAGGTCATTTATGAATATGTCAAAAAGTAGCGGACCCAGTACAGATCCCTGGGGTACTCCACTATTCACCTTTTTCCATGGGAAAATTGGCCATTTAGCCCAACCCTCTGCTTTCTATCTTTTAACCAGTTCCCGATCCACAATAATACACTGCCTCCTATCCCATGACTTTTTAGTTTTGCCAAAAGTCTCTGATGAGGGACCTTGTCAAAGGCTTTCTGAAAGTCTAGATACACTATATCAACTGACTCACCTTTGTCTACCTGTTTATTCACACCTTCAAAAAAACATATCAGATTATTAAGACAAGATCTTCCTTGTCTAAAGCCATGTTGGCTGTCTCCCATTAGGCCATGACTATCTACATGCTGTGTAATTTTGTTCTTTATGATGGTTTCTACCAATTTGCCCGGTACTGATGTCAGGCTCACCGGTCTGTAATTTCCCGGATCACCCCTGGAACCCTTTTTAAAAATTGGCGTTACATTGGCGATCCTCCAATCTTCAGGTATTACAGATGATTGTAATGAAAGTTCACAGATTACTAATAGCAGGTCTGCAATCTCATATTTCAGTTCTTTCAACACTCTTGGATGTATACCATCCGGTCCAGGTGATTTGCTACTATTCAGTTTATCAAATAGTTGTAATACATCTTCCCGGTGTAGCGATATTTCTCTCAATTCCTCTGCAGTATCACCTTTAAATACCACTTCAGTCTTGGGTAACATCCCTACATCTTCCTCAGTAAAGACTGAAGCAAAGAATTCATTCAGCCTCTCCGCTATAGCCTTGTCTCCTTTTACTGCCCCTTTTACCCCTCTATCATCTAATGGTCCAATTGACTCTCTCACAGGCCTTTTGCTACAAATGTACTTGAAAAAGTCTTTATTTCATGTTTTTGCTTCCGTAGCAAGTTCCTTCTCAAATTCTCTCTTTGCCTGCCTTATCAATGCTTTGCATTTAACTTGCCAGTGCTTGTGCTGTTTCCAGTTTTTGTTGTTTGGCTCTTTTTTCCATTTCCTGAAAGATGCTTTTTTGGCAGCAACAGCCTCTCTGACCTCACCTTTAAACCATGCTGGCAGTTTTTTGGACTTTCTTCCACTTTTCTTAATGTGTGGAATACAGCTGGTCTGGGCTTCCAGGATAGTATTTTTAAACAACACCCAAGCTTGATGTAAGTCTTTAACCTTTGCAACCGCTCCTTTTAGTTTTTTCTTAACTATATTCTTCATTTTATCATACTCTCCCTTTCAAAAGTTAAAAGGTAGTACTGTGGATTTCTTTACTATCCCTCCTCCACTAATTAAATCAAACATGATCATGCTATGATCACTATTGCCAAGTGGTCTCTACACCCTTATTTCTTGCACCAGATCTGGTGTTCCACTAAGGACTAGGTCCAGTATGACTTCCCCTCTGGTCGGTTCATGAACCAGCTGCTCCAAGAAGCAGTCATTTATTTCATCTAGAAACTTTATCTCCCTAGCATGTCCTGCCGTGACACTGACCCAGTCGATACCGGGGTAACTGAAATCACCCATTATTACTACTCTGCTTTAACTTTTGTTAGCTTCCTTGATCTCTTTAAGCATTTCATCATCCATTTGTTCATTCTGGCCAGGCGGTCGATAGTACACCCCCACTGCCATCACCTTCCCCATCATACATGGAATTTCAATCCATAGAGATTCTACAGCAAATTTTGTTTCCTGCAAAACTTTAATCCTTTCTGACTCAATGCCCTCTCTAACATAGAGTGCAACCCCTCCTCCAATTTGATCAGTTCTATCATTACAATATAGTTTGTATTCAGGTATCACAGTGTCCCACTGGTTATCCTCCTTCCACCATGTCTCTGAGATTGCAATCATATCTAACCTCTCATTTAGTGCTATATATTCTAACTCTCCCATCTTATTGTTTAGACTTCTAGCATTTGCATACAAGCATTTCAGAGACTGTATTTTATTAATATTAATTTGGCTATTGGAAGGCATGGGTAATTTGGAATTTTTTTTTTTCATTTAAATTTTTATTAAATTTTAACATTCATGCATAACAAGAATGAAATAAGAAAGATAAAAATATACATCATCCTAAAACAATAAAGAAACTAATACACCACAAAGAAAATTCCGTATTCTTCATCATTTTCGACCACAAACACTAGACAAAATTGGAGAGGCCACAGGAAACTAATAACAGAGGAAAAATACAAAATACATTACAGAGCGGAGACTTAAGCGTCAGCCGGAGTGGTCGCTATTTGCACCTCCATTCCCTCCCTAGCTAACAGAAAATCAAGCAGCTGCCTTGGTTCAAAGAATAAGAAAACTTTACCATCATAGGAAATTATACAACGAGAAGGAAATCTTAACTGAAAACTAGCTCCCAGGGAAAGAACTCTAGAGCGCAAGCCCAAAAATTATTTTCTCCTCACCTGAGTAGCACGAGATAAATCAGGAAACATATAGACTTTAGATCCAAGGAAGTTACAATTGAAATTCCTAAAATACGCCCGAAGAATTAAAGATTTATCAAGCTCCAAAGCTAAGGTCACAAGTAAGGTAGTACAGTCTGTTACTACCTCCAGGGAGTCCTCCAAAAATGCGGTGAGATCCCCAATCCCCACCGCTGGGCTCCCAGAGGCTAGCCCACCAGAGCCGCCACCTACTGTTAGATATTGTGCTCTAACAATTGGAGGCAAATTATCTGCAGGAAGTTTAAGCACCTCCTGTAGATATTTACGTACCATATCAATAGCAGACATAATTGGGGATTTAGGAAAATTTAACAATCGTAAATTATTCCTACGAGTATAGTTCTCCAAATACTCAGTCTTTTTTGATAACACGATCTTATCCTTAGCTTGGGCAGCACATAACCCATGCAGATGTTCCAGGTCCTTTTGAACTCCCTCCAAACGTCGAACTTGCTCTACCAAAATATTTTTCACTTCAGAAATATCATTATGGACCAACAGAGAATCCTTTTTTAATACGCCAACAGCTGCCATAAGGGAAGTATTAACAGTAGCAACAGCATCCCACAGTGCTTCCATATCTACCTGAGATGGCTTAATCAACCCTCGCAAAACTGGAAGCGTGTCCAAACCTTCTGACAGCTCCAAAGATCTTCCATTCTGCAGACTCTTCTCTTCCACCTTTCTCCCATCCGCAGCAGCCTAAACAGAAGGTGCAGAAGCTGACAACTCTCTCACCGGTACAGAGCCCTCTTCGCTCCCAACCGCCGACGAGCATCGAACAGCCCTGGCAGGAAACACACTGGAAACCGGGTCACTGCTTCCAGGTTGAGGAGGGGGTGAGCGCAACTCCGGCGACAACCACACCCCCGATGCACTCAGAGCCAAGGACTCCAAAACCACCGGCTCAGCTGAAGACGCTGCTCCATTCCCCGGCAAGGTAAAGCCACACGCCACAAACGTTTTCTGCCCCGTCGCTCCAGATACAGGCGCCCCCGAGGGTAAGGAAGCCTGTTTTCTCTTTCGGCGTCCCATCTCAGAAACGCATGCTGAAACGGCAGACAGGACTCAAACACCGCGGAGCCGCTTACCACCGGAGAAGCTCTGACGCCATCTTGCCTCTCCCAGGGTAATTTGGAATCTTTACACTCTGTCTGCACCATACTCAAAGGCATTAGGGCTACTTTACTCTTTTTTGGAACCTCACTGCTTTCGGTAGTATCCTTCAAGGATACCTTCTTCCGAACCATGCGCTCTTGGGCGATTGTCGGCTTTCCCCTATTTTCTAGTTTAAAAGCTTCTCTATCTCATTTTTAAAGGTTAATGCCAGCAGTCTGGTTCCATCCTGGTTAAGGTGAAGCCCATCCCTTCGGAAGAGCCCCTCCTTTCCCCCTCCTTTCCCCAGTTCCTAACAAATCCAAAACCCTCATCCATGCATTGAGACTCCGGAGCTCTGCCTGCCTTTTGGGTCCTGCACGTGGAACAGGAAGTATTTCGGAGAACGCTACCCTGGAAGTTCTGGATTTGAACTTCCTACCTAAAAGCTTAAATTTAGCCTCCAGAACTTCCCTACCACATTTTCCTATGTCATTGGTACCGACATGTACCAAGACAGCAGACTCCTCCCCAGCACTATCTATGATCCTATCTAGGCAGTGCGTGAGGTCCGCTACCTTCGCACCAGGCAGGCATGTTACCAGGCGATCCTCACGTCCACCAGCCACCCAGCTATCTACATGCCTAATGATCGAATCACCAACTATAACAGCTGTCCTAACCCTCCCCTCATGGGCACATGGCCCTGGAGAAACGTCCTCGGTGCGAGAGGGTTTTACATCACCTGGAGGACAGGTCCTAGTTACAGGATCATGTCCTGTCACACCAGGGTGATGCTCTCCTGTCACGTGACCTCTCTCCTCCATGGCAACAGGGATGCTGCCAGACTGGAGGTGGGACTTCAGGACTATATCCCTGTAGGTCTCGTCCATGTACTTCTCTGTCTTTCTTATGTCTTCCAGGTCTGCTACTCTAGCCTCTAGACAACAGACTTGTTCCCTGAGAGCAAAGAGCTCCTTGCACTTAGTGCATACGTAAGACCTCTTACCAACTGAGAGAAAATCATACATGTGACACTCAATGCAAAAGCCTGGAAAGCCCCCATCTCGCTCCTGGACTGTTGTCTGCATCTTAGTTTAAAGCTTGTGTTTAGGTCTTAAAATTCTGTATTTACTAAGAGTTGTATTCTGTATTCACTAAAAGTTCCAGCTTTCTCTTTCATCCTCTGTGATCTCTCTTTCTGCCATCTCTTTCCCCCTCTGTCAGCTCCATTCCGCTCCCTCTCATTCCCCTCTATCAGTCGCCTTCAAACCCTCTCTTTCCCTTCCTGCCCTCTCTTTCCCCCTCTGTCAGCTCCCTTCCAGCGCTCTCTTTCCCCCTCTGTCAGATCCCTTCCAGACATCTCTATCCCCTTTTTCAGTTCCCTTCCAGCCTTCTCTTTCCGCCCTCTGTGAGCTCTCTTCCAGCCCTCTCTTTACCCCTCTGTCAGCTCCCTTCCAGCCTTCTCTTTCCCCCTCTGTCAGCTCCCTTCCAACCATCTACTGTATTTCCCCCTCAGTCAGCTCCATTCCGCACCCTCTCTTTCCCCTCTGTCAGCTCCCTTCCAGCCCTCTCTTTCCTCCCGTCAGTTCCCTTCCAGCTTTCTCTTTCCCCCTCTGTCATCTTCCTTCCAACCCTCTCTTTGCCCCTCTGTTAGCTCCCTTCCAGCCATCTCTTTCCCCCTCTGTCAGCTCTGTTCCGTTCCCTCTCTTTCCCCCCTTGTAGCTCCATTCCATTCCCTCTCCTTCCCACCATGTAGCTCTGTTCTGCTCCCTTTCTTTCCTCCCGTGTAGCTCCATTCCAGTCCCTCTCCATCCCCCCGTGTAGCTCTGTTCTGCTCCCTCTCCTTCCCCCTGTGCAACTCCGTTCTGTCCCCTCTCCTGCTGCCTTTGTCATCTCCGTTCTGCACCTTCCCCTTCCTCAGCTACTGCGATAGTGATAAATTTAAAATGAAAAGGAAACTGGCGTGGAGCCTTCCGACCCTATGGAACCCCTGCTGCTGTGTCCCGCCCCCAAAAGGAAGTGATGCTAGGGCGGGATGCAGCAGCCAGGAGTTCCATAGGGCTGGAAGGCTCCGCACCGGTTTCCTTTTCATTTTAAATTACCGCTATCAAAGTTGCATGTCCACCTTTTTTTTTAAACTGAAGGCGGAATGTCTCGGCAGTTTTGGGGGCATTTCTGCCACCCCCAAACGTTTGCCGCCTGGTGCCACCGCCTCACTCCACCTCATTAAAGTTCCGCCCCTGTGCTCAGGTTTATAAGCAGTAGGGTTTGAATCTAGATTACCTGGATCTCAGCTAACCACTAAGCTAACTCCTTCTTTAGGCCAGTGGTGCAAATTTCACCCAAACCACTCCATGTGGTGCAGGGGGCCCATTTATATCCGCTTACATATCTGAGGTGGATTCCCCCTTGCTCTGGAGGTCCTTTCCAATATTTTGCTTGGGGGCCCTCAATTTGAATTTTTGCCACTGCTCCAGGCAGTGGATTTTAGGAAGCATGCATGTGACAACACTGTGACCCCATAACACTTGCTGAAGAGCAATACTCAGCAATTTGTTCTCAGATGTTTCCTATTCACTCTCACGAACTAGAGTGCTACTGTGTTTGGTGCCGAAAACTGTTGTTCACTATTATCTCTTGAATTGTAAAGTGACATCACAGGGCAAGACGGAAGGGCTGTGCAGCTCCTCCTTGGGAAAATTATGAGTGTTATAATTTGGGGGGAAGAGGGGGGACAGGTGTAGGGTTGCCAACTTTTTGGACAAGAAAAACCCACCACCTGTGGCTAGCTATTCTCTGCTCATGCTCATCCCTCTCCTACCCCCCGCCATGCCCATTGAAATTAACTGCAGAGGGCAAAGGCGCAGACTAACCTTTTGAAAGAGAAAAGCCTGACACCTTCACTCACTCCCCGCCCCTCCCTTTCCATGCCCCTCTCCCCACCACACCCTGTCTATATTCACTGTTAATCTTGAATTCAGCTGCACCACCCAATATATGTCAAATATATTTTTGAATTTTGTTATTAATTTCTAACACACATGCAACAGCAGAAACATACTTCTATGCTTTGAAGGGAAAGTCCTGTTCTAATTCTGTGAATCACATATTTTCATGCCAGTGAATTCTAAATATCCTGAATGCCCACCACACATATGCACTCCATCCTGCTGACATGAACCCTTTATCTCACACTCAAAAGAACCAACTTCATGCCTAGATACATAACTCCCCCCAGTCCTCCACTAGGAAACAATTCCAACCATTTTAGAGATCTCTACACAAAAACTACATGCTAACAGAATGCCATACCTCAGTCATACATATAAATCACAAACAGACCCTCACCATATACAAAAACAAGTGACCACAAATTAGAAATAGAAAGACAGTAATTGAACTGAGAACCACAAGAAGTCAAAATCTGCATTTATGGCAATACCGTAGAAATAAAAATAGAAATGCATTTCCTCTTGTACTGGACAAAAACACAGACATCAGTAATGCACATTTCCCAGAGCTAACATATCCCAGTTAAATTCAAAATAAAATGCTTTTTTCTACTGTTGTTGTCTGGTCATTTTATTTTTTCAGTTATAATGCCCCAGTCTCTCTTCTGCTATTCTGTCTCCTCCTAACCCTCGTTCCATGTCTGCTGTCCAATTGCATCTCTCCTTGTTCCTTCTGTCTTCTTCCATTCCCTCTCTATGTCTGTCTCTGACATGATGATCTTTCCCTTTTAGCTCCTTCCTCTCTGTCTTACTTTACTACCTATCCACTCAAATTTCACCATCTGTCCTCCCCTCAGGGCCCAGCATCTCTGTTTCTGTCCACCCCTCACCTTCTCTGTCCACTACTTAGAGTCCAGCATCTGTCTCTCACTGTCCATCTCTCCGAATCCAGCATTTTCCTCTCTGTCCACACCTCAGAGCCCACCATCTGTCATCCCCTCATAGCTCAATATCTCTCTGTATGCGTGCATGTGTCATTGGGGCGTGTTGCAGGATGCTAGATATGTGTGAGCATGCATGTGTTATAGGGAGTGTTGCAGCTTCGTGCATGTGTATGTTTGTATATGTCTTGGAGAGTGTTGAGGGCTTCATGTGTGCATGTATGTGTGTCATGGGGAGTGTTGAGATCTTCCTGCATATGTGTCTGTGTATCAAGGACAATGATATGGGCTGCGTACATGTGTAGGTAATGGGGAGCCTTGAGGGCTTCATGGAGGAGAGATGGCACGGGGAGTTTTGGGGGCTGCAGGCATGTGGAATGTCAGAAGGTGTGTGTGTGTGTATGTGTGCATGACTTTCATATAGAGTGTCAGATGCTATTTGTGTGTCATGCAGAGTGTCAGAGGCTGTGTGTGTGTGTGTGTGTGTGTGTGTTTCTCTCATGATCCCCCGACTCACAGGTTTCCTGCAGTTTCTCTCTCTCACATAATTCCCTAGCCTTCCCCCAGTCTGTTTCTCTCTCTCATTCTCATAATCCCCCAAGCTGCTTCTTTCTCTCTCATACCCCCTCTCCCCTTCCCAGCCTTCCCCTAGCCTTTATCTCTCTCCCTTAAGACCCCATTAGGCTTCACCCAGTGTCTCTGATAACCCTGACCCCAACTAGGTTTCCCCTAATCTCTCTCAACTCCCCAGCCTTCCTCCAACTTCTATTTTTCTCTTTTTCTCTTTCGCTCTCTCATTCCCCCTTCCCCTAGTTCTTACCAATTGTGCAAATTGTGCTCCTCCAGACCTCCGCGGCTCAGCTGCTTCTTACATCTGTGATTGATTCTCTGAATGGTGGAACTGTGCAGGCTAGGAAGCTCAGACTGATCTCTCAAACCACAAGATCAGCATGAATTTCCTGCCTCACGCGGTTCCACCATTCAGAGAGCCAATTGTCATCTCAGTGCAGGAAGTGTCACTGACCACTTAAAGACCCCTAAAAATCAGTGTGGGGTTTTGCTCATACATGTCTTTCATGTCAGATGTGCAGTGCTAACATGGGCTTCAAAACCCCTTGCTGATTTTTTGCTGCCCAAAAAAAAAAACATCTTTTCAAATGCCGGTTTTCACTCTTTACCAGCAGCCGACCTGGCCATATAAAAATATTGGTCAGGCCAGCTGAAAACCAGCCAGTTGGCAACCATGGGTGAATGATAGGAATGACCTTTCATGCTCCCACCCTTGCAGATAGCCATGTTTTCAGATTAATCAAGATATGCAAATGAATGCAGAAGTGCCTAATATTCACTCATTCACTAAGTATATATCCTCAAATAAAAGCTTCCAGTTTTTTCATTTTCTTTTTTGGTGAAAAGCTGAGGGACTTTCTTGTAGTAACGTTTGGTATGTTTGATAGTATAAATAAAACAGGGCTGACTGTGTTGGTGGTGAGGGGTAATGTGATCGTGGCTGTGTTGTTACGAAAGATCAGACGGTGCTGTGACTGAGGGTGGTAGGTAAGAGCAGTTAAGCAGCTTAACACTGGTCCCCTGTCAACAATGAATTCTAACCACAAACCCCACCAAGCTAAAACCCTTGTTGGGGTAGAACCTGAGAAGCAAGTCAATATCCCATGCAAAGATTTTTCTCATTCACTAATCTGTGTTAATGTAGGAACGTAACCTTTCCTGACTGAAATCACAAAGTTACTTTTAGACGGTAAGTTTCAAAATGATGTGCATTTTAATGCAAAATCCATGAGTACAGAGATTTGCACTGGCTTTTGAGAACACAGAGATTTTTGAAAATACAAAATATTAAACCCACCCCTGGCAATACCTTGATTTGATATGCGGTGGAACAGAACATGCAGTTTTACCCACCTATACCTGAAATGGTATTTAAAGGTGAAGTATCAGAAGAATTGAAAGGTATATTGATAAACCGGGAAGATGCATTACAACTATTTGATAAACTGAAGAGTAGCAAATCACCTGGACCAGTCAGTATATATCCGAGGATGTTGAACGAACTAAAATATGAGATTTTAGACCTACCATTAGTAATCTGTAAACTATCATTAAAATCATCTGTGGTACTGTAAGACTGGAGAATGGTCAATGTCACCATTTTTAAAAAAGGGTTCCAGGGGTGATCTGGGAATTTAGAGACCAGTAAGCCTAATGTCAGTACCAGGCAAAATAATAGAATTCATTATAAAGAATAAAATTACTGAACATGTAGATAGTCATGGTTTAATTGGAGAAAGCCAACATGGATTTAGCCAAGGAAAGTCTGGTCTTACTAAATACTGTTATATTTTTTTGAAGGTGTGAATAAACAGGTAGACCAAGGTGAGGCGGTTGATATAGTGTATCTGGACTTTCAGAAAGTCTTTGTCAAGGTCTCTCATGAGAGACTCTTGGCCAAATTAAAAAGTCATAGGATAGGAGGCAGTGTAGTATTGTGGATCAGGAACTAATTAAAAGATAGAAAGCAGAGAAGAGTAGGACTAAATGACCAATTTTCTCAGTGGACAGGGGTGATAGTGGAGTACCTCAGGGATCTGTGCTGGGCCTACTGCTTTTTAACATATTCATAAATGACCTGGAAATATGTGATCAAATTTTCAGATGACAGAAAATTATTCAAAGTTGTTAAAACAAAAGAGGATTGTTAAAAATTGCAAGAGGACCTTGATAAATCGGAAGACTGGATATCCAAATGGCAGATGGAATTTAATGTGGACAAGTGCAAAGTTATGTACCTAGGGAAGAGCAACCCAAACTATGGTTACATGACGCAAAGTTCCACATTAGAAACCACCACCCAGGAAAATGATTTAGGCGTCATCATGGAAAATAGTTTGAAACCCTCCGCCTAGTGTGCAGTGGTGACCAAGAAAGCAAGTAGAATGCTAGGAATCATACAGAAAGGAACGGAGAATAAAACCAAGGATATTATAATGGTGCAACTGCACCTTGCATATTGTGTGCAGTTCTGGTCATCATATCTTAAAAAGGATATAGCGGTATTAGAAAAGGTACAGAGAAGAGCCACCAAAATGGAAAAAAGGGTGGAAGGATTCCCCTACGAGGAAAGGCTTAAAAGGTTAGGGCTGTTCAACTTGGAAAAGAGACAGCTGAGGGGAGATATGATAGAGGTCTATAAATTAATGAATGGAGAAGAATGTGTAAACATAAATCAGTTGTTTACTCCATCAACAAGTAGAAAGACTAGGGGACATGCAATGAAACTACAATGTAGCTCATTTAAGACTAATAAAGAGAAAATATTTTTTCACTCAACGCATATTCAAGCTCTGGAATTCTTTACTGAAGGATGTAGTAAAAGCTGTTAGTGTAGCTGGATTTAAAAAAGATTTGGACAAGTTCCTGGAGGAAAGGTCCATAGACCATTTTTAAAGAGGACCCACAAAATCCACTACTTAAGAACATAAGAAATGCCATACTGGGTCAAACCAAGGTCCATCAAGCCCAGTATCCTGTTTCCAACAGTGGCCAATCCAGTTTCCCAAAAAGACGCACAGGTTCCATAATGCTTGTACTGGAGCAAGCAATGGATTACCTGGGTCCTCTTTAATAATGGTTTATAGACCTTTCCTCCCCAGGACAAGCACTGTGGAACCTGTATGCCTTTTTGGGAACTTGTGACCTGGATTGGCCACTGTTGGACTTTGGTCTGACCCAGTATGGCATTTCTTATGTTCTTACGTTCATGTGATAAATTACCATGTACAGAGCAGCATGACGTTACCTTCCACTCCTCAAGTCCAGCTGCACTATCGGCATGCACCTACTGTGTCCACTGAAGGAGAGAAATGACTGATCCCTTACCATCAGCTTCACCTCCCCACCTCCCCTACTGATCACCACCAACATCATCGCTCACAACCCCTTCTCAAATATCACCACTCCCTGTATAGTTGGGAAAATGCTCTCGCAATACTATCACTAGGTTTTAAGCTTTCAAATAAAGCCCTTATTTGTTAGTTTGAACTCTAGTGGTAGTACATACCAGACTACTGCTAGAGGTCAGAGTTGTTATTTTGAACACAGGTCAGCAGCGAGGCAGGAGCATTTGGTGATAACTTCTGCCACCTCCCCCCACAACTAACAACCAGGAAAATCCCAGGTACGTACTGGTGAGAGGAGGTTGGGTGCCTCTTCAGGAGAGGGTGGGGTGATGCTGGTACTGACTGGGGATGGGGGGTGATAATAACACTGATTGGGTGGGTAAGGTTTGAGATGCTAGTGCTGATGGGGGGCTGGTGCTCAGGGCATTGAATACTTTTGCCGCATGGGGCCATGGTAACTCCATTTGCAAACAGACTGGATGCAGTTAACACATGGCTGATGCATTTATCATGCAATAAGTGTTTGCCCTGTGTGGTAACTGCAGGGTAGATGCTGGGCATGACACCTACAATTAACACAGTTACTGCACATTATTTTTTCACCTTACACTCACTAAGTGCAAAAGCTTACTGCACTTTAGTAAATGAGCCCCTTCAACCAAGCTCATCATTTTCTAAACTTCTATCATGTCCCCTTTCTTTCTTTTCTCCAAGCTCAAGAGCTCTAAGCTGTTTAGCCTTATTTTGCATCCCCTCTATCATTTTTGTTGCCTTTCTCTGAATGTTTTCTAGTTCCTTTTTGAGAGGGGAAAACCAGAACTGTACATTATACTCAAGGTGCAGCTGTACCAGAGTCCTATACATAGGCATAGGGATGTTCTCGGCTTTGTTCTCCATTCCTTTTTGGATACTCCCTAACGTTCTGCTTGCTTTCTTGATAACTATGGCTCAGTGTGATTTCAACATATTGCCCACAGTGACTTCAAGAATTTTTTTCTTGGGTGATGAATTCTAACTTAACCCACCTCTGCTGTTTTACTGACTTTGGCATCTGCAAATTTGATCACCTCACTTGTTGCTTCTTTCTCCAGATCATTTAGGATTATAACAGCACAAGTCCCAGTAGAAATCCCTAGGACATTCCACTATTGACCCTTTTCCAATTGGAAAATTGACCATGTAGCTTTATTATCGTGTCCCGCTCTGATGCTGGGGGTGGGGTGGTGCATAAGAACATAAAATATGCCATACTGGGTCTGACCAAGGTCCATCAAGCCCAGTATCCTTTTTCTAACAGTGGCCAATCCAGGTCACAAGTACCTAGCAGTTTCCCAAAAGACACACAGGATCCATAATGCTTGTATTGGGGCAAGCAGTTGATTACCTGGGTCCTCTTTAATAATGGTTTATGGACCTTTCCTCCAGAAATTTGTTTACCTTGTGCCACCTTGTGTCTGCAGCCTGATCCACATTGAAAGCGTTTGTATGTTTGTGTGTGCAGCTGATCTTGTGCTTACATCCTCTGCTGCAGAAGGATTGGCTGGTTGACACTTGGTGAGTACTGAATGTGAATACCCAGACTTCTGCCGCGGAGGGTAGGCAGACACTGTAGAATGTGTTTGGAGCCTGCTTTACAGGGGATGCATTTTTGGGATCATGCTGAGAATGAACAGGGACAGGGTAGGTCATCTTTGTGTTTCCCTGTAAGAAGGGTTACCAACTCACTGGGATTAACCCAGAGACTGATCCAGTCCTGGTTATGCCCCAGTGCATACATTGACCTGCAGTCCTGATTTCCTTAGAGTGTGCAAAGAGAGAGAAGATATTCTAAAGAGCAGTAGTGTCCTGTGAAGGAGAGGAGCTGCAGGGGATGGGGACTGAGCATTGTGTAAACAACTGCTTGACCTTTCTTGAACTAGCAACTTAATATAGTTGAGGATGTTACACATAGATGCTTAGCAAAGACAGAGTGGGAGAGGATTAACACAATAAAACTAAAAACCCTATGTAGAGTAATCGTAGCATTTGCCATATCCTTACAGCTGCTTCATGTTCTATATCTGCACTGCGCCTCAAGTCTGCAGGGCATCAAGAAGCTAGCACCAAGTGTTCTGCTCTCTGCTGGACCTTGAATCGTCTCTTCTGCCACTGAGTTGGTAGCAAGTAGCTAAGAGCAGAGGGATAAGCCATACCAATACATTTCTCATTTACTGAAATTTCCATTTTTCTCATTAGAAGGGGCTTAGTGCCATTTTTGTTATACAGTATACTCATGACAATGAGTAATTTTAACGTTTCATCTGTGTGGAGGTGCTGCTTAGCTCTCCTATATGAGTTATTGGAAGAAGTAAATGATAGTGCTTGGAGAAGGTGGGGGTTGAGGCGGAAGACCTGTGGAGCGTTTTTGGGGGTGGGGAGGAGGGCATCTTATGCAGATTCCTTTTCTTTCAGGGCCTGGCATACATCTGGAGAAACCCACTCCCTTCAGGGTGCTACTGGTTAATTGTGATATAAACCTAACCATACAGTAGGGTACAGGAAAACTCTTGCACAGCACACTTTCTCATCTTATGGGAAATTCACTGCATAGGCTTCAAAACGTGTGTATGAATCCAGGCTAGCGCTTACATTTCACTTGGTTATAGTAATGTAAATGTGATTTCTGAAAATGGTACCATTTCCTTCAAACCCCAAGAAAATAAGATTGTCAGAGGAATGCTGTATGCTGGAACTGGGAAGGGAGTCAGCATGTGTCATCATCCTGACTTGGCTTGAGAAGCTTTTGGGAGGGATTCTGGAATGTATGGAGGAAGTTGAGGAGAGGGCTGTTGACTTCGGGTTTAATTTAATTCAGGAGAAGGGACGGATCAAGAAGACTGTGAGTCCCAAGCTTCTTTTTTTATTTGGGCAGATGGAAGAGGTTTTAATTGGCTAGAGCTAATTTTCAGTTATGCACTCCAATTCTAGGTGGATTAAGTTTTAGCTGCTTAGATTTAGGATAATCCTGAGTCAAAAATCTGGCCTGATAGGTTAGGCTGAAGATTTGGCTACCTATGCTAGGCACGCGGGCATTATTTTAAAAATTGGTCTGTATGTTACTATGCTCCTGATGGATGGTATGAGACAGGCTCCCCATCGTTCTCTCCATAGGTAAAAATAGGTTTTAAGGCCCTGCTGTTGAGAGATGATGCAGTATTACCTTGTTTCTTCCAGAATCGGTCCACATAGTGTTGTCATTTCCCAAAACATTGAAAAATCAAAGCAGAAGGTCACAGACTTCAGTCAGAGTCGCCATTTTTATACTTTCATCCAAAACGCAGGGAAAATCTTCACAATAATTTATGTCTAACAAATGTCGAAGAGTAAACAAATTCAGTGTAGTTCATGTTCTTGACTCTATAGAGTATACTTAAATAAACAGATGCAGAAGTTACCTAAATTGCATCAAAGCAGTTCTTTTCAAGTCCAAAATGCCAGGTCAATTTATTGGTTACCTGTTATCCATGTGGGTCAATTCCTTGATCTCTGTAAACACAATTGTAGGATCATCTTCTTTTCTAGAATCAGTGTGGAAACATCCCAAAAATCCTGTATGTCAGGGCGTCTCAAACCTATCCTGGGTCCTCACAGCCAATTAAGTTTTAAGGATATTCACACTGACTGTTGTAAGGGGTTAATAAGATAGCCCCTTACTAATCCCTGACCTTATTGTTCAGACATTAACTGAGTATCTTATAGCAGTTGTGTATTTATGCTGTAGAGGTACCTCCTACCTTTGGTAGAATTTGATGTATTATGTGGGAACATACATGGTGATTCCTTCTCCTGTTTTATTGCCATGGAAGAAAACAGGAAATATGATGATATTATGTAAGAGTATCTACCTTAGTGAATGGGAGGGATTTTTATATTTTTCTGCCTTTTCTGCCAGTTTTACAGAAGGTACAAAACTCAGGAAAGTAGTTCTTGGTCTAATGGGATTTGGGTCCTAACATATCAAACCATACTATGGACAAAGAGGTCTAGTCTAGTTTCCCTTCTTACTTATCCAGGTGAGGATTGGAGCTGGAGACTCCTGGACTCTCTATGGTAATTAATTGTGGCTAGGAGTCTACAAGTTTGAAGAAGTCCCAAGGAACTTGGAAGCTTTCCTGTCTTTCCTATGAAAATCTTACTGAAAAGATCAGAGTGGCTGGGCTATCAGGAGAGGGTCGTGAGAGTCAGAATGATTGATGGACTGAAGAGTAGATGTTTTGATGTTTTTTGGGGTTTTGTTATTTTGAGGGTTTGTATCTTATTATCTCTGGTGGTTCTATGAGCCAGATAAGAAAGCAAATGTCTGGGAATGGTCTACACAACATCCCCAGTAGGTTGAGAGAACCTAGAGAAGGTAGACAAGGTGAAGGAGTTGAAATTGTTGAAGCATCCAGAGAAGAGACTACAAAGAGAAGGAACTGAGACCTATCTGCCTGAAATGGGGTGCACACTGCTTTGTTAGAGATGAGGGTTTCCAGAGCTTTATAAAAGAAACAGAAGACTAAGGCTTTGTGAGCCATAGGGTTTCAATATCTATTGAATTTATTCTTGTACTGAGAACCCTTCTTTTTTATTTCTTCTTTAATTATCCAGTAAAGACTTTACTTTCTTTTGAGCCAGAAAATGGACCAGTTTGCAGATTCTTTGGATGAGTGCAGATTGAGTGTCGCACAAAGAGAAAATGGATTTCTTGGAGAGAAGAGGGCAGCATCTTCACAAATGTGTGACCTCTCCACGTTGTGTTTTAGGTTCTGTGTGACTTATGGCTCAGGATTGGTTCTTCAATGGCCCTCCATGGATCAGCAGACAACAGCAGAGAACACCAACTTTAAGCTATCTCATACACCTGTCCCATGGTCTGATCATGATTTATTATCCTTCCAAATCCCATTTCAGAAAAACAGTATACCAGCAACACAGACAAATTTGATCTCATCAGGTCCAACAGCCCGTTTCAAAACGCTCAACAAGGATGACTTCATCAGCCAGACTCTTCCAACCCTTTGTCTACCAACCAATGACCTTGATGAATTGATCAACAATTGGTACAACACCCTGAACTCCTCTTCACATATACCTTCCTCAGTAAGACCACCAGCATCCAGCACAGCACTAAAAAGAAGAAACCCAAAACCATGGTTCTCCACTGAACTACGACTATCCCTCCAGAACCTAAGAAAACAAGAAAGAAAATGGCGCAAATCACGTGCTCCAATTGACCAAATAGATTACGAAAATGCCCTAAAGAAACACCGGGAGAAAATAGCTGAAAAGGTGAGAGAACACCATACAGAAACCCTCCTCCGATCACTGAACAAACCACGAGACCTCTTTAACATCACTAAATCCTTAACCAAGGCACCATCCTCCAACCAAACAATATCAATTCAACCTCAGGCTTTTGCCGACTATCTTCAATCTAAATCCATTAACACGAATTCCACTCCAAGTTGTATACCGAACCCCATCTCAATCACTCAGCCTCTAAAAAATTTTGTCGCCCCCACAGTGAAATCCATCACTGACCTTATTGCCACCTTGAATACTACCACAGCCCCAAACGATCCATGCCCTGCCTACTGGATCAGAACAATGCGTGCTGAACTGAGCCCCATACTTGCCCTTATCATGCAACTTTCCTTCACAACCGGATCATTCCCTTCATCTCTCAAGCAAACTTCAATACGCCCTCTCCTGAAGAACAATAAACTCGACCCAGCAAAAACTGATTCATATCGTCCAATTTCAAGTATACCCCTTCTAGCCAAAATCATCGAGAAGGTGGTACAAATCCAATTGCAACAGCATATAGATACCTCAGCTCCTCTCGATCCCTGCCAACACGGATTCCGTGAATCACATGGCATAGAAACCCTTCTCACACTACTCATCAACACCTTATCAAGAGGGATTGACAAAATTGAAAATGGCTTCATCCTCATCTTCCTTGACATCTCATCAGCTTTTGACTCGGTTAACCATGTACAACTTCTTCACCGTCTTAAAGAAAAGGGAGTCCAGGAATCAGCTTGGGAATGGTGTAGATCCTACCTAACCAACCGCTGGCAACAGGTGCGGATAGGAGCTTCAACCTCTGATCCTTTCCAGCAACAACAGGGTGTACCCCAGGGATCCTCTTTATCAGCTCTTCTATTTAACATATATATCCAACCAATCTGTGAAATCATCAAAACATTTAACGCCTCCAGCTTGATCTACGCAGATGACATACTGATATTCACGCCAATAAAAATTAATGCCCCCGACTTCTCCCCAATTATCGCCTGCTTCAACGCAATTACAGATTGGCTCCTATCCCAGAACCTGCGAATAAACTTCAAGAAAACGGAAGTCCTATTCGTAACTAGGAATAAGAAATTCGCCCCACCCGCAACTTTGAAGGTGAGAGATGCGGAATTACCATGTAAATCATCAATTCGCTACCTGGGAGTAACCATCGACCAAGAACTGACCTTCAAAGATCACATAAAGCAGACCGTTAAATCCATTTACTATAAATTGAGAACACTGAAACCCTTAAGACCACTACTCGCCTCCAATGACTTCCGAACAATCTTCCAAGCCCTTATAACACCTCATTTCGACTATGCCAATGTCATCCTGCATGGTCTACCCAAGAGCATCCTCAACCCACTCCAATTGGCGATGAACTCAGCAGCCCGCATCCTCTGCGGTACATCCAGTAGAGACCACATCACCCCCATACTAACAGAGCTTCACTGGTTACCCCTACAAGCCAGGATAACCTACAAAGCACTTCTGCTATCCTTTAAAGCAATCAATCAAATAGCCCCACCTTCCCTCTCATTACTTATTATCAACACCCCCACGAACAGACTGAGAAGATCCGCAGCCGCCAATACCCTTGTCGTACCAAAGGAGTACACTAAATGTAACCAAACAACCAGAGACAGGGCCTTCACCTTATTCGCTCCAACTTGCTGGAATAATCTCCCTCCTCATATCCGATCAATAAAAGACCTCTCTCAATTTAGAAAGGCCCTCAAACACTACCTATTCTGTCATCATCTTTTAGGCCCTAACCCTACACCTCCTCCCCCCATCTCACAAATCACTCACACAGCCTCTGACATTCCAACAACATAGCCATAACAGAACACGAACTAGACGCTCTGCACACCCAAATTTATGACCCAATTTAACTGTAAATTTCCAGATGTAATTTATCTTTCTGTATATAGCTTGTATATAGTTTACCATGTTGTCTCCAAGTTACTGACCCTGTTATAATGTAAGCAAAAGACACTGTTATAATGTAAGCAAAGGACTGTTCTAATGCGAAATTTGTTATCTGTAAACCGCGCTGATACCAAAGAGCGCGGTATATAAAAACTGTAAAATAAATAAATAAATAAAATTAGGATAGACTTTTCTACTTGGGCATGATTATAAGACAATTTAGTTTTATAACGTATGTTTAAAAAAAAAAAGCTTTGTCTTATAAAATAGCTAAAACGATCTATTCATTTCTGAAATTAATTTTTTCTTTTGGGCAGATCAGTGAACAATGAATGAAATATCCATGGCCCCTTGCCCCGTCTAGCCCAAAACAATCTGAGAAATATTCCCCTTCACAATAATTATGTTCTGCACATCAATGAAAGTTAAAATCATGCCATTATTATAAGATTTTGAAGTGATTTTAGGTCATGACTTGAGAGACAGTATGATAGGTATACTACTCTATATTAAAGAGCATAACCATTTTTGATTTAAAGTGGAGATTTTAAAAATAGCCTCTGCTTAAAAATAAGCACAACCTTTTTCTTTTCTTGAGGGAAGGAGGATCTGGTAGTTTCCTTCACCTTTTTTGCCATTTCAGCTTAGTTACTGCTTGGATTGAGGCTCCACTCACAGCCATCCAGTGATTTTTTTTTTAATATTGTATATCCTTCGTTCTAACTTGCTTAGTCAAGGTATTGCAGTAGTGGGCCTCAACTGGGACCATATGCCTGGATTTCTGGAATCCTACAGTTTTGGGCCCTGTATTCAGCCACTAGATGTGCCAATTGCTGGGACTGCCTCCTCCAGGGCTGTGAATGCTGATTCTGTAACATTCCCAGTCCCAACCAGCTGACAGAGCAGAAGACCTGGGCCAGGAATCAAACTCAAAACTGCCACTGAAGCATTTGGCCAGCTTGTATATTATTTTAATGATGTAAATGGTACCACCATGCTGTGACATTTTGACATCGCCATGGGAAAGTGGCTCCTTATATGGAACTGTAGTGATGTCATTATGCCAGTTGTAAACGTGCATTTAAATAAAAAGCCACATTCCCACTATCCTAGTAGCATTCTAAAAAGGATTGTGTGCTTTCATTAAGCTTTTATGTACTTCTCTATACTGATCATAAATATATAAAACATAGATTATGACGTTAGATGACCACATTTTATTCCATGCAGTCTGCATATTGAAATGTACACTATGGAGTAAATAATCAAACTACCCACCGTCCTGCAAACCCTGCGGGTACTAATTATTCACAGGATTTGCAACAATAATTAAAGCAAAGTTACTCTGGTAGTTTTGTTTTCAGTACTGGCTGATGAAAAATTACCCAGAGATCCCTCTTTTGTCAACAAGTAATACAGCTTTGATTATAGAAGACGTATGCGCGTTGTGTCCTTCCTTGTCCAACGTCTGCCCTTGAGTGCTTCAAACCAATGCAGGTGAACATGTGGATATTAGACAACATACGGTACATACTCTGAGCACCTGTTTTACAAGATTGTGTTAAGCAGTTAGTGTGAGGCTTTCACATAATTGCCAATGGATACATGCACTAACAGTCAACACAGTGGATTGACTCATAGCATGTCCAAATCTAGAATGGGCTGCGATGGGAAAGGGACAGCCGCTTACACTTAATGAGGGTAATTTTTTAACAAGGTGCCTAACTTAAGCCTGTCAAAACTGCCTAATTTATAAAAACAAATAAGCACCTACTTGTCCTTAAAAAATACTAGTGTAAGCGGCAGAGTTTCCACCTTAAATTTAGGTGCAGATATTTTCACCTGATTTATAGTAGGTGCAAATGAATGTATGCTAAGTATATGTGTAAATTAAGGTATTTTGTAATAAAAATGTGTACTTATGAACTCCACCTGTGCTCTGCCCAGACCTTGCCCCGGCTATGTCTAACAGCCAAGAATGCATGTTCATGACAATGCACAGACTTTTACACTGGTTGGTATTTTATAAGAGGCTATTAATGCAATTCAACTGCTACATATGCACATTAATGACTTCCAAATGTGTGGTACAGTACAGCACATTAAGGGGCTTGTTTACAAAGCCGCGGTAGCAGTTTACGATCGTTATCAGAGCTGATTTCATTGGGGCCATGGCTCCGATAACAATCAGAAACCGCTACCGCGGCTTTGTAAACAAGCCCCTAAGTGTTAAAGCAGCAGATAATGTAGAGCAGTTAATGCCACTTCAATAGATGGCGTTAAGTGAATGCATGTTATCTGCAATGCAGTAAACACATGGTAAATGTTTTGCCTCTGCGTTAACTGTATGGGAAGATGCTTGGCATACCCCCAACTGTTGGCGCAGAAGCTTTGCAGTTACCAGGTATTAATTTTGGCCATTAATGCACTATAACTGCAAAATTTTATGCAGCTTAGTAGAAAGGGGCCTGAGATTGGACAATAATCAGAAGCCTATTTCCACTGATAAAATGCTGTTTTGCATGTGGAAATGACTGATTCCTGTCCTTTGTATAACTATAGGTTGCCACAAGTAATCAGTAGGTAGATGATTTGTGAAAACATGTCACGGGCTGATCAATAGGTAGTGAATAAAGCAATATATCAATGAATATTCAGAATGTAACACTTTATTTTTTATTTGGGACCTTTCCAATAGAGGTTCCATTTTAGAGGCTGCAATGTCTAAGATCAGGCTGTTGGGGTAAGAACAGCAATAGCTGCAAGGCAAGGCCTAGGGGACCCATCACTCTTGCACTCTTGTCAAAAATAGTCTAAACCCCAGGAGATTGTTCCAAAACCAAAGTGAAATTTCTGCCACATAAGAAATTTTCACATGTTCCTTTGGGGTCTTTTCTTCATTGACCTTAGGAAAATTAAAGAAGACCTCCTCTCTCTTTTTAAATAGCAAAATCACATTAAATATCTTGTTGGTGAACACTATTGTCAGAACCAGGTTCTCTTTCTCTGATCCTCACCCTCATTGAACACGTCTCCTACTCTTCCAACTGGTATGAGGAGAACAACATATTCTTCCCTTGGGAAGGAAAAGCCATTGGTCTTCCCCTCCCTGGAGCACCACAGAGTGTTAATCCTACTTTCTTCCACCTGTCCCGTAGTCGACAACACACTCAAGACTCATTGAGTTGCTTCATATTCCTCTGTTCCAGCCTTGGTGGTAGCAAAACTTTCCAAACCATTGCATCACAAGCTATAGGAAATCCTCTCATCCGATTGTTCCCCCATGTAACAAATGAATAATATACCTTAGTAGAGGTAATAGGGTCTCTACAAGTATATGGTCACCATATCCTTAGGAGTTATACTTTTGGAGTTCAATTAAAAGCATGTTAAAACAGTGTAGAATTTCTTAATGGCGTAAAGGACTATGTATGTACTACATGATATAAACTTTATGTACCATTTACTCCAGGTTTGTGTGTCTTGCACTTGCTAGGGGAAGGGGAAGATCAGGGTGAGGTGTGGGTATTGGAGGGAAGGAGGAACCTTTAGCATTGTATGCAAAAGGGTAGGAGGGGTGAGGCTTTATACTGCTCCATTCACACTCCCTCCCTTCATCGTACCTCTGCTGCATTTTTATAAAGGAAGGGCTGCTGCAATAGTGTTTGCATAGATGTGGATGGCCAAGGCCATGTCTGTGCCTGAGCTGAGGTTGTTGACACTCACCTGTGTGTGAGGATGCACACATCTGCATGTATCTGAGAGACTACAGGCTGAATGCATGCATGGGCCTCTAGGTCTTAATTTATTTTATTTATTTATTTAACTTGATTTAATATAACGTTTTTCTACCAGTCAAAATGGTTACATTGAACAATGGGGCATGCAGGTTATATCGAACTTATTAAACGTAAAACAGCATATATCAAGGGGACTGAGAGAGCATGGAGGATCGTTATAACATTAGAACTTATGATGCAATGAATAAGAAGTTGCTATACTTGGTGTAGGGCTAGATGTCAGGTAGCTGATTATGGGGTGGGGGAAGGGGGATGATCGGCAAGAATGGCAGATCTTCCTTCTGGGAATCAGTCTGAGAGGATGTTCCGTAGTGCTCTTCAAAGAGGTGTGACTTGAGGTGTTTTTTGAAAACTTTATGTGATTGGCTGCTCAGTAGTGAAGGAGGTAAAGAGTTCCAGAGGGTCGGAGCACAAAGTTTAAAGGCTGTCGTGCGGACACATTGTGTACTCTTATGTATTTGAGGTGGGAGATAAAGAAGGTTGAGCATGCTCTGTCTGCATGGTTTTTTGGAGTTTGGGTGTCTGATGAGCATTTGGAGGTGCTCGGATGTGGTGTTAATAAATGCCTTATGGATAATAGTGAGAACTTTGTTTGATTCTTAATGCTATGGGAAGCCAATGGAGGGATTTCAATATGGGAGTGATGTGGGTGTGTCTGGAGGCTCTGGTAATAGTGCATGCTGCTGTGTTTTGGGCTAGCTGTAGTGGGGTGGTGGTAGTTTTGGGAAGTCCTTGAAGGATGGAGTTGCAGTAATCAAGCAAGGGTGTAATGAAAGCCTGTCAGACTACGCAAAAGCTCTCAGGGAAGAGGAGGAGGCATAGGTTGCAGAGGGTTCGGAGCTTGAAGTAGATGTTCTTAGTGGTGTTCTTTATATATGATTGGAAGTTCAATTGGTGATCCCGAGTGACGCCGAGGTATTTAACTTGTGACTTGCCCTTTAATTCGGTGTTTTCGATTTTGATGGAGGGGGGTGGTGTGAAATTGGTGTCCTTGGTTACATGGAGGATCTCAGTCTTGCTGAAATTAACTGCCAGGTTGTGGAGTTGCAGCCAACAGACAATTTCTTTGAAGCAGGCAGTTAGATTGGATTAGTGAGCAGTGGTGTGAAATGGAGTGAATATGATTATATCATCTACGTATAGTTGGTATCCAACATTGAACTTCTGGATTGTGTAGCAGAGAGGCCTGATGTAGATGTTAAAGATTAAAGAAGAGAGCTCAGAACCCTGGGGAACTCCTTGGGATATAGTGTAAGGTGCTGAGGAGCAATTTCCAATTCTTATCTATTGAGTCCGTTGGGAGAGATAGGATTGGATGCATTCAAGTGGCTTGCCTTGAACCCCAATGTTGTTGAGCTGGTTAAGTAGTCTGGTAGGACATTGTGTCAGACGCTGCTGTCTAGAAAGAGCAGCACATAACTAGTGGAAGCTTTTTCCATTCTGGTGATGAGCATGAGTGAGGTGAGCAATGTTTTGGTACTGTGGAAGGGGCGGAACCCATGTTGGTCTTTATTAAGTGATGGCTGGTTTGCATGTCTTAGCTCTTCTAGGGGGAGTTTTCAAGGTGTATTTACTCATGTCCCTCCAGCCCAGTCCAGACATGTGGGTTTATGCTTCCCCACCAGCAGATGGAGGCTGAGAACCACTGGTTTGATGTCACAGTGTAAGGATCCTGTGCAGCCCTCCATTTACCAGTATTTCTTAGTCTCCAGCAAATGGAAGTTCTCTAAACCTGTGCAGTCTGAAATGGACTGAAGAAGAGGATGATGAAGATTTTGGGACATGGGTCGGCCGTTGCCGGCATCCAAGCCCTGGGGTGCAGAACCTAGTGGTACCAGGTCTCTCCCCTCCTCCCCCCACCATCAATCCTCAGAATTAAGGGAAAGGCATGGTTGCAAAAGCCCCAATGAAGGCAGTTCCCCTTTCCTTCTATCTTGGGAGGGGGATGAGGGTGACTCCAGAGAGTAGTGGGGGGCTGGGAGAAGTGTGCTACTTACTTGGCCAAAATGAAAAAGAAAAAAAGTGACAGCTTTACTTTAAGTGCATTTTGGACATGTCTGGAGCTTTATGTCTCCCTACAGCAGAAATACTTCAGGGGGAAGGTGGTCGGTGAGCCTGCTGGTGTCCAGCATGCTCATGAAAGGCCCCATGGCAGACGTCCCCTTAGATGGGGAAAAGACTCTGCTATCAGTTGATAGGGAGTTCTCTTTGGAACCTCGGTGATGACAGAGAGGATGTTGAAGCTCCTGCAGTGACCGCGCTGTGCAGTAAGATTTCACTGCAGATAGAGGCCAGGCTGAACAGTTTTCAGTTTTCATGGGTGCTGCATAGAGAGCCAGCCAGCTCCAGTGATCAGAAGTAGTAGCCGCTGCAGCTGCTCATTGACCAGCGCCATTCTCAATGGGAGTGGTTGCTTTTCAGTCTGAGACATGATCAGGCTCCTCGATATCCATTAATTCAGTGATTTAAAAAAATGGGGAGGAAGTCCAGTTTATGTGAGCCAGTCTGCAGCACAGTGTTGGGCAACCACAGAGGGCCATGCAGATCCCTCAGGAGGATGGTGATTTTGGCACAAATGGCCACCATTTCCTTGAGCTTTCCTCTGCTTAAGGGAGCTTTGGTGTTCCAAGTTTCTTAATTAAAAAAAGCTCCTCCTAATATTGGCATCTTGTGTGCTTTGTAACCTTTTGTTGTGCAGGGAGCATAACAGTCGGGAAATTGAGCTTCCTCTTTCCCTGTACAGCTATTATGGTCCTACTCTGGCTGCCTTCGCTCCCCTAGCATGCCTTTAAAGTGTTAAAAAAAGAGCTTCTTTAGAAAGCTGTGTTTATAATGGAGTTTTAACAAGCATATGGAACAGCAGTTTAGGGTACAAATTTTGCTGTCTCCAAGCAAGTCATTGTCAGTATTTCTGCCTTTCCAGGTTGGTTTGACTAGGTTTCCGTTGTCTCTAGACTACCAATCACTATGCCTTCCCTAGCTATTTGATTAGTTATGTGGGCAGTTCTGTTCTCTGACAGTCTATGTATGACGAACAAGGACTTAATTGGTGGTTAGATGATACAGGGTTGCCGGGTTGCACAGGTCCAGGGGTGGGATTTTTGGCTGGTTCTGGTTTTAAGCTTGTATAACAATGCAGTGTGAAATTGTAGTCCTTGATTTTACTCGTTGGAAGCAGTGCCTCAAGTCTCATAATGCATCAGGATGAGATTGTCGGAGGTCCAGGACTGGCTTGGAGTCTCGCTCCTGGGGCTGGGTATTTTGGCAACTCTGTGATAGGCATTTAAAGCTAACAGGTTTAAGGAGTTTCAGGGAGCTCCTTACTGAAAGCAAAATTGGTGTAGGCAGCTGCTGCTCAAAGTGGCTGGTTAGAGGCAAGGAGTAAAAAACAAACCCCAAAAACAAAAAAAAACCATAGAACCAATATATCATATTGAATAAATAACTGAAGAGGAATAGCAGCTCATTAGTTCATGGCTGACTGTTATATGGCCTTCCCTTTGACAGGCTCACCTCAGGAGAAGACTGATTTCCTTTGGGGATCTCAGTACCTTTGTTAGTTGCAAGTTTTGGTCAAGCTTTTACGTGTTTAGATGCCAAGTTTGACCCCAGTTATTTGTACTTACCACCCCCCCCCAGTCTTGATTGACAATCCCCGAACATGAATCAAACCGCTGCTGATCGCTGGAAGTAGCGGTATATAAATGTGCAGTAAATAAATAAATAAAATAAATAAATATGGAACCTGCATATTCTTACCTGCCAGTTTCTACTGTGGCAGTCATACAATCCACCCCAACATGTGATTTACTCTTAATATATGAAAAACAGTGATTCCATCTGATATGCAAATGTATAGGCCCAATTGCTCCTATTCTTCAACTTATTACTTTGATTATCATCTACTGATTAGCTTCAAGTATACAAGCATTATAACACAAAACCTCATATTGTCCATCTGCAGTTTGTCAATGATTGCTCAATTTTGCTAACTATCATCTACCTAAATAATTTGAATCCCAACTCGCACCTTACCTCTCATCACTTCCCTTCCTTGAACACTGATAGCATTCCTTGTCACTCCTAACTCTTTACCCCTGCACCTCCTTCTAATTAACTAAAATGTAAAAGTTACTGTTTTGTTGAATCTTGTAAATTAACTGATTTTTGTTGAGCACCAGTTACATTGTTAACTTGTTTTAATGTATCTGTTGTTCCAAATGTAAACCACTATGATTATCTGAAATAGCAGTATATAAAACCCACAAATACGAGATAATATAATTCAAAACCATATCTTAATCTCAAATATATAGTGCATAACCTTATCTTGTCTTGCTGCTCTATGTATCTTGTCTTGCTGCAGTATATATTATACATAATTACCACTGAACTTCTTGTGTGCAAAATTGTTATCACAGCAACTCTATAATTTCTCCTTTACAATAGTGATTATCAACAGTACTATCCCACAACTACATCTGATCCTCTTAAGAGCATTATTCAAACATCAAATTGATGCACCCTATTGCATGCAATTTCCAATCCAACATAATCCCCCCCACGATACCTTCCCCCCCAGTCTCCATGTAGTACTCATAATTCCCCTGTAACACTACACAGCACCTCAGTAATGGAGCTCTTCAAATCTTTAATATGCACAACCTTCATACTATTTCTAGCATCCATGCTAACTCACTCCCTCCAGCTTCAAAAAGATGCAGAACCACTATCTTACATGCCCATAATCCACTCCAGACACAACCTATCCCTCTACCCATATAGGTACAAAGGTCACCTCACAGGACATAACAAAACTCAACATAGATTAATTAATATCAACACTCAAAACCTTAACCTAACCAGAAAATCTTCCGATACATTTATTCCAATAAAATGCATTCTTATAAATGCTAGGTCCATCAAAACCAAAATACCTAGATTAGTCAAAGATGAAAATCCTGATATGCTTTCTATCACAGAAACTTGGCTTTCCAAATCCGATAATGTACTACTAAACCAACTGAACACAACCAGATACAATCTTTTCAACTGCCTCAGGGATTCGAAGAGAGGAGATGGCGTACTCATTCTAACTAAGCAAGAGCTAAAAGTCTCCCTCACCATATGTACCAACATTGATGGAATGGACATAATTAAAATTGAAAACAAAAATCTGTCTACTATACAGGCCACCCACTTCAAATCACGGCAATCTTATGTCAATACTAGAAACCACATGTTCCACCTCAATAAAGAAACCACACATCCTCCTAGGTGATTTCAACCTACCATCCCTCCTCCACACTCAATCCACCCTCTTCCTTAACTCAATGGCTGATTTGGGATTCCTGCAAACAGTAAATATGCCCACTCACAGCAGAGGTAATACCCTTGATCTTATATTCCTCTCAAAACTAATCACAAATCACACACTGTATTCGCCCCGCAAACAATTCAGGTCCCTTGGTCAGACCATCACATAATAAATTTCACAGTACCAATGCTACCCCATTCCCCCATCAACATAATGTAACACCCCTGAAAAAATGGTTCAGACACTTCAATAAGGAAGACTTTCCTTAATGACATTATACCCCAACTTGACAACCAATCAACAGATCTCAACATAGCCATAAACAATTGGAACACCATAATTGCAAATGCTGCAACACCACATAATCCTCAAGCAAAATCTACCCATAGACCATCCGAGAAATGGTACACCAAGGATCTTGTAGGACTTAAGAGAATACTCAGGAAACTCGAGCACAAATGGAGGGAAACCAAATCATATCAGGACAAACCAACCTATATGACATCCCTAAAGAAATACAAAGAAGTAATCAATAACAAAAATAAAGACTACCACACTAAAATTCTTACCAAGTCTCTGAACAAGTCTTCGAAATTGTTATATCCCTAACCAAAAGCCCAAATAGCAAACTAAACAAGTCCACCATAAAGCCCCAAACACTTGCTGACTTCTATGCTGACAAACTAAAAAATAAAATCCCTGACAACTACATCCCCTCACCCAAGGTATTGTTAAACACCACCACCTGGCACTCCTTTCATCAAATAGACCCAAAACAGCTGCTGACCATGATTACAAAATTAGTACCACCACCTCCCCACTGGACCCATGCCCAGTATCATGGATTAAGTCAGCGAAATCCAACCTAGTACCTTACCTCCTATCAATAGTTAACCAATCCCTTTCCCAAGATTACATGCCACAGGAACTCAAACACATGATGATCCACCCAATACTAAAAAATAAAACCCAGGATAAAGAGAGTCCCAGCGCATACAGACCCATAGCCAGTATACCTTTTGTATCCAAAATGCACCCCTTGATGACCATCAATATGGTTTCCACCCATTCCATGGTGTGGAGACATTAATATTAGCCCTCTTCGACAAACTTATACAGGGCATGGATGATGCTAAACAAGCATTCATCCATGTCTTTTTGGATATTGCCTCCGCCTTTGACAGTGTTAATCACAACACCTTAATTACAAGACTGGAGCAAATTGGAATCACCGGAATTACACTTTAATGGTTTAGATCTTACATATCAGACCGCACCCAACAAGTTCAGGTAGATCAAGAAACATCGACAGTTTTTAAACAGGAACAGGGCATCCCTCAGGGATCCGCCCTCTCGGCACTTCTTTTCAATCTATAATTACAACCCATTTGCAATATCTTCAAAAAATTTGAAGTAGGATACCACATCTTTGTGGATGACATCATGCTGTATAGCCCCATAAACATAAACAACCCCAACCAACATATAATCTCATCTTGCATCAATGAAGCAGAGAACTTGCTGAAATCCAATAGCCTACGAATCAATTTCAAGAAAACTGAAGTCCTTTATACAACAAGAAATCAAAACTTTACCCCACCTGTGACACTCCCCATTTATGACTCAGAGCTTCCAGTGAGAAAAGAGGTAAAATATTTAGGGGTTACCCTAGATCAATCTCTCAGTATGTCAACATAAAACAGACCATTCTTCAAATTAAGGATCCTACAACACCTCAGATCATTACTCGGCAATATGACTTCATATCTGTTGTGCAAGCTCTAGTCACCCCACATTTCTATTTTGTAATAGTTACTCCATGGGATACCCAAGAAGACCTTAAATCAACTCCAAATAGCACAGAATTTCTTAGCTAGAATCATCTCTAATGCACACCTGACATACCACATCACACTGATCATGTATAGTCTCCACTGGCCCCAATCGCAAGTAGAATAAAATTTAAACTACTAATGATCACATTCAAATTATTGAACAACATATCTCCTTCCTACCTATCATCACTAGTTATCCCCAGCACAGACTCAAGAGCCAAAAGAGGCTGTTCCCAGGATACTATTAAAATCCCAACTGACTTCCGGAGAACAGAACAGGCCACAAGCAACCAAGCCTTCTCATATGTTGCCCCTTCTATTTGGAATACCGTACCCAACAACCCAAGATCCATCAAAGACTTTCAAACTTTAAGAAAGCAGATTAAAACATACCTTTTCACTGAGCACTATGGCAGCAATTTTGATCAGAATGACCTATACCTAACCTAAAACCACTCTAGGAGATTCCCTCTTTATCTATACCACCATATGTCACTGACCATGAATCCCTGAAAACTTGATCTGATGCCCACTTTATACATATAGAATAGCTGAAATTTTGAAAATCATATAAATATTATAAATAGTTTTGCATGTATTTAGTTTCCCCATTGTTATCCTCTGCATATTCCCATTTATGATGCAACAATACCTACAGTATGTTGAATGTATCATGTTTGATGTTTGATGTAATAATACCTATATTCAATGTATCCTGTTTATTCTTTGTAAACTGCCCCTGATCTTTGGAAGGGGCGATATAGAAAAGCTTCACAAATAAAATTAATAAAATAAAATAAAAGACAGGAAACTGCAGGCAGGGCTTGCATGGATACTGAAACTGGGTCTAGTTACCACAATGTCTGCCCTCCTATCCAAAGTTCACTGGTTTGGGTCTTGCCTCTGGTTAAAAAAAAAGGAAAACCTTGGTGGGTTTTCTGTTGCCCCCATGGTTCTTTTGTCTCAGAATGTGAGACGCTGGCACCAGCTTAGTCTGCTTCGCAGTTTGAATTGAGTAAGTGCTGTGCTGGGCTGGCTTAGTCATTGGGCGTGTTTTTGGCTCTGCTGTTCTGTGGAGACAAGGAGCCATTGGTGGACTCAGAAATGTGGCAAGACACAGACCCTCTCTCACTTGTCAGAGTGCAATTGTCATAGTTACCATTCTTACGCCACTGTGTTTGGGTTTCTGGTCTTTGCCGCTATGTTTTTATAGGGGTTCGGGGTACAATTTGGCCCTAATTTCCCATTTATCATCTATTTATTTATTTTTATTTATTTAACACTCATTTATATACCGCATCTTCCAGAGATCAGATGCGGTGTACAATTAACAACAGGTTAACAAAGCGAGGTTTGTTTTACATAGAACATCTTAAACATCTTAAATTTTACATAGAACATCTTAAATTAAACAAGGCTAAGTCTAGTCATCTAAACAGTATAATTAAACTGGAACAGTGTGAAAAACAATTAACTAACAATGTAGTGTCTATAAAGTAAGACAGTACACAACAGATACAACTATGGAGTGGAGGAGTGGCCTAGTGGTTGGGGCAAGGTACTTCAGGCCGGAAGGTCGGGGGTTCAAATCCCACTAGAGGACAGCAACCTTGGGCCAGAAGGACTTGGGTTTCTAGTCCCACAGGTGCTCCTTGTGGTCTTGGGCAAGCCACTTAACCCTCCATTGCCCATGTTCCCTATAAAATAGTTATCTCCAAGTTATAATGCCCTGTTCAATGTAATTTCAGTTTGTTCAATGTAAACCGCACTGATGCCAAATAGCACGGTATATAAGAGAATGTAAATAAATAAATAAATATATACATGTGGAAGTTTAGGGCATAAGAGATTGGGTCGTCAGTTCGTTTAAGCTATGTGTGTTGTCAATTTAAGTGTGAGAGGTTTGTACTTTAAAATCATATACCTGTTTAGCCTTTGTCTAAGTTGACTGCAAGGTTTTCCATGGAATTATAGTGTTTTGTGAATAGATACGTTTTTAATTTTTTTCGGAATTACATCTACTGAGGATGTAAAATTGGTGGGAGAGGCTTCTTTGCTAGTTCCTCCAATCTAACATTACGCTGTGGCTCCTTGTGACTGGTGGGGGGGGGGGCATGTGTTTTGTCCCATCGTGGCAGTAGGGGCATGCTAGGATTATGGGCCCTCCAGAGGTAGGGAGATGCCTTGAGACCAAAGACTAATGACTTTGAACTTTGAAATGGACTTGAGCGAAATCCAACATTATGTTCTGCCATGAGTGGGCTTTATGTTCTTCCTAGGTTGTGTCAATTTTTCTGCTCTGCAGATTATAAGGTTGGAGCTTACAAAGTCTTTTCCTCACAGTGCCCACCTTCTACCTAAAAAGTCTCTGTTATGAGCCTAGCCTTAAATAAATAAATAAATAAAGATGCACGGGGGCCTTTTGCAACCATTCCCTGAGGTCCTGAGCTGATAGCTTAAGTGTCTCAGTGTCTCTAGTGTTTGTCAGATGTAGCATTGATGACTATGGTCAATGTGTTTACTGATGATGAGTGTCATGATTATTGGGGTCAGCTTGGAATTTCTTCCTGACTTCAAATTCTAGGCCACAATGTCTCTGTCAGCTTTGTGCAGCCACAGTATGAAGCAATTTCATCATGTGTCTTAGCGAGGCAATAGCCTTTTGGAGGTAAGTCTGGATTGATGGCAGGTCATGATATGCCTGAGCAGATTCCAATCAGTCAGAAAGTGGCTCTAGATATGAATTGAAGAGCCCATTGCACTACCTTTTCTTCTGAGATGTCCTTGGTACTTCTTGCTTCAGTGAGCAACCTGAGATCCTTGGCAGGGATTTGGGTACCTGTGTTGTCACTAATGGCCCTCACTGGGGGTCCGAGCAGCTATTTCCAGTTTGCCCTTACAGTTAGATTCTCAGTTGGTTCAGGCAACAAATTCCATCTGGCAGGGACTCATTATTGAAATCTTGGAGATTCACAAGCTCGTTCTACTGTAAGGGGAGCTGGTGAGGTCCATTGTATCAGCCTAGAGTATGGAACATTCTGAATATAGCAGGCATTTGGGGTCTGCGGCATTCCTAAGAAACTCCTGAGGGTTATTTATTTATTTACATTCTCTTATATATCACACTATTTTGCATCAGTGCGGTTTACATTGAACAAACTGAAATTACATTGAACAGGGCATTATAACTTGGAGATAACTATTTTACAGGGAACATGGGCTATGAAGAGTAAAGTGGCTTGGCCAAGACCACAGGAAGCACCTGTGGGACTAGAAACCCCAGTCCTTCCGGCCCAAGGTTGCTGTCCTCTAGTGGGATTTGAACCCCCAACCTTCTGGCCTGAAGTACCTTTCCCCAACCACTAGGCCACTCCACAAAGTAGACGTGTCTTGTTTCCCCATGGGTGCAGTTAGGCTGCTGTCTAGGCAGTGGATAGTCTTCTGAAATAACATGCTAGAAGCTTAAGTACTGACTTGTAGGGGGTTTGCTGCTTGTGGTAATGAGGAACCTTTCTGGAAGGTAGAAACTGGCAAGCTCTAGTCTGGGGGTTTGGTTGCTCAGGCAGGAGGTGTCCTTTTTTCCTACTTCTGGTGAGATGTTTGGAAGATTTGACTTTGGAGAGGAATAGTCTCTTCCCCGAGCTTTGACTGCCATCTACAATTGCTAGCATTATTCCTGTCCAAATGATAAGCCTGAAGCAAGATACACTGCTGCAGTCTTTGCTGCAGAGATATATGGCAGCGTTGGCCTACATGGTATGTTGAGAACAGAATATATCCTTCCATTCCTTTCCAGTGGAAGTGTGATTCTAGCATAGAACTCATCCTTGGCAGTTTGATCTACAGAGTGTTCGTGGCATCATCTAGTGGTTTAAGAGGCCTGGCATCGGATACTAGAAGCCACTGGACTCTGTAATTAGGGTCTTGAGGCTCTACTGACCATTGCATAAAGAACTTCATAGGTTCTGTCATACTTTTAAATAGCCATGGCTTTGTGTCTCAGGCAGTTGTAATTCCTGCCCAGAATTTCAATGGCATTCAAAGCTCCAGGTTTGTAAAGGCTTCACAAGGGGCTCAAACAGTAACCCTTTGGTGATAGACTCATGGATCGAATGGGTTTCAACAGTATCTTTTCCTTGGTGAAGGTCATGCTTTGAAAGCCGACTCCCAAAGTTTATGCGAAAGCTTCCTGGGGAATGCCAGTTGATTTCAGATATGTATTATGGATAAAGCTCCACTCTTTAACCAATCTTAAGACTAACTTACTATAAATAATTTGAATTAGCGACTGGGTCTCAGAATATAGACTATTCACTCAGCCTCTTCAACGGGCATTGTGAAAACGTCGTTTATACATCAATGACCCATACTTTTTTGTCGCTGGTATATTCCTTATTTTTCATCCGATTTTTTCTTAAATTTTTCATTGATACATCTTAAATTACACGTTTCTTGAACTGTCTTCTAAAGGTATTAGATATACTAGGAATAGCAACAGGTAGAGATGAATGAAACTTTATAGCTACTTAGCTTAGAGTTTGGCTGCAGCAGTGTCGTCATTCCAGAAACTCTTTTCCTTACATGTAGAAGCTGCAATTCCCAATTATGTTAGAAAAACTTCAATTATGCCATCTGTGCTATTCAGACCATGTTACCTATTGCTGAATATAGCAATTTCTTGCTTTCACATTGCCTGCTTATGGTGGCGGCTTGTTGCTTTCATACTTCCCAACGCATTCAATGGGCGCCGTAGCGTTTCACCATAGACGTTTCGTCAGGGGATTATAGTTGTCTGCGGCGTTTTGGTGAGAGGTGGATGCACATTACAGACAACTATAATCCCCTGACGAAACGTCTATGGTGAAACGCTACGGCGCCCATTGAATGCGTTGGGAAGTATGAAAGCAACAAGCCGCCACCATAAGCAGGCAATGTGAAAGCAAGAAATTGCTATATTCAGCAATAGATAACATGGTCTGAATAGCACAGATGGCATAATTGAAGTTTTTCTAACATAATTGGGAATTGCAGCTTCTACATGTAAGGAAAAGAGTTTCTGGAATGACGACACTGCTGCAGCCAAACTCTAAGCTAAGTAGCTATAAAGTTTCATTCATCTCTACCTGTTGCTATTCCTAGTATATCTAATACCTTTAGAAGACAGTTCAAGAAACGTGTAATTTAAGATGTATCAATGAAAAATTTAAGAAAAAATCGGATGAAAAATAAGGAATATACCAGCGACAAAAAAGTATGGGTCATTGATGTATAAACGACGTTTTCACAATGCCCGTTGAAGAGGCTGAGTGAATAGTCTATATTCTGAGACCCAGTCGCTAATTCAAATTATTTATAGTAAGTTAGTCTTAAGATTGGTTAAAGAGTGGAGCTTTATCCATAATACATAGCTTAACAGCGATCAGCTCCGAGAAGTGACAATTATTTATTTAGTTGATTTCAGATAACATTCTATTGCTTCTCCCAGAGTTACTAATTTTCTTGGGACTCCTCCTTGCGGTTCTCTGGTTTTCAGGGTTCTTATACCTTTCTGTTTGCATCTTAGGAGTATCAGAGAGCTTATGCATGAAAAGTGGCGCTCTATTGATGTGCAAAGGATGCAAACAGGGCTCTTCAGTATTCCCCTCCCTGTGGTTAAGCACTGCTTTGCTGCTGCATGTCAAGCTCGGATAAGCAAGTGCATTAAAACAATAGTGCAGGTTGGCTTTCTGGCAGCTGGTTTGGTCAGACTACATTTCTCTCAGATGGCAAAGCTGGGTTATGGTATTTTTGATGATTTCTATATATGTGTATGTGTACTTTATATCCGCTATTCCAGAAATGGATCAGAGCGGAAGTGGTGGATTTGTAACTAATGTGTGTATTCTGGGTAAGAAATTGGAAACTAATAATTCCTTATCGTTCCTCCAGTTCAGTCCTCTACCTCTGGGTTGTCAATCTCCTCCTGCAGCTTGGAGACTGGTATGTCAGAATGATGACATCACTGGATATAGTCTGCTGCACTCTCTCCTCCATTCCAGTGTGACCAGTCTCCATGCAGCAGGAAGACTTGACGAGCCTTAGGGAGAGGGCTCTCTGGAGGAACTGAATAAGGAGCTAGGTGTTAGGGTCTCATTTAGCTATCTCTTTAGGCTAGCTAATTTGGCATTTCATTTGGTTACTATCTCTTTAAAAAAATAAATAAATAAATAAAAAGAGTCTGATCGGCTTAGGCCGGCGCTCTGTGGCTGGCTTTTTGCTCCCTTCCCCTGCACTGTCTATGGGGGTGCCGGTTTAAGGGACGTGTTTGTTTTCCCCTAGTGCTTAGAGGTTCTCTCCCCCCGGACTATAAGGGGGAGAGCCCTTCATTTCATTCCAGGCCATCTCTGTACAGGTGCTGTACCGCCGTTTCAGCATCTGCCCTCATTCACTGCAGCTGTACTCCAGGATCGCGGTTCCTGTCAGAGACAGCTTTCCGGCACCGGAGCAGCAGTCCTGGCCGGTCAGCTTTTACCGTCATCAGGCTGTTTGTCCAGGCAAGGTTCTTGAGTCCTCCGGGCCCCGAGCGACTGCAGCTGTTTTTGGCGCCCTTTTCCCTGCCTCGATAAGTTTGCGGCGGCCATTTTGAGGACCGCGGGGCAGACGCGTGCTTCTCGGAGGGGTCCCGATTCTTCCCTCTTCTTAGTTTCAGCGTTCTGTTTTTATTTCTTTATTTTATTTCTTTTATTTATTTGTTTCTGGCCTTTTTCTGTCTTTTGGGGCAAGTTTTTTCTTCCTTTCGTTTTTTCCCCTTCAGTCACTTCTCTGGGTGCTGCGAGGGGATTTCTTCCTCGGGGAGCAGGTCCTGTGGAGTTACCAGCCTTTTTGCTAGCCACTGCAGTCAGAGGAGGAGTGGCATAGCCTGTTGAGTTTAAAAACAACAACAACAAAAAAAAACGGATTCAGAATTATGGCGGCTAGACCACAGTGTCTTGTCTGTGGCACTAGACGGGGAACAGTGGCAGAGACTGGGGTGTGCCGAGGGTGTGCCACCCTTTCCTCTGCCATAGAGCAGCAGATGGAGCCCAAGGAACCCCCCGAGGCACAGGGGGCGCCGGCTGGGGCGGGGATTTCTTCGCCGCAGTCCCCGGCACATGAATCAGCGCTGGAGGAGTTGGCGGGAACCTCCAGCGCTGCCTTGGCTGCGCAGCCATCGGGTATCGGGGATTTCAGCCCCGAGTTTATTTTACTCATGCATCAGGCGTTTTGCCTGCGTCGCCAGAGCAAGGGGTCGGCCGTTGGGGCGTTGGCATCCCTGGTGCCGCAGCTGGAAGCGATAGCGGCGGGGGGGTGAGGATCCGCCGGCGCCCAAACGGCTTCGGATGCGGCATCCGGCTTCGGAGGACGAGTGGCCGGAGGCCCAGGAGCCCGATTGGGATCTGGACATGGATCCGCAGGATCTTGAGGAAGGTGAGATCCCTGAACCTGAGGATCAGGCCAAAATTATTTGGGTCTTTCGCAGAGAAGAGCTGGCGGCCTTAATCACGGAAACTTTGCAGATGTTGAATTTAGCTAAACAGGCTGCGGTGGAGGACGATGTCGAAGATCCCGTCATTCAGGCGGTTCGACAGACCCAGGTGGTGTTTCCCGTTCACAAGGTGGTCGACAAGATGATTCAGGATGAATGGGATAAGCCAGAGGCGGGTCTACGGGGCGTTTGCACGCTGAATCGACTGTATCCTCTGGCTGATAAGGACAAGGACATGTTCCGGGCCCCGCGGGTGGACGCGGTCGTGTCGGCGGTTACTAAGAAGACCACCATTGTGGTGGAAGGTGGTGCGGCCTTGCGAGATACCCAGGATTGCCGGGTGGACGGCTTCCTAAAGCAGACCTTTGAAGCGGATTCCCTGTCACTGCAGGCCTCCATCTGTGGTGCGTGGGTGGCCAGAGCGTGTCTCCGTTGGGTTCAGCGCCTTCGTCAGTCTTCGTGCTTGGCTGCGGAGGAGTTGAAGGAGCTGGATTGGCTGGAGTCCGGGATGGCCTACTTGGCGGATGTGCATTACGATTTAATCAGGGCGCTAGCCAATAGTACTGCTTCTGTGGTGGCCGCTCGGTGTTCGGTGTGGTTGCGGAATTGGGCGGCAGATGGACCTTCTAAGTCGCGCCTTAGTAAACTTCCCTTTAAGGGTGGTTTACTGTTTGGTGAGGATTTGGATAAGTTGGTGAAGGATCTTGGGGAGTCCAAGGCGGGCAGATTCCCGGAGGATAAGCCGAAACCGGCAAAGTCTGTGCAAAGCTATCGGGGCCAGTTTCGCGACTTTTGGAAATTTCGCTCGGCACGGTTCGGTTCTTTCCAAAGGGGCCGGTATCAGTCTCGGGCCCAGGGTTTTCGGGGGTTTCGAGGGGCCTCCAGGGGGTTCTCCTCTAACCCGGTGTCCGCCCAGCGTAAACTGCAATGAGGCGAGGCAGGTCCCGGCGGAAGGGCCTCCTATAGGCGGGCGGCTGCGGGAGTTTCTTTCCACTTGGACCCACATCACCTCCGACCAGTGGGTGTTGGAGATAATCCAACACGGCTATGCCTTGGAAATGGCTTGTCCCATACGAGATTCCTTCGTTATGTCCCCTTGCAGAGGACCCGCAAAAACGGCAGCCGTTCGCGCAACATTGGAAAGGTTGCTTCAATTGGGGGCTGTGACAGAAGTGCCCCCAACCGACTGCGGTTTGGGTCGGTACTCCATCTATTTCATGGTTCTGAAAAAGGGCGGAACCTTGCAGCCCATTCTAGACCTCAAAGCTGTAAACCGTTGTTTGCGGGTTCCGCATTTTCGGATGGAGACGTTACGATCGGTCCTCGTGGCAGTTCGACGCGGAGAGTTTCTGACCTCTCTAGATCTTACGGAGGCGTATTTGCACATTCCCATCTGGGCAGCTCATCAGCGGTTTCTGCGGTTTGCGCTTCCGTGGGGCCACTACCAGTTTCAGGCCTTACCCTTCGGTCTGGTGCCGGCGCCGCGGATCTTCACCAAAATCATGGTGGTGGTGGTGGCTGCGTTGCGCAAAGAAGGCATCCTGGTCCATCCTTATCTGGACGATTGGTTGATTCGAGCCAAGTCCATGGAGGAAAGTGTCCGGGTGACAGACAGAGTGGTGCAGTTTTTACAGAGTCTGGGTTGGGTAGTCAACCCGGCAAAGAGTTGCTTGACGCCCTCCCAGGATCTCGAATACCTCGGAGTCTTGTTCGACACGTTGTCAGGTCAGGTGTTTCTTCCACGGAAACGGGCCGAGGCCCTGAGGTCCCAGATTCGGAGGTTCCTGTCGGTGACAGCGCCGTCTGCCTGGGATTATCTTCGGGTCCTGGGGACCATGGCGGCAACGCTGGAAGCAGTGCCGTGGGCCAAGGTGCACATGAGACCGTTGCAGCGGGTGCTGCTCCGCTGCTGGTCGCATCAGTCTCATTCGTTGAGCAAGCGGCTGCCTTGTCCACTCGCGGTCAGGCGGTCTCTTCGGTGGTGGCTTCGCCAGTCGTCGCTGGCGGCCGGCATGCCACTGGAACAGCCCGACTGGACTCCGTTGTTGACGGATGCCAGCCTGACGGGTTGGGGAGCTCACTGTGGAAATCAGTTTGCGCAGGGGCAGTGGACTCCCCTGGAAGCATCTTGGTCGATCAACCGTCTGGAGCTTCGAGCGGTTCTCCGGGCTCTTCAGGCGTTCGAAGAGGTGGTGCATGGTCGGCCCATGCGGGTTCTGTCCGACAACTCGGCGACGGTCGCGTACATCAACCGGCAGGGCGGCACAGGGAGTTCGCTTGGGTAGAACTTCAGTTGTCTGCAATCTCGGCGGCGCACATTGCAGGGAAGGACAATGTCCAGGCGGATTTCCTCAGCAGGGTACAGGTGGATGCGGGCGAATGGGAGTTGCAACCCGCAGTTTTCGAGCAGATAGAGGCACGTTGGGGGACTCCACTCATGGATCTCATGGCGACCTTCTGGTCGGTGAAGGTCGGTCGGTTTTTCAGCAGGTGAAGGGAAAGGATGTCGGAAGGCATAGACGCGCTTTTGCATCGATGGCCGTCGGAGGGTCTTTTATACGTTTTCCCCCCTTGGGCATTGATCGGCCAGGTGCTTCAAAAAATCGGAGCTCACTCGGGGAGAGTTCTTTTGGTGGACCCGACTGGCCGAGGCGTCCAAGGTATGCGGACTTGGTATGTCTTCTGGACGGGGATCCTTGGCGTCTCCCGGAACGAGCCGATCTGTTGCTGCAGGGTCCACTTTTCATGCCCCAGGTGGATCGGTTCTCGCTTACGGTTTGGCCATTGAGAGGGCAAAGCTGAGCAAGAAGGGTTATTCTTCGGCGGTCGTGGAGACCTTACTTAGGGCGCGTACACGGTCCACTTCCTTGGCTTATGTGCGGATCTGGCGGATCTTTGAGGATTGGTGTTCGCGGCGTCAGGTTAGGGCGGCTACGGTGTCCATCCCGGTGGTACTTGAGTTTCTGCAGGACGGTTATGATAAAGGTCTGGCGGCCAGTTCCCTGCGCGTGCAGTTGGCGGCCCTCTCTTGTTATCGGGGCAAGGTCAGCGGAGTCTCGTTGGGGGCTCATCCTGATGTGGGCCGATTTCTGAAGGCGGTCTCCAGGTTACGCCCTGTGCGGAGAGTAAGTGTGCCGCCATGGGATCTCAATCTCGTCCTGGCGGCGCTGTCCAAGTCTCCCTTCGAGCCGTTGCGTCATGCGTCACTGAAGGATTTGATGTTAAAAACTGTGTTTCTCGTAGTGATTTGTTCGGCTAGAAGGATTTCGGAGTTACAAGCATTGTCGTGTCGGGAGCCTTTCTTGTCCTTTTCTAGGGAAAAGGTGGTTCTGCGGCCGGTGCCGTCCTTTTTGCCTAAGGTGGTGTCTCCGTTTCATTTGAATCAGATGGTCTGCTTGCCCGTTCTAGGATCTTTGCATAGCGGCGGGGCTGATCGCCGTCTCCATTTTCTGGACGTGAAGAGAGCGTTGCGTCAATATTTGGCGGTCACGGAGTCCTTCCGCAAGTCCGATCGGTTGTTTGTGTTGTTTGGAGGAGTGCACAAAGGTGAGCCGGCGGCTAAGGCTTCCATTGCCCAGTGGATTAGAGAGGCAATTGCGTCTGCTTATTTGCTTCACGGTCGAGTGGTGCCCGTGGGGTTGCGAGCGCATTCCACCAGGGCGCAGGCCTGTTCCTGGGCGGAACACAGTTTGGTTCCTCCCGGGGACATTTGTAGGGCGGCGACTTGGTCATCGCTACATACTTTCAGCAAGCATTACCGGCTGGATGTCGCGGCGGCTAACGATGCTCGTTTTGGGTCAGCGGTTTTATCGGCTGGCTCGAGAGGTCCCTCCCAATGATTACTGCTCTGGTACATCCCAGAGGTAGAGGACTGAACTGGAGGAATGATAAGGAAATGATAATTACACTTACCTGGTAATTGTAGTTCCTTGAGTGACGACAGTTCAGTCCTCCTTCCCACCCAGATGTTTCGAAGGGGCCCCGGGCTGCGTTCAGTGCCGATGAGTGTTACAGGTAGGTCTGTCTTGATTTTTCCTTGGTTGAGGGGTTTCCCTTTCTTTGATGCAGGGGCGGGCGACAGAAAGCCTTGCCCGAAAGGGGGGGGGCCGTTGCTGTTAGTATTTGTTAGATTCAATGTTTATGGTTCGATACTTATTTGTTGCTCCTTTGAGTCTGCTTTGTTAATAGTTCACTCTGGAATGGAGGAGAGAGTGCAGCAGACTATATCCAGTGATGTCATCATTCTGACATACCAGTCTCCAAGCTGCAGGAGGAGATTGACAACCCAGAGGTAGAGGACTGAACTGTCGTCACTCAAGGAACTACAATTACCAGGTAAGTGTAATTATCATTTATTTTATTCCAGAGTCTGCGTTGTTACAGAAATACTGGTGAACGGAGGGTTGCACAGAACCCTTATACTATGACATCATCAAACCAGTGGTTCTCAGTCTCCATCTGCTGGTGGGGAGGCATAAACCCACACATCTGGACTGGGTTTGACTGGAGGGACTCAAGGAAAGAAAATTAGCAGTTAAGGCCTAATTTCACCATATAGACCATCTCTAGGCAGAATTGTAGAAGGAAGTTGGAGTTAATGAAAGGGAGAGGCGGCAGAGTGTCAGCCTGTTTCCTCTTCACCAGGAGAAGGAGATAGGGTCAACAAGCCCAGTGGCCCAGGAGGAGTTACTGTTAGCACTGAATCTTTTTTGTGACTTCTGTTGGACTATATTTCTGTTTTACAGGAAGTCTGAAGAAGAGATTTGCGTTAAGTTTTGCAACTTTGCCATTCCTATCTGCCAGTGGAGCAACAAACCCAGTGCGTGAAGAATGTCTTTTTTCCCTGACTGTATTCCTGTGTAGGGTTGCCAACTGGCTCCAGATGCGCCCAACAGGCTTGATCCAGTCCTGGGTTTACCCTCATTGCATGCAGGGACATTCAGTTCTACTTCCTCTATTGCGCTCTGTAGGAAATGGAAAACTACAAGTCCCTGCATGCAATGGGGTAAACCCAGGACTGGATCAAGCCTGTCGGGCACATCTGGAGCCAGTTGGCAACCCTATTCCTGTGCCTCCCTGCTCCAAGAATCCTGCTGTGCTTGCGTTGTGTTTTGTAGAGGCTCAGCAGCACCTAAGGATGTGCCCTTTAATGAGGGAAAGCCCAAAAAAAAGGGTTACCTGTAAACCAGAGATTACTGATTTGCTCTTTATAGTTACTATGTCAGTAACAAAAGGGTTGTGAATGCACATGTGTTGTCAGACGGTGACGTTTATGTTGATGGATTACTTTAGCATCCTCGCTTTTTCTCCATACTATGCAAGGTAAACTAGTAGAAAGCTCTAGGATTTCTTTTTGTATTAACTTGCACAGATATGAAAGTCAAAAGTTGACGCTTGGTTGCTTTGCTTCTGTCGCAGTATGTTAGGCAGGCTCACGTGACCCTGGTTTTGAAATAGCTTGGAGCTAAACATAATTGCAGGGAGTTTCACTGTTTCAAGAAATTCAACGTGACAGGGCCCTCGTGGCTTCTGCTGACTGACTAGGCAGATCTTAAGGAAGCAGGATCAACTCATCGACTGCTGCCAAGATGCGACTCTCTTGCAGTTGGGCATAATTTATTTTTTTTGTCACAGTCGATGGCATTTGTAGGCCCAACTGATTTTTATCTGCCATCATCTACCATGTTACTGTGTTAAATCCAGACACATTACAGCTGTGATTAGTGTGCCTATGCACATGTTCCAAAGGAGATTTCAGTAAATTGTTTTTATATTCTTTTGAAGTGCTCAAGCGCAGGACATTTTATTTATTTATTTTTGATATATGCAGTAGAATTTAGCTCATGCCTTTCCAGTTCAAGATGAATTACATTCAGGTACAGTAGGCATTTCTGAGAGGGGATTTTTGCATTTTTATATACTTATTGAGTTTACCCACATATATCCAAAGACATACATCAAAAGAAAATACAATGATACCATATCAAATGAACATACACCCATAGTCATTCTCCTTGCATTTTAGACCACAATTTTTAGGAAATAGAGAAGGCACAAGGAAAACAAAAGAAAAGAAGCAAACAAGCGACTTTCAGAAGAAACTTTCAACAAACAGGGCGAAGTCTTAAGCATCAGCCGTATGAGATGCAACAGTAACAACCATCCCCTCTCTAGCAACCAGGAATTTCAAGAGTTCTTTAGGTTAAAAAAAAACAAAAACCCTTTTTCTTATAAGTAATTATACACCATGAAGGAAATCTCAGCACAAACCTCCCACCCAAAGAGAGGACCCTAAGTCTAAGCCACAGGAATTCTTTCCTCCTCTGTTGGGTTACATTTGACAAATCAGGAAAAATGCAAATATAAGAACCAAAAAAATGCTCATTAAAATTCCAGAAATAAGATTGCAGTATCACAGATTTATCGGACTCCAAAGCGAGAGTCGCAAGAAGGGTGGTGCGCTCAGTGATCACCTCAAGGGAACCTTCCAGAAACCCTGTCAGGTCCCCAGAATCCTGAGAGGCGTCACTGAGACCAATACCTCTGAGACCGGCCCAAGAACAAATGCTGTGCCCTAACAAGTGGAGGCAAATTCTCGGGAGGCAGTTTAAGTACCTCCCGAAAATATTTGCGCACCATGTGTATGGGAGACAGAATAGGAGATTTTGGAAAATTTAATAACCTAACATTATTCCTCCTGTCTTTGACTGAGACAGCACACAGTCCATGAAGTTGGACAAGATCTTCTTTCAAAGCATCAATCTTCCCAGCTTGTTCCCCCTGCAATTGAGAGGCCTCCATTACCAAAGTTTTTACAGAAGATAACTCCATACTCGCAGTCCCCAGAATAGTTTGAAGAGAGGAGTTCATTATAGCCAGCTCATCCCACAGCAGTTCTAAAGTTATCATTGCAGGTTTAACCAACAATCCAGAGACACGTATTTGTACAATGCCATTTCCCTCAGCTGTAAAGTTCTCACACAAAAGAGGAGTAAATCCTGCTGGGCTTCCGACGGACCTCACAACACCTGCAGTGGGCAAAGTGAACCCCATCGCGCCAACATAGCCATCTTCACTTCCCTCAACCAGAGTGCTCGCTGGCAGCCTGGGGGAAGCACGCCATCAGGTGCAGCTGAACTTCCAGGTCTTGGGGGGCGGGTTCGCTGCTCTGGAGAAAGCAACACTCTGGACACACTCAGAGCCTCGGAAACATCACTCCATGGTCCTGCCGAGGACCCTGCTCCAACCTCAGAAGCAGAAAATCCACACGAAGTCAAGGTCCTCTGCCCGCTCTGGATATTCCCGGCCAAACCTGAGGGTAGACTGGCCTGATTCCATTTTCTGTGCCCCATCTCCATCTCCAAAAGCCACAGCAGAGCTCAAGTAAGGACCTCAGCATAGGGCAGCCGCTCCAAGGAGACTCCCTGCCGCCATCTTGCCTCCTCTTTTTAGTAATACCTGAAGGCCCTAATCTGAAAATGCCTTGTCATTTTTTCATGACCGAGTAATGGCACAGTGTAAGATCATGGGGCTGGATGACACCTCATTACAGGTTGACGATGTGCGTTAAATTGTTCTATGTTTCTAGAGGGATGGGGACAGTGAAACTATGGCGGTTTGGTTTTGTCTGTGGGATGATAGTTGGCAGAATCTGTAGCCAGGGAGGTGCCTTGGCACACTGTGGCAACAAATCTGGTGGTTTATGACATTGTGTTTTTTATTTATTAGCTGTTGCAGAGAGGTCTTTTTTTTATTACAGTGACCAAAAGCATAAGAAAAAAGAAAACAAAGAGGTATTTCAAATGTTTGTTTTTGAGCTATTCTATTCCATAGTCTTCCTGGTCAGAATCACTGGTGTGGTTTCTGCTGCAGCTTGTACTTTGAGTTTAATTAGCCCTGTGTGACTTTTATTTATTTATTTTATTTATTTATAAATGTCTTCTATACCGCCCCTTCCAGAGATCAAGGGCGGTTTACATGGAACAGTTAACAATTTTGTATACTTCAGTATACTTTACATAGAACAGTGTTTAAACTATGTACAGGTACGATTACATTAGGGATATGCATTTTTGTATGCTGGAGTCCAGAGCGGAAATTAAAGAGGGGGCATTGCCCTGATAACTTCTCCTTTCCCTAACCCCTGACCCCCACTACCACACATCAGCAGTAGCTTTCCCCAAGTCCAGTGGTGTAAATTCTACCCAAGCAGCGGCAGCAATGAGGAAAACTTACTTTATCACATTTGCTGCTCTGCTCTGCTCTTTTAAGTTCTGTGGGCCCAGTGGCTCTTCCTCACCAGGCTGAAGTCTTGTGATAACAGCCACACCGTGAGACTTTGGCACTGCGGGGAACAGCTGCAGGACCTGCAGCAGACTTACAAGAACAGAGCAGCATGGCAAACACAATGAAATACATTTGCCGCTGCTGCCGCCGCAAGGGGAGGCGCTACCGCCACCGTTGACAGTGGAGGATCCTCAGCAAAGTTTTTATTTAGTTGTATTTATATACCGCCTTTCACTGGGTCAAGGTGGTTTACATAGAACAAGAGAGGAAATACATTGTAACTTTGTCAACTATATACAACATGCAGTTGATACTTAAGAGTTTATAACTATATACAGACTTAAACTGTGTACACCATACAGACTTATATTATGTGCAGATGTAGTCAACTGGCTTATGTTATGGGGGTGAAGTGTTCAGTGAATAGGTGTGTTTTCAGATGTTTTCAGAAGGTTTTGATGTCTGTGGTGTTCCTGAGATGGTCTGGGAGAGTGTTCCATATAGAGGGTGCGTACAGTTGGAAGGCTCGTTTACATGCTTACTGGTTAGATTTGGTTCTGAGGTGGGGGATGACCAGGGTATTCACAGTGGAGGTCATCTAAATCTGAGTTTTGCCTGGGAGTCCCTCATTGTAACTTATGCCACTGCTCAAATCTATCATCCTAATAACTGTTTATAGAATTTTCCTTGAGGAACTTGTCTAAACTATTTTTAAGAACAACTATGCAAGATGCCTTGACCACGTGGTTTTGCAACAGATCCCACAGCTTAATTGGATAGTAAGGGGTGGATAGTAAAGGGCTGCTCCATGATTGCCAGTTGGATTTCAGAGCTCTCGTAGCACGGAAATGGCCTTGCTCGCGATACATGAAGACCTACTGTCCTATTCGGAACAAGGGGATGATGGATTTTTCTGCATTTGATATGCTAGGTCATTGTATATTGTTGCAGCAGTTGGCTTCCTTTGTTGTCAGTGAGATGCCTTTGCAATAGTTGAGATCCTTTCTAACTGAGTGTTGTCAGTTTGTGGAAGTGGGTCTGAACTTGTCAGGCATGAGTCCAGAATGTTTGGGGATCTCTCAAGGGGCATTTTCTCCCCTCCTGTTTAATCTCTTCCAAACATTGGCCTTACTCTTACATCCTTACTGAAGGTGAAGAAGAACGATTTTTCTAAGTTTTGTGATTTTGCTCGTTCTGACTTATAAGGCCAACGCTTTTGTGGGCTTACTCTTACATCAGCATTTGTTTCCAGATGACATTTGGTTATATCTCCTATTGGGTAAGGTCTGGGTGTGACAGCTGCAAATGTGTCCCAGATCTGCCTGCAAAAAAAAACGTGATAACCTTAGAAAAGACTAAATAGGATGGGAGGCTATAGGGATGGATGAAGTGGAAGAAAAGACGGAAGTGGGAGGTAGGAGAGTAGAGAGTAAAAGATGAATATCTGGGGAGAGGGCATAGGAGAAAGGGAAAAGGAGACCAAAGAGGGGGAAGGAGAGATTGGGGGACAGAAAAAAGAAAATGAGAAAACAAGGAAAGAAAAGTGAAAAGGAGCACTGAAATGGAGAAAGAGAATTATGAAAATGAGAAAAGAGATGGTGGATTACTTTCTATAGGAGTTAGGATCTGGGGTCCAGGTACAGCTGATATCACCTGATGTTTTATTTATGTCTCTATGATGCTTATATATGTTGTATTTTAAGACAGCTGTTGTGCGTGATTTGGTTCTGTTGGGAAGGCAGGAAATAAGTAAAAAAATATTAGACAAACATTCAAAAAGGTAGGAAACCACAAAGGAAAATATTTTAGTACATGATAAATAATATAAGCTATATATAAAAGCAGGCAAATATGCCACTAAAATGCCACAAAATTGTTAAAATTGTGTTACTGAATTTTCTGGCTTTGCTGTCTCAGGAGATTCAGGAAAAAACAGGGATTGTTCAAAGTACTGCACAATGAGAGTTTTCAAGTTTTCCTTAGTTTGCATGCTAAATTTCCTGTGACCCCTCTCTATTTCTCTATAGTGAATTGGCTGTATCCCTAGACCTTTCTTCACACACTAGCTATATAGCTAAGGTTATCAGATTTTTTGCAGGCACATCTGGGACCCATCTAAATTATGTAGGAGTGGGGTGGAGGGATGCTCCCTTTGACAGAATTGCAGTGTTGTGAAAGTACTCCACTTGGATGATTCCTTGGATATATTAGTAAGTTACGCTTTACCAGTGTCTTACTAGTGGTCAGTCCCCTGAAGAAGGCTTCGGCCGAAACACATGTCGGGCAGACCCTGTTATTAATAAAGCACTTTCCTCCAGTGGCGTGGCTATCCTGTTACTTTGTGCTTCCATATAGATGTAAGAGACAGTCCTCATCAAAGCATACAATCTAATCAAGATGAACAACATCACAAAAGTGGGGATTAGAGTATTGTGAGATACACATAAGTGGTGAACAATAGCATGAGGGTTATCAGAATCTAAAGCAGCCTCAAAGAGATGGGGTTTTAGGTTGGATTTGCATAGAGCTGGAAAAGGAGCCTGATGTACTGAATCAGGTAGTTTGCTTTAGGAATATGGAGCAGCAAGGTGGAAATTCAGAAACAGACATTTATACTTGCGTGAGGTCTGCTGGGATTTGAACAATCAACCCTGGGTACCAGAGGTCAGTCAATGGCAGCTGGAGTTATGAGGCCACTCCTTGAGGAGGGGTAAAAGATGGAAGAGGAATCATTACTGTTTCCCTCCCATCCATCCCATGACAGCCACAATATCACCGCTAAGTAGACGAATCGATAGAGGAACACAAACAGTGATGCCTTTGGCCTATACTGTGCAAAATATAAAGACAATGGAAGGAAATTCTAGAAACTAACACATTCAAATCATGAAATTTAAAAAACAATTTTTTTTCTACCCTCTTTGTCCCGATTTCTGGAATCAGGGACATAAAGCTGCCAACAAGTGGGAGTTGGGAACACAACTTTAAATCAGGGACAAGCCCCAAAAATCTGGGACATCTGGTAACCTTATAGATAGCCAATAAAATGTCACTATTACATGCTGCCAGAAGTCAGAAGATGCAAGAAAGGTACACAAATAGCCAGATTTATTCTGGGGAGCCCCTCTGATTTTTGGTTTCTGCTTAGCAGTATTTTTTGGAATAAGCTGTGTCATGGATATAAAATAAAAAGGGCAGCCTGTACACAAGAGGCCTTGAATGTTCTGCTACGAGAAGCCTAAATCAAGGACTCTATATCTCTGCTCAGTCATCTGTCCACGTAGACCTCAAAACCAGCAGCTGTTATAGTATCTATCTCCAGGAACAAGCAGGAATGAGTCTTCACATATGGGTACATCGGTACCGACGGAGTCTGCACGGGAACACTTCCCAGCGTCCAATCAGAAAACCTTTGGAAGCATCCCACCACGCCTGCATGCTGCCTTCCCACCTTCCCGCCTTCCCAACTGTCTCTCCTCAGTTTTCGTTTTTCCGCGGAGCCGGCAGGACGTCCTCCTGTCACTGCAGAAAATTCTCCTTTTATTTTTTAGTCTGGTACCGCCAGTGTTTCTTTTTTCTTTTCTTGTAAAATTTTCCTTTTTAAGGAATATTTTTCCTCCTTAGTGTCTCACGGTTTCTCAGGCCTGTTAGGCCTCTCCATTTTCCTTCATGGAACCGCCAGCCACTCTCCCAAAGAAATGTACAAACTGTGGCGGTACAACCTTATTTTTAGACACTCACAATTGGTGTCTAACCTGCTTGGGTCCGGAGCCTTTTGGCAATAATATTGTGGGAAGAAGTTTTCAACATCGAGTTCCCCTCGACACGCGGTCCCCATCCAAGTTCAGGGCACCGACCATATCTTCTTCTACACAGGATCAGGTAACCCAAAAACAGTCTGTTAAGTCTAGCCAGTCCTCGAGCGGCAGTTCTCATGCACAGCATAGAGATGCCTACGGCCTTGCCCTCGAGAATCCACTGGTTTCAAAACCCCGGTGGGAGTCTTCGGCCTCCAAAGCCAGTGTGGGGTTTCAGGTTGTTCCTGAGGTTCACCCCTCACAGAACATACCTGAGCCATGCCCGGTGGTGGCATCCGCTTCGAGCGGTACCGATACCCTGGCATCGGCAATGGTGTTTGGATGAAACATTCCTCACCAAGGATCGTCGTCTAGCATCCTCGGTACCTACGGGGCCGATGGATACGCTCCAGATCGACCTTCCAGTATCGGTACCGGCACCGATACTACTACCGATGTCGGTACCCTCCAGACATGCATCAATAGACTCGCTTCCTTCGATGCCGAGTCTGGAATCGATCTCCAGTCTTGAGGACTGGGTACCGACTCGCCTTGGTACCGACACCAAACGGTACTGAAGGCTCGGTTCCGATAATTCGGATCCGCAACTCTCAGATTCCTCAATACCGTTAGAGTTGCCACCGGCTGGCCTTCATCCACCGGTATCGGATACGGTACCGAAGTCGGTACCGATATCCACATTACCATTGCTGTCGGTGCCTTCCATGCTTCTCTCGTCAGGCTCGCTTCCCTCGATGCCGAGTTTGGAATCGATCCCTAGCATGGTCGATGTGCTACCGACTGGCGCTGGTCCCGACATCCTGCAGTACCAGCGACCATCCTATAAGGATTCCATTCTGCACCATCCAGGATCTTCTATTCCTATAAGCTTGGATAGATCCCTCGGTGCCAATGCTAGTTCTTTATCAGATCTAGCCTATCCAGGGGAAGTTCCCTCTAGGGATCCTTCTTTTCAGGTTTTTCTCCTAGATATGGCAAAATCCCTTGCCATTTCTATTCCTGGACAAGGTCCTACACAGGGCAATACAGGATCCCTCTATATTTCTGAGGGAGCAGAGGAAGACATCATGCTTCCTGTACATCAGTCCTTGCAGGATCTCCTCTTACAAATGTGGGAAGTTCCTTTAAAGGTACCCCCACTTTCCAGAGCAACTGATCTTTTACATCAGGTGCCCCCTTCTCCAGGATTTCAAAGACTCAACTTCCTCATCATTCCATTGTTGTAGAATCAGCAATGAGGCAGGTGAAGAGTTCTAAAAAGCACTCTTCTTATCCACCAGGTCGTGAGTCTAAGACTTTAGATGCCTTTGGACGCCAAACTTTCCAGGCATCCATGCTTTCAGCAAGAATTCTCTCATATATCTTTTATATGGGTTTATCTCTTGAGGAAGTCACAAGGAAATTACATCTTTTGACTCCTTTTCTTCAAGAGCCCAAGAGTGTAGACTATTCCTCACTGGTTAGTCATGCTCAGAATATCTCTAGGTTTCTTACTCGTGCTTCCCTAGACTCCTTTGAGTCTGTTAGCAGGACTTCTGCTATAGCTATAGGAGCACGACGTAAAGCCTGGCTCCAAGCTTCAGACTTGGACAAATGGGCACAAGTTAGACTGGGAAATACTCCTTGCACTGGAGAAAATCTCTTTAACAAGGAGTCTTTATTCCAGGTTGCTCAGTTAACAACTGACTGTCCTGTTTCCAGAGGCTGTTCTACGCCTTCTCCTTTCCCATTTAGTAGGAAATGTCCTGCCAAAATTTCTTCCCCTAGGGGAAGAAGATTTTATCCATCTTCTGCCCATCATACAGATGTTCCCAGACAGGGGAAACATTACCCTGGTCTGAAGAATCCACAACCTCAGCAGGGTCAACAAACCCAGCAGTCGCAGAGTTTCAAATAGATCATCATTGCCCCTCTTGGTTGGTGGTTAGAGTAGCAGTCTGCTTCTTTTCATTTGCAGTATCTGCACTAAATTTATTTTAACCTTCCTAGATATCTCTTCATGAGACATCTTTTCTTTAACTTTAAGAGTGTTTATGATGATCATGCCATACCAACAGGGTTTTCCTCTTCCTCTTGGAGGAAAGAGAACTAACAACTATTAATAAACAGTTGTTTTTCCCTGTACTGGCAGGTATCATCTCACCAGTCAGAGACTTCCTCCATAGTCAGTCTCTTTCAACCCGGTCTTACCTCCCTCTTACTATAACATTTGGTTTGTAAGAGGGTCCCTTTTACACTGGTAGGCTCCTATGGTCCTCTACCTGTTCTACTGGGGGATTCTCCCTTCCGGAGTTGTCTCCCCCTTTCTTACCTTAGGGCAGCCCATCAGACAGTAGGAAACCCTACCAGGTCTGTTGTCTCTTTTTCCCAATCTAAAAGAGAGAAAGGAAAAAGAAATGTTCTCCGTTGCCCTGGTACGTTGCTGCAGATACAGCAATTTCTAGTCGTTAAGCCACTGGTTCTGCTACCACACAACCAGGCATTCTCCTCCACTAGCAATCCTTCTAGCCTCAGTGCTAGGTCCCAAACAGCTTATCAACCTCGTTTGGGAAACCCTCTTCTCACAGCTTAGTTGGTTAGCTTCTATTCTTCCCCCCCTTGTTCTGGGCAGAATAGTTGGTTACCTTCTGGCTTCCCACAACCAGTTCTTCTTCTAACCAACCTGCAGCATGCTCTCTGCAACTCTACAGAGTAGCTTTGCACTATGGGCCCTTGCTAGAGAGCATTAGTATCTTGCCTAGCAGATAACCCCAGATGGTTAACAGGGTTCCCCCAGTCATGTTCCCATGACTGGTAGGTATTTCCTACCCTTACCATCTCATCTTAAATCTCTTTTGAGACATCAGTCTCAGGCCTTTCATTACGTGAAAAACCTAAAGAAGGGCCAATTCCCTGGCTTGGCCCATATTTCCTTTGGTCTTCTTGTCAGAGATAATTTTCTTCACTGGCAGTAAGAGGATGCCCAATACCCCTCTTGCCCTCATAGGCAAGTCACTAGGGTATCTTCCTCCAGTGGCATCCTCTATCCATTCTCCATATGGCAATTCTGGAGAAACCTAGTCTTCCTGCCTACAGACTGAAGTTATCCTCTGCCTTTCTCACGTAGGCCATCCTGGTTATTCAAAAGCTCACATTCTAAAAAGAATCCAGACTTCTTCTTGTCAGGGAGACCCCTCCTCTGACTCTGCCAATCATAACCAGGAAAAGAGAATTCTCTATATATCTATTCAAGCAGGTAGTAACCTTCTTGCTGTTAGATGAATCTTCCTCTCTCCCTATATCCCTAGGGGGGATAAGCTTCTATAGACCTCTCTCCTTCCACATACCTGGAGAGATGTGTCTATATGTCTACATATTCATATATATATATTGTGACACAGCAGACGGTACAGAGCCCACGGAGTTAGGGGAAAGTAAGGAACCTACCTCAGAATTAGCTGAGCAGCAGACAAACTCAGCACATGTAGAATTAGCTGAGCAGCAAACAAACTCAGCACTAGAAAAGCAAAAAGGCATTAGAGTAAAATGTCCTTGCACTAGTCCTGACGTAGCTAGAAGCAGGAAGGCTAATCAGGAACACCTGTTCTCAGAAACCCAGGCAGCATGCAAAGAGAACAAGGATAAAAGCTGCAGGGTAGAACCAGGGAGGGCCAGTAGGGGCAGCGACCTGGGAGGACTAAGCCAGCATCCAGTGAACGCACGTCATGCTGGAGGAAATCCACTGAGGGAAGGAAGCAGTAGGTGTGGCAGCAGAGCAGGAAACAGCCAGCATCGTGCCCAGGACCCTGCTAGGATTCCTGGTAGTTGGAGAGCCCAGGAGAGAGCTGCCAGAAGCCCAGATATAAGAGACAGAACCACAGCTAAGAGGTGGGAACTTAGCTTTGCTAAAGAAATGGCAAGAAGTTCTGTTTGGTTTGAAAAGCAAGGGTGTGGCACCAGAAGTAACTTTGACACTGAAAGTTACACAGTAATTCCACCAGCGTGGAGAAGAAGGACTAGTCTTGAAGGACTAGAAAGGGGGACTGTTACTTCTGGAGAGAAATCTGCAACTGTGAGTATATACTTCTGGTAATTTTCTAAAAAGAATTCTTTGTATTAAAGCTACTTAATCTGTGAACCCACTGTTTTTTGTTGGATCAGTTGGGGCCTAGTAGCAGCAATTAAAGTTTGAATTTAAAACACAGAGGAGAACTTTCTGGTTACATTTCATACCCAGCAGAGAGCTTGTAGTTTAAATTTAATAGTCACTCAGGGCCAAGTAACAGCAAAGTACTTTTAGTTTAAATTTAACACACAGAAGAGAGCTTTCTGGTTACATTTGGAACCCAGCAGAGAGCTTGTAGTGTACATTTAATAGTCACTCAGGGCCTAGCATCAGAAAAGTACTTTTAGTTTTAAAACACAGAAGAGAGCTTTCTGGTTAAATTTAGAACCCAGCAGAGAGCTTGTAGTTTAAATTTCATAAGAAGTTAGAGCCTAGCAGCAGCTAAGAGCTATAATTTAAATCAAATCAGAATTTAGCTTACCTCAGCAGCACAAGACAGGGTACTGTGTAGCAGCCCTCTTTTAATAAGTGTTATTTCCCTCCCCACACCCACCCACCCCTGGGATAATCATAGCTTAATAGGTACTTACATATCTTAAAAGACAGGAGGTGCTTTCAGGTGAAGCTCATTACCCAAATAAGTCATACACTAAGGACCTGAGATTAATTAAGCTTCAGGTGAACAAGGTATATTAAACGTATTAGGTACAGTTTTATTGGTATAAATACCCATAGCAACCCCTAGTAAGTAAGAACTTAAAGGTCTAGACACAAACTTAAAACTAAGATGCAGACAGCAGTCCAGCAGCGGGATGGGGGCTTTCCAGTCTTTTGCATTGAGTGTCACATGTATGATTTTCTCCCAGTTGGTGAGAGGTCTTACGTGTGCACTAGGTGCAAGGAGCTCTTTGCTCTCAGGGAACAAGTCCGTTCTCTAGAGGCTAAAGTAGCAGACTTGGAAAACATAAGACAGACAGAGAGGTACATAGACGAGACCTACAGGGATATAGTCCTGAAGTCCCACTTCCAGTCTGGCAGCACCCCTGTTGCCATGGAGGAGAGAGGTCACGTGACAGGAGAGCATCACCCTGGTGTGGCAGGAAGTGATCCTGTAACTAGGACCTGTCCTCCAGGTGATGTAAAACCCTCTTGCACCGAGGAAGTTTCTCCAGGGCCATGTGCCCATGAGGGAAGGGTTAGGACAGCCGTTATAGTTGGTGATTCGATCATTAGGCATGTAGATAGCTGGGTGGCTGGTGGACGTGAGGATCGCCTGGTAACATGCCTGCCTGGTGCGAACGTAGCAGACCTCACGCACCACCTAGATAAGGTCTTAGATAGTGCTGGGGAGGAGTCTTCTGTCTTGGTACATGTCGGTACCAATGACATAGAAAAATGTGGTAGGGAGGTTCTGGAGGCAAAATTTAGGCTTTTAGGTAGGAAGTTGAAATCCAGAACTTCCACGGTAGCATTCTCCGAAATGCTTCCTGTTCCACGCGCAGGACCCAAAAGGCAGGCAGAGCTCCGGAGTCTCAGTGCGTGGATGAGACAATGGTGCAGAGATGAGGGTTTTGGATTTGTTAGGAACTGGGGAACATTCTGGGGAAAGGAGGGGCTCTTCCGAAGGGATGGGCTTCACCTTAACCGGGATGGAACCAGGCTGCTGGCATTAACCTTTAAAAAGGAGATAGAGCAGCTTTTAAACTAGATATTAGGGGAAAGCCGACAGTCGCCCAAGAGCGGATGGTTCGGAAGAATGTATCCTTGAAGGATACTACCAAAAGCAGAGAGGTTCCACAAAAGAGTAAAGTAGCCCAAATGCCCTCAAGTATGGAGCAGACAGAGCTTAAAGATCCCAATTTACCCATGTCTAACAATAGCCAAATTAACATGAATAAAATACATTCTCTAAAATGCTTGTATGCAAATGCTAGAAGTCTAAAGAATAAGATGGGAGAGTTAGAATATATAGCACTAAATGAAAGGTTAGATATGATTGGAATATCAGAGACATGGTGGAAGGAGGACAACCAGTGGGACACTGTGATACCTGGGTACAAACTATATCGTAATGATAGAGCTGATCAAATTGGTGGAGGGGTTGCTCTCTATGTTAGAGAGGGCATTGACTCAGAAAGGATTAAAGTTTTGCAGGAAACAAAATCTGCTGTAGAATCTATATGGATTGAAATTCCATATAAAAGGGGGAAGGCAATGGCAGTGGGGGTGTACTATCGAGCGCCTGGCCAGAATGACCAAATGGATGATGAAATGCTCAAAGAAATCAAGGAAGCTAACAAAAGTTACAGCGCAGTAATAATAATGGGTGATTTCAATTACCCCGGTATCGACTGGGTCAGTGTCACGTCAGGACATGCTAGGGAGATAAAGTTCCTAGATGAAATAAATGACTGCTTCTTGGAGCAGCTGGTTCATGAACCAACCAGAGGGGAAGCCATATTAGACCTAGTCCTTAGTGGAACACCAGATCTAGTGCAAGAGATAAGGGTGTTGGGGCCACTTGGAAATAGTGATCATAGCATGATCGCCTTTGATTTAATTAGTGGAGGAGGGATAGTAAGGAAATCCACAGTACTACCTTTTAACTTTCGAAAGGGAGACTATGATAAAATGAGGAAAACAGTTAAGAAAAAACTAAAAGGAGCAGTTGCAAAGGTTAAAGACGTACATCAAGCTTGGGTGTTGTTGAAAAATACTATCTTGGAAGCCCAGACCAGCTGTATTCCACGCTTTAAGAAAAGTGGAAGGAAGTCCAAAAAACTGCCAGCATGGTTTAAAGGTGAGGTCAGAGAGGCTGTTGTTGCCAAAAAAGCATCTTTCAGGAAATGGAAAAAAGAGCCAAACGACGAAACCTGGAAACAGCACAAGCACTGGCAAGTCAAATGCAAGGCATTGATAAGGCAGGCAAAGAGGGAATTTGAGAAGAAACTTGCTGCAGAAGCAAAAACGCGAAATAAAGACCTTTTCAAGTATATTCGTAGCAAAAAACCTGTGAGAGAGTCAGTTGGTCCATTAAATGATAAAGGGGTTAAAGGATCACTAAGAGGCGACAAGGCGATAGCGGAGAGACTGAATGAATTCTTTGCTTCGTTCTTTACTGAGGAAGATGTAGGGATGTTTCCCATGACTGAAGTGGTATTTAAAGGTGCGGGAGAATTGAATGAAATTTTGATACATCGGGAAGATGTCTTACAACTATTAGATAAACTGAAGAGTAGCAAATCACCTGGGCCGGATGGTATACATCCAAGGGTGTTGAAAGAACTGAAATATGAGATTGCAGACCTGCTATCAGTAATCTGTGAACTATCATTAAAATCATCTCTAATACTTGAAGATTGGAGGATCGCCAATGTAACACCAATTTTTAAAAAGGGTTCCAGGGGTGGGAAACTACAGACCGGTGAGCCTGACGTCAGTACCAGGAAAAATGGTAGAAACCATCATAAAGAATAAAATTACTCAGCATGTAGATAGTCACAACCTAATGGGAGACAGCCAACATGGCTTTAGACAAGGAAGATCTTGTCTTACTAATCTGTTATGTTTTTTTGAAGGAGTGAATAAACAGGTGGACAAAGGTGAGTCGGTTGATATTGTGTATCTGGACTTTCAGAAAGCCTTTGACAAGGTCCCTCATCAGAGACTAAAGAGTCATGGGATAGGAGGCAGTGTACTATTGTGGATCAGGAACTGGTTAAAAGATAGAAAGCAGAGGGTAGGGCTAAATGGCCAATTTTCCCAATGGAGAAAGGTGAATAGTGGTGTACCCCAGAGATCTGTGCTGGGTCCGCTGCTTTTTGACATATTCATAAATGACCTGGAAAGTGGAATAACGAGTGAGGTTATCAAATTTGCAGATGACACAAAGCTATTTAAAGTTGTTAAAATCCAAGAGGATTGTGAAAAATTGCAAGAGGATCTTGATAAATTGGAAGACTGGGCATCAAAATGGCAGATGAAATTTAATGTGGACAAGTGCAAGGTTATGCACCTAGGGAAGAACAACCCAAACTATGGTTACACGATGCAAGGTTCCACATTAGGAACCACCACCCAGGAAAAAGATTTAGGCGTCATTGTGGATACCATGTTAAAACCCTCGGCCCACTGTGAAGCGGCGGCCAAGAGGGCAAACAGAATGATAGGTATGATAAGGAAAGGAATGGAAAATAAAACAAAAGATATTATAATGCCTCTATATCGTTCCATGGTGAGACCGCACCTTGAATATTGTGTGCAATTCTGGTCGCCGTATCTTAAAAAGGATATTGCGATTTTAGAAAAGGTTCAGAGAAGAGCCACCAAAATGGTAAAGGGGATGGAAGGATACTCCTATGAAGAAAGGCTAAAAAGGTTAGGGCTCTTTAACCTGGAAAAGAGACGGCTGAGGGGAGATATGATAGAAGTTTATAAATTAATGAATGGAGTGCAACGGGTAAACGTAGATCGATTATTTACCTTATCAGAATATAGAAAGACTAGGGGACATGCAATGAAGCTACAGGGTAAACTATTTAAGACTAATAAAAGAAAATATTTTTTCACTCAACGTGTAATCAAACTCTGGAATTTGTTACCAGAGGATGTAGTAAAGGCTGTTAGTGTAGCTGGGTTTAAAAAAGGTTTGGACAAGTTCCTGGAGGAAAGGTCCATAAACCATTATTAAGAAGTGACCGAAGATATCAATGCTTGACCCAGTACAAGCATTGTGGAACTTGTGTCTCTTGGGGAAACTGTTAGATACATATGACCTAGTTTGGCCACTGTTGGAAACAGAATACTGGGCTTGATGGACCTTGGTCTGACCCAGTATGGCATATCTTATGTTCTTAAGAAGGGAAAGCCAGAAGGAAGCTTTTAATATACCAGGCATTCAGAGCCCTGGATTTAAAGAGCCCTTTCTAGAAAAGCTAGCCCATGACTCACAGGAGAGTTTTAAGGAAGACAGCAGCTGTGAAGAGTGTGACCCATATGCAATCGTAAGTGACTCTGAGTTAATGCAGTGGGAGAACAGCAGCTATAGTTCTGACCCTGTGCCCATGGATTGCACAATTTGTTTATCTGACGATATTGTATCTTTATGTTGAACGTGTGCAAAGCAGCCAGCTGATGGTGCCTAAAGGAAAGAAGATATTATTTGTGCGACAGTTCTTTTGTTTCATATTGTTTGTTGTATCCCAGGAATATCCTCTCAGGGCAGGGAATAAAGCCCTAATATTATTTTTGCCTTACCACTTGACTACAAGACTCTTTTTGTATCAAAGGCAACTAAAATCTTAACACCCTAGGCAGCCACCTAATAGGGTCATATGAGGTAGCTATCTCTCACTATCTCTCACAAATGGCGTAGTTGTTGCGGATTTATTCCTAAGAGGAGCATAGAACGGTGATACAACAGAGGAACAACGCAGAGGAATCCTACGAGTGCCAAGGCTGGACACGCCCAGAAGGTTCCAGATCCTGAGGGAAAGGATAAGCCCCTTCTCAAAGTGTGAATCTCCACCTGGCTCAGGTAACGGTATATGGGCACAGGTTTAGGGGGATTCGAGTGAGAAGGTGTAGCTAAAAAGGAAGGTGGGACTAGGCACAATAACATTAGTAGTGCCACACTTGGTGTTTTCTTTTGTTTGTTTCCAGAGTGGGTGAGCATCAAGATGGATGCTCAAGAAGTCCTAAGATGGATGAGCGCACAGTTCGAGAAGCAAGCGGAGGTGGCTCAGCTGAGCCAAGAGCAGGCCATGGCGGCATTGCAACTCCAACAGAAGCCCCTGACCAAACTGGTACACACTCTGCTGGACAAACGAAGGGAGGAGAAACCACCGCAACAGCATTTCTGTGGGGTAGGCCCACATAACTGTGGGGCATTGGCATTTGGACAAATGACTAAGGCTGATAATTTTGACGATTTTATTGAGGCATTCGAGAGGGTAGCCCTCAATGCACATTGGGCCAAAGAGCACTGGGCAGTCAGGCTGGCCACCTCCTTAACAGGAGAGGCCTTATCAGCATACCAAGCCATGCCAGCTACCCTGGCAACTGACTATGGAGAAGTAAAGAAAGCAATAAAGGATAGGCTAGGCCTAACGCCTACGGTCTATCGGCGTATGCTAAGGTCTACCCGTCTCCAACCATGTGAAACACCTAAGGCACTGTGCCAGAGGGTGCGCAGCCTGGTTTGGAAGTGGTTGACTCCAGAGGAGAAGACTCTGGAAAGTATATTGGATACGATTGTATTAGAACAGTTCTCGGAAGCAGTTCCGGCAGAAGTGAAAGCATTTTTAACCTTGCAGAATTGCCTGACCTCAGCTGAAGCCGCGCAGCTCACAGAACGGTTCATGGAAGCCGAATTGGCTAATAGGCCACAAGTAGGCGCTGGGAATAAGTGGGGTATGGTCAATTCTGGAAAGGCAGTCAAAGAGCCTAGGATGTATACTAAAAATGCGAATGAATGTTTGCCTAAGAGGGATGCTAGAAATGCATTGAAAAAATGTTTTAAATGTGTGAAAATTGGTCACATGAAAAAAGATTGTATATGGCGTACAGCTCTGATAACAGGTGACAGAAAAAGCATACAGGCAGGGTTCCGTATAGATGTTGAAGTACAAGGAGTCCCCGCTAAAGCGTTACTTGACTCAGGTGCGGACCAAAGTATGGTTTCGGGAAAATTATGGCAAACCATACAGGCCCGCACTGGCTCCACCCCGAGTCAAACAGAAGGGAGATCCAAGATAAGGTGTATACATGGGTCATCAACATATTACCCTCTCTATAGAGTGAAAGTCAAGGGTTTAGGAACCCGGAGGGAAATCCCAGTGGCCGTAATTCCCACACTACCCTATGACATTGTATTAGGCCAGGACTGGCCACCATTCTATAGGGCAGCGATGGTGAACCTATGGCACGCATGCCAGCTGTGGCACGCGAAGGCCTTGCAGCTGGCACGCGGGTAGGTCCGCAAAAAAGAAAAAGCTGGCTCTGGCTGCTGCCGCGGACGCGGCAGCTGCAGAGTGCAGTGTCCCGCGGGGCCCCCTCCGCCCGCTAAGCCCCTCTGCAAGGGCTTTCAGATTCGCGAGGGAGAGCGTCTCCCTCGCGTCTCTGTTAAGCCCGCAGGGGCTAATGGGAAATTTCCCATCAGCCCCTTTAGACGCGAGGGACTGATGGGAAATTTCCCATTAACCCCTGCGGGCTTAACAGAGACGCGAGGGAGAAGCTCTCCCTCGCGAATCTGAAAGCCCTTGCAGAGGGGCTTAGCGGGCGGAGGGGGCCCCGCGGGACATTGCATTCTGCCGCTGCCGCAGCAGCGGCAGCAACCAAAGCCAGCTTTTTTTTTTTTTAATATGCCATGGAGGGGGGGGGTTAGGACTGCTAATGGGCTAGGGGGGGGTGTAGGACTGCTAATGGGCTAGGGGGGGTAGGACTGCTAATGGGCTGGGGGGGTAGCGGGTAGGACTGCTCATGGGCTGGGGGGGGTAGGACTGCGAATGGGCTAAGGGGGTAGGACTGCTAATGGGCTGTGGGCTGATGGGGGCTGTCTGGAAATGGGGTGATGGGGGGTTAGGACTGGTAATGGGCTATGGGGGGGTTAAGACTGCTAATGGGCTTTGGGCTGATGGGGGCTGTCTGGAAATGGGGTGATGGGGGTTAGGACTGATAATGGGCTATGGGGGGGGCTAGGACAGGAAATGGGCTGATGGGGAGGGGTTAGGACTGGATGGGCTGTGGGCTGTTGGGGGGGTTAGGACTGGTAATGGGCTATGGGGGGGTTAAGACTGGTAATGGGCTGTGGGCTGATGGGGGGCTGTCTGGAAATGAGGTGATGGGGGGTTAGAACTGCTAATGGGCTATGGGGGGGTTAGGACTGATAATGGGCTAAGGGGGGGGGCTAGGACAGGAAATGGACTGATGGGGAGGGGTTAGGACTTGAGGTGGGCTGATGTGGTTAGGACTGGTAATGGGCTGTGGGCTGATGGGGGGGGTTTAGGACTGGCAATGGGCTGTGGGGGGCTGACTGGAAATGGGCTGATGGGGTTAAGACTGGAAGTGGGCTGATGGGGGTTAGGACTGGTAATGGGCTATGGGGGGGTTAGGACTGGTAATGGGCTATGGGGGGGTTAAGACTGGTAATGGGCTTTGGGCTGATGGGGGATGTCTGGAAATGGGGTGATGGGGGGTTAGGACTGGAAATGGGTTGAGGGGGGGCTAAAACTGTAAATGGGTGATGGGGGTTTAGGACTGGAAGTGGGTTGATGGGGGGCTAGGACTGGTAATGGGTTGGGGGGTTGCTATGACTGGAAATGGGCTGAGTGGAAGGGGAGGCTTGAACTGCAAATAGCTGATGGGGAGGGAGCTTGGAATGGAAATGGGCTGTGAGGGAAGGGAGCTAGGACTGAAAATGGGCTGATGGAGCAGCTAGGATAGGACTGGAAATGGGCTGTTGGGGGGAGCTAAGATTGGAAATGGGCTGTGGTGGGGGCTTGAATTGAAATGGACTCATGGAGGGGCTAGAACTGGAAGTAGGCTCATGGGGGGGGGCTTGGACTGGAATTGTACTGAGTGGAGGGGAGCTATGATTTGACATGGGCTGATGATGGGGCTAGGAAATGACTAGAAATGGGCTGATGGGGGGCTAGGATTGGAAATGAGCTGATGAAGGGACTCAGACTGAAAATGGATGGGGGAGCTAGGACTGGAAATGGGTTGATGGGGGGCTAGGACTGGAAATGGGCTGATGCAGGGACTAGAAAGGAATGGATGCTGGGTGAGACTGGAACTAGAAGGGAGCTGATGTTGGGGGAGGATTAGAATGGGATGGGGCTGGGAGAGTAAAATGGAGAGGGGAAAAATATTTTGTGTGGGAGGAATGAAAAATCTACAATTGGCCGGGTATTGGGAGAGTAAGTGGGGATTGAGGATGGAGCGGTAAAATTTGTGTGGATGAAATAGGAATGAGGAAAGAGCAAAAGGAGAAAGATTAGTATGTTAAAGCAGATGTAGAGAGAGAGAATGGAAAAAAAGACTAGAAGAGAGAAGAAAGAACAAATGGACAGCAGACGATGGAGAGTTAGCAGAAAACATGAAGAAGAAACCAGAAGAAAGTGGCTGGAGCAATTGCAACTGAAAAAAAATGCACAAAACGTAGAAAGATATCTCTTTATTTTGAATTTATTAACTGGAATATGAAACCTCTGGGAAATGTGCATCATTAACGTCTGTGCTTTGTTTGGTACAAGAGGAAATTAATTTATGGTTTTATTTCTACAGTGTTGTACATTCCAAGTTTGGCTTTTGGGGTTCCCAGTTTAATTATTGCCTTCCTGTTTCTAAATTGTGATTCCTTGTTTGGTGATGGTCTATGTTCTGCATGTGTAACTGAGCTGAGGTTTAATTGACGTGCTGGCACTTTGAGGAAATTCTTTGGTTTTGTGCGGCAGTTTGGGCACTCGGGCTCAAAAAGGTTAGCCATCACTGCTATAGGGGAATAGAGGAAGGCACCCACACAAAGGGAGGCATGGTTTCCACCAGGTCACAGGCCCAAAGCTCGGAAGCACGAGCTGAGCTCCCAAAGGAGGATTCTGACCCTCTAGAAGAGGAAAAAGAACACCTAGGGGAGGAGGGTAGGACAACAGATGAAAACCTAGGAGAGCTTCCCCAGCATGAGGACTTATTCAGTGCCCCATCTAAAAATACGAGGAAGAGTAAGGGCGAAAAGCGCCAAGAGAGACATCACAGAGCTCAACTAAGGGCAGGAGTAGAAGATGGACAGGGGTTGCCCTGGGTACCTGCCGACCTTGTGGAAAAGTTCCCGTCTTTTCCGAAGGAACAAAAGGCGGATCAAGCGTTAAAGCACGCCTTTGAATTTGCTCAGACGGGTAGGGACGTGCTCCCCAGGTTCCTTATGGAAGGAGGCATATTATACAGGGAGAGCAACGATCCCCAAACAGGTGCTGTTAGGAAACAATTAGTGTTTCCTACAACTTTTAAAGCAGTCATTATGAGACTGGCCCACGACCACCCCGTTGGGGGACATAAGGGAGTTCAGGGTACGCTCGACCAGATCCTGGCCCGTTTTTATTGGCCAGGGGTGTTTACGGAAACAAAACGGTTTTGCGAGGCCTGTCCCTCCTGTCAGTGGGTGAGCGCCACCAAGCCCATAGGAGTCCCTATGATACCAACCCCCACAATAGCTGAACCCATGCGCCGGATGGCGATGGACATTGTTGGACCCCTCGTAAAGACCCCTAGGGGATTCCAGTATATCCTGGTGATAATGGATCACTCCACCAGGTTCCCCTGGGCTATACCCCTAAGAAACATCTCAGCTAGGTCCATAGCGTTAGAACTGATCAAGCTATTCTGCAAGGTGGGATTCCCAAAGGAAATGTTGACTGACAGGAGGAGTAATTTTGTATCGAAATACCTAGCCCAGGTTTGGGATGCTTTCGGCATCCACCATATAAAAACTGCCGCTTATCATCCACAGACCAATGGACTTGTGGAACGCTTCAACCAGACCCTAAAACAGATATTAAGAAGGGGGCTGGATGGGAAAATGACCGACTGGGACATTATTTATTTATTTTATTTTTTATTTAACATCTCTTATATACCGCGCTATTAAAATCAGCGCGGTGTACATCGAACAAAATATACTGCAATGTGTACAGGTAACATCGAGTTTACAGAGAACAAGGGAATATAAAACATGGAATAACAGGCTTTGTACGCTAGTAGAGAACGTACACAAGCCTCACTAGAAGCTTCTCTGTATGAACTGATGTTTGGCCGTGCCCCAAGGGGAGTCCTGGACATTTTAAGGGACCAGTGGGTCGAGCCTGAAGGGGAAGTAATGGGAGTGCCTCAGTTCCTCTGCGAGCTCAGAAGTCGCTTACAGAGGGCTTCTCAAGCCACAGAAGGGCATTTGCAGAATAACCAGCCGTACCAGAAGCGGTATTATGATAGGGGCAAGAAACCACGACAACTGGACATAGGCGACCGTGTTGTAGTAATGGTTGCAGACCCTGGGCCGATGTTTGAGGCCCAGTGGAAAGGTCCCTATATGATAGTGGAACGTAAAGGACCAGTATCTTATATGGTAGAGAATGACAGGGGACGTTGTCAGGTGTACCATATAAATGTACTAAAACCTTGGCAGGAGAGAACGGTAGCAGTTAGCCGGTCCAGGGTGAATGTCAAGAGTCCAGCAAAGATTACGTGCTGTGGGAACGGTTGTTCCCCATCCCGTAATATCTTAAGGGGGGGGGATATGTGACACAGCAGACGGTACAGAGCCCATGGAGTTAAGGGAAAGTAAGGAACTTACCTCAGAATTAGCTGAGCAGCAGACAAACTCAGCACATGTAGAATTAGCTGAGCAGCAAACAAACTCAGCACAAGAAAAGCAAAAAGGCATTAGAGTAAAATGTCCTTGCACCAGTCCTGACGTAGCTAGAAGCAGGAAGGCTAATCAGGAACACCTATTCTCAGAAACCCAGGCAGCATGCAAAGAGAACAAGGATAAAAGCTGCAGGGTAGAACCAGGGAAGGCCAGTAGGGGCAGCGACCTGGGAGGACTAAGCCAGCATCCAGTGAACACACGTCATGCTGGAGGAAATCCACTGAGGGAAGGAAGCAGTAGGTGTGGCAGCAGAGCAGGAAACAGCCAGCATCGTGCCCAGGACCCTGCTAGGATTCCTGGTAGTTGGAGAGCCCAGGAGAGAGCTGCCAGAAGCCCAGATATAAGAGACAGAACCACAGCTAAGAGGTGGGAACCTAGCTTTGCTAAAGAAAAGGCAAGAAGTTCTGTTTGGTTTGAAAAGCAAGGGCGTGGCACCAGAAGTAACTTTGACACTGAAAGTTACACAGTAATTCCACCAGCGTGGAGAAGAAGGGAAAGCCTGAAGGAAGCTTTTAATATACCAGGCATTCAGAGCCCTGGATTTAAAGAGCCCTTTCTAGAAAAGCTAGCCCATGACTCACAGGAGAGTTTTAAGGAAGACAGCAGCTGTGAAGAGTGTGACCCATATGCAATCGTAAGTGACTCTGAGTTAATGCAGTGGGAGAACAGCAGCTATAATTCTGACCCTGTGCCCATGGATTGTACAATTTGTTTCTCTGACGATATTGTATCTTTATGTTGAACGTGTGCAAAGCAGCCAGCTGATGGTGCCTAAAGGAAAGAAGATATTATTTGTGCGACAGTTCTTTTGTTTCATATTGTTTGTTGTATCCCAGGAATATCCTCTCAGGGCAGGGAATAAAGCCCTAATATTATTTTTGCCTTACCACTTGACTACAAGACTCTTTTTGTATCAAAGGCAACTAAAATCTTAACACCCTAGGCAGCCACCTAATAGGGTCATATGAGGTAGCTATCTCTCACTATCTCTCACAATATATACATATATATATATATATATATATATATATATATATATTCATCTAGATCTATCTGTGTATCTTCTGCCCATACATATCTCCTATAGATTTATGCATATATACCCTGTAGGTGTGTATATTTCAATATATATATGTATATGTACATAGATATATTTATAGATCTACTGAGATATATTTTTAGATAGATATGTATCCATATACTTATCTATCTCTTCTGTTAGGTTCATATGTCCTTATATTCCTATATGATCCTGACAGATCCTTATAATCCTATATGATCCTGACAGATGGGCACTACCCCTATCAATGCTATGCTAGCATACTTAGGGGGCTACATTTATAACCACTTCCTGTGGTAATTAACAAAATTTTCCCTACCATATAGGTTAGGTACTCCTGAAGCTCTCCATGTACCTTTCTTCTTTCCTAATTGACCCCATTTAGGAAAGACATGGTGGAGCTTCAATCAATCTAAAGCTTAACGCTCCTGAGCCCCTACATGGACTGATTCCATCCCCAGTCCAGTTAGGTCAGACTCATTTTTTCTTTTGGTCCTAACTTTATACTGTTTGGACCTAAATAGCTTAAGCTTTCTTTAATGCTACCTTCTGCGTCTCCACTGAAGCTCTACCTCTTATACTACCCCAGTCTTTCCCCTGGGGCTCTTCTCACCCTGAAGGGTTCTGACCTCCACTTGTTTTTCTCTCCTTTCACTACCTCTACTTCTCAGTGAGGTACCCCTTCAGCACATTCACTGGCTCTTCTAACAGATCCATATGTACCTCAGTGGACTTGTGCAAGGTCAACAAGGGAGGCCCAGATTACAATTTACTACAAAATACCTTCTATACAGGCTTTTCTCTTCAGAAACCCTGTTCCAACCAGCTGTTCTACAGCTCCTCTTCTGTTTTCAACTCCTACCTTCCATCCCCAGGATGCCTGAGGTCTTAAGCAATTGCATGGCTCGTTCTAGACTAGCAACATGCTAGGACACCCTCTGGGCATCTGAGCTTGGGAGTCCCCATATGTGAAGACTCATTCCTGCTTGTTCCTGGAGATAGCACAGTTACTTACCTGTAACAGGTGATCTCTGGGAACAGCAGGAATAAGTCTTCACAACCCACCCACCTCCCCTAGGAGTTGCTTTTTCTCTATCTCTATCTTTCCCTTCCTTGCTCTCTCTCTCTCTTTGTCTCAGCTTTCAAACTTAACTGAGGAGAGACAGTTGGGAAGGCGAGAAGGCAGCACGCAGGCGTGGTGGGATGCTTCCAAAGGCTTTCTGATTAGACGCTGGGAAGCGTTCCCGCGCAGACTCCGTCGGTACCGACGTACCCATATGTGAAGACTTATTCCTGCTGTTCCCAGAGATCACCTGTTACAGGTAAGTAACTGTGCTTTATTGTATTGTTTCCATTCTGCAATTTGGCAGGTGTCTGTTATCCGGCCTCTTTACAGGGCCTGAACAGAATGTGTGCATTAATGCTCAGAAAGAGGTTCATTTTATACAGTACATTTTTTCAGAGATGTATAGGGCCTCTTATAAAATTATCCCACGGAAAACACATGTACAAGAATATGCGGTGACAAGCATGTACATTCTTGTATGTGACCTGCATGTTCTGGGGCGGAGTTTGGGTGGAGCGTGGGCAGAGTTGCAAAGTATTATTATTATCATCATTTATTTCTTGTCCATCACAGAGTTACTGGACAAGTTACATTATTACATTCATAATGATTAAAACAATATAAAACACAAACAGAAAACAGAAGAAGACAAGAAAAACAAAACACTTCTCCCCTATCTCCCGCAACAATGTAAGATGATTAACATCATGCTAAAGAAAACAAATCTGTCTTCAATAATTTGCTAAAGCATAAATGATCTTGTGTTTGTCGAATAACTAAAGGAATAGAATTCTAATTATCAGGGCCTATCACTGAAAAGGCGCGTGCCTGAACTCTAACTTTCCGAACCTGGGCCACAGAAGGAACTCACAGAAAGTTCAGCCCAAGCCAGAGCATAGGCAGTTAAGAATGTGCCCAGTTCGGTATCATAATCTGCACGAAATAAGCAGAGGCATTTAAACAAAATGTTCTGCTGTAGCTGTAACCAGTGTAACTCCGCCAAACAGAAATACGGTCCGTTCTGTGCAAATTATAAACTGTGGGGCTCGAGCCTTAGTCGTGAATCAGACATCCGAAAACATGCATGCAGATGTCCAAATCACGGAGACATCCCTGGAGTCATTTTACAAATGCCTTTTAAAGAAGTCTCTGATGCAGGAGCGGACAAGTAGCCAGGGGATCATATCTGGGGTGGTGCGATGGACTTAGACATATCGGCTCAATTTCAGAAATGTCGGGGATGTCCGTGACCCCATCCAAGTTTATACCTGCTCTAGGCATTGGGAATGTGCTTGTTTTGGCCATAAAACATCCAGAGGGTGTAGAAAAGATGGCACTTCATTATCCCCACAATCACAATGAGAGCAGCAATGAGATCTGAACCCTGGCTTTGCTAGTCCTAGCCCACTACTCTAACCATGAGGCTATTCCTAGATGATGCCAGTCTTGAATACTATTCTGGGGATGTCCATGTAGATGCCCCTTAGATGTCCATATCAGGCAATTCCATGTTTGTGAAATCATTCTTTAACTTGGACATGCCTGCATTTTTTTCAAACGCTTTGGCTTGGATGTCCCAGATTGCACTTGGAGATCGTTTGCAAAATGTGCCTTAATGTGTGTTGATTATAATATACACATCTGCACTTCACCCACATATATGTGCTCCCTTGCCAGAACAGGGGAAATGCACACAGATGTATTCTAGCCATAATTTCTACTGGATTTTGCTAGTGTTTTGTAAGGACATATAGGCGCCTATGTGCCTTTATAAAATAGTTTACAAATAGGCATCTATATTCCCTTTCAACCTAGGTGGACTGTTATTTTTTTAATGAATTTTAACAAATACACCTTTAAGAACAAAGAAAAGCCTAAAATAAACATGGAAAACCTCATCCATACTTAGATAAAATATTGCGAAGAACAACAAAATGAAAAAAGCAAAATAGACAAAACAAAGCCATTGAATCCACCACCCTTAATAAGATAAACAAAACCTAATGCTGAGGGTCAGCAGAATGCTGAAGCAAAATTTATTTCAAATGAGCAGGGTCCACAAAGATATAGCTATTTGCTTGATATCCCACAGTGCATTTACAAGGAAGGACCTTCTGCAAAATTGTGTGACGTGAGTCTCATTCGAGAAAACTGAAGCTTGTGGCCACAAAATAAGGCATCTTTATTTTTAAATAATTTCAAAACCAACATCTTATCCTATGGTTTATAAAGGATACTAGAAGAGTGGATCTAGAATCAACCACACCTTGGAAATCTTCCAGAAACCCAGTGAGATCAAAATTAGAAGTAGAGGCAATACCTTCTGTGTCTCCCACCTGAACTTTCCTAGAAGTAAGGTTTCCATATTTTATGCGGGCAAATCTGGGACACATAGCTGAAGTGGGCGAGGGGAAGGGGGCAGGAAGGAATGCCTTAATTTCATTTCAGGTTTGAGCAACAAGGCATGGACAGAAATAATCCCATAACAGAAATAATATGATTCGAAGCAGACAAGTTGACAGAGAAATAGAAACAGTGATGCATTTCCTCCATACTGTGAAAAATTCAAAGACGATGGATGTAAATTCTAAAAACTGACATATTCAGATCACTAAATTTTAAACAAAAAAATGTTATACCCCCCAGTCCCCATTGCTGGAATTGAGAACAGGAGGCTTCCAAACAAGAGCGAGCCAGGGACACAGCTCTAAAATCGTGGACAATCCCCGAAAATCAGGGACATCCAGTAACTTCACCTAGGGGAAAGATGGTAAAGATTGAATAAAGGCAAGGTGTCGGCATACGATTACCACGTTCTCCTTATTTGCAAAGCAGAATTTGAGGCGATAACAAATATGTCTGAGGGAAATTAAGAAAATACAATGTTTTTTTTACCTCGTTTCATTTTCTATACCTTCAAACTTAAAAGATAAGGGAAGATTGCCTTTAATGCCGGAGACTGAAGCAGTCTGAACCACTGAAACTTGAGTTCCCGAAGATTAATTTGCTTAGCCATAGCTTCCTCTCTAGTATCTAACTCTGCTAATTTCTCAGCAGATTCTGTAAAAAAACTGGCAAAGTTGCACTACAGAGGATCTGAGGATACCCTCGGTCCTAGTGACAACCTGCCAAATATCACATAATGAAATTTCCCCCGAGTCAGTTGAAATAAAGATGGAGAGACAGGCATCGGAAGCAGCAAGATAACATTTCCTCCTGATGGAATTACCGAATCAGAGGAGGTAGGAAAGTCAGTGGTAGTTAATGGAGAAGCGGTTGGCAATCTAGAGGGAGGTACTACTACTACTACTATTTAGCACTTATATAGCGCCGAGCACGCAGCGCTGTACAGGTATGACATGCATATAAAGATATACATATAATAAACAGTCCCTGCTCATCAGAGTCATGCTCATCCGAGCTTACAATGTAATAATCATCCGAGTTTACAATCTAATACAACAAGTTTACAATCTAATACAACAATACAAAGCGATAGTCAGTTCGGTGCAAAGCATAATATGGTCTGTTTAATTCGGTCATGGGAGATTGATGGGAATCGGGTTAGGATAAGGGTGGAAGTCAGGATCTGAAGGCAACAGTGAAGAGGTGGGTTTTCAACTTGGATTTAAAGAGGGCCAGTGAGGGTGCTTGGCGTATAGACATAGGTAGGTTGTTCCAGGCATAGGGTGCAGCGAGGTGAAAGGAGTGAAGGCGTGAGTTAGCTATACGAGTGAAAGGCCTAGAAAGAAGTAGTTTGTTAGCGGAGCGAATTTCCCGAGAGGGGATGTAGGGAGAGATAAGGGATGAGAGGTATTGAGGGGCTGCAGAGTGGATGCACTTATAGGTCAGCATGAGAAGTTTGAACTGTATGCGGAATTGGATAGGGAGCCAATGAAGTGACTTGAGAAGAGGAGTAATGTGGGTATGGTGGGAGTGGATCTGCCTCCGAAGCTTAAAGAAGGCCTGGATTCCAAAGAGGAAGGCGTTACTTGAGAAATTCTCTCAGTTAGCTCTTTAACAGCAGAGAAGTGCTTGTTCAAGAGACCCCTCACCGATTCAATCGTGGCAGCCTTGGTTTTGCCTTTATTCTTCCTCTTTCTCATAATGGAATAAAGCAGCCGCGTCTGATGTTAAACCCTAAAGGCCTCTGATATTCCTCTGGTGTGAGGAAGGGGTTTCAAAAGGGTATAACCTGCCCCTTCAGGAACGTGCCTGCAGCCATGTGCTCCAACCCAGGCATGCTCATGTAGGAAAGAGGTGCTCCCCAAAGTTGACATCAATGCGGACCCTTCGGTGTCCTGGGCAGCTCCTGAAAATTTGACTACTGCAATATACTTTACAATGGACTTCCCACACAATAGTATCAAATGCTTTCAATTTATTCAAAATTTGGCGATAAAACTTATTTCACCAAAAAATACTATGACCCCACTCCTTATAGCAGCACATTGGTTACACCTCACGCAATTAAATTTATGGTTCTGTTATTGGTTTTCAAAGCCCTTTGATCGGGTTTGCCTTATTAGTTATCTGATTTACTTGTGCCCTAGACTCCTGCACATACCCTTAGATCTCAGGGCAATAATATTTTTGTCCTTCCTCTTTTGAGCCATGCACAACTATAAGCAACTTGTCACTACGCTTTTTGTTTTCTGGCCCCTCATCTTTGGAATGCCCTGTCTTGGTATATTTATCTTGAAACCTCACTCCCAAAATTCAAAACACAATTGAAGGCTGATTTTTTTTCCTTAGGCTTTTCTCAACAGCTAAATCATATATCTGGTCTCTGGGCTGAGGCTTGGGCAAAGGTTCACTAGCCACCTTTTTCTTCTCTTTTCTTTTCTTTCTTCTCCACTTTCCTCTGTGATTAGGTAGGGATGGCTGCATTAGTTGCACTTGTTCCTTTTCTTCTCTCTCTCCTGTTACATATGTATCAAGTTATTCTCATTGTAAACTTCCCACCCTGATGCCTTGCAATGGCGGTATAGCAAATTTGATGGACATAAACATAAACATATGGAGGCTCATGCCGCTCTCTCGGCAGCCAGTACTGCACAAGTTGTTTTTCCACTTAAGCAGCCTGTTATAAAATTACTCCTAAAATATGTTAGCGGGTTTTGTTCTAAATATATGATCGCCATGTTCTCTTTTCTGTCTCTGTAAAAAGGATGAGAAGGCAACTCACCATCGTTGGTCTGGGGAAGAATGATGGGAATTTATATGCACATCTGCCCAGGTAGTAAAACACAAAGAGAAAGAGAGTGTCTCAATCTAGGCAAATTTCCCATCAGCCCCTGCGGGCTTAACAGAGACGCGAGGGAGACACTCTGCCTTCGCGCCTCTCACAGCGTGCACGGAGGAAGGGAGGAAGGAACGATCCGACGGATTCAGCTTGTAGAGGGGGCCCCCGCGGGTCAGTCGGTGCTGCCGCGGCAGCAGAGGGGGCCCCGCGGCGGCAGCCAGCAGGTTTTTTTTTTAAATTAAATTTTACTTTAGGCCGACGGGGGTGGGGGGGTAGGACTGGTAATGGGCTATTGGGGGGGGGGGGCTGGGGCTGGGACTGGAAATGGGCTGGGGGGTTAAGGCTAGAGGTGGGTTGATGGGGTTAGGACTTGTAATGGACTGTGGGCTGTTGGGGGGGCTTAGAACTGGCAATGGGCTTTGGGGGGGTTAAGACTGGTAATGGGCTGTGGGCTGATGGGGGGTTAGGACTGGCAATGGGCTATGGGGGCCTAGGACTGGAAAGGGGCTGGGGGGTTAAGACTGGAGGTGGGCTGATGGGGTTAGGACTGGTAATGGGCTGTTGGAGGGGTTTAGAACTGGTAATGGGCTTTGGGGGGGTTAAGACTGGTAATGGGCTTTGGGGGGGGTTAAGACTGGTAATGGGCTGTGGGCTGATGGGGGCTGTCTGGTAATGGGCTATGGGGGGGCTAGGACTGGAAATGGGCTGGGGGGGTTAAGACTGGAGGTGGGCTGATGGGGTTAGGACTGGTAATGGGCTGTGGGCTGATGGGTGGTTAGGACTGGCAATGGGCTATGGGGGGCTGACTGGAAATGGGTTGATGGGGTTTGGACTGGAAGTGGGCTGATGGGGGGTTAGGACTGGTAATGGGTTATAGGGGGGGCTTAAACTGAAAATGGGTTGATGGGGGGTTAGGACTGTAAGTGGGTTGATGGGGGGCTAGGACTGGTATTGGGTTGGGGGGTTGCTAGGACTGGAAATGGGCTGATGGGTGGCTAGGACTGGAAATGGGCTGATGCAGGGACTAGAAGGGAATGGATGCTGGGTGAGGCTGGAACTAGAAGGGAGCTGATGTTGGGGGAGGATTAGAATGGGATGGGGCTGGAAGAGTAAAATGGAGAAGGGAAAAATATTTTGTGTGGGAGGGATAAAAAATCTACAATTGGCCGGGTATTGGGAGAGTAAGTGGGGATTGAGGATGGAGGGGTAAAATTTGAGTGGATGAAATAGGAATGAGGAAAGAGCAAAAGGAGAAAGATTAGTATGTTAAAGCAGATGTAGAGAGAGAATGGAAAAAAATCTAGAAGAGAGAAGAAAGGACAAATGGACAGCAGACGGTGGAGAGTTAGCAGAAGACATGAAGAAACCAGAAGAAAGTGGCTGGAGCAATTGCAGCTGAAAAAAATGCACAAAAGGTAGAAAAATATCTCTTTATTTTGAATTTATTAATTGGAATATGTCAGCTCTGGTAAATGTGCATCATTAACGTCTGCGCTTTGTTTAGTACAAGAGCAAATTAATGTATAGTTTTATTTCTACAGTGTTGTACTTTCCAAGTTTGGCTTTTGGGATTCCCAGTTTAATTATTGTCTTCCTGTTTCTAAATTGTGATTACTTGTTTGATGGTCTATGTTCTGCATGTGTAACTGAGCTGAGGTGTTCTGTTTATATAATTCCTATTTGACATTGCCACTTGTTCTCTTTCCCCAGTAGGTCATGTATTGTTGTTCTCTAAAATGTATTGGTTTAATATTTGCAGTGTTGCCTTTTGATTGGTAGAGTATGGTGCTTTGTGAGTCCTGGTAGTGCTGTTAGGATACGGCAGGTTTACTATGGGCAGTGTTTGTAGTAGTTCCTAATGTGTCTGGCAGTTGGCACTGGATTATAGTAATGTAGAAATCTTTTAGTCTTTCTTCATCCATACACTCATTAAGAGGCACGTTTACTAAAAGTTAGTATATGGTAACAATTTGCAAATATTTATGCAAATGAGGCCCCTTATGCAAATGAGGCCCCACACCCCCCTTGGGCCGCCCCTGCTGGGGGCCCACAATTTTTGTTAGCGTAGGGCCTCACTCAAGGTAAATCCAGCCCTGTCTGTTAGGGTAACTTGTTTTGACTGTTTTTTTAATGGAGAATCCACTTTTTACATGCTCTATTGTGCTGTAGGATTAGATATGTATTTATGTTAAAACAGAAGCCTAAGAATAGAAGCATAACATTTAGATTGCTGTGTTTATTTTAAAGACTGACATTTGAAAATTAAATGCAACATGATTGTTCCCATATTTAGATGCTGCTGTGCTTTCTGTATTTTTGTGTGACTAAATGTGAGATTCCTGCAGTCTAAAGCGAAAGAGCTGGAATCCTGTCTCTTTTCTACTTGGATAGAATGGTACAGGAAGGGAAATGGATGGGAAGAGTGAGTGTTTCAAAACGAGATCATAAATATAATTTGTGCCTGAAATCAGGCTTCCATAAACCAGTAATGTAATAAAGGGTTTTCTGTGGGCTGCTGGGGCTCATTGTAGCATTGGCTGTTGACCATCAGGTGTCACTGTAATAGAGGAAAATCCAAAGCGTTTCTGGAGCATTAGAGCCCCCAATCAAGAACACATGAGCACTGAATACAGCAAACTGGGAAAGCAGTAATGCATATAAGGGGACTTTCCATTTGAATGCACAACCAGGAAAAAAAAGTAATCTCATCCTCCTTTGCCACAGGCCAAGGAGGTGCACATAGTCTGAGCATAGGCTGTTACACATTCTGCCTGGAGGAGGTGTCAGGGCTTGAGCTTGCTGTGGCAAAAGAAGTAATTGTAGCACTTTAAACACAAATGGAGCTGCTGGGGAGAGAGAAAAAACTCCTAAGGATATTTTGTTTGTTTTGCGCTGGGACAAGTATAGTTGTGAAGAGACAGCCAAGGATCAACTAGGGTCTATGGCATTTTACCAAAAAGTAAATTGAACAACCTACTTGAGCCTTATGGCCTGCATGTGCTGCTGTAGTCTATGTTTCTAAATCTGAGCTCACCAAGTAGTGCAAAAGGGTTGAAGCCCCACCGGAGCAGCTATTAGTAGCTGAGTATGTACTGGAAAACAATCATATACCTTACTGTCACACGGCCATTCCCTCGCTCCCCTATCCCTATTCGCTAGTTGGCCTACTTGGGTCTAGTATCCGTTTGCATGCTCAGCATGTGAATTTCAGGCCAGTGAAGGTTCTTCATGCACTGTGGGGCTAGTAAAGCAGTGTCTCGTCCAGACCCAGACGAGCACGCTGTTTCTACGCTTGTAACGCAGCCATAGCTCCTCTCTTCGGCTGCCGCTGGTATAGAACCCCCCTGCGGTCTGCCACAGATCTGCATTACGCTTTATCACTGTGGAGCTTCGCAGTGGTGCTGGGTGAATCGTAGTACTGCCTGTGGCCTTTGTGCAGAGGTTTCCACGTGTGCTGCCAATGCGGAGAACTATTTGAAGCCTCTGAGTAATCCTTTTTGTTGTTTCTTAGCTTGGCTTGTGCAGTGGTGGTGCATCACCGACTGTGCTCCCCAGGCATTTAACTAGATCATTGTAGCATGGTTTCATTGGTTTTCTCCGCTGCGGAGGAGAAGAAATGAGGATGACTCACATACCACTTAATAAGTTCAAGAAGCTGCAAAAGGAAACAGTTTGTTTTCCTGATATTTTTATATCTATGGCTGTTGAGGCACAGATTCGGGGAAGGTATGTTGAAAGGACCCAATATATGCTTTTTTCCTGGTTGTGTGTGCCTCTTCCCACTATTAACGCATAAACACATTCTCCAGTTTATCTGAATGTATGGTACATTGCATCCTTCTTAACACGCAGCAGGCTTAGATAACTATTTAGCTTGTAACTGTGAGTGCAGGGCCCTGTTTTCCAGCCTGTAGCACTGCATTCCTTATGATCCTGCTAGCCAGTCCAGACGAGTGGTTTATGCTGCCTTCTCAGCAAGCGAGGGCAGATTAGAGCAACCTTTCAGTGATATCATCACTTGGTATGTCCTCCGGTGCAGCACTGAGAGAAGCCCCAGCAGCTGGCAAGGTGTTTGATAGGCCTGTCTTCCCTGACTCACACTACGGTGCTGTGGCTTGTGTGACTGAGACCTGTAAGCTCAGCGTTGCTCAGAACTTGGGTGCGCCCCGTCCCCTGAAGCCAACAGCCGCCCTGCGGTCAGAGCTGTTTCCCATGGGCCTCTAGCAATTTGTGGGCTAGAGAGAAGCAGGAGGACCCTCAGAGGGTGTTGGTAAGTCAGGCCCAGGTCTCCCTTCCCTCTCGCTGTACTAGATCTGCTTGCTTTTCTTATATTTGCCTTTTTTTCTGATGATTTGTTTTTCCTCCCTTTGTTTCCAATGGGCTGTATTCTGCTCTTTTGCTGCTTGCAGGCAAAAATACTAAAAGAAGAGCTCTGCTTAGCTACGAGGCCTCCCTGCTCGGGTTTCCCAGCCAACCCAATAGGTGCTGGGATTCCCTGTTCACTACAGATGTGCTTCCATTTTGAAAAGAAAGTGGCAATGGTGTGCACTATTGCACAATAACATGCATTATTCACACGTGCATGAATAGTGTTTGCTACTGCATAATAGGAGCACACTATTTAAAAAAAAAACCAAAAAACCGATATGAAGCCAAAAAACTCCCAAAATGACTTTTTTTCCTTGTATATCCCTCTTTTTTGGGACTCTTTGCTGTGACCTGCTCCTTTTTTCACTTCTCTTTTCTCATGATCTTTATTTTTTTTTTTAAATTTTGCTGCTGTAGTGCTTAGCCATGTGGCCCGATGTGGCCTGCAGCCCCCAGCATTTTTCCCATAGCTGCTTCCTTTTGCCCCAATGATGGCTAGAATGTCCAGGGAACCCTTTTTTCGTCATTTTCGGACCTCAAACTGGGGGCCCAAGGCCCAGTGCCATTTCTGTGGCCCCTGGCACTCCTTTTGTTTTTCCCACTGGTGCGATGGCTGCTTGGGCCTGCCAGAAGTGGATCTTAGCAGGGTGATTCTAGCCATAAACCCATTGGCTCCTGACGGCCCTCCTTTCAACTGGGTTCTGTTGCAGCTCCTGAAGCAGCTCAGTCTTCAGTCTCTGCTAGCTGCTTGACAGCCCTCTGTATGGGGGGGGGGGGCCCAATGCCTAGGCCTTTCCCCTATTGGGGACCCCGGGACCCACAGGTGCCACTGTCATGGGTAGCTAAAGGCGTCAAAGCCTCCACTTCACCCTTGCACTCATTTTTTCCTCAAGGAGTCCAACCTTATTCCCTGCACCAGAAGGAAAATCTGAGACATTCGGGTGAATTTCCTGGTGAAAGGCTATGGTTTCATTGATCCATCTATTTCACTGATTAGTCTTCTTTATGCCCTTTCAAAATGCAATGCGGTTCTGCATGTAGTGAAGCCTGCTTTCAGGTGAGATTTGCAAACAGGTCCCCCTTTCACTAGAGGTTTTTCAGCATCCTGCTGCATTCATTACTCTACCTGATCCTATGCAGCAACGCTTAGGGTTTCAGAGAGAAAACCCCCAAGATGGGCCTTAAGGTTCTGTCTTGGCCATACTCTCAGCCCCAGGATGAGTGGAATCGACCTTACTAGTTCCCTAGCCATAATCTCAACTGTGGCAAAGTGCACAACCATCCCTGTGGAGGGATGTGTTTTCCAAGAGGAGTCTCAGGTTCGGAGGGTTGAGGTCACTATTAAGAATGCCTTTTTAGTCACCTCCTTAGGCTGTCAGGCAAAATTGTGTGCGGGACTGGAGACAAACCCTCTGATGAGGAATTCAGCCACTGCTAGAACACTTGGAGGCTGCAAGGTTAGCAGTGGATTACCTAGGAGGCTGGTGCTCTCTAAGACTTTATTAGAATGTCTCCAAAATGAATGTCCTATTGGTCTCCCTGTTCCCAGTTGTTCAGCTAGACCAGTGGTTCTCAACCCTAACTCTGAGACCCCCAGGCAAGTCAGGTTTTCAGGATATCCACAATAAATATGCATGAGATAGACCTGCATACAGTGGAAACAGTGCAGGCAGATCTATCTCATGCATATTCATTGTGGATATCCTGAAAACCTGATTGGCCTGGAGGTCTGAGAGGACAGGATTGAGAACCACTGAGCTAGACTCTTCCTCTTCCTAGGGAGATCAAGGAACAGTTGCAGTGGTGGTTGCAATGCCACCATCTAATGGCTGGGATATCCCAGGAGGTCCAGAGTAGGTGCTTGTCGCCTTGGATACCAGTCTGAAGAACTGGGATGCGTTATGCCTGGGTCAGTAATATATCCCTTGGAGGTAAGAGTGATCTGCCTAGCCCTGGAGAGATTTTCAGCCTCTCTTGATGGAAAAAGCAGTCTGAATAAACTAAAAAAAATATTTTACAAAACATGGTTGAATACATCCAGTAAGAATAGGATTCATAATATCACAGAGACTAAAAAAAATAAAAAAGACATACAGTGTATCTGTAGCAAACAGTGAATATACATAGATCCCTAATTAATGGCTCTCTAGCCTAACTGAGCAAATGTTATAAAGTAGCAGTACGGCTTAGAACAGACAGCATTGCTTAGGTATTCGTAGCCTCAGGACCGACTCATCCATTAGGCAGACTAGGCGGCCGCCTAGGGCAGCAGATCCTGGTGGGCGGCCCGACTCCATTTTGAAAGTAGTGGCACAAAGCCGCTGTCCCTCTAATCCATCTTTCTCATCTTGCGGTGGCAGCAGCGGCCCAACTCCGTCTTGAAAGTGGCAGCAGCTCAAAACAGAGCCGGGCTGCCGCCGCCGCCACAAGATGAGAAGATGGATTCGGGGGCGGTGGCGGGAGGGGGATGCTGGTGGCGGCAGCAACACTGGGGGGCAATGCAGCAGGGGCTTCTGCCTGGGGCGGCAGAAACCCTTGGTCTGCCCCTGCATAGCCTGGACTAGAGTAAAACTACAATAGAACTTATTCAAAATTCCTTAACGGGATCGGTCCCATGTTTTGAATACTTATAACTTTGGCTTGGCTGCTGCCCTGCACTTTCCTTTCTGCCACGCACTAAAAAATGTTAAACAGTCTGAAATGTGTTTTTCTCTGGTAATAATACAGATGGGACCAAGAGAAAGAGGAAATAGCAGACGTGAGAGAGAGGCAGAAGAGACAGATAGCTTTTTGTGGCATGGAGTTTGAGTTGTAGACCAGATAATCCTTGTTAACAAAACTGGATCTAGTTCCTGATGTCATAGTGTCGGACTTAGTAGTCTTTGCTAATCAGGATGTAAGAGGTTTTTATTTACTCGTTTCACAACATAAGTGTCCTGTGCATGGGCGAGCCCCTCAACAAGGATGTCATCTCATTGCACCTGGCTGTTTTTGTATTAAAATTAGAATAAAGTTAAAGTCACATCGTGTGGTGTTTTTTGGGGCTAACAAGGATTCCTCATGACTGAGTTACAGGCTTTCTTCTGATTACCGTTGTGGTTCTGACAAAATTCCATTCAGTTATCCTATTCTTTCCAATTCAAATGACTAGTAAGTTCCCCAGGGGAGGTAGCTGAGAAATATGGGGATCCTTTTGATGGATGAAGAAGAGAGACCATAAGAAAACAGGGGGAGCACCTGCATTGTGTTCTAACATGGCTTCCATGAATTGAAGTTATTGCTGAAATGTATAAGCTTAAAAAATCTTAACTTGTTTGTTGATATGATTCTCATAACACGATGAGGCGTATGTCATATATTCTGCATTGGAGTAAAAACTACACACACACACATACAATGACAAATGGAAACAGTTCATTGTTATAAGATACAGGACAACTTCAAGCTATTGTAAACATAACATGAATTTTTACATAGCAATAATCACCAGACAGCATTCTGAGAATTCCTGAATAGCATGATGTTCACAACTTCCAATTGACAATACAGAAATAACTCAACTTTGTCCATTACTTTATAAATACAAAGATAAAGGAAGCAAATCAGTTGGTGAGATATCTCCATGTTAACTGGACATATTTCAAAACATATGCTCAAATTGAGCTTTTAAGAGATGAAAAGGTTTCATGATTGCAAATATCTGTTATTATTAGAGGCAAACGGATGCTTAACCGAAAAGATCAAATGCTATAATTTTAGACAGAGCCCCCATTAGTATATAAAAAAACAATTGTGTGGGTGACTTCATTGATGGAATACATCTAGCCCCATTAAGGAGCATGTTTACTAAAGTACAGTAAAATGTTGCTTTTACCGCGTTAAGTGCAGATATGCTAATCGGCAGTCCTGACAACTACTGCGTGGTAATGTACTGCATGATAGCTGTCAAAGCAGACCATGCACAAACTCTGCCTAGGACACACCCAGTTCCCACCCCAACTTGCAGTAAGCAGTTAGCGTGGGTTTTTGACACAGGGCTGTTTTTACAGTATGGTAAGCACACTAATGGATAGCACACATTAAAACCCACGCTATGTGCTTATCTCACTTTAGTAAACATGCCCCTAACTCTTACCTTTAGGCATACATTTTCTAGTTACTTTGAAAACGTAATCACCAATAAACCAGTAATGCAGCTTCAGACAGCAAAAATCTCTCCACTCACACAAGCAGCTACAATTCTTTCAAGATACTGCTGCTATTTTTAAAGGACATTCCCACCATCAAACGGTTGCTAGAGAGCACTGACTTTATTGCACATCATTGCTCCATTATCTTATGAATGTCGTATTTTCAAATATTAAATTCAAAATAAATCAATATGCTTTATATCTCTTCATTATTATACCAAAATAGGGGAGCCTTTTAATAAAGCATAGTTACTCACCTGTAACAGGTGATCTCCGGGAACAGCAGGAATTTAGTCCTCACATATGGATATCGTCGGTACCAACGGAGCCCGCGCGGGAACACTCCCCAGCATCCAATCAGAAAGCTTTTCGGAGCATCCCACAGCGCCTGCGTGCTGCCTTCCCGCCTTTCCCAACTGCCTCTCTCCAGTTGAGTTTTAAGCTGAGACAAAGAGAGAGAGAGAGGGAAAGGAAAGAGATAGATAGAGAGATACAACTCCTAGGGGAGGTGGGTAGGTTGTGAGGACTAAATTCCTGCTGTTCCCGGAGATCACCTGTTACAGGTGAGTAACTATGCTATCTCCAGGAACAAGCAGGAATCTAGTCATCACATATGGGGACTCCCTAGCTTTTGGTGCCAGGGAGAGATCCCAGAAGTTGTGTGTCCCTGAGAAGGGCTCCACTTCCCCCCATGGATCTCTAGCATCCTATCAGGGATGGTGGGTACGAGTTTATTATGTATGGAACAGGTGTTTGAGAACAGCCTGACCAAACAAGGCATCCCAAGCAGTAATGAGCTGTGAAGGTATGAACAGAGGCCCAAGTGGCTGCTCGACAGATGTCGTCAATAGACACAGAGTTCAGATGAGCCATTGAGGCTGCCATGGCTCTCACATTGTGAGCTGTGACATGGCCCTCCAGAGAAAGGTTTTTACTCTGATAGGCGAAAGAAATACACTGAGCAATCCAGTTAGATAGTGTTCTCTTGGAGACTGGCAGTCCCAAATGAGAAGGGTCAAAAGCAACAAAGAGTTGAGAGGACTTTCTATGTTGCTGTGTCCTTTGTAAGTAAAAAGCTAGAGCTCTTTTACAGTCCAGGGTATGAAGATTCCTCTCTGCATTTGATGCATGAGGACCTGGAAAAAAGACAGGTAGGTACCTCCTGGTTGAGATGAAAAGGCGAGACCACCTTAGGCATAAAGTGTGGATGAGTCCTAAGGACTACCTTGTCATGGTGGAATCTTGTATAAGGTGGATTAGCTACTAGTGCTTGCAATTCACTAATGCGGCGTGCTGATGTGATTGCAATGAGAAAGATAACCTTCCAAGAAAGGAATTTCAAGGAGGTGGTAGCTAAGGGTTCGAAAGGTGGCTTCATGAGCTGCCCAAGAACCAGGTTCAAGTCCCATGCCACTGGAGGTGGTCTAATGGGAGGCTTAGTTAGAAGGAAGCCTCTCATGAATCTTGCTATAAGAGGATGAGAGGAAATAGGTTGTCCATTTAGAGGCTTAAGGGAAGCTGCAATAGCACTCAAATGGACTCTTACTGAATTTGTTTTAAGGCCTGCATTAGACAAATGGAGGAGATACTCCAGCAAAGATTCCAGAGGTATGGCAAGGGGGCTAAGACCCTTTTCATAACACCAAATAGTAAACCTCTTCCACTTGAAAGCATAAGAACGTCTAGTGGAAGGTTTTCTGGAAGCATAAAGAACATCTTTCACTTGCTGAGAAAGATGAAGATCTTGAAGATCTAAGCCTTCAGCAACCAAGCCCTGAAATGCAGAGACTGGGGATTGGGATGCCATAACATTCCGTTCTCCTGAGATAGGAGATCTGGAGCAGACCCTAACTCCAGGGAGGGAGCTTGAGAGAGATGTAGAAGCAGAGGGTACCACACTTGCCGTGGCCAATGTGGAGCTATGAGAATCATGTGGCCTCTGTCTCTCTGAAGCTTGAACAGGGTTTTGGGAATTAGGGGAATGGGTGGAAAGGCATACAGGAAGTCTTGACCCCAGTGAAGGAGGAAAGCATCCTTTGCCTGAGCTCCCTGAGTCGGAGTTCTGGAACAGAAGCGGGAAATTTTGGCATTCCACGAACTTGCAAAGAGGTCTATGTCCGGGGTTCCCCAAAGTTGAAAAATCCTGGCTACCTGGTCTGCATGTAGAGACCACTCGTGTGGAAGGAGAACTCGACTGAGTCTGTCTGCCCAAGAGTTTTGAATGCCTGGAAGATACACTGCCAGAAGATGAATCTGATGCTCTCTGGTGAGGGCCCACAGTCGCAAAGCTTCGTTGCAAAGCGACAGAGAGCCTGTTCCCCCCTGCTTGTTCACGTAGAACATGGCTACCTGATTGTCCATATGAATAAGGACTGTTTTGTAGCTGAGCAGGGTGTGGAACACTCGCAGAGCAAGGAAGATTGCTCTGAGCTCCAAGAGATTGATATGTAGACAACTCTCTTGTGGAGTCGAGGTGCCTTGGGTGGAGAGGTCTTGCAGATGAGCTCCCCAACCCATTGGAGAAGCATCTGTTGTAAGAGTTTCTTGGGGCAGGGGTTGCTGAAAGGGGGACCCCAGCAACAGGTTTTGAGTGGACTTCCACCACTGGAGAGGCAAAATGAGGCGACTTGTGTTTGCTATTTTGTCTGACAGGCAACCTGATGCCTGGGTCCATTGGGTGGATAAAGTCCACTGAGCTGCCCTCATGTGAAGGCGAGCATATGGTACCACATGCACGGTGGATGCATGTGGCCTAGTAACTGTAACATTTCTCGAGCAGTTAAAAAGGGCTTTAGGACTGCTTGAGAAGCTAATTGCACCAAGCGAAGGCAACGGGCTTGGGGAAGGTAGGCCCTTGCATTTGTGGTATCCAGCAGGGCTCCTATGAACTCTAGAGACTGAGTAGGAGTTAGACTGGATTTTGGGATGCTTATTGTTGTTGTTGTTAAGTGCCGTCGAGTCGGAGTCGACTCATGGCGACCCTCTGGATAGCTATCCTAAATTGTGTTCGGTCTTCAGTCAGTCGGCTCATTGTTGACAGGCTGGTACCCGTAGCTGCTGTTATTGTAGCGATCCATCTCATTGCTGGCCTTCCTCTTTTGCTTTGACCTTCTATCTTGCCAAGCATGATGTCTTTCTCTAATGATCTCTCTCTTCGCATGATGTGTCCCGAAGTATGAAAGTCGAAGTCTTGTCATCTGAGCTTCTAAAGAAAGCTTAGGTTTGATCTCCTCTAGTACCGACTGGTTTGTTCTTCGGGCAGTCCATGGTATACACAGTATTCGCCGCCAGCACCATAATTCAAAGGCATCAATTTTCTTCCTGTCTGTCTTTTTCACTGTCCAGCTTTCACATCCATATGATGTTATTGAAAATACCATGGCTTGAACAAGTCGAATCTTTGTATGGAGAGAGACATCTCTGCTCTTGAGAATCTTATCTAGGTCTTTCATAGCCATTCTCCCAAGAGCAATGCGTCGTATGATTTCTTGACTGCTTGTTGCTTCTTTATTGATAGTTGATCCAAGTAGGTTAAAGTTGTTCACGATTTCAATTTCTTCTCCTTCAACGATGAACCTGTTGATTTTGCCAGTTGTCATGATCTTTGTTTTCTTTACATTAAGGTGCAGGCCCATTTTGAGACTATGTTCTTTGATTGTGAGAAGCAAATGTTTCAGATCATCTTCACTTTCAGCCAGTAATGTGGTATCATCAGCATAGCGAAGGTTGTTGATGAGTCTTCCACCAATCTTCACACCTCTGTTTTCTTCATATAGTCCTGCTTCTCTGATGATTTGTTCTGCATATAAATTAAACAGGCAGGGGGAAAGTATGCAGCCTTGTCTTACACCCTTGCTTATTTTAAACCATTCTGTTTCTCCTTGTTCCGTTCGAACTGTTGCTTCTTGATCAATGTACAGATTGCGCAAGAGAACGATCAGGTGTTCTGGTATACCCATTCTTCTTAATGTGGTCCAGAGTTTCTCATGCTTTACACAGTCAAAAGCCTTGCTATAGTCGATAAAGCACAAATAGATATCCTTTTGGTATTCTTTAGTCTTTTCAAGGATCCATCTCACATCCGCAATAATGTCTCTCGTTCCTCGCCCTTTCCTGAACCCTGCTTGCACTTCAGGTAGTTCTTGTTCTAGGTATGGCTGTAGTCTCTTTTGAATAATCTTCAGTAGAATCTTGCTGGCATGTGGGATCAGAGCGATTGTGCGATAATTTCCACAGTCAGTTGGATCACCTTTCTTTAGTATTGGTATAAACACAGATCTTTTCCAGTCAGTTGGCCATGATGTTGTCTTCCATATTTCTTGGCAGAGCCGTGTAAGTACGGTAACAGCTGCATCAGATTGCTGCAATACTTCTATGGGAATGCTACCAATGCCTGGTGCTTTGTTCTTTGATAAGGCTTTCAATGCTGCTTCAACTTCTTCTTTCATCACCAATGGTTCCAGATCATAAGGTACAGGTTGAAACGGCTGTTGGTCCACTTGATCTTTATCATATAAAAACTCTGTATACTCCTTCCACCTTTTCTTGATCTTCTCAGCATCATTCAACATAGAACCTTGAGCATCTTGTAACATTCCAATTCGAGGCTGGAACTTTTTCTTTAACTCTCGCAGCTTTAGGAAAGCCGATCTTGTTCTTCCTCTAATAGTTTCTGCTTCTATTTCCTTGCAAGTGTCATTGTAGTACTTTTCCTTGTCCTGTCTTGCTGCACGTTGGAAATCTCTGTTGAGTTCTACGATTGTCTTTCTTTCTCCTTTGGCTTTAGCTTCTCTGCGTTTCTGGGCAATTTTCAGAGTTTCTTCCGTCATCCATTTTGGGCCGTTTTTGCTTTTTCACCTTTTGTAGAGACTTCTCGCTTTCTTCTAGCACAACCTTCTTGATGTCATTCCATAACTCTTCCGGAGCTCTGTCATTTGTATCTAAAGCAGCAAATCGATTTTGCAGGCAGTCTTTAAATTCCAGTGGTATATTCTCAAGGTCATATTTTGCTGCATTCATGAGTGGTTTGCTCTTTTTCAACTTTAGCTTGAGTTTTGCATACTAGTAGTTGATGATCTGTACCACAGTCAGCTCCAGGTTTTGTCTTGGTTGATGTTACAGAGCTTTTCCATCGTTGACTTCCACAGATGTAGTCAATTTGATTTTTATACAATCCATTGGGTGAAGTCCATGTGTACAGTCGCCGCTTGTGTTGCTGGAAGAAGGTGTTTGAGATGAATAGATCATTGGTCTTGCAGAATTCTATCAATCTTTCTCCAGCTTCATTTCTGTTGCCAAGTCCATATTTTCCAACTACTTTGCCTTCTTCTTTGTTGCCAACTTTTGCGTTCCAATCACCCATGACTATCAGGATATCCTGTTTGCATGTTCTGTCAATTTCAGCTTGTACTTGTTCATAGAACTCTTCAATTTCATTCTCTTCTGCAGCTGTTGTTGGGGCATATACTTGAATTATAGTTGTGTTGATAGGCAATCCTCGTAGACGAATAGAGATTAAGCGTTCGCTGACTGCATTATATTTCATTACAGTTCTTGCAAGTTTCTTCTTTATTATAAACGCAACACCATTTCTTCTTTGTCTTTCATTTCCAGCATAGTAGACCATGTGATCATCTGATGCAAAGTGCCCGATGCCAGTCCATTTCAGTTCGCTGACACCCAACAGATCAAGTTGTACACGTTCCATTTCATTCTTGACCACCTCCAACTTCCCTTGGTTCATGCTTCGTACGTTCCATGTTCCAATGTGTAAGACATCTTTACAGCTTCTGACTCTCATTTCATGCGCAGCTACATCAGCAGTCAGACTTCCCGAGGGCTTTGATCCAACCACATCATAAATGCTGGCTTTACTCTGGAAAGTCTTCAGCTCTTCCCCAGTAGCTAGTTGAGTGCCTTCCGACCTGGGAGTCTCATCTTCCAGCACCATAGCACAATTTGTTTTGTTGTAACTATCCATTGGGTTTTCATAGCAAGATACAGAAGTAGATTGCCGGGCCTTCCTTCCGCGCAGTTTAAGTTTGGTGTTGTTGCCGTTGTCACAGAAATGTGATCCTCCGCCGTCAACACTATCCCATTCTGCTGCTGCCCAGATGGGTGGTTTGTCTTCGTCTGGCACCTCAGCTGAGACCTGTCCATCTTGGGAGACCCTGCCAGTAGTTAAACTACGGATAGTTTAGCTCTCAGCATCACTGATGCACGCAAGCCCTCACAGCACGAGTGGGATGCTTATTACCAGCCCTAAATACTGAAGGATACGCATTGTGCAGGATAGAGAAGTCTTGGCCTCTGACTGTGTTGGAGCTCGAATGAGCCAGTCGTCCAAGTAAGGGAAGACGAATATTCCCAGAGTGCATAGAAATGCTGCTACCACAGCCATGCATTTCGTGAACACCCTTGGTGCAGAGACCAGACCAAAAGGAAGCACCCTGTATTGGTAGTGCTTTCCTTGAAACAGGAACCGAAGGAACTTTCTGTGGGTTGGATGGATGAGAACATGGGTGTATGCATCCTTGAGATCTAGAGAACAAAGCCAATCCTGATTCTGAAGGTTTGGAAGCAGAGCTCCGAGAGAAATCATTTTGAATTTCTCCTTGACAAGGAATTTGTTCAGTTCTCTGAGATCTAAGATAGGTCTGTATCCCCCTGTTTTTTCTTTGGGATAAGAAAATAAGGGGACTATAACCCTGTGCCCTGTTGATGAAGAGGCACTTCTTCTATTGCCCCTTGGGCAAGAAGGATGGTAACCTCCTGACCTAACAGGTCAATGAGAGAGGTCGGAGAATTGAACTGCTTCACTATTGTGGGAGGGGGCATGCTTGAAAAATGAAGTTTGTACCCCTCTCTTATGATGGAGAGTGTCCAATGCTCTGCTGTTATTTGCCCCCATCTGGGAGCAAAATGGCATAACCTTCCTGGAATGGTGGACGGTTCTGGTCCTTCCAGAGCCAGAAAGGCTATGTTCTCTAGCTGAAAGTCAAAGGCCCTGAGGAGACTGAGGCTGCTGGGCCGGATGAGGCCTAGCAGCCTTTGCTTTCTTCTGTTTGGGTGGTTGCTGACGTTTGATTGAAAACTGACCTGCAGAAGATGCTTGCTGACCATAAGCAGGATAAAATCTTTTCTTTTTAGAAAAAGGTGTTTTCTTGAACAACTTTTTCCTAACAGGATCAATAGTAGACTTGGATAGTCTATCCAAAGTGGAATTTTCAGCATCCATTTCATTGGCTTTTTCTTGCCAATCTTTACCAAACAGGTTCTCACCAGTACAAGGGATATTTCCCAATTTATCTTGTACCCAGAGCTCTAAATCAGATGCTTGGAGCCAAGCAATTCTATGTGCACCTATGGCAATAGCCGAGGTCCTGCTTATACATTCAAAGCAGTCGAAGGCTGCACGGTTGGAGAATTTAGAGACATCTTGGGCATGTTTGAGCCAAGTGAGAAACTCCTGCCTTTTATCCTCAGAGATGAAAGGACTTAGTCTGTAGATGATCAGTAACTTCCTTTAGGAACATTCCCATGTAGAGACTATAGGAATTGATTCTTGCAGCAAACATGGAAGCTTGAAAGACTCTACGTCCAAAAGCATCCAGAGTTCTGCATTCACGTCCTGGAGGATTAGAGGCATGTCTTTTTGCACTTCTAATCCTTCTCATAGCAGATTCCACCACAATAGAGTGGTGAGGAAGCTGAGTTTTATGGAAACCAGGACAAGGAGGGACACGATATATAGTATCTAACCTACGAGAATGAGGAGAGGTGGTAAGAGGTGTTTCCCACATTCTCAACATGAGATCATATAGAATCTCATGAATGGGTAGGGTAGCTGCCTCCTTAGGAGTTTTGGGATATTGTAAAATATCCAACTCCTTGGCCCTTGGCTCTGGCTCAGGGGCCACAGTGATGGACAGGCCCTGAGCCACCTCTCAGATGAAGTCTTGGAAAGACATGTCCTCTGGAGGAGACATCCTGCGTTTAGGGGAGGAGGACTCCTGTGGAAGAATCATCGCTGCATCGACAGAACTTTCAGAGTCCTCGGATTCTTCTGAGGAATCGAAGTATCGTCTGTCTGGATGCTCCTGCAGAGCCCGATACCCATACCGAGCAAAATCGGTATCGGGAATAACCGGTACCGGGGAATCGGTACCGGCAGGCATCGGAGGACAGGGTACTGGCATAGCAGACACCGATGCTGATGTCGATGCTATCGGTACCGGTTGTGATACCGATGCCGGTGCCAGCGCCGGTACCGGTGGAGTTGTCTGTTGCGGTACCAAGGGCGTCGATGCCACAAGGAAAGCCGCTAGACTGCTTTCTATGGACAGAATTCTCTGGTCCATAGACGCTGCCACTGCCTGGAAGTCGGTACCGGTGGGAACCGCCAGTACCCCAGAGCATGGCACCAGGAGATCTGTCGAGGCCGAGCCATTGAGAACATCCTGGAACCCCGATGATGGTGCTTTGGAAGCCGAAGCCTCCCGCCAGGGTAATTTTGCCGGTGCAGAATCCTCGAGGGCAACGCCAGAGGCATCTCGATGCTTAGAAGGAGATCTACCCTTCGAGGACCGGCTGGATTTACGTTTAGTTACCTGAGATCCACGGGAAGAAGAAGAAGCCCTGGAAGACGTCGATGCCACCGAAGCCGCATCAGAGGGAAACAGGGTACTGAGCTTAGCAGCTCGGTTCTGTCGACCTCTTTTAGACATCATAGCACAGGACACACAATCTGTGATGGAGTGGTCAGGACCTAAACATTTTAAACACCATTCATGGGTGTCGGTGACGGAAATGGTACCGCCACATTTTGTGCACTTTTTAAAACCTGAAGCAGGTTTTTCCATGTTAAGGAAATTTTGGGGGCCTAAGGCCCAAAAAGTCGGGTGCACCTGAAGAAAAGGAAAAAAACAGATAAATTATTTTTTTTTTATATAGAAAAGAAAGACTGGCGGTACCGGTAGAGCGTCGGGGAAGGCAGACGCGACCACAAAAAGAAATAAAGAAATAAGGAAATTCTTCTGCGGTGACAGGAACACGACTTGCTGGCTCCGCGGAAAAAGAAGAACTGGAGAGAGGCAGTTGGGAAAGGCGGGAAGGCAGCACGCAGGCGGTGTGGGATGCTCCCAAAAGCTTTCTGATTGGACGCTGGGGAGCGTTCCCGCGCAGGCTCCGTTGGTACCGACGATACCCATATGTGATGACTAGATTCCTGCTTGTTCCTGGAGATAGTGTGTTAGCTTTTTGTGCTTAACATGAGTTTAGCACTAGCACTAATATACGTTAAGTGCAAAGCCTCCACAGTAAGTGTTGGGGGTGTGGCCAGTATGTTCCCAGCAGTTAACGGATACATATGTACCCTAGCGCACAGCACATATCTCCAGGAACAAGCAGGAATGTAGTCTTCACATATGGGTATCGTCGGTACCGATGGAGCCTGCGCAGGAATGCTCTCCAGCGTCCAATAGGAAAGCTTTTGGGAGCATCCCACAGCGCATGCGTGCTGCCTTCCCGCCTTTCTACCTCTCTCATTTCAGTTCTTTGTTTTCCGCGGAGCCGACAGGACGTGTACCCTGTCACCGCAGAAAATTTATTCTTATTCTTTTGTTTTTTTGTGGTCGCGTCTGCCTTCATTCGACGCCTATCGGTACCACTGGTTCTCTTTTTTTCTTTTTCAAAAAAACCCTAGCTTTCTAAAAGATTTTTTCTTTCAGGGGCCTCTCCCCTTTCGGTGCTAGGCGCCATTTTTGGCACTAGGCCCACTTTTCTTCAAACATGGTGAAGCCAGCTAGTGGTTTCAAGAAATGTTCTAACTGTGGCGGTACTGTATCCGTCACCGACACCCATGATTGGTATCTTAAATGTTTAGGTCCTGAACATTGTCCATTGGAGTGTCTCTCCTGCAGAAAGATGACCAAAAGGGGCCTGCAGAATAGAGCTGCAAAACTCTGTACCCTTTTTGCCGCGGATACGATGTCAGTTGCATTGATGTCTTCCAGAGCTTCATCTTCCTCCCATGGATCTCAGGTAACTAAACTTAAGTCTTCCAAGACTAGCCGGGCCTCAAAGGGTAGATCTCCTTCTAAGCATCGAGATGCCACTGGAAAGTTCACCGGCAAAACAGCCCCGGCGGGAGTCTTCAGTCTCCAAAGCATTAACAAGGCTCCAGGATGTTCCAGAGGCTTCCACCTCTGCAGAACTACTGGTGCCATGTTCTGGGGTCATGGCCACTTCCACCGGTACCAAGACCCAGGCATCAGCAGGAGCGATGGATAAGAGAATCCTCGCTATCGAATGCAGTCTAGTGACCCTCTTAGCAGCTTCGTTACCACTAAGACCGCTACAGACGGTTCCACAGGTATCGGTGCCAGTACCAAGTGCACCTGCCTTAGCAGGTATGCTTCCACCCATGCCGAGCCTCAAGTCTATCTCAGGCATCGAAGGGCAGGTACTGAGACACCCCGATACCGACTTCGAGTGGTACCGGTACCAAGCATTGCACAAACACCGGTTACCATGATACTTCGAATCTTCCGATTCAGATGATTCTGATGACTCTACCGGTACTAGAAACATCCTACCAGAGGATCCAACTCCTTCTCCTCATCGCAGAATGTCTCCTCCAGAAGACATGTCCTTCCAGGATTTCATACGTGATTTAGCCAAAGGTCTTTCAATCACGGTGATTCCAGAAAAGGAACCTAGGGCAGAAGAATTAAGAATTCTACAATATCCTATGGCTCCTAAGGAAGCAGCTACACTTCCCATTCACAAGATCTTACATGATCTTATGTTAAGGATGCGGGAAACTCCTTTAACGGTGTCTCCACATTCCCGATGCCTCAATACCATGTACCGAGTGCCAAGCTGTCCTGGCTTTCATAAGATTCAGTTACCACACCATTCAATGGTAGTGTAATCGGCCATGCGTAGAATTAAGAGTGCTAAAATGCATTCTTCTAATCCTCCAGGCCGGGAAACGAGGACACTCGATGCCTTTGGGCGTCGATGCTTCCAATCCTCCATGTTATCAGCCAAGATCAGTTCCTACATTCTTTATATGGGTATGTTCCTGGAAGAAGTTGCACGTGACTTAGAGCTCATGAGCCCTAATATGTCTGAGGACAAAAGGGAAGTTTTCCTTACCCTGGTCCCAGAATGTCGCTAAATTCATGAACCGTGCAACCTTTGATTGCTTTGAATGCATAAGCAGAACCTCTGCTATCTCCATAGGTGCATGTCGTATTGCCTGGCTTCAGACATCAGACTTAGAGCAGTGGGTGCAAGACAGGCTGGGAAACATTCCTTGTATAGGAGAAAATATCTTTGGCAAGGACTGGCAGGACAAGGCTAATCAGCTTGAATCTGAAAATACTACCTTGAACCGACTTGAACAGCCAACCCAGTAAAGAAAAAGTCATTCAAGAAACCCTTTTTCAACAAGAAAAAGAGGTTTTACCAATCATACCCCATTTGGGCCATTGTCCAGTTCATGTTCCCCAAAAGGGACAACAAAAGAACAGACAACAAAGAAAGCTCAAAGAGCTCAACCAGCCCAGCAGACTCAACCTCCTCAGGGGCTTTGACTCTTACCTAGAGAACTTAGTCATTCTGCCTCTGAAAGGACCAGAACCCTTAACTATTCCAGGCAAGTTATGCCATTTTGCCAAAAGATTGCAACAAATAACATCAGAAAATTAGACTCTGTCCATTGTACGACTGGGGTACAAGCTTCACTTTCTCAACATGCCCCCACCTACAATAATCGAACAGTTCAATTCCCAGGTCCCTGTCACCAATCTCTTGGGCCAGGAGGTCGCATCACTTCTTGCTCAAGGAGCAATAGAAGAGGTACCCATACCACAACAAGGTACGGGGTTCTACTCAACCTACTTTCTCATACCAAAGAAAGCAGGGGGACACAGGCCTATACTGGACCTCAGAGAATGAAACAAATATCTGTTCCGGGAAAAATTCAAAATGATCTCCCTCGGAACACTCCTGCCATACCTTCAGAGTCAGGACTGGCTATGTTCTCTAGATCTAAAGGATGCATATATTCATATTCTCATCCATGCAGATCACAGGAAATTCCTTCGATTCCTGGTCCACGGAAGACACTTCCAGTACAGAGTTCTTCCTTTTGGTCTGGCCTCTGCCCCAAGTGTCTTCACAAAATGCATGGCAGTGGTAACAGCATTTCTGAGAACTCTAGGAATATTCGTCTTCCCTTACTTAGACAATTGGCTCATTCGAGCATCAACAGCTCCAGAGGCCAGCTTCGCTCTTTCTCGAACAATGAGAATCCTTCAATTTTGGGAATGGTCATAAACCTCCCAAAATCTCATCTCACACCCTCTCAATCTCTCGAGTTCATAGGGGCTCGTCTAGACACACGGCAGTCAAAAGCTTTCCTGCCACAGCCACGCTGTCTACGTATAATACAGCTGGCATCCCAAGCAGCCATGAAGGTCTTCCTGACTGCTCGGGAGATGCTTCAGCTTCTGTGCATATGGCATTCACTGTCCATGTGGTTCCCTATGCTCGCCTTCATATGCGAGCAGCCCAGTGGACCCTATCCTCTCAGTGGACACAGGCCTCGGGTCAGCTAACGGACGAAATCAGAAACTCCACATGTCTAATTTCGTCCCTGCAATGGTGGCAATCAGTGGAAAACCTTATCATAGGCTCTCCTTTCCAGCAGCCTCTGTGCCAAGCCACCCTAACAACAAATGTGTCCAAGTTGGGTTGGGGGGTCCACTTGCACGATCTCTCAAATCAGGGTCTTTGGACCCCACAGGAGACTTCTCTTCACATAAACCTCCTAGAGCTGAGAGCCATTTTCAATGCTATTCGAGTATTTCAGGCCCTTCTCAGCCACAAGACAGTTCTGGTCCAAACCGACAATCAGGTAGCCATGTTCTATCTGAACAAGCAAGGCGGAATGGGCTCTCTGTCACTATGCAACGAAGCTTTGCGACTATGGGACCTCGCCAGAGAGCTTCAAATCCACCTTCTTGTGGTATACCTTCCAGGCATTCAAAATTCATGGGCAGACAAACTCAGTCGAATACTGTTGCCACACGAGTGGTCTCTCCATTCAGACCAACTTGCTCGAGTGTTTCAAATCTGGGGAACACCAGATATAGACCACTTTGCAAGCCCACAGAATGCCAAACTTCCCTGATTCTGTTCCAGAATCCCGGCTCACAACTGTCAGGCAAGGGATGCCTTCCTACTCCACTGGGGTCAGGACTTCCTCTATGCCTTCCCACCCATTCCCCTCATTCCCAAAACTTTATTCAAACTTCAGAGAGATAGAGGTCGTATGATACTTATCGCTCCACGTTGGCCAAAGCAAACGTGGTATCCTCAGCTTCTATGTCTCTCTCAAACCACTCCTCTGTAGTTCAGAAATGCTCCAGATCTCCTTTCCTAGGAGAACGGATCCTTACTGCACCCAAATCCCCAGTCCCTGCATCTCAGGGCCTGGTTACTGAAGGCCTAGGTTTCTTGGATATCAACCTCTCTCAGCAGGTAAAGGATATACTTCTGGCTTCCAGAAAACCTTCCACAAGGCGTTCCTATGCTTTTAAGTGGAAATAATTCTCTGTCTGGTGTTCCCAAAAGGGACTTAATCCCCTTTTGGTACCTGTGGAGTCACTACTGGAGTATATCCTCCAACTATCCACTTCTGGTCTTAAGACCAATTCAGTGAGAGTCTATCTTAGCGTTATTGCTGCTTTTCACAAACCTTTTGATGGACAACCTATTTCCTCTCATCCACTTGTGTCAAGGTTCATGAGAGGCCTACTCTTAACAAAACCTCCCATTAAACCACCACCGGTGGCATGGGATCTAAATCTTGTTCTCGGGCAGCTCATGAAACCGCCCTTTGAACACTTAGCAACTACAACCTTAAAGTTTCTTTCATGGAAAGTTATTTTTCTAATTGCTACCACCTCGGCAAGACGCATTAGTGAACTGCAGGTTTTAGTGGCTGACCCTCCTTATACAAGGTTCCACCATGATAAAGTAGTGCTCAGGACTCACCCTCACTTTATGCCAAAGGTGGTTTCGCCTTTTCATCTAAACCAGTCGGTTTATCTTCCTATATTCTTCCCTAGGCCTCATGCCTCCAGTGCAGAAAGGAATCGTCACACTTTGGATTGTAAAAGGGCCTTAGCCTTTTATCTTCAAAGAACTAAGCAAGATAGAAAATTTTCTCAGCTTTTTGTTGCTTTTGACTCTAATCATTTGGGACTTCCAGTTTCCAAAAAAACTTTATCTAAATGGATTGTAGATTGCATATCCTTTACATATGAGAGTAAAAGACTTTCTCTCGAGGGCCATGTCACAGCTCACAATGTGAGAGCCATGGCAACCTCGATGGCTAATCTTCGTTCTATGTCTATTGATGACATCTGTAGAGCAGCTACTTGGGCTTTGGTGCATACCTACACAGCCCACTACTGCTTAGACAAAGACTCCCGTCGGGATGCCTCGTTTAGCCAAGCTGCTCTTCAGCATCTCTTTCATACTTAATACAACTCCTACTACTCCTGTTATGTTTTTTTGAAGGAGTGAATAAACAGGTGGACAAAGGTGAGTCGGTTGATATTGTGTATCTGGACTTTCAGAAAGCCTTTGACAAGGTCCCTCATCAGAGACTTTTGGCAAAACTAAAGAGTCATGGGATAGGAGGCAGTGTACTATTGTGGATCAGGAACTGGTTAAAAGATAGAAAGCAGAGGGTAGGGCTAAATGGCCAATTTTCCCAATGGAGAAAGGTGAATAGTGGTGTACCCCAGGGATCTGTGCTGGGTCCGCTGCTTTTTGACATATTCATAAATGACCTGGAAAGTGGAATAACGAGTGAGGTTATCAGATTTGCAGATGACACAAAACTATTTAAAGTTGTTAAAACCCAAGAGGATTGTGAAAAATTGCAAGAGGATCTTGATAAATTGGAAGACTGGGCATCAAAATGGCAGATGAAATTTAATGTGGACAAGTGCAAGGTTATGCACCTAGGGAAGAACAACCCAAACTATGGTTACACGATGCAAGGTTCCACATTAGGAACCACCACCCAGGAAAAAGATTTAGGCGTCATTGTGGATACCATGTTAAAACCCTCGGCCCAGTGTGCAGCGGCAGCCAAGAGAGCAAATAGAATGCTAGGTATGATAAGGAAAGGAATGGAAAATAAAACATATCGTTCCATGGTGAGACCGCACCTTGAATATTGTGTGCAATTCTGGTCGCCGTATCTTAAAAAGGATATAGCGATTTTAGAAAAGGTTCAGAGAAGAGCCACCAAAATGATAAAGGGGATGGAAGGATACTCCTATGAGGAAAGGCTAAAAAGGTTTGGGCTCTTTAACCTGGAAAAGAGACGGCTGAGGGGAGATATGATGATAGAAGTCTATAAATTGATGAACGGAGTGGAACGGGTAAACGTAGATCGATTGTTTACGTTATCAGAATATAGAAAGACTAGGGGACATGCAATAAAGCTACAGGGTAAACTATTTAAGACTAATAAAAGAAAATATTTTTTCACTCAACGTGTAATCAAACTCTGGAATTTGTTACTGGAGAATGTACGGTAGTAAAGGCTGTTAGTGTAGCTGGGTTTAAAAAAGGTTTGGACAAGTTCCTGGAGGAAAGGTCCATAAACCATTATTAAGAAGTGACCGAAGATATCAATGCTTGACCCAGTACAAGCATTGTGGAACTTGTGTCTCTTGGGGAAACTGCTAGGTACATATGACCTAGATTGGCCACTGTTGGAAACAGAATACTGGGCTTGATGGACCTTGGTCTGACCCAGTATGGCATATCTTATGTTCTTATGTTCTTACCCGCCGGTCCCGAGTTTGATGCCAGAGGTCCATGGGAGGAAGCATGACCCATCTCACCTGGGTTCGCAGCTTGCTGGGGTCATTCCCTTGGCATCTATAAGCTGGAGAATCCCCATATGTGAAGACTACATTCCTGCTTGTTCCTGGAGATAGCGTAGTTACTCACCTGTAACAGGTGATCTCCGGGAACAGCAGGAATTTAGTCTTCACAACCCACCCACCTCCCCTAGAAGTTGTCTCTATCTATCTATCTATCTATCTATCTATCTCTCTTTCTCTACTCCTCTCCTTTGGTCTCAGCTATAAACTCAACTGAAGTGAGAGAGGTAGAAAGGCGGGAAGGCAGCACACAGGCGCTGTGGGATGCTCCCAAAAGCTTTCCTGTTGGACACTGGGGAGCGTTCCCGCACAGGCTCCGTCGGTCCCGATGATACCCATATGTGAAATCTAAATTCCTGCTGTTCCCGGAGATCACCTGTTACAGGTGAGTAACTACGCTTTACTGTAGGCCGCTAATGCTAACATTGACAGCTATTGAGTGATATGTCCACCGTGCTGTCCACACCTGCTGCCCACTCCTAACCCACCACCCCCCATTGTGCAATTGGCAGTTAGCGGGTTAATCAGAATGCAGTAAATGTCAGGACCCTATGGTAATAGTTACCACATGTCCTAGTGCACAATTACCGCACATTAACTACTTAATGCACTTTAGTGAAAGGACCCCTAAGAAGAGATTTTTACATTAAAACATGATAGAACCCACCGCCTGAATAAAATGAAATATGTGTCGAATAATTAAAATGATTTGTTAATAATTTTTATAGAAAGTGGAACCTTAATTTATCAAATAATAATTATTATTTAAGGGGCCTTTTTACTTAAGTGCATTATGCATTTAGCACATGAATTGGCGCATGGTTTCTACTTGCTGGGCCCATAAGAAGTTACTGTAGAGACATGACAGTTAACACACTGTGATTTTTGTGATAACAGCCATTTGGACGTATGGGTGCCAAATGGGTGGGTTAGGGGTGAAGAGTAGGCATGGTGAGCACATTGTAGTTAGCAGGGGGGACATATCATGCACTGTCAGTGTTGCCATTAATGTGAGTTCTCCTAATACCACTCAATAGCTGAAGGTACGTACACTCGCGGTAATAGCACCATGCATTAGGGTACACATCCACGTGTTAACTGTCAGGAATATACAGTACTCACGTCAGTTACTCTGGAGGCTTTGCACTTGACGCACATTAGTTTTTGCACTACATGCGAATTAGATGCAAAAGCCTAACACACTTTAGTAAAAGGGCCCCTGTTAAACCTTTTAAAAAATTAATTTTCAAACATAAAAATCACATTTCTTCATGAAATCAAAATTTAAAAAGTGAAACAAATATGATTCCCAGGCCAATGCATAAAAAGTACATTAAAAGCTGAAAAAAATCCTTGTTTCCTCATTTAATATAAATAAGATTTAAACTATTATCATAACACTAATGGAGTGGAGGAGTGGCCTAGTAGTTGGTGAAAGGTACTTCAGGCCGGAAGGTCAGGGGTTCAAATCCCACTAGAGGACAGCAACCTTGGTCCAGAAGGACTGGGGTTTCTAGTCCCACAGGTGCTCCTTGTGGTCTTGGGCAAGCCACTTAACCCTCCATAGCCCCTGGTCCCTGTAAAATAGTTATCTCCAAGTTATAATGCCCTGTTCAATGTCATTTCAGTTTGTTCAATGTAAACTGCACTGATGCAGAATAGCACAGTATATAAGAGAATGTAAATAAATAAACCAGCCATAAAAATTTGGTTGACTTATAAACAGTAAATAAAGGGATCACAACCATTGAACATGGATTCCTAATTAGTTCTCTTATTCCTTGAGACGATGTGTAGTAATCAATTGTGTAAATACCGGGGGGGGGGGGGGGGCTTTTTAATAAAGTGCAGTAAATGTGTGCATGTAACATGCATTTGGAGTAAAATCTAATGTGAGGGAAGTTCAAAGGCTATGTGATAACTGTTGGGGATATGCACAGCATGTCTCCCCTGCAGTTACCACTCTAAAACGTTACTCATAATCAGTGCAGCCGCACTTAACGCAATCCACTGAGGTGGCAACATTGACAGCTACCCACTCGTTGCCCCTAAACTACCCATCCCCTACCCCATCGCATGCGAAGCAAGATTCTTACTGCCCTGGCATAGGCGTGCAGTAGAAGCTACTATGGTCCCACGCTAAGTGCTTCATGCATGCAAAAGCTCATGGTAACATTAATGCACTTTAGTAAAAGGGTCTTGAATATTTTTGCCAACCAAATTGCATCTCTTTCATGAATTCTAATGATTGGCGATCATGGATATATATATTCACAGAATATCCATTACATTTAGAAAGATAGTGAAGAGACATTAATATAAAAAAGACAATTGTCATATCATTTTAATTCTGAAAATATTTCTATCTTATCCTCAAATACAAATAGTTATATATATATGCACCATATCCTTCATTTAAGAGATTGTAAATTCACTATATAAAATTCTTAAATGAAGATACTATAATCTACTTTTTAGCCTAGTTGATTTTTTTTTAATTTTGTCATTGTACATGTGTATGTAGTTTTTACCAGTGATGCAGGCTCTGATGAGACATGTTCATGTTGGGTTTTATACATTGATTTTTTTTGTTATTGTTTTTATTGGAATTTATGATTCAATGATTATTTATTTAGTTGTTTTATTCATTATTTATCTATTGAGTTGATCACTTCACTGTTATCATGGTCTGCTGTCTGTGCTGTTAGCTGGAGAACAGCCAAAAATTGCAACTAAATAAAAAAATGGAAATTTTAATGAATAAATTGCAATGCCTTCATTTTTATAAGCATTTAAGCTATTAAAGAGATAATTTTAGAGTTGCCCAGGGTAGGTAAGCCTAAACTTATGGATATACATTCCCATTCGCTGCTGATAACATTGCCACCATATGAAGCACCAACTGTTTCTGCAGCAGTTTATAGAACTATGAGCTAAATCCATCTGGTTCCGGTGCTTTGCAGCAATGTGCCCCTTTTATGCCCCTCTGAGCCTCATTTGCAGTAATTGGCGTGCCCAACAGACTCGTCTTTTCCTCGGTAATCTGGGGCAAATGAACCCCACGAAGATAGGCTGCTGTTCAATTAGGGGAGATTTGTTCCCTTGAGAGAGGTGCTGGTACAACTCATGAAAGATATCCCATATCTTCTTGGTTTCATTTTGGAGCGTTCCTCGTATATCCCTAAGGCCACCACAAAACAGGACTCCTGGGCACCTTTTAAGCAGTGAGCCAACAATTTACCAGTTTTATCATCAAATTTGTATAGCTGAAATGTATAGTACATTAAAGACTTCTTCGCCCTCTGGTGCAGCATTTCATTCAAGGCCACTTGGGTTTCCAAAAGATGGGCTTTGTGGCCTGCCATGTGAGACTATGCATACCATTTCCTATCAGCCACCACCTGGCGTTCCAACCAAAGAAGCTGGGCATTGATCATCTTTCAGTGCCACGCTACATATGCTGTAATGTCACCAAGCAAGACAACTTTGGCTGTCTATCAGAACAGATCAGGAGTATCCATATGTTGAGCATTGTTACTCTCATAGTCTCACCACCTCTCCCTCAAGTACAGAATAAACTGCTCATCTCGATACAGTTCTAATGGGAAACACCAAACAAGATCAATCCAGATCATTGCATGGTCAGAGATTTCATTAGGACATATTACTGCATCCTCTATCAAGTCAAACATGGAGACCGAGATAAGCAAGTAGTCAGTCTGGGTGCTCATCCCATGGGCCCTAGATAGGTGAGAAAAGGCCCGCTCCATGGAGGGTAACAATCACCACAAGTCCACCAAATCCAGCTGAGTTTTCCAACACTGTAAAATGCATGTTACCCCTGTCCTGCCACCTTGCCCACCCTGAGCAAGGGGGCAGGACCAATGGGTCCAACATGCCATTCAGGTCCCCTCCAACCACCTACCGACTGTCCGGCAACTGCTCCAAATTTGATGCCACCTCTGAATAAAATTGCGGATCTGGCACCTTGAGATGATAAATTTTACAACCAGGATCCCTTGGAGTCCCCCACTCAAAATTAGTAACGCGCACTCTTGTCATAAATATAAGAATATAAGATATGCCATACTGGGTCAGACCAAGGTCCATCAAGCCCAGTATCCTGTTTCTAACAGTGGCCAATCTAGGTCATAAGTACCTAGCAGTTTTCCCAAAAGACACAGATTCCACAATGCTTGTGGCACATTCAAAACTGACCTTCTTGCTGAACAGTACTGCCACCCCGCCCTTTTTACCCACCACCAGCATGCCAAAAACCTGTCCTACCCACTCCCTCTTCAACTTGGAGTGTTCTAAAGCATCTTGATGGGTCTCTTGTAGGAAGGTCACCTTGCACCACTATCAAGCTAAAGTATGAAGGACCTTGTGGCGCTTAATCAGAGAGCCAAGTCCAGAGGTGTTCCACGATATGATCCTCAACCCACATCCCAATCCTGTCCCCCACCCTGAGCCCCAGAGGGTGGGTTGGGTGGTGCTACATAATCCGCCTATGGGTCCAAACACCCCCCCTTCACTTAAATCATGTGACCATGGCAACCACACAGGATAGGCACTATTCTGGGTGCATCATAGTCCACAAGAGCTAGACGTGACTGGGAAATACAGATGGACACAGGTGTATCTTAGGTGCAACTGCAAGGACTACTTATCACACACTGGCACTGATGGCGACCTACAGCATAGCCTATCTCAGCTAAGCCAGGTGCTGCGGACCTGGTGCTGGGTGCCCCACCTCGCCCTCAGGGTGAGCACAGTAGCCCCACACTGTGTTGGTCTGTAGCTACTCTGTGCCAGTACCACACACGGTCAGTTCCCCCTACCAGGCCGAGGTGCTGTGGGGGTGCATACTCCATCTTGTGATCATCTGTAGACTGTTGATCTGCATGTGCAGAGCATCATGGGTACGGGTGGGTTAACCCTATCCTGGTAACCACAGCAGACAGCTTGTGTGGTGACCTGCAGTCCTTCTGTAGCCAGCCAGGGGTTTGTTAGCAGCTATAGAAATGTAGCCCACTGGTTACTTCACTGACTGTGGAGGCAGAGGTCATGGGTTTGATCCCACAGTGGTGTTATTTACTAGGGCTGTCTGAGGCATTTCCTTTTTAAATTTAAATTAGTGCTGCCAGCAAAAACATCCTCACAGTGCTGTAACCTTAAGGTGCCTCATAAGGCGCTCTATAAAGCGCCCTATGAGGAGCCTTATAAGGCGCCCTATAGGGAACATTATAAGGTGCCTTGGCAGACAGTGCACTTTATAATGTGCCCTCTGGAGTGCCTTATAGGGTGCCTTAGGTTATGGCACTGTGAGGGTGTGTTTGCTGGCAGCACTAATTTAAATTAAAAAAGAAAATACCTCAGACAGCACTGATTTAAAGTAAAGGGTAATGCCTCAGACAGCCTTACTCATTAAGTCCACTGGGGGATCAAACTCATGATCCCTGTTTCAGCAGTCATTGTATTAACCAGTGTGCTACACCTCTGTTGCTGTGTTTGTAGGTCAGCGCACCTAATTAAGGCTAACGCGCGTTAATGTGCCACGGCTCCCTCTATCACGCGATAACGGACTTTATCGCACGATAACCCGAAATGCTACCTTAAGACCGGAATGCCCACTACCTTATATGGCATTCATCACAGTAAGACTGCAACTAACGCCAGTAACATTAAGACAGTTTAGTAAACATACCCCTTTGTTCAGCAACAGCAAAACAGCCAACAGTAGGAAATGGTCTTTTGAAAATCAGGGAAGTTACCTGTGCCTGAAGTGGTATATAAAGGTGATATATTGGAAGAATTGAAAGAAATATTGATAAACCGGGAAGATGTATTACAACTATTTGATAAACTGAAGAGTAGCAAATCACCTGTACAGGATGGTATACATCCAAGGGTGTTGAAAGAACTGAAACATGAGACTGCAGACCTATTATTAGTAATCTGTGAACTATATTTAAAATCATCTCTAGTACCTGGAGATTGGAGGATGGCCAATATAATGCCAATTTTTAAAAAGTTTTCCAGGGGTGTTTCAGGAAACTGCAGACTAGTAAGCCTGACATCAATACCAGGCAAAATGGTAGAAACAATTATAAAGAATAAAATGACTAAACATGTAGATTGTCATGGTTTAATAGGAGAAAGCCAACATGGATTTAGCCAAGGAAAGTCTGGTCTTACTAATCTCTTATATTATTTTTTTAACATGTGAATAAACAGGTAGACCAGAGGTACTCAAATCCAGTCCTGGAGGGCCGCAAACCAGTCAGGTTTTCGGGATATCCCTAATGAATATGCATGAGAAATATTTGCATGCACTGCCTCCATTGTATTTGAATCTATCTCATGCATATTCATTAGGGATATCCCAAAATCCTGACTGGTTTGCGGCCCTCCAGGACTGGATTTGAGTACCTCTGAGGTAGACAAAGGTGAGCTGGTTGATATAGTGCAGTGGTTCTCAACCCAATCCTCTGGGACCCCCACCCCCCCCAGGCCAGTCAGGTTTTCAGGATATCCACAATGAATATGCATGAGATAGATCTGCATGCACTGCTTCTATTGTATGCAGATCTATCTCATGCATATTCATTGTGGATACCCTTAAAACACAATTGGACTAGGGGTCCCAGAGGACTGGGTTGAAAACCACTGATATAGTGTATCATGAGAGACTTTTGGCAAAATTAAAAAGTCATGGGACTGGAGGCAGTGTAGTATTGTGGATCAGGAACTGGTTAAAAGACAGCAGAGAGTAGGGATAAATGGCTAATTGTCTCAGTAGAGAAAGGTGAATAGTGGAGTACCCCAGGGATCTGTGCTAGACCCGCTGCTTTTTAGCATATTCATAAATGACCTGGAAATGGGAATAACGAGTGAAGAGATCAGATGTGCAGATGACACAAAATTAAAAAGCCAGTTACAGCAGAGTGGAGAACTTCCCCAGCCTAAGGTCCCCCTCTCCCCATTCAATAGACTATAATCCCCAACACACTTACCCCATCATCCAAACCCTCACCTCTGCCACAGGTTTCTAATGTCCCCACATCTTCCCTTCCCCTTCCCCCCAAGTCCCCAAGCTAAATATGTAACTTACTGAATAGTGGCTGGATATTGCCACTATCTGGATAACCCTTGCTCCTCCCTAAAACATCCCACAAGTATACATTCTGCAATTGAAAAGCCAGATACAGGGCTTGTGTTAGGGTTTCTAGCGCCCCCCTGCAATCTATAAATCGGTGCCCCTCCCTCATTATTATTAATGTTGGCTGCACCTTATCCTCCTTTTTCCCCAAACTGCTTTGTGAACTCTTTTCAAGCGATAGTAGTATTTCTCCTTCAAATCCAGCGTTGTAAGAAAATTGCATCAAAAGAGCAAATGCATAATCAAAATAAAAATACTTAGATGTAAATACTTAGCATCATACAAACAGGCTGTGATAGTCCAAAAATAAAAAATAAAATCAGATTCTGGTCATCTCACTAACAACAACATAAACATTCTCGAGTACCAGGCATATTGTGAACTAATATAAAACACTGCAAAAGTCACTGAAAATCTACAAAGTCAAATCTACCATATCATACCAGCATACACTTCCAAAACTCATACAATAAGGGGCCTACCCAGAAAAAAGCAGCACTACAAATACTGCAATGGGCCCCAAAACCTCCATACACCTATTTGAAATGCTGTACAAGTCAAATTACTACAGTACAGATCCCTACATTCAAACTCCATGTAACAGAACACCTGACCTTGGTCACACTCTCAGAACACAGACCCCCAAGTACAGAATAAGTGACCACAACCTAAAGTAAAAAATAAAAATATGTAGACAAAACGTAAAATGAAACCCTAAGAAGCCAGACTCCGCATGCGGTGCCACACCAGATAAGAGAGGCAGTTCCCATACTGTTTGAAATATAAAGATAGCACAAAGTCCAATCACTAAATTGAAAATAAAATTATTTTTAATACCTTTGTTGTCTGATGATTATTCATCATGCAGGTCCTGATCTGAGGTTTCTGTTTTCCTCTGTCTTCTCTTAGCTCTTTTTCTATGGTCGGTAATCCATCTGCCCTTTCTTGTCTCTTCGTTTGCTTTCTTCATTTTCTTCCATCAGCCTTTTTCCAGTCCCAGTAACCCTCCCCAGTATCAGCCTCCTTTACAGCCTCCCCTCCCAGTACCTTCCAGTGTCAACCCCCTTGCATTCCCAGCACCACCACTGGTGTCTATTCCCTTTTAGTCCCCCTGCTTCTCCATCGTCCAGCCCCTTCTAGTCCAAATATCATCCCAGGTATCAGCAAACTTCCAATCCCAGTGCCCCCTCCTGTGTCAGTTCCCTTCCAGTCACCCTCTCTGTCCATCTGCCTTTCAGTGCCATCCCTGGGTGTCAGATCTCTTTGAACCCCCATCTTTCCTCCAGTCTCCTCCTTCCCCTCTTTTCTGCTCCCTTCCAACCCCCCATGTGAGCTCCCTTCTAACCCCCACCTTCCCCCCTGTCAGTTCTCTTCCAGCCCCCCTCCTATTACCCAGCCACCTTCCATCCCCATCTCCCAAGTGTCTGCTTCCTTCCAGCATCCCCCCCGTGTCTGCTCCTTCCAGCTCCCCCTGTGTCTGCTCCCTCCTGGTTCCCCCACCGTATCTGCTCCCTTCCAGCTCCCCCCCCCCCCATGTCTGCTTCTTTCCAGCTCTCCCAGTGTAGCTTCCCCATGTCTGCTCCCTTTCAGCTCCCCCCTGTGTATGTTCCCTTCCAGCTCCTTCCCCCGTGCCTGCTCCCTTGTAGCCCCCCCATGTCTTTTCCCTTCCAGCTCCCCAGTGTCTGTTCCCTTGTAGTCCCCCATGTCTGCTCCCTTTCAATCCCCTCGTGTCTGCCCCTTTCCAGCTCCCCAGTATCTGCTCCCTTTCAGCTCCCCCTCCCTGTGTCTGCTCCCTTTCAGCTCCCCCTCCCTGTGTCTGCTCCCTTTCAGCCCCCCTCCTCCCCCACGAGTCTGCTCTGATTTGTCCTTCAAAAAAGAAAGCAGCCACGGGAACATTTCTCTGTTCCCGCGGCTCTGATCATTTTTAAACTGCTGGGTCGCGGAGTTTCTAATAGCAAGAATAAGCATTTCCCGTTTCTTGTAAGAAACAAGAAATGCTAATTCTTGCCTTTAGAAACGCCGCGAGCAGCAGTTTAAAAGTTAGCAGAACCGCGGGAACAGATAAATGTTCCCGCAGCTGCTTTCTTTTTTGAAGTGGTGGGTGGCGGGAGGCTAGCGACGGCACACCCCCACTGTCGGCACCCTCCTGCCAGGCTTACCCGGCTTACCGAGTAGCGACAGCCTTGGTCAGATATTATCTGTATATTTTTTTTTAAATACACGGTTAGCTAATTATGCATTTGGTAGAGAATGCCTAATTGCCTTTGAATATCAGTCTGATAGAACATAATTATTAATTCATATGGAATACTCCCAGATTCACCAATAAAAATATCCCAATAGAAGCAGAGCAGAAGTAGGGTGTTGCACTCTACATCTCAACATACAAAAAGATTCTCTTTAAATTCTAGTCTCACATCAGTGAGAACACCACTAACTCCTTCCACAGCTAGACATTGTGCATCATAACATAAAATCCTACAAATGGTTACTGGGTACCATTTCTTGATGGGTGTTTTATTAGGGACATGACCTGGCTGAGTTTCAGCAAATTGTGCTTGCGTCAGGGGTCTTAAATTATATCAGTTCATGAACAAATACAAAATATATCTATAGTATGTTACACAGAACACGTAGTCCAAACAATACCATCCACACTAGGGAGCAATCATATAAACAAGTTCAGGCACATGGTTATTAATCAAAGGTCGTCAAATTTTGAATGATCAAGGTTCACAACTTCAAATCGAACAGCATAGCATCTAATGTTGTTTCCTTATCATCCCTCCAGTCCATTCCAGACACGTGGATTATGTCCCCCCCAACCAGCAGCTAGAGACTGAGCATGTCACATTTTCTGATCAGAAGAGATCTTTGGAGAACGGCGTTGGCTGGATTTAAGTGCTGTTTATACGTTCCCCTGAAGAAACCACATGGGTGAAACGCCAAGAAACCGCGCGTTGAATAGCGTCGGGATCAGCATTTAGAAGCATTTAAAAAACGCCGCCTCTATTGAAGTCATGCGAGTTAAGCACTGTTTTCAGAATATTTTTTCAAAACATATTTCATAATTGAAAAATTTAAAAGACTTGTAGCCATGTGCAAATAAGGTCGTTGATGTTTGGCAGCAGCAATTCGTTTGACGGAGAATCAAAGTCAATGATTGCAGCTAATTCTGAGACCTTTCTTGGCTACTATAGTCATATAAAAGTATTATAAGTTCGTTTAGCATTTTGATATCATTGAGTTCCAGCACATATAAGTTGCACTTTCATGGTAAGGTTTACAGAGTATCATTTTTTTGCTTGTCAACATTTTCTGATGTCACAGTAGAAGGGCTCTGTGCACCACCTCCAAGATCACTATTCTCAGTCTCCAGCAGCTGATGAGGAGCAGCTGTGCACTCTGGACTCCACTGAAAGGACAAAGAAGGAAAAAAAAGAGGAAAATATATACCAATTAACCTTTTGTTTGGCTTATAGCAGCTAAAAAAAGAAATAAAAAGGCGGTATGGAGAACAGACAGCTGGGACTTCTCTATCTGAACCAGTGTTGTTGAGCTTGCTAGATTTCTTGTTGGGGTGCAGTACCTGGTAGTCCAGGTCCTTCCCTGGCTGAGCAACTATCTTCTGGGCATGATAATTGAATTGCTCTACATTAGACTTCTGCTATATTGGGGACAGTAGCGGCTGTACTTTACTTTAAAAAAAAAAAAGAAAGACAGCAGTTTTCACAAATAGTTTCTACAGCTGCAGCAGTCCTTCCTGCTTCTTGTGAGGTCAGAGCATGGGCTGGCTCAGCCTCCGCGGTGAGTCACTTCTGTTTTTATGCGGCAGGTATTTCTTTCTTTTATTCTCACATTTCTGCTATACCCATGAAAGCTTGCTGCGCTGCATGTGGGAGCCAATGAGGGTCCTTGTCGGCTGCCAGTTTCTGCCGAACATGTGAGAAAGAGGGTCAGGCAGCCAAGGCAGTAATGGCAAATACTTTCGCGGCAGCAGGGGAGATGCCTAGAACTCAGACAACATCAGGGCAGACTTCTAGTCAGCAATGGGGTCTTGTGATTTTGGCAAAGTGGAACGGGTAAACGTAGATCGATTGTTTACCTTATCAGAATATAGAAAGACTAGGGGACATGCAATGAAGCTACAGGGTAAACTATTTAAGACTAATAAAAGAAAATATTTTTTCACTCAACGTGTAATCAAACTCTGGAATTTGTTACCGGAGGATGTAGTAAAGGCTGTTAGTGTAGCTGGGTTTAAAAAAGGTTTGGACAAGTTCCTGGAGGAAAGGTCCATAAACCATTATTAAGAAGGGACCCAGGATACCAATGCTTGAACCAATACAAGCATTGTGGAACCTGTGTCCCTTGGGGAAACTGCTAGGTACATATGACCTAGATTGGCCACTGTTGGAAACAGAATACTGGGCATGATGGACCTTGGTCTGACCCAGTATGGCATATCTTATGTTCTTATGTTCTTATGCCATCTTGGCTTCATCTACGATTTCATTGCCGGTTGCTGAAGGAAGGCAGGATTTGGTTCCTGCTCCCTCTAGTGCTCCATCAGTGCCTTATTTAACCCTTTCAAGTTCTCCAGTGGTCCCTTTCTTTGCAAGATTTTTTCCTCTTTCTCCACCAGGCTTACTATTTGAAGCAAGGCCTGGGGGACAATACTAGTCAGAGAGGAGGTTCAGAAGGGACAGGGGACATCTTCTCTGGTCTCCAGAAGAGCATTGGGCCAGAGTTGGGGAAACCTACACACAAACGATGAAGGCTAGAGGTAGAGCCTTGGGATGAGCGAGCGTCCATTCATTGGGGGGTTCTGAAGACCCACTGGAGAGACCATCGGATCTTTCAGGCAAGTCCTCAACACCGTAGCTTGAGGAGGAAGAAATTCCTCCTGCAGAGGACCCAAATATCATCAGAGTGTTCAGATGGGATGAGTTGACAATGCTGATTACACAGTCCTTAGTGGCTGTAAACATCATTCAGTACCCTCAGTCTTTGGAAGAACTCTTGGAGGGTCCTCTCTTGCAAGGTATTAAGACCCCTCAAACCTCCTTTTTGGTGCATAGAGCCATCAAACAGATGATAGAAGCTGAATGGGAGGTGCCAGAGGGCGGTTTGTGGGGTGGATGTCTCATTTGTATCCCATTCCCCTGGCAGAGAAGAATCTCCTTAAATTGCCAAAAGGTAGACGGGCTGGTGTCGGCAGTCACCAAGAAGACCACCATCCTTGAAGGATATGCAGGACCAGAAACTTGAGACTCTTTTGAAGCAGGCATTTGAGACCAATGCTTTGGCTCTATAGGCCTCCATTTGCATTGCCTATGTGATGACAGCATGTATACGTTGAGCTCAGAAGTTGCCAGACATGTAGATAGTCATGGCTTAATGGGAGTAACCCAAAATGGATTTAGCCAAGGAAAGCCTTGTCTTACTAATTTTTTATGTTTTTTTGAATATGTGAATAAAGAGGTAGACAAAGGTGAGCCAATTGATATAGTGTATCTGGATTTTCAGGAAGCCTTTGACAAGGTTCCTCATGAGAGACTCTTGGGAAAATTAAAAGCCATGGAATTGGAGGCAGTGTAGTATTGTGGATCAGGAACTGGTTAAAAGATAGAAAGCAGAGAGTAGAGCTAAATGGTCAATTTTCTCAGTGGAGAAAGGTGAATAGTGGAGTACCCCAGGGATCTGTGTTGGGCCTGCTACTTTTTAGCATATTCATAAATGACCTGGAAATAGGAATAACAAGCGAGGTGATCAAATTTGCAAATGACACAAAATTATTCAAAGTTGTTAAAACGCAAGAGAATTGTGAGAAATTGCAAGAAGAGGGCTTTGACAAATGGGAAGACTGGACATCCAAATGGCCAATGAAATTTAATGTGGACAAATGGCAAAATTATAATATACACCTAGGAAAGAACAACACAAATTATGATTATACAATGCAAGGTACCACCTTAGAAACCACCACCCAGGAAAAAGATTTAGGCATCATCATGGATAATATGTTGAAACCCTATGCCTAGTGTGCAACAGCAGCCAAGAAAGCAAATAGAACATTAGGAATCATAAGGAAAGGATTGGAGAATAAAACTAAGAATATTATAATGTCTCTATATCGTTCCATGGTGCGACTGCACCTTGAATATTGTGTGCAATTCTGGTTGCCATATCTTTAAAAGGATAAAGCAGAATTAGAGAAAGTACAGAGAAGAGCTGCAAAAATGTTAAAGGGAATGGAAGGATACCCCTATGAGGAGAGACTTAAAAGGTTGGGGGTTCTTCAACTTGGAAAAGAAATGGCTGATAGAGTTCTATAAATTAATGAATGGAGCAGAAAGGGTAAAGGTAGATCAGTTGTTTACGCTTTCAAAAAGTAGAAAGACTAGAGTACACTCAGTGAAACTGCAGTGTAACCCATTTAAGACTAATATGAGAAAATATTTTTTTACTCAACATGTGATCAAATTCTGGAATTTGTTATTGGAGGATGTGATAAAAGCTATTAGTGTAGCTGGGTTCAAAAAACATTTGGACAAGTTCCTGGAGGAAAGGTCCATAAACCATTATTGAAGAGGACACAGGAAATCCACTGCATACCCTGGGATGAGCATTGTGGAACCTGTGTGCCTTTTGGGAACCTGCCAGGTACTTGTGACCTGGATTGGCCACTGTTGGAAACAGGATACTGGGCTTGATTGACCTTGGTCTGACCCTGTATGGCATTTCTTATGTTCATATGTTCTTTTGACTTGGACTTGGAGTCTCGGCAGCCATTGTCAGAGGCTGCTTAGTTGGAATAGGCTTTGGCTTCCTCACGGATGCATTCTATTACTTAGTGCGAGCCTCGGCCAAGAGCATGGCATCTGCAATAGCTGTGAGGTGTTTTCTTTAGCTACACAGTTCATCGGCAGACTCTTTGAGGAGGCATTGGACAAGTTGATTAAGAACCTTGGTGAGTCTAAAGGGGCCCGTCTCCCGGAAGACATGCCTAAGGCTGCGAAGGTAGCAGCCCTGATAAGGGGAAAGTCTTAGGATTTTCAGAGATTTTGCTCTGCCTGTTTTGCCCCTTTTCAACAGGGCCACTACCCCCATAGAGGACAGCCCTTTCTGGGTCATAGGGGGACATGTAGAAGCTATTATTTCAGTACCTCAGCAGCTTTCAAAAAGCCGCAGTGAGATGAAGAAGGCCCAGTGGGAGTTGATCCCTGTAGGAGGTCAGCTACAACGTTTTTACTCCAGCTGGGTGCAGATAACCTCCAACCAGTGGGTTTTAGAGAACATCCACAAGGGCTATGCACTCGAGTTGGTTCAGCCCCTGTCTGATACCTTCATGTGGTCTTCCACCAATACTCCCTCCAAGGTGCAGGCAGTTCAGGACACCCTTCAGAGACTACTTCAGCTGGAAGCAGTGGTGGAGGTTCCCTCTGATCAGTTCAGTCAAGATTGATACTCCATTTATTTCGTGGCTCCCAAAACGGAGGGTTCCTTTCAGCCCATCTTAGATCTCAAGAACATAAATAGAGCTCTGAGTGCCGCATTTTCATATGGAAATACTGTGCTTGGTAATTGTGGCCATCTGAAAGGACGAGTTCTTAACCACTGTCAATCTCATGGAAGCATATCTTCACATCCCGATTCGCCCAGACCACCAAAGTTTTTTACGGTTTGCAGCCTGATGGAACACTTCCAGTTTCAGGCATTGCCATTTTGCCTTGCCACGGTCCCTCAGACGTTTTACAAGGTAATGCTGTAGTAGCAGCTGCTCTCTGGAGAGAAGGCTTCTTAATGCATCCGTATCTCCACAACTGATTGATCAGAGCAAAGTCTGAGTCGGAGAGCTCCCAAGTCATTCAGTGCAGGGTGGAATTTCTCCAGTGGCTCTCAGGACATCATTTACCTAGGGGCGCACTTTGATACGGAGGCAGGGCAAGTATCCCTACCTGCCAATCGAGTCACAAAAATTCAGCTACCATGGCAGCTACCCTGGAGTTTATACTTGGGGCCAGGGCCCATATGTGTCCTCCTGGTTCTCCACTAATTTGCTGCATGTGAATCTCACAAAATCATTTGCCATTTGGTTTACCTTTGGTGCCCCAATTCCCCTTCTCGCCCCTACCTTGTCCTGTTCCCCATTGTCGGTAGTCTCCTCCCTACGTTATTTAGGAGTTACCCTGGACTCTGCCTTATCCTTCAAAAACCATATCTCCTCAGTCGTGCAGCGGTCCTTTCACACCTTACATCAACTCCGTGCCATCCGTCCTTTTATATCAGTCTCCTCCCTGACCACACTACGTCCCTGGTGGTATCCCGCCTGGACTACTGCAATGTTGTCCTGGCCGGTCTCCCTCAATCCCAACTGCGAAGACTACAATTAGTCCACCATACAGCTGCACGTATTCTTACTCATGCTTCTCGCTTACACCACATCACCCCCATCCTGATTCACCTACACTGGCTTCCCCTTGTTTACCGTATACAGTTCAAAATCCTCATATATGTGCACAAAACCATCCATACCGGTACTCCCCTCTACCTCGCCAATCTAATACATCTTCATTCATCTCACCGCTCTCTCAGATCAGTTCACCTGAGCCGCATGTCTCTTCCCTCCCCATCACAGGCTCATCTTGAGACCACTCGCTCCTCAGCATTTTTCTTTTTGGGCCCCCAATTCTGGAACTCGCTTCCCGTCGCTCTCCGTTTAGAACCCTCTTATAAAACCTTTAAGGCTAGGCTGAAGACCCACCTTTTCTGCACCGCTTTTTCTCTTCCTTCTGCTCCCCTTTCTCCCCCACCCCGCTGAACTTGGATGTACTTATTTCCTATTACCTATTGCTTTACTCTATCTCTCCTCCCTATCCCGTCTCTTAATCTTTTCTATTTTTTTATTTTTTTTATTTTGGCGTTCCTTTTCCTTTTCAGCAGCCTTTCTATTTTGTTATTGTACACCGCTTTGGTGCCACCGGTAAAGAGCGGTATATTAAATGTGATAATAAAGATAAAGATATGCGGCCATTACAACAGGCCCTTCTATCTCAGTGGTCTCTGCAAAGGCATCCAATTACGAGGCATATGGTCTGCCCTCTGAACACAAGAATCCGCATACACTGATGGCTAAAGTCAGTGAACCTTTTGGCAGGGGTGCTGCTGGAGCCTCCTTTCTGGGTTCTTGTGACAATGGACGTGAGCCTCACGGGTTGGGGAGTGCATTACGAGTCACAGGTGACACAAGGTCTTTGGTTGATGATGGAGAGTTCCTGGTCCATCAGTTGTTTGGAGATGAGAATGATGTTCCTAGCCCTGTGGGGGTTTTTTATGCCTTATTCACAACAAGGCAGTGAGGGTCTGTTCTGACAACGCCACCACAATGGCATACATCAATCTCCAGGGCGGCACGGGGAGCTTGGTCCTGGCGGTGGAGATATGGCCGCTGCTGCTGTGAGCACAGTAAAATCTTCTTGCGCTCTCAGTGACGCATATGGCCGTAAAAGAAAATGTGCAGGCTGATTTTCTCAGTTGACATCGGTTGGATCCAGGGGAGTGGGCCCTGGATATTTCAGTGTTTTAAGCATAACTCTACGCTGGGGCAAAAAGATCATGGATCTGAGGGCCTCCACCAGCAATGCCAAAGCAAGAGAGGATGTCAGAAGATTTTGACCCCCTGATGCAATACTGGCCCGTGGGGGGGGGGGGGGGGGGGTCCTGTATGTGTTTCCTCCTTGGCCCCTGATCGGGCATCTACTTCAGAGGATAAAGGCACGCCACGGTCTGGTAATCTTGATTGTTCCAGATTGACTGTAGAGGCTGTGGTATGCAGATTTAATTTGATTGTTAGTGGTGGAGCCATGGTGCCTTCCAATAATGGACAACCTACTTTCACAGGGACCCATCCTCATGCCTCAAGTGGATTAATTCTCGCTTACGGCCTGGCTCTTGAAAGGGCAAGGTTGAAGAGAAAGGGCTATTCGGCTCGGACTATTTCTACCCTGCTGAAAACTCATATGCGCTCCACATCTTTGTCATATGTGCATGTCTGGCGGGTGTTTGAAAGTTGATGTGTGGACAATGGTCTCCGTGCCCTGGCGACCTCGGTGCCAGATGTACTAGCGTTTTTGCAAGCAGGTTTAAAAAAAGGACTAGGACTGAATTCTTTGCGCGTACAGGTGGCCGCCTTAATGTGTTACCATGGTTGGGTGCAAGGGGTCTCTTTGACTGTGCATCTGCATGTGGTACATTTTCTTAGAGTGGTCAAGCAGCTCGCCCTCCAATATGCCAGCTAGTCCCACCATGGGATCTTAATCTGGTTCTGTCAGCCTTTATGGGGTCCCACTTTGAACCGTTGGCTCAGGCTACCCTTAAAGATTTTACCTTGAAGGCAGTATTTCTGGTGGCCATATGCTTGGCCAAACAGATCTCTGACCTCCAAGCATTGACATGCAGGGAACCTTTCCTGCTCATGTCAAAGAAAAAGGTAGTCTTGAGGCCAGTTCCTTCATTCTTGTCTAAGATGGCATCAGCTTTCAACCTGAATCAACTGGTATCTCTCCTGGTTTTTCCTCCAGGGGCGAGAATACGGAGGATCAGCAGTTGCATATACCGGATGTGCACAGGTACCTGAAGCCGACCGAACCTTTTCACAAGTTGGATCACCTTTTTGTGCTGTTTGGGGGTCCGCGCAGGGGAGAGGCGGCTTCTAAGGTTCTGATGTCCGACAGGTTGAAGGAAGCCATGGCCTCTGCCTACTTGTTGAAGCACAAGCCCTTTCCTTTGGGTTTGCATGCTCATTCGACTAGAGCTCAGGCGGCTTCTTGGGTGAAAATTGGTCTGGTCCCGCCTATTGATATTTTCAGAACAGCAACTTGATCCTTGCTTCATACTTTTGTGTGGCACTATTGCCTGGATGTACAAACCCAGCAAGATGCAAAGTTTGGGGCCAGTGTGGTGCAAGCCAGACTCATGGGCACCGGCCGTCGTTGAGTACTGCTATGGACATCCCACGCATCTGGACTGGACTAGAGGGATGATAAGGAAAGTGCAGTTAGACCTTAACTGCTAATTGACTTTTCTTGAGTCCCTTCAGTTCCGTCTAGGACCCACCGAGTATGTTGATCTTCAGTTTTCTTCATCAGGGCGAGCCCGGATTGTTGAAGTTCTTTGGTTGACTCAGGGATCTGTCTTGCTTGGTCGCTGGGAGACTCCTAGGGGGTCAGTTTTCAGTACAGGCACTATCTCTTGCTCTCTCTCTTCTCTATGATGCTGTATATAGTTCTTTGAGCTGTTTCAATTCGCATTAAAAAAAAAAAAAGATTCTCAATATCACTCATTTGTGCTGTCTTTGGAGTCTGCTTTGTCAATAGGATACTGGTCTTGGAGGCAGTGCACAGAGCCCTTCTACTGTGACATCAGCAAAACCTGACATGCTTAGTCTCCAGCTGCGGACTGGGGCGATAACCCATGTGTCATGTCTGGACTGGACTGGAGGGACTCAAGGAAAGTCAATTAGCATTCAAGGTCTAATTTTGCCTTTTTGGACTATGTGTTCTACTTAAGACGCTATAGATATACTTTATAGACCCCTGACACAGGCACAATTTGCCGAAACTCAGCCAAGTCGAGTCCCTAATAAAACATCCATCAAGAAATTATCAAGTGTCCCAGCCACAGTCATTCTCCCTTGGTTTTTGTCTACATATGTATTTGTTTGTTCACAGAGAGATCCTTCCTTTTGTTTCCTTCTTTTGTCCTTCTTAACCCATCATGTGTTTTTATATCCATCCTTCTCAACCTTCCCTTTGTTGACTTTGCTTCTTCCCCAATCTCCACAATATCTGTTGTCCTTTCTCTTCTCACTCAACCAGCATCTCCCTCTTTTTCCTACTCCAACCCTAGAATTTACCAGTATCACCCCCTCTTCAATAGTAGGACCCCAGCCCTGGAATTAGCTCCCTTCCAGTCCCAGCTGTTTTCCAGTTCCATCTCCCCCAGAACTAGTATCGGCAACGGGAGCAAAAGCCAATGCTCCTGGCTGTATTGAACATTAACACAGCTGAGGGAGCAGTGGCTTTTGCTCCTACGACTGTATTAATGCTCAACCTAGCCGCAGAGCATTTACTTTTGCTCCTGTGGCTGTGCTACAGTATACTCGAATCGCGGTTTTGGCAGCTTGAGTAAAGCACAGCTATAAGAGCAAATTAAATGCTACCGTGGCTGTGGTGAGCATTAATACAGCCATGGGAGCTTTTGCTCCTGCAGCTTTACTAATGTTTAATACAGTTATGGTTGGGGAGGCAGAGGGCAGGCTAGAAGTGAGTCAGTGAGGCACGCTTCCTGTGCCCCTATTGTGGTGTGCCCTGAGCCAATGCCTCACTGGCTCACCTCTTAAGCTGGCCTTGCTTATCCTTTGCTCTCTCATAGTAAGCAGGCAAATACACCAATATTAGGTGGCCTCTTATAAAATTATCCTCCGTTAGCAGGTATTATAGATGGTGTGCCATTATATATCAGACTATGGGGCTCCTTTACTAAAGTACGCTATGCAGTTAACATGTGATTTGGCACATGTCAACTGCATGCTCAGACCCGTAGTAACAGTTACCACACGCCATGATAGTGCAAAAATCTGTGTGCATTAACAATGTGGGAATTGTGCGTTCAGGTGCAGAATGGGTAGGTTGGGGTGGAGAGTGAGCATGGTGAGCACATTGCAGTTAGTGCATGAAATGGACTTCAGGCTATCAGTGTTGCAGTTAGTGTGGGTTCACCTAATGCCATCTCAATAGGTGGAGTTAAGTGCACCTGCATTAATTGTTAATGCCACTGCTGCGCATTAGAGTACTTTCAGTGCGGTAACTGCCGGGAACATGCTGGACACGCTGCAGCAGTTAGTGCACAGTGGTTGTCATTACCGTGCGTTAGCTTTTGTGTTAAACACACTTTAGTAAAGGGCCCCTATCTCTGATGTCTGTCTGTATGGAGCTCAGTAGCTAGATCACAGTTTATTCCAGTCAAAACTGTAGAATCAACATAGAATGGAAATCTAACGCAACTTTTATGTCATATACTGTATACTTTAAGCCAGGGATTCGGAATCCAGTCCTTGGGACACACCTAGCCAGTCAAGTCTTCAGAATAATCAAAATGGATATACATCACTGATTTTGCACACAATGGAAGCGGTTCAGATAAAGGATGCAGAACTGAAGACTAAACAAGAGGTGCGATATCTAGGGATCACTTTGGACCAGCGCTTGAATATGGAATCACATATAAACAATGGGCCCGATATTGAGGTGGGCAGGCTATGCGCCACTGCGGCACATAGCCTGCCCGCTGACCCCCCGTAACCCAGATATTCACTTCCACACTGGTGGAAATGAATATCCAGGTTAGCCCAAATGCCCCAGCAGCCACAGAGGCCACACGGGTAGCAGCGATTTTCATTGCTACCCGCATAGCCTCTGACTCTTAAAGATAGGTAAGGTTTTTCTTCACTTATCTTTAAGGCACAGAGGGCTGGCGGGTAGCATTGAAAATCGCTGCTACCCATGTAGCCCCTTCCTCCACCCCCACTCCGCCCCAGAACGCCCCGATGCTATGCGGATAGCATCTGGGCGCGTTAGGGGCTTAGCAGGAATATTCAAAGGGCACTATCCATGTAGGTGCCCTTCGAATATCCCGGATAAGGCCTTTACATGGGTAACTAAGGAAGTTACCCATGTAAGAGCCTTCGAATAACTGGCCCAATATCTCTAAGGCAGTATACCTCCAAATACAGGCCCTCCGTCACCTACCCGTCGACTTCCGCACTGTATTGCAGGCTCTTATCATCCCTCACTTCAACTACGCAAACATCATCCTACATGGCCTACTTGACTACGCACTCCATTCCCTACAAATGGCCATGAACACTGCTGCACGAACCCTTTATGGAGCTGCCAGACAGGAACATGTGCCACCTCTCCTAAAGCAACTTCTTTGGCTCCCTATAGCTAGCCGCCTCAAGTACAAAGCCTCCTAATGACGTTTAAAACCCTGCACCACCTCTCTGCAACCTCATACAATGGACACCCGACAATAGAGTTAGGAGGACAAACAGGGCTGACACTCTTACCATCCCTGCCTTGGCTAGAAAAAGCTCCCAATCTGCCAGGTACAAAGCCTTCACCCTGTATGCCCCATTGCTCTGGAACTACCTCCCTGACCTGATCCGAGTCATCTCCGACCTGTCCACCTTCAGAAAGGCAATAAAGACACATCTCTTCCAACTATGCTTTGAACATGTAGCATAGCCCACTCTGGACCCACCTCCTTGCCATTGCCCAGACCAACCTACACATCATAGTCCTCCAATCATCTTGTAAATAGTTGCCCAGGTTCTACCCAAGTTGTCACCCCTGTTGTAGTATAAAGGTTAATGTTCACTTTGTTGCAAAAGGTTATTGTTCATGTTAATGCCTGTTAAGTTCCATTCACTTGCTCTATGTAATGAGTTGTTCCGCTGTAAACCACGCTGATTTAAAATAGTGCAGTATATAAAACCAAATAAATAAATGTGTCTCATGCATATTCACTGTGGTCATCTTGAAAAGTGTGTCCCGAGGACTGGATTTAGAACCCCTGCTCTAAGCTGAAATATTGCGGTTTGTGACAGCAGATGGTCCACTGGGTATGACACAAATGAGTCTCAGAACCTCTGAGTATTCGTCTGAATGACATCATCGCATGGGAGGGGTGGGATTACATTTGGCAGTGTAGCTGCTGGTGGTCACCTGGTGTGCTCTCTCAGACCACTCGGTGTAACTGTGGACTTGCATCCTGCAGAGGCAGCTCCCTTTGCTATCTCAGACTCTGCAGAAATGCCATAGACAGGCTTTCAGTTCCTGAATAAATGCATGCTAATTATATCCCTGTCTGCTCTCGCTTGATCCGAGCAGTGACACATACCAAAGTGTATATGGGTCAGGTTTGTAGAGCTGATCACTCAGTGTTTATTTATTTGTTTGTTTATATTTAGCTCAGGCCTTTCCAGTAGTTCAAGGCAAGTCATATCCGTCTCCATTTTCATCCAGTCTTCATGAAGTATTGCACGTTCCTTTTAAACTTTTGCATTGCTTCAGATGACTTCACTTTAACCTTAAAATTGTGCTGCTTTTTTTGGCCTGGCAGTGCGCTTTGTTTTTCACTTTTATTTCAGTTCAGTGAGAACCAGTGTTGGAATCCTGGCACCATGACCTTCATTTATAACTACCTGGAGATTTTTTTCCTATTTTATAGACACTCCCTCCAGCTATTCTTAGTCAGGCCATTACAGTAATAATGCTGAGACCAGGAGTCATGCTCCAGGTATTGCCCTTATTGATGACAACAGCTGCTTTCCCCCAAGCGCTGTGATTCTTACCCAGTGTGGAGCAAGTGATCCTAGGATCTCGGCAAGGTTTGTCTGGGGATCTTAGTAAGATCCTCCTTTCAGCCCAGTTAAATATTCTTTGTTCAGTTGCCACTTCAGACTGTACGCATGTACCTTGGAATATGCATGGATTTGTATTACATGTGCATCATGAATTCATCATCAACTTTCAGCTATAGATAGGCCAAAATCTTTCCCTCCTGGGGCTGTAATCAGTACATAAGAACATAAGAACATAAGATATGCCATACTGGGTCAGACCAAGGTCCATCAAGCCCAGTATCCTGTTTCCAACAGTGGCCAATCTAGGTCATATGTACCTAGCAGTTTCCCCAAGGGACACAGGTTCCACAATGCTTGTATTGGGTCAAGCATTGATATCCTGGGTCCCTTCTTAATAATGGTTTATGGACCTTTCCTCCAGGAACTTGCCCAAACCTTTTTTAAACCCAGCTACACTAACAGCCTTTACTACATCCTCCAGTAACAAATTCCAGAGTTTGATTACACGTTGAGTGAAAAAATATTTTCTTTTATTAGTCTTAAATAGTTTACCCTGTAGCTTCATTGCATGTAGCTGTTTTACAAACACTACAGGATGCAGATGTGCCTTTAAAGATTTACTGATAGCGATCTTGTAATTGCCATAGACAGGTATGTTCCCATTTGTTTTTTCCAGTCTAATGATGGGTCTTAAAGAAACCTTTGTGAAACATTGAACTGAATCCAGGTATCAAATTATAGCTTTCATTTGAATGAAGAACTGTGGCCCAATATTCAAAAAAAGCTTCGGGGCCAATATTCAGCAGCGGCTAGGCACTTTTAAAGAACCTAACTGCCGCCGCCGTGTTAATACATGAGATATTCAGTGCCAGAACTTATCCAGTGTCCGGTACTGTATATCCTGTTTTGGCAGACAGCTCCATCACTGTCTGCTCAGTAGCAATATTCAGCTGCTAACCGGATAAAGTTAACCAATTAAAGTTAGCCAGCCATTGATCTGTCCTAACTTTAACCAGTCGAGCTCTCCGGTTAGTAGCTGAATATCATTGCTAACCAGATAGCGACCCGGACCACCTCAGATCCACCCACAGACCTCCCTAGGTTTAAACAGGCATTTTTTGTGCGGTGTCGGGTGATATTCTGCACTGCTATCTGGAGAGTGCTGTTGAATATCGACTTTGCCACGTTTTAGCTGCTTAGCAGGTTTGCTAACCGGCTAAAGCACCTGGAATATGCCCCGGCCCCGATTTCCTGAATTTAGACTCCTAAATGTCTGCCCTATTTTCAGCCAAACTTAGGAGCACAATTTTTCAGCTGAAAATACATCTTAATCGAGGAGCTTAAAAGTTATGAGGGGATTTTTAGAAGGGACATCCAAGTGCAATCTGGGACGTCTAAGCCAGAATGTCTGAAAAAAAAGCAGACCCGTCCAGGTGCACACACGATTTCACAAACATGGACATGGCTGATATGGACGTCTGAGCGGGCATCTATATAGATATCCTCAGAGCCGTATTTCAGAACCTGTATGTCTAAAAATAGTCTAATGGTTAGAGTTGTGGGCTAGGAACAGGGCAGGATCCTGATTCTCTTAGTCTCCTATGTGTTTCCTTACCATTCCCCTAGACATATCCTTGTCCTCAGCTGTTGTGTTCTCTGTCTTGACTAGATTGTAAGCTCCAATGAGCAGGGACTGTCTTTTACATGTGTCTGTAGAGCACTATGTATACCTTGTAGCACTATACAAATGATCAATAATAGTGATAGCAAGGGTTCAGATCCCATTGCTGCTATTGTTGACACTGTGCTGAGTACTGGGGATGATGGCGTGCTATCTTCTCTACACCTTCTGAATGTTTTTCAGCCAAAACAAGCACTTTTCAGGTGCCAGGAGCAGGTCTAAGCTTAGACACGATGCCAGTTGTCCATGATTGTTCTGAGATCAGGCAGATTACTGGGGAACATCCTGGCTATGCTTTCACTACTCGCCCATTCCCCAGAGCCAGCTTCTATAATGGATCTGGAGATGCTTCTGTGCTTCTGACATTTCTATGCCCATTTTTGGACGTCCAAAGGATGAATAGGGCTTCCAAAATAAACCTTTATGCTTATTGTCCTAAATTTAGGAGTTTAGTGAATTGTTTAGTTTAAATTTAGGAATTCAGTCCTAGTAAACTTCCAGAGAGGCCAGTTTAGGAGCATAACTCTCAAACTTAGGAGCATACATTTTTAAATCTTAGGCCTTTTGGGCCCGATATTCTAAAGACATTTACATGGTTTATTGACCTGGATAACTGACATGATATTCAATGGCACCAACATGCTTAGTGCCGCTGAATATCCTCAACTAACGCCACTATACGCCCCAATGCTAACCATTCAGCATCAAGGCAACCCGGGGCATATCGTGGGTGGCGACAGTCACTAATCGGGTAGCGGCGATATTGCACCACTACCCTGTTAGCATCCTGCAGGTAAAACTAGGCGAAGTAAAAGCTGGCCTAGTTTTACCCGCGGGAGCTAACCGAGTAGTGGTGCAATATCGCTGCTACCTGGTTAGCTTCCGCAGTTGCGGAGGCTGTATGGTGACCCCGGATAGTCAATGCCAGGGCCGCATATGTCCCCAGCATTGAATATCTGGAATTAAAGATTGACGACGACCGCTATGCACCGTAGCGGTGCATAGCCGTCCCAGTTGAATATCGGGCCTTATGTTCTTTCATTCAGATCTATGTCAATGATGGGTCCAGCCCCACGAGATTTTTGATAGTTCTCCATTTTTTTTAAAGAATTATTTAATGAATATGACTACCTGAACTTCTGGATAGTTGAATTCCAAGTACTTTAACCCAGTTTGTTAAAAGGAAACTTGCATAATGTCCACTTGTGACCAGTAGTGACAGTGAATCCTGGTATGTGCTATATTGGATGCATGCAACACAAAATCCTGCAGTGATCATACTGTTCTTCTAATAGTCAAGTAGCAGAATAGATGACAATTTTTATTTGACAATGTAGAGATTGTAGTACTCAGTATGGCTTCCGAGTCCATTTCTTTCTCACACGGTGCATCAAGGTGATTTGGATGACTCAATAACATATTCAGAAGAGGTCTGCTATTGCCTTACAACCTACTTCTTTGCCCTCATAGGTTTTAGGTTACATTGAGTGTGCCTGTGTCCTTTCTTCATAAAAGAAAATAGCCATTTAGCATCCTTGAATTGTCCCAAATTCAGGGATGGTATTCTGATGTCTCTTGGAATTTTGAGGTTGATGGTGATTTAATTACATCAACTGGGCATATGACTAGGCTTGGCTTAATGGGGAAGAGCCAATATGGACTTAACAAATGAAAGTCTTGTTTTAAAAATATGCCAGAATGCTTGAAAGGTGTAAACCTGCTCATAGGGGCAAGTCAGTTGCATCTGGATTTTCAGAGAGCATTTGACATCCCCTCATAAAACCCTCGAGAATTAGGCTATAGGATAGGTAGTAATGAACTATTGTGCGTTGGTAATTCGTTAAAAAATAGGAAACACAGAATATGACTAAATAGTCATTTTCCTATTACAGAAATGCCCCAGGGACCTGTGCTGGTTTCACTAACACATTTCTCAATGAAACTGCAGCTAGAAATTTAAAAAGGAGATTAAACTGTGGCTTTTTCAAAACTCTTTATGCATAATCTCTGACTCTCAGTTGGCCAGTGGTAGGCAATGGAAGGGACTCCCCACCTTATGTTTCTCTATCAGTATTCTGGTTTTACTGTTGTCTATTCATGCTTCTTCTGCTGAATCTTGTCTAGTTCTCTTACCTTTTGGTTTAACTGTTTTTATCCAGCTTTCTATGTCTTTTATTGTAAAACACTTTGATGTCTAGGCTACCTAGTCAAGGAGAATTGCATCAAATAACAAATAAATACTAAATGGCCTAGAAAAGGGAGAAATGTGTGACATGATCAGATTTGCATATGAGACAAAATTATTCAAAGTTGTTAACACAAATGGATTGCGAGGAATTGTGACTGAGGGTGTGAGCATCTAAATGGCAGATGAAATTTAATAGGGACAAATGCAGAGTGATGAACATAGGGAAGCAAATTCCTAAATCTAAGTACACAGTATTGAAATTGTGCATGATATCTAGCACTACTCTACTATTACCTTAAGATACTGCTCTGTACCATATCTTATGCTATGAGAACCACCCACTCCAGAACCACCATTACACAAGACATTATAACCACCTACCACAAAGTTGACACCATCCTCCAAGACCCTCATACATAGGCTTCCCTCACATGCAAACCCCCCCTTGATCAAATCCCAAAATGACCCCCATAAAACTTCAAGCCTTTCCTCTTCTTCTATTCCTGATAGCTCTCCTAATACACAACATCTACACATACAAATTAGACCAAACCCCCTTTAACAATATTCCCATTATCCACAACCCATATCGAAACATATTGCACACCCCAACACATATCCACATACATAATCAAAATCCGCGCCACAATATCCACAGACCCTATCCCGGACTAATCCAAATAAACCGTCAACAACCTATTAATGTGAATAGTGCTTCCAACACAACCACTAGGAGAAAACTCATCCTAATAAACATCTGATCCATAAAAAACAAATTACCAATTATTAATGACATGATCAGAGATGAAAAACCCGACATACTCTTCATCACCGAGACTTGGCTTGCACCCACAGACACAATTCTATTAAACCAACTAGACACACAACAATATGACTTATTCAACTGCCACCGGGACGCCAAAAGAGGAAGTGGAGCCCTCATACTCACCAAAAAAGACCAACAATACACCCTAACAAACATAAATAATATAGATGGCATGGATATCATCAATATAGAGAATAAAACCCTTGCACTTAGCCTCATCTATAGACCCCCATCTGCTGACCACAAGAACCTCTCCCCCATCCTTGAACTTGCATGTACAGCTTCACAGAGAAAACCACTTATCATACTGGGTGACCTAAACCTCCCATCACTAAACCCATCTCACACAACAAACTTCATGGACGCTATGACAGAAATGGGATATGAACAGATCATACATGTTCCCACACACATAAAGGGTAACACACTAGACCTCGTCTTCCTCCCGACCCCCTTCAATAACCACCAACTCCACCCCCCCCCAATCATAACAGAAGTACCATGGTCCGACCATCACTTAATTCCTTCCATCTCCCCTCACCAACACCCACTAATAAAACAACAAGCACCACGCCCCATAGCTCACGTTTTACCCACTTTGATAAAGATGCCTTCCTAGACAAGGTAATACCCAATCTAACCACAAACTCACAGAACATTAATACAACCATAAACCAATGGAACTTAACAATCCAAGAGGCAGCCACCCCCACGAAAGTCACAAAAAAACAAACAATAAAAAAGTCAGAAAAATGGTTCACTAAAGACCTTGCCAATATAAAAAAACAACTGAGAAAACAAGAAAAAAGATGGAGAATAACAAAATCAAACAAAAACAAATACCAATACACAAGCTTACTCAGTGCATATAAAGACACAATCAACAAATCAAAAAGAGACTATCACTCCAAAGTAATAAACATGGCCATCAATCGACATAGAGAATTATTTGCAATTGTAAAAACACTAACAAAAACCCAAAAGTCAGAACCTGAACAATCCTCAATAAGCGTACAGACACTAGCAGCACATTTTGCTGCGAAACTAAAAAGTAAACCCCTTAGCACAATAACAGCACTGCACACAGATCCAAAAACTACTAATAAGTGGACAACCTTTCACAAGGCCGACCAAAAACACATCCTTAAGATTATAACAATGATTAATACCACAACCTCCCCTTTCGACCCATGCCCAGTATCATGGATAAAGGTCACCAAAATTGAACTCGCCGAAAACATCCAAAACATAGTTAACCAATCACTTTCTCAAGGCATCATGCCTGTTGCCCTTAAGCGCACCTCTATACGTCCTATCATAAAAAATAATAAGCTTGATCCAAAGGACCCAAACTCATACAGGCCCATAGCCAGTATACCGTTCATTGCTATAATAATAGAAAAAATCATACAACTTCAATTACAAGATTACATTGATATACACAAACCACTTGACTCACACCAATTCGGATTCTGCCCCTTTCACGGAGTTGAAACCCTTCTAATTACACTGATGGACTATCTCATCAGAGGGACAGACGACAACAAACACGGTTTCCTCCTTCTCTTCATAGATATAACCGCCGCATTCGACAATATTGACCACAACACACTAATTAAGAGACTAGAGGACCTAGGAATAGGAGGGACAGTCCTCAAATGGTTTATGTCTTATATTTCTCATAGATTGATACATGTCCAAATAGGCAAAAACACATCAGAAACGTCCTCCCAAGGACAGAGAATTCCACAAGGTTCAGCACTCTCCGCTCTCCTTTTTAATTTATACCTACAGCCCATCACAAACATATTTAAAAAACACAATATTACCCATTTCATCTATGCCAATGACATCATGCTCACTATCCCCATAAACACCACCAGCCCCTCCTACCACAACTTATCTGAATGTATCAGCGAGGCCAACTCCTGGCTAGAAACCAACTATCTCAGCATTAACCTTAAAAAAACAGAAGCAATGTTTGTAACAAGAAAACCTGATGCTACCTACCGAACAACCATCACAATCAACAATACTCCCATACCTGTCAAAAAAGAAGTAAAATACCTAGGGATTATATTAGACCATGCACTCACCATGCTCCCTCACATAAAACAGACAGTAAAAACTGTATTCTATAAACTAAAGACAATACAGCACCTAAGACCTCTCCTCGACGCACACAATTTTAGATCTATAGTCAGCACACTCATCAGACCCCATTTCGACTATTGTAATAGTCTACTAAATGGCCTGCCGCTCAAAAATACAAATTTATTACAAAGAGCCCAGAACATCTGTGCCATGGTAATATCAAAGACACGTCTAACTGACCACATAACTCCCATACTACTAGAGCTACACTGGCTCCCTATAAATAGCCGGATAAAATATAAAATACTCCTAACTACATTCAAACTCCTCAACGACATCTCTCCCTCACACCTAACCACCCTCCTACACGCCCAATCAGAATCCAGAACACGCAGCACCCTCCTACACGCCCAATCAGAATCCAGAACACGCAGACAAAACGCAACCCATTCACTCAAAATACACAAACCCTTCTGCAAAACCAAGAAAACTACAAGCTCCAGAGCCTTTTCATTTGCAGCCCCCACCCTCTGGAACGAACTTCCACTGACCCTTCGCATGACAAAGGACCTCCAAATATTCAGAAAAGAACTTAAAACTCACCTCTTCACCGAACATTTTAAAATCTCCTACCCCCCACGAGCTACCCCCCAGCAATCTCAGAAACAATCCCACCAACCCCCAGAACCCTCTGATGATTACCCCCCCCCCTCTCCAGAGCCCACAGACTATCAACCCCCCCCCCCCCATACACATTACCTAAAGAAGAAAATAACTACCAGGATGTATACAAGATTGTCTGTAAATATGTTTATTGTTCATTGTAAATAATTATTTGACACAGTTTTCATACAACGTTACCTGTAAATAGTTATAACTTGCTGTTCCATGTAAACTGTAAAAAATTGTTAAACTGTTCCCTGTAAACCGTCCTTGATCTCTGGAAGGGGCGGTATAGAAGAAAAGAATAAATAAATAAATCCATAGAAGTTACCACTCAGCAAAAGGATCTTGGAGAGCAAATCAAAATTGAAATCATTAGCTCAGGGTGTTGCAGTGAAGAAAAGAAAGCAAATAAAATGTTGGCTATTTTTGGAAAGAAATAGAAAATAAACCTCAGAATGTAATAATGGGTCCATACTACTCCATGGTGTAATCACACCTTGAAGTATTTTGTGCCTGTTTGGTTGACATATTTCAAAGATGCAGTAGCACTAGAAAAATGGCAGACCAGGGCAACCAAAACAATACAAAAGGGGATGGAATAGCGCCTTTACAAGGAAACCCAATTAGGGGTTTTTGGCTTGGGAAGAGACGACTCAAAGGGTTTGTGACAGAGTTTTAAAAAATCATGATTGGTATTGAATTTAATAGAAAACTTTTATCCACTCAGTACTAGGACTAAGGGGCGTTTCATGAAAATAGCAGATTTAAATCTAATTTTTTAAAGTGTTATTTTTCAATCAATGAGCAATTAAGGTATGATATTTGCGGACAGAGCATGTGATCGAGACTGGTAGCGAGTTTAAAAAAAGGTTTGGATATGTTTCTGGATGGCAAGACTAGCCACTGCTAAAGACGGGATGCTGGGCTCAATGGACAGTTGGTTGGTCTTAGCATGGCACCTCTTGCGTTCTTACTAGTTGAATGGATTTCCTTTGTTCTGTTGCCATTGCCTTTATTCAAGCAGCTATAAAAATTAGCTTGGTCTTCACCAAGACTTGATGTTAAGAGGTCGTCACAGATCACAGACAAGACAATCATATAGTTCAGCTTTCAAAGCTGTCTAAAAGTTGCAGGGTTTCACTGTTGAGGATCAGAAGTGTCGGCCGTGATGCTTTCATGAAAACATTGCGTTGTCACCTTACACAACTGAAACCTTTGACAAATTGAGATGTTCTGGGGGAGAAATTTGCTTTTCAGCACAGCTGATCCCATGATGCTCAGTTAACATTATTTCCTGTGAAATGAATCTATGATAGTCATTCGCTCAAATATAGAAAGAAAAATGTTTAACTAGAACTAGATATTGGATTAGTGGAATATAAATGCTTTTTAAATAAATAAAAATGCATGTTCCACAATGCTGGGTTTAATAGGTCAAGCATTTCTGTATGCCTCAATGTTTTTATCTTGAGAATCTGGAGTTATCAATTTGTTCAGGAACCGAAAAGACCCTTTACAATGATGATATGAAAATCACGCCTCCATTATGGTGATTGTTTTGGTAACTTTGAGGTGCTTCTCAGTTAGCAGCCCATCTGTTTGCCCAAGGTTACCCATTTGGTAAATTGTCCTTAAGATTCTCAGTTTCTTCCTCCCCTGCTATACTTGCACACAGGCTGATGGGGCATAGTCCATCTTTGTTGACAAATTATTGTCATTGCCCAGAACAAGTTAGTAGAGACAGCAAAGAGTTCATAAGGTTTCTTCAGGAGCTCACAGCTTGTACACATTGCTTATGCAGACAAAGCGTCAGAACATTACAAAGAAGTGAATGGTTCTGTTAAGCTCAACCTGCACATAGCAAAGATCTTACAATTCTGAGATAAACTAGCAACTGCGCTTATTAGAGGTGACTTAAAACTAGATGCATAAGTGGATGCTGCCATTATGAGGGGAATTTTATAACAGGGTGCTAGGTTTGCCGATGGACAAGGTGCATATTTTATGCCTGTTTTATAAAGACACATGGGTGCCCATGTGTCTTTATAATACTAGCGCAAATCCTACAGAATTGACAATATTGACATTATGCCATAAATCTTAGCGCACACTTGACATGCATATTTTATAAAATGCACACAAAAATCACGACTCCACCCATGCTCCAGGTGAACTCCTCCCTGAGCGTGCTCACTCTACGAGTGTGCACTGTCTTGCACCATGCCTACTGTATTTGTATTTTTATTTATTATTTGTCATTTCACAGGGAGCATTAACCAAGTATAGACTTGTAAAGGAAAGTATAATAATAGACAATATACAAAGAAAAATGAAACATCATAATAGGAAAAATTACCTCAGTGAAGCATTATAGTCCCCAGTCTTACACAAGGAATCCAATGCAGATAATTAGCAAGAAAGCACATTAATACAAATCAGGTAATAAGAGACAGAGTGATGGCCACTACTCAAGAAATAATTAACTAGCACATTATGGTACAGTAGAAGCAGAAAGAGGAAACTCAGCCAGCTTTTTAACCACTAGGAAAATGTCAACCGTGACACTTCAAAAAACACATATTTAATGGACCGAGATTTCATCAAACGTTTGCAAGGAAACTTTAAAAAGAATAGAGCACCTAACAAGCACACCAGGCTGTAACCATGCCTACTTTTAGTCAAGACCTAATTTTATAAGAGGCTTTTGTTTGCCCACAAAACAGCATTTTATGCAGAGAAATGGTTCTGAAAAAAACCCTTTTATATGTAATATTAGGAAGTAATTTTACAAAGGAATTTGCATGCATTCATGACCATATATCTGGGTGAAAGGCCTATTATAAGATTACTTCATATGTAAAAAATACACATGATGCAATTAGGCACATAGTTGTATGCAACGTTAGGCAGGTTAGGGGGAGGAGTTTGGGCAGTATGTGGGTGGAGTCAGGATTTACATTTGTATTTTATAAAATATTGCGTTTGTATGTACTCTATGCCCTATAATTTCTGCCTTCTTTAAATGTCTGCGGCTTCAGCCTAACTGTTATTTCTGCCACATATGTGTTAGGGGCTCTTTTACTAAAGTACTACTACTACTGAGCATTTGTATAGCGCTACCAGTCGTACGCAGCGCTGTACAGACATGTAATGGCACTGGGGTTTGCCCCAAATGCACCAATAATGCACAAATCCATGGTGCATTAGGACAACATCTAGCATTAGCTGCTGGGAGCGTGGAAAGCATATTCCTGGCAGTTACCATGGTGCACGTGACCCTGCCGCAGCACAATAGCAGGGCTGCACTCAATCGCCTTTTATAGAAGTGGTGGTGAGTATACTGTACCTGCACTACTTGCCCGCTGTGCTCACCCCACCCACTCTCCGCCCAACTCTTCTATTTGCAACCTAACACATCATAGACGGCATCAAAATCCAGAGGCGGTAACTGTCCTGGCCCAGTGCTACTTGTCAACTTGTGTCCATTGTGCGCCAGACATGCGCTGACAGCTAGCACCCTTTAGTAAAAAAGCTCCTTAGTATTTTATAAAGACACATAGTCGCCTATGTGTCTTTATAAGATACTGTGGGTTTATAAATACGTAGGCTAAAAATAGGTGACCACATGGCTGTCACACATCAGTGGCCTGTTATAAAATTACCCTCATACTTTTCTATCTCAAACCGCTTATATGTGCAACCAGCAGCAGCAAATTCACAAGTATCTGTCTGCCAGATTATACATATATATTTCCATTTTCAAAGTATACAGACATACTCCAAACTCCACTCAACACCACCCTGAGAAATGCCTATGTTATGCACGTAGAAAGGTATACATGGGATCACTTCCTGCATATACTTATAGTGCTGTAACCCTCACAGTGCTGTAACCTTAAGGTGCCTCATAAGGCGCCCTATAAAGCGCTCTATAAGGTGCCCTATAAAGCGCCTTATAAGGCGCCCTATAGGGAAGATTATAAGGTGCTTGGCGGACAGTGCACTATATAATGTGCCCTCTGGAGTGCCTTATAGGGCGCCTTATGCGGCACCTTAGGTTACGGCACTGTGAGGGTGTGTTTGCTGGCAGCACTAATTTAAATTAAAAAAGAAAATGCCTCAGACAGCACTGATTTAAAGGAAAGAGTAATGCCTCAGACAGCCTTACTCATTAAGCCCACTGGGCGATTGAACTCATGACCCCTGTTTCATCAGTCAATATACTAACCATTGTGCTACACCTCTGCTGCTGTGCTTGTAGGCCAGTGCGCCTAATTAAGGCTAACGCATGTTAACGTGCCACGGCTCCCTCTATCGCGCGATAACGGACTTTATTGCGCGATAACCCGAAATGCTACCTTAAGACCGGAACGCCCACTACCTTATATGGCATTCATCACAGTAAGACTGCAACTAACGCCGGTAACATTAAGACGGTTTAGTAAACATACCCCTTAGTCCTCCACCCCAGCAGACAGGAGGATCAGATCAGATCTGTGCTGACAAACTTCTGTGGCTTAGTTTGTCTGGCTCAGAGGGCCTGAGCTTGCTGAAGGGAGGCTTGGAACAATCAGTAAGCACCACATCTCATCCTTATTTTCTTCAGATTGCCTGATATATTGTGAGTGAACAGGAGAAGTCCTTTGCTGGCTCTATGATTCAGCATCTAATATTTTTGGCAGTACTGTGACTAAGCTCCCATTTCAACTCATCCCGTCAGGTGGAAGTGCTTGTAAATATACAAAAACACAAAATAGTCATTATGACCTATGCAATTATGTTTTCTTCATAAGAATTTTAACTAATGAACAACTTTCATCTTCAATATTTAAATCAGCTTCTTCATTCCCTCTACTTCCCCACTCCCCACCTGCACCATCATTTTTAGACTCCAGAATTTTATTTCCTAAGAACATAAGAAATGCAATATTGGGTGTATAGAGCAATGTTCATCAAGCCCAGTATCCTGTTTCCAACAGTGGCCAATCCAGGTCAGAAGTACCTGGTAGGTTCCCAAAAAGGCACACAGGTTCCACAATGCTCGTCCCGGGCTAAGCAGTGGATTTCCTGAGTCCTCTTGGTTTATGGATCTTTCCTCCAGGAACTTATCCAAACCTTTTTAAAACCCAACTACACTAACAGGTTTTACTACATCCTCCGGTAACAAATTCCAGGATTTGATTATGCATTGAGTAAAAAAATATTTTCTCTTATTAGTCTTAAATTGGTTACATTGTAGCTTCATTGTGTGTCCTCTAGTCTTTCTACTTTTTGATGGCATAAACAATGGATCTACATTTACCTGTTCCAATCCATTCATCAATGGATCACATCATATCATATAAACCATCATATCCCCCCTCAACCGTCTCTTTTCCAAGTTGAAGAGCCCTGATCTTTTAAGCCTTTCCTCATAGGGGATCCTTTCATTCCCTTTACCATTTTTGTTGCTCTTCTCTGTACCTTTTCTAATTCTTCTATATCCTTTTTAAGATATTGGGATCAGAATTGCACACAATATTCAAGGTGCCGTTGCACCATGAAATGATACAGAGGCATTATAATATCCTTGGTTTTATTTTCCATTCCTTTCCTTATGATTCCTAACATTCTATTTGCTTTCTTGGCCGCTGCTGCATACTGGGCAGGGGTTCAAACGTATTATCCACAATCACACCTAAATCTTTTTTCCTGGGTGGTGGTTTCTAAAGTAGTACCTTGCATCGTATAACCAAAGTTTGGGTTGTTCTTTCCTAGATGCATAACTTTGCACCTGTCCACATTAAATTTCATCTTCCATTTGGATGCCCATTCGTCCAATTTATCAAGGTCCCCTTGCAATTTTTCACAGTCTTCTTGTGTTTTTTGGGACATTCTCTTCTTGTGACATTCTCCAGCAGTGAGCACAGTGAGTCTCCAGCCGCTGCACCCTGCAAGGTGTTCCAGCCATACACATACTAACTGCAGACAGTCTGCTAGCTAGTCTATGGTGCGTGTTCCTGGAGGAGATGTGTGCTCCCAAAACTGGGATGTGAGCACACCCACCAAGCAGATAAGTCAGTGATGGGGTCCCAGAAAAGAGAACCCATAAATATCACTTGAGAGAAATACTATATAGCACTATGGGGGAACCTAGCCATGCTGTGGCACTGCTCAGTCAGGGTGAGAGGGACCTCCCAGCAGGACATGCTGTGGCCACCCTGTCCATGCAGGTGGTGGCCGGGCACTATAATGTCCCAGCCATTGCCCTAGGCCCTGTGTAGATGCATCCTGCCCAGGCCACCCTGTCCAGGCCATACCCACAGTACCTTGCTCCTCATTATGCACATTGGCAGGCTAACACTGGAAACAGTGCAAGCAGTGTGGGCTCAGTAAGGTATAGGCAGCCACAACACACTGGATATACAGACACACACTCCCACACAGGCTGGGCTGTTGATGAAAAATATTATCTTGGAAGCCCAGACCAGCTGTATTCCACGCTTTAAGAAAAGTGGAAGGAAGTCCAAAAAACTGCCAGCATGGTTTAAAGGTGAGGTCAGAGAGACTGTTGCCAAAAAAGCATCTTTCAGGAAATGGAAAAAAGAGCCAAACGACGAAACCTGGAAACAGCACAGGCACTGGCAAGTCAAATGCAAGGCATTGATAAGGCAGGCAAAGGGAGAATTTGAGAAGAAGCTTGCTGCGGAAGCAAAAACGCGAAGTAAAGACCTTTTCAAGTACATTCGTAGCAAAAAACCTGTGAGAGAGTCAGTTGGTACATTAGATGATAAAGGGGTTAAAGGAGCACTAAGAGGCAACAAGGCGATAGCAGAGAGACTGAATGAATTCTTTGCTTCAGTCTTTACTGAGGAAGATGTAGGGATGCTACCCATGACTGAAGTGGTATTTAAAGGTGCGGAAGAATTGAAGGAAATATCGATACATCGGGAAGATGTATTACAACTATTAGATAAACTGAAGAGTAGCACATCACCTGGGCCGGATGGTATACATCCAAGGGTGTTGAAAGAACTGAAATATGAGATTGCAGACCTGCTATTAGTAATCTGTGAACTATCATTAAAATCATCTCTAATACCTGAAGACTGGAGGATCGCCAATGTAACACCAATTTTTAAAAAGGGTTACAGGGGTGATCCGGGAAACTACAGACCGGTGAGCCTGACATCAGTACCGGGAAAAATGGTAGAAACCATCATAAAGAATAAAATTACTCAGCATGTAGATAGTCATGAGCTAATGGGAGACAGCCAACATGGCTTTAGACAAGGAAGATCTTGTCTTACTAATCTGTTATGTTTTTTTGAAGGAGTGAATAATCAGGTGGACAAAGGTGAGTCGGTTGATATTGTGTATCTGGACTTTCAGAAAGCCTTTGACAAGGTCCCTCATGAGAGACCTTTGGCAAAACTAAAGAGTCATGGGATAGGAGGCAGTGTACTATTGTGGATCAGGAACTGGTTAAAAGATAGAAAGCAGAGGGTAGGACTAAATGGCCAATTTTCCCAATGGAGAAAGGTGAATAGTGGTGTACCCCAGGGATCTGTGCTGGGTCCGCTGCTTTTTGACATATTCATAAATGACCTGGAAAGTGGAATAACGAGTGAGGTTATCAAATTTGCAGATGACACAAAACTATTTAAAGTTGTTAAAACCCAAACTATGGTTACACGATGCAAGGTTCCACATTAGGAACCACCACCCAGGAAAAAGATTTAGGTGTCATTGTGGATACCATGTTAAAACCCTCGGCCCAGTGTGCAGCAGCGGCCAAGAGAGCAAATAGAATGCTAGGAATGATAAGGAAAGGAATGGAAAATAAAACAAAAGATATTATAATGCCTCTATATCGTTCCATGGTGAGACCGCACCTTGAATATTGTGTGCAATTCTGGTCGCCGTATCTTAAAAAGGATATAGCGATTTTAGAAAAGGTTCAGAGAAGAGCCACCAAAATGGTAAAGGGGATGGAAGGATACTCTTATGAAGAAAGGCTAAAAAGGTTAGATATGATAGAAGTCTATAAATTAATGAATGGAGTGGAACGGGTAAACGTAGATCGATTGTTTACCTTATCAGAATATAGAAAGACTAGGGGACATGCAATGAAGCTACAGGGTAAACTATTTAAGACTAATAAAAGAAAATATTTTTTCACTCAACGTGTAATCAAACTCTGGAATTTGTTACCAGAGGATGTAGTAAAGGTTGTTAGTGTAGCTGGGTTTAAAAAAGGTTTGGACAAGTTCCTGGAGGAAAGGTCCATAAACCATTATTAAGAAAGGACCCAGGATATCAATGCTTGAACCAATACAAGCATTGTGGAACCTGTGTCCCTTGGGGAAACTGCTAGGTACATATGACCTAGATTGGCCACTGTTGGAAACAGAATACTGGGCTTGATGGACATTGGTCTGACCCAGTATGGCATATCTTATGATCTTATGTTCTTATGTTCACACCTATGCCAGCATTGTGCAAATATAGAGGCTTTTGGCAGCCCTGGCCACCACACCAGTCATGGGCACAGTGCAGGCATGGTTATGGTACGTTGGGGTCACTCCCCAGGGTGGCAAACACTGTCAGAAACCAAAACTGAAACACACTGCACAGATATCAGAAAGGTTGCTATGATGCAGCTCTATCAGCAAATTGTGCTTAACTTAGGAATTGTTAGCTGACATTAATCATAGCAACCTTTTGATATATGTGTAACGTATTCTCAAGTTTAGGGCGGCATTGCTAAGATATGCAAGTGCTAGTATTGGGATATGCTGCTGCGCGCAGTGCCCAACAGCCTGACTCTCCATGAGGCTTTGGATAGTGGGGCCTGTGGGTGTTGGTGTTTATGCCCCTGTTGGCCGCTGCTCTAGGGCAGAGGTTCCAAACTCCAGTCCTGCTGGGCCAAACACTGTTCAGGTTTTTATGCTGTCCCTAATGAATATGCATGAGATACATTTGCATACAATGGGGTGGCGCATACTAATGCAGCACAGGCATATTTATTAGGGACAGCATGAAACCTGAATGGTGTTTGGTCCTCCAGGACTGCAGTTGGGAAACTCTGCTCTAGGGATTGCACATGTTTATGGTGTCTGTGCTCTGTAGGGTAAAATATAGGCGTTTCAGGCATGTTTAATCTTTCTGCAATAAAGGTTCAGTCTTTATTACCATGGTTTAGTATTGGGTAAAATATGGGTAAAGGGTTGGCAGTAGCCACAGCTGGGACTTGAACTTGTGACCTTATGCTCCTGAACACACTGGCTGTGTGTACTGTACCACACTGTTGACACAGGGGCAGTTCATTCCCTGCAGATACCATGACTGTTCATCAGACAGACCCTATCTGTTGCATTGCACGGCACCCACCTAAACGGGGCTAGGCCATGGTCTGCTGTGGGCAGATGCCACTGCCCCCTCCGCCACCAGCACCCCTCCGCCACCATGCTGCCATGCCATTATGCCAGTGGTGCTGATGGTGCGCAGTCCCAGGCCATCCAGTATGCCGGTAGGCAGCTGCCTATGGTGTGAGTTCTCGGGTAGGGGTGCCTACATGGACATGCGCGCTCCCCCCCCACACCGCCTGCCAATGTTATGTGCCCTTGGGGGTACCTGCTGGGTAATCTCCCCTGTGACACTGTGGGACACACACTTGTGCCCATATTGGACCCTCATCAGTTGCTGTCTGGCTGCTCTACAGTTTCAGCATTCCTATGTGCCACTTAGGTATCTGCCTAGTCCGCACTGTGCTCCCAGCTGCACCACAGCATGTGCCACCTGCAGCCCTCTGTATCCCATTTCCAGCATCTGTACAGTTGCCCTTTCCTACATACCCACCCTGCTGTTGCGGCACATGTGCACGCCATAACAAACCTGCCCAATATAAAGGGAAAACCCTGATCACCGCTATTTCAATGTGCGATCATTCACCTTGTAGGGGGACAGACCATAGACCCTTCCAAACATGATATCTTCTTTTTTATGCTTTCTCAGTAGTGTTTCTTTGTTTCTCATTAATATCACTATTGGCCAGCTTGGTTATTGGGATTTTAAATGTGGTTCAGGTCATTTTCTATGTTTATTTGCCTTTTTGTTCTGTGCACATGTATCACTACTATCACGTTTTTGGGTTTCCCTGGCTTTGCTGTACATTGCTGACTGAAATGGTTTCTCTTTCCTGCAAATGTGCCTAGCGCGAGGGTTTCACTCGCGCTAATTTTCTGCCCTTCATTTCACGGCGTTAGTGTGCAAGGAGCCACTCACTGCCCACTCTCCGCCCATTGACCCCTTCTCTCCGCCCTCTGGGAAGCCTTACTCCACCCTTCAGAGCCAGATTTCACAGCGTTAGGGTGCCTTAACGCCGCAGTCACATTATCGCACGATAATGTAACATTATTGTGCGATAACGTCACTTATCGCACGATAATACCGCCGCTGCGACGTTAAGACGGTTTAGTAAACATACCCCTAAGACTTGCTAATAGGAAACACATGACTGTCTGCCTCAGCTCAGCTCTCATGCTTTTCCTGAACTGTTATGATACCAAACGTCTGATTGGGTTAACCATGGAATGAAATTTCTTATCAACCCTTAACAAGAATGAAAAAGATTGTACCAAAGGGCAGACCGTGGTCATGGAGAATCCTCTGTGTAACACTTTCTGTGAGTGACCTGGAAGCAAGTAATAGATGGGCAGGGCAGCCTTGAGAGTAAGTGACTCAGTGCACGAAATGGACATTTGCTGTTTTAACACAGATCAATAGTGAACGAATTGTAGGATGAAATATAATTTTAAAAGATTTCTAACGTGGATACATTTTTTCTGGGAAAATAGTATAGAATTGAGCATTTGAAATGTATACACTTTGTCAGTCCCAGCATGTGACCTTCTTCGGAACAATGGTCTTGCATGAAGCCTGCCAGATAATATTGGTGAATACCTCACATGTTACAGAAATGTGTGTTGTAGGTAGATCAGTGGCTCTTTTACTAAGGTTCACTAGATCCACAGGCATGGCAGTTACCATATACTAATTTCTGCAGTAACTGCACATCATGCGATGGTGCAGAAAATGGGCAGGTTACTGGTCGAGAGTGGGTATAGAGAGCACATTGTGGTTAGTGCGGGGGGTACATATCATGTGCTGTCAATGTTGCAATTAGCATAGGTGCACGTAATGTCACCTTAGTGGGTGGAGACTGTACCTGTGTTAATTGTTCCACCCACAGAATCCAAAAGGCAGGCAGAGCTCTGGAGTCTCAATGCACGAATAAGACAATAGTGCAGGGATTGATTTTGGGTTTTTTTTAGGAAGTGGCCATCATTCTGGAGAAGAGAGAGCCTATTCCAGAAAGATGGGCTCTGCTTTATGGGAGTGGAACCGGGCTGCTGGCGCTAACATTTAAAAAGGAGATAGAGCAGTTTTTAAACTACAGCCTGGGGGAAAGGCACCAGTTGTAAGGTATCTTTGAAAGATACTATCAAAACAGGGAAGTTGGGGCATCCTGATAGAAAGGTTGCAATACTACTACTCTAATCATTTATATAGCGCTACAAGGCATACGCAGGTGCCTTTAAATGAAAAGCAGACAAAATTAAAGGACTTCAAATTATCCCTGCTAAGCAAGTTGTAGATAAAACAAAAAAATTACTTTGAAATGTCTGTAAACAAATGCTAAAGGCCTAAAAAATAAAATGAGAGAGTTAGAATATGTAGCACTGAATGAAGAAGCAGATATAATAAATATCTCAGGGACCTAGTGGAAGGAGGATAACCAATGGGGCAATATGATACCAGGGTACAAATTTATATCACAATCATAGGGTAAATCAAATTAGTGGAAGGGTGGGGCTATATTAAAGAGGACATTGAGTCAAACTGAAGAAACGTTTTGCAGGATAGAAATTCCACGTGTGAAGAGGAGGAGAATAGTGGTAGGGGTATACTGTCATACAGCTGACAAATGATGAAATGTTCACAGAAATATGGAAGTTAACAAATTGGGCAACATAATAATAATGGGTGTTTTCAATTATCTGACTGGATAAATGTCATGTCAGGAAATATTATGGAAATAAATTTCCTAAATAAAATAAATAACTGCTTTGTGGATCAGCTGGTTCAAGAACTGACAAGAGAGGGAACTATTTATGACTGAGTTCTTAGCGGAACGCTGGATTTGGTACTAGAGGTAATGGTGTTGGGTCGACTTGGAACATGATAGCATTTGAGTTAATAACTGGCTTTTTCTCCATATTTTAGCTTGTACATGCTCACTTGGTGTAGTTAGTGCAGAAAGTGAGCATTCCAAAATTGATGTTGTCATCCACTTGGGTACAAACGATCTGGCTAGAAACAGTGCCTCTGCAGTTCAAAGGGACTTCCAGATTCTGGGAGAGAAACTCAAGCCCATTGTTAACACTGTAGCATTCTCAGAAGTTCTACCTGTTCTTGATTTTTTTTTGTGTAAGTTTTTAAAGTTCTTTTCCAGGGTCTCCTCTCCATTTGTTCGCTCCTTCTGTCTCTTTTTCTCTCATTCCCCTACATCTGTCTCTGATATTGATCTTTCCCTTTTAGCTCTTTCCTTCATTTATCTTTTCTGCCCTTCTGTCCACCAAGATTTCAACCCACTTTCTGTCAGGGCCATCACTTCCATTAAGAAAACTAGGCCCCCTTGTAAGCCGGAAGCTGCAGGTCATAGAGGGTAGGAATCATGATATACTGCCAGAGAGTTCAGGCAAGTGCTGTGCCACTATTTCGATGCCATTGCCACCATTGTAGGTCTGGAAGAGGGGCGTCAGCAGTGACAGCAGGGGTGGGAGTGACAGCGGGGGCAGCAGGATTGAGGACCCACCAAGGTCACCTCTAATCCTTGCACTTGCCCTGCCTTCTCTTCTTGTACATTGATGGGGTCATGACTAGGAACAATATAAGTGAGATTTAATCTTGGAGGGTGCGAGTAGCCAGCAATAAGCTCTCTAGATGAATGGTTGTTTATAACTGATTTTTCTCTCTGGATTCCTCCTTGCCCTTATCTTGCATGATATTCACCAGTCAACGTTTGAAATTATTAATGACTCAGTTGAAGTGAAAATCTCATTTTATGGATGGTTTTCAGAACTATAAATTAATATCACCTAATAATTTATATCTATTCTTTCTAGAAAAATATAGAAAAACTAGTCCAATTGCAGCTACAGGACGACATTGACCTTAATGCTCCTCATGATGAGCACCAATATGGTTTCGGCTCATAGTATGGCGTAGAAACTCTGCTCCTGGTCTTATTCAATACCCTCATCTGTGGATTTGATAATCCAAATAAAGCCTTCATCCTGGTCTTCCTTGATATCACCTCCAACATTGATAATGTTGATCATAACATCCTCCTGTAATGACTAGCCCAAATAGGTATAACTGGAACAGCATTAAAATGGTTCAATTCCTACATCTCCAACCACTTTCAGTATGTAAAAATCATCAAGAGTCATCCACCATCTTCCCTCAGGAACACAGAGTCCCTCAAGCCTCTTCTCTATTTGCCCTTCTGTTTAATTTATACCTTCAACCATTATGTGCAATCTTCAAAAAACACAATATCAGATATCACATCTATGCAGATGACATCATGGTATATGCTCTGGTAGATATAAAAAAAAACTAACATACCACCACAACTTCACTGAATGTATAAATGATGCAGAATCATGGCTTAACTCAAACAATCTTCATATAAATTTAAAAAAAAACAACACAGAAATACTCTTTATGACAAGAAACCAGAACTTCACCCCTCCCCCCTCTACATTTGCTTTCCACAACACCACCCTGCCAGTCAGCCATAAGGTAAAATACCTAGGTATCATAATTGATAGAGCTCTCAATATCAGCCCAAATAAAACAGACTGCTAGAACCATCTTCTACAAACTAAAAAACATCCAGCACCTTAGACCCCTCCTAGAAACACACAATTTCAGAACAGTAGTATAAGCTCTAATTGCACCTCACTTGGATTACTATAACAGCTTGCACACTTACACACACTTCAATTAGCCCAAAATGTAACTGCCAGGATTATATCCAAGGCAAGGCTATCTGACCACATCAGCCCCATTCTCTATAATCTCCACTGGCTCCCGATAGTAAGCAGGATAAAATACAAAACAATAGTTACTACATTCAAACTACTCAATATCTCTCCCTCCCACCTGACAACTAAGATACACACCAAAAGAAATGTTAGGAGCAGGAGAAAAAGTACTCAAAATTTCCTCTTAATACCATCCTCAATCCAGAAGACTAAACAAGCTACCAACAACAGAGCCTTCACATATACAGCACCCACTCTTTGGAATTCCCTTCCAGACCCCATCAGATCAATCAAAGATCTTCAGACATTCCGAAAGGAACTAAAAGCATTACTTTTCTCTGAAAACTATAACAACTCTACTCCCAGCTATACCTATATTCATCCCATTCTTCCTACCCACGCCAACTGAACCATTCTCTCTCCACCATCTATTTACCTGACATGATTAACCCTGGAATTACCGAGATTTTTTGCACACACTGAATACCGTTGGGGTCATAAATGACCCCACGATTAAGTTTAATTGTTAACCATGAAAAATTTAAACTAAACAGACAAAATATTATTCCGAATTAATTATTTATTATATGAAGGTTAACTGTTTTGAAATTTAATGCTTTATCATAAAATTACATGAAGAAGAGTTGCCATGAAAGCAGTTTTTGCATGCACTTGATGAACACAGTAAAGTACTACAGTCATTTGCATGAGACACAGACAATTTCTGAATGTTCTTTGCAAACATTGCACTTGCAGGAGGTGCAAACTATGTTGCTTTTCTTGTCTTTTTCTCTGGAACAGCAGTGACACCTTGCCCTTTTCTTTGGGATCCCGACATTGCAAACAGCATCAGTGGCTTCTTCAATGATTGAAGAGGTCTCACTGCAATTACTCTGAAACAGCTGCTTTCCTAATTCCAAGAGGAATAGACAACGTCTGTGCTTTGACTTGGACTGCCATTCTGGATTTAGTGACATCCAAACAATGAAGGCGTCCAAAGCACTTATGTTCAACATGTTGTAGAAGATTGTCACTGGCCAGCGTCTTGTCATTCGTTTTGTGGTATACGTGCACAACATTTGATCTGCCGTATCTACTCCACCTTTACTAGAATTATAGTCCAAGATCATGCGTGGTTTTTTTGTCTGGACATGTGTTATCTACTTTATTCTTGATCATGCAAACTGCTCAGAAGAACAACCACTTTTCCTTTCTTCGGGCAATAGGAAACCAGAGTGGCGTCATCGCGAAAGTAAAACAGTGAAGTAAATAGCTCTCGGCCCTTTGCTGTTACAAATTCTGGAGGTAATTTTTTTCTGTTCTTTCGAATTGTCCCCAAAAGTGTAATTTGTTTTTCTAGCAATTTCCGTGACAGGGATAAACTGCAGAAGAAATTGTCAACAGTAACATTTCTGCCAGATTGCGTCAATCATTCAGTGAGTTGCAGCACAACCCTTTCACCCTGATTCTGTTCCCTGTTTTGTCCGCGTTCCCTTCCTGTATATACTTGAAGATGCAGAACATATTACGTTGCACTGTCACACAACATCCATAGCTTTATGCCATATTTCCCAGGTTTGCTTGGAATATATTGTCTGAACGGAACACTGCTACGAAATGTAAGCAGTTGCTCATCCACGGTAACATTTTCACCAGGAACAAAGGTGTCACTTAGAGTTGCTTCCCAGGTATCAAAAACATGTCTGATTGGAGCCAGCTTATCCACGCCTCGTTGTTCACGTCTGTTGATTGCATCATCAAATCTGAGAGCACAAGAAATTTGCTGAAAACGGTTACGGGCCATATTTTGGCCAAAAACAGAACGACCATCTTCAAGGTTCCACAACTGAACTATGGATTCATTTCATGACTTGTACACGCCTGAGAGGATCAGAAGTCCAAGAAAATGTTGAAATTCTCCATCTGTCAAATCTTTCCAGGTGTAGTCATAAATATGTCTTCATTGTTTGCTCGTCCACATCATGATTTCATTCAATAAGTTCTTCGTCATGAACAAGTGGAATGCTGCGAGAGGGCCATCAACATTTCGTACAGCATACCTTGCAGGACCTTGTTGTACGGGCATGACATTAGCTCTGGCGTATCTTCCAGCAGCTTGCTTTATAGGTTTCCTGTTCCATGATGCGGCATCCTTAGATACATAGGCTTCAATGGCAACATTTGTGCTTATAGTTGATGACCTCTTAGCTCCTCTATGACCACAACTAAGATTCCTTACAGATGATACTGACACCGAGGACTCCTGCCTTCTTCCCCGTCCAGCACAGCCTTGACCTTTGCCTCGACCTGTAACTTGACTCTTTGCTGCAAGCGATGTTACCGGCTCAACATCAGTCTCACATTCACTTGGTGACCAACTGCTGTCGCCATCTGAATCATGACTGTCATCATCAGATTTATCCCCCGAACTTGGCTGATATGCTTCTTCGCTTGCTGAATATGCTGCATCATCAGACGACTCAGAGCTGTCACTGTCAGCATCTCGTTGCAATATTTCTCTTACTTGGGCAGCTGAATATTTTCGTTTTGACATCATAAACATAAGAACATAAGATATGCCATACTGGGTCAGACCAAGGTCCATCAAGCCCAGTATTCTGTTTCCAGCAATGGCCAATCTAGGTCATATGTACTGTGATAAGGAAGCTTATCATAGCTCAGGAAGGGGCTATAGAAAAGGTGAAGTGTCTCTGAACAAGCAACCTGTCAGTGCTGGTAGAAATGAGAAAACAGAATTTTGCCATAAAAGACTACCAGTCCCAGAATGCACCAGGTTTCCAACAGCCATGAGAGGAGCTGAAGTGAGAAAACGTGTGTTCAATCAAAAGGGCTATGAGGTAATCCCCAAGCACTCATTGCAAAGGGCAGGGCTTGATTCAGCACAGCTGCGCTGTGCTAGGATGGAACACTCATCTCAAAGGGCAAGGCCTGATTCAGCACAGCTGCGCTGTGCTAAGGTGGAGCACTCATCAAGGCAGAATAAAGATAGAGTCTATTCTACAGAGAATCATCCAGAGCTGGGATGTCATGATCATTGGTATCTTGATCATCCACGGGATCCTGATCTTCATTCTCATCAGAAGCAGAGGTCAGAACGGACGGACAGAGAGAGCAAGAAGCCCTTTAAAAGAAGGAAGAGAAAAGCCTCTGGGAAGTCTACAGGAGTCCAGCACAGTACGTATACTGGGAGACAGACAAGAGGTCAGCATACACCATTGGACTGGGGGAAACCAGAGGAGTGGTATTGCAGAGCCAGGAATCTCCAGACGGCACCTGTGAGGGAAACAGCTGCACGTGGAAGGGACCCTGAGACCCATGCCAGAAGGTATGTGAAGAGAGATCCAGTGTCCAGGGATCTAGATTGGAAGGCTGGACACAGAAACTGGACTACATATTGGCCAGGCTATTTAAAGGGGAACTCTAACAGCAATGGAAGCTCAGGTATGAACACTGATCTATGCCCTAGCTATAACTTTGAAAGGAAGCAGGGAAATGATTATTCTCCTGGTGGTGCTCCATTGAGAAATTCCTTTGTGCCAAGCCAAGATATTGAACCTATGATTATTGAAGAAAGGGGAGAGGTCTTAGAACCAGAATGTGAATATATGGACTGCTCTCTGTCCAAACTCAAATGGTAGTTTTCTGTTACAAAGTGCAACAACCCTCACAAAGAAATACCAACTTGTTCTTTAATCTACTCAGAAAACCTTCTGAGTAAGATTTTGAGCTACACAGTGAAAGCAAGCCAGCTAAGGGGTTTCAGCTGAGTGATTGCTAGCAATTGAGCTTACCTAATTGCTTGTGTGCTCTGAAGGGAATCACTTCTGAATTTATATGTAAAGATATAAGAAGTTAACCTGAAGAAAAGAACATTTTTCCTACTTTGTGGGTTTATTTGGTTGCTTACTGCATTGCTAAGACATTATTTGCTAAAGCCTACAAGAAAGACCAGTTTGTTGCCAACCAGGTCTTTAATCCTTTGCTTTAATTACCTGACAAGTTCAGATGTTGTTTTTTTTCCTGATTTTGTTTTCCTAACTTTAAAACTGCAAGCAAGTATCCTGAGTTCTGTGCTACCAAGCATTATCTGTGTTGGGAGAACCCCTCATAAATAAAAATCTTATTTGCTTTACCCTTGAGCAAGTATAATTAATTATTGGTCATGGCCGTGTCAGGAATGAATGGACTACATTACCCACAAATCCTTGCAAATCATATAGAGGTATGCTTTTGCCGAGACTGTGAACATTCTCACCCAGGCGGCCGTCTGAGAGTACCTAGCAGTTTCCCCAAGGGACACAGGTTCCACAATGCTTGTATTGGTTCAAGTATTGATATCCTGGGTCCCTTCTTAATAATGGTTTATGGACCTTTCCTCCAGGAACTTGTCCAACCCTTTTTTAAACCCAGCTACACTAACAGACTTTACTACATCCTCCGGTAACAAATTCCAGAGTTTGATTACACATTGAGTGAAAAAATATTTTCTTTTATTAGTCTTAAATAGTTTACCCTGTAGCTTCATTGCATGTCCCCTAGTCTTTCTATATTCTGATAAGTTAAACAATCGATCTACGTTTACCCGTTCCACTCCGTTCATTAATTTATAGACTTCTATCATATCTCCCCTCAGCCGTCTCTTTTCCAGGTTAAAGAGCCCTAACCTTTTTAGCCTTTCTTCATAGGAGTATCCTTCCATTCCCTTTACCATTTTGGTGGCTCTTCTCTGAACCTTTTCTAAAATCTCTATATCCTTTTTAAGATACGGCGACCAGAACTGCACACAATATTCAAGGTGCGGTCTCACCATGGAACGATATAGAGGCATTATAATATCTTTTGTTTTATTTTCCATTCCTTTCCTTATCATACCTAGCATTCTATTTGCCCTCTTGGCTGCTGCTGCACACTGGGCCGAGGGTTTTAACATGGTATCCACAATGACGCCTAAATCTTTTTCCTGGGTGGTAGTTCCTAATGTGGAACTTTGCATCGTGTAACCATAGTTTGGGTTGTTCTTCCCTAGGTGCATAACCTTGCACTTGTCCACATTCAATTTCATCTGCCATTTTGATGCCCAGTCTTCCAATTTATCAAGGTCCTCTTGCAATTTTCCACAATCCTCTTGGGTTTTAACAACTTTAAACAGTTTTCTGTCATCTGCAAATTTGATAACCTCACTCGTTATTCCACTTTCCAGGTCATTTATGTATATGTCAAAAAGCAGCGGACCCTGCACAGATCCCTGGGGTACACCACTATTCACCTTTCTCCATTGGGAAAATTGGCCATTTAGCCCTACCCTCTGCTTTCTATCTTTTAACCAGTTCCTGATCCACAATAGTACACTGCCTCCTATCCCATGACTCTTTAGTTTTGCCAAAAGTCTCTCATGAGTGACCTTGTCAAAGGCTTTCTGAAAGTCCAGATACACAATATCAACGGACTCACCTTTGTCCACCTGATTATTCACTCCTTCAAAAAAACATAACAGATTAGTAAGACAAGATCTTCCTTGTCTAAAGCCATGTTGGCTGTCTCCCATTAGGTCATGACTATCTACATGCTGAGTAATTTTATTCTTTATGATGGTTTCTACCATTTTTCCCGGTACTGATGTCAGGCTCACCGGTCTGTAGTTTCCTGGATCACCCCTGGAACCCTTTTTAAAAATTGGTGTTACATTGGCGATCCTCCAATCTTCAGGTATTAGAGATGATTTTAATGATAGTTCACAGATTACTAATAGCAGGTCTGCAATCTCATATTTCAGTTCTTTCAACACCCTAGGATGTATACCATCCGGCCCAGGTGATTTGCTACTCTTCAGTTTATCTAATAGTTGTAATACATCTTCCCGATGTATCGATATTTCCTTCAATTCTTCCGCACCTTTAAATACCACTTCAGTCATGGGTAACATCCCTACATCTTCCTCAGTAAAGACCGAAGCAAAGAATTCATTCAGTCTCTCCGCTATCGCCTTGTCGCCTCTTAGTGCTCCTTTAACCCCTTTATCATCTAATGGACCAACTGACTCTCTCACAGGTTTTTTGCTACGAATGTACTTGAAAAGGTTTTTACTTTGCGTTTTTGCTTCCGCAGCAAGCTTCTTCTCAAATTCTCCCTTTGCCTGCCTTATCAATGCCTTGCATTTGACTTGCCAGTGCTTGTGCTGTTTCCAGGTTTCGTCGTTTGGCTCTAAAATAAATAAACAAAGATAAAGTTGAATAAAACGCAAAGCAGTTTTACTATAGATGTACAATAATCGTGATGAACGAGCTGAAAGCCTTTAGATTTAATTGGAAATAATGAGAGAATGTATGATAGCAATTACAGAAAATGTGTAATTTTCATAAAATAAGAGTACAAAAAATAAATGATACATAACACAGGTCTGCGACTAAAAAGCTGTTTGAATATTTTCATCTAATTTCCATGTATTTTGGTGTGCTGAAAACAAATAAAATATTGAAAAAACTCCTAGACGTCATGATTTGCCACAACATGCAAAATTGTCTTCAAATTTATCAATTTTTTTCAAATTGCTATTAATTAATTCAAATTACTATTAATTAATTCACATAAGTGCATTTAAGATATAAAATGCCAAAAAAACCTTAAAGGGGTTGTCCGAGTTATGTAAAAAATATATAGCACTGTAAATCTGATGGTCAGCAATATATACATAAGCTAAGCAAGTTTTAAGTCCGTGCTTCTAATGGTAGAAGGGGTTAATCTTTCCTGAAGAATCCAGTGGGAGGGAGACACAGGGCAGATAGCAGCAGCTCCGGTCAGTGCAGGGGAGCGTGGCCAGCACTGTGACATCTCGTGTTCAGACACAGAGCTGCTCTCTCCTGCATGCCACACTTGTGCACGAATCATCATCAGGTTCTTGGTTCTAGGCTGTTCACACTTTTTCATCACAATTCGTGTTAGCTCGTCATTCTTCAACCGTTATGTTATGGCTCTGCAAAAGTGTATTAATTCACCAGACAGTTTCTGTTTCATCTGTGGTGAATATACAGTGTTGAAGCAACAGCAGAATATTACAGACTTTGTGAAAAAAAAATACTTTGCATACTTTGGACTAAAAATTGGAGATCAAGATAAAGTCTGGGCGCCTCATAAAGTGTGCAAACGGTGTGTTGAGGACCTCCGAAACTGGTTCAAGGGTAAGAAAAAATCTTTCCGTTATGGGATTCCTATGGTATGGCGAGAGCAAAAGAACCATAGTGACGACTGTTACTTTTGTTCATGCGATGTGAAAGGGTTTAATTCCAAATGGAAGCATTCCATTTCATTCCTCAATCTTCACTCGGCAATTCGTCCCATCCCCCATGGCACAGATATACCAGTACCCAAGCCCCCTGCTACCTTGGAAGAGATACCTAGCTCCGATGAAGGTGAAGTCATACCTGAACCAGATGACGAATCAAGTTCTGACTTTGAAGATGATACAAGACCAAAATTGTTTTCTCAGGAGGAGATGAATGATTTGGTAGGAGACTTGAATCTTCCCAAAGATGCTGCTGAGCTACTCGGATCAAGGCTGAAAAGCAGGAATTTATTGTTGCCAGGAGTGTCATCTTCATGGTTCAGACATCGTGAAAAGGAGTTCGTTCCTTACTTCGCCCAGGAAGACAAGTTGATTTATTGCATCGATGTCGAAGGTCTGATGGGTCAATTTAAAATCCAATATGATTCAGAGCAATGGCATCTTTTTATAGATTCTTCAAAAAGAAGTCTCAAAGCAGTTTTACTCCACAACGGTTTTTACGCTTCCATACCTGTAGGTCATTCTGTACACTTGAAGGAAACCTACGAGAACTTGGAATTGGTTCTTCGTAAACTTAAATATGAAGACCATGGTTGGCAAGTGTGTGGGGACTTGAAGGTCTTGTGTATGCTGCTCGGGCAACAAGCTGGGTATACCAAATATCCTTGTTTTCTGTGTCTATGGGACAGTCGAGACCGACAAAATCACTGGACCAAGAAGAGTTGGCAGCCGAGGGTGCTAACAGTCGGTGAAAAAAATGTCCTCCGAGAAACTTTGGTACCTTCCCATAAAGTTCTTCTACCACCTCTCCACATAAAATTGGGATTGATGAAGCAATTCGTAAAATCACTTCCAAGAGATGGAGAATGCTTCAAATACTTGGTCAGCAAGTTTCCAGGCCTGTCAGAGGCAAAATTGAAGGAAGGTGTGTTCGTCGGACCAGACATTAGAAGGCTTATAGTTGATCAAGAGTTTGTCAATACCATGACGGATCCTCAAAAAGAAGGGTGGATTGCATTTAAAGAAGTCGTACAGAAATTTTTAGGCAATAACAAAGATCCTCACTACAAAAAGATTGTCGGACGAATGCTGAAAGCATTTCAAGCTTTAGGTTGCCTGGTGAGTTTGAAAGTGCATTTCCTCCAGTCCCACCTTGACTACTTTCCTGAAAATTTGGGAGCTGTGAGTGAGGAACAAGGTGAACGATTCCACCAAGACAGTAAAGAGATGGAAAGGAGATACCAGGGAAAATGGAGCATTACAATGATGGCAGACTACTGTTGGATGCTTCAGAGAGACATTCCAGATGCTACTCACAAGCGTAAATGCACCAAGAGGAGCCTCACAAGGAAGAGAATCGAGTTTAGTGTGTGTAGGTGAGCTCATTTCAGTTCAAAAAAGGATTTTCATGAAAATATTGTAATAAAACTTTGATTTTATAAGTCTATTTCCATTTATTTTGAGGTATTGCCTTATTGAACATAGTTACCTAAATTGTCAGGAAACGTGATGTCCTATGACAAAATGGAGGTCATTTTCGAATTCAGCACACCAAAAAACATAAACATTACGTGGAATAACCAAAACAGCTCTTGAAAAAAAAATGTTTGCAGACCTGTGTAATTAATGATAAATACCTTTGTCAAATCAAAAAATTCACAAAACTGCAAATTGTATCACAATCCAAACCGGACGCAAGCAACTTGGGTCGAAAATGACCCCACTGGTACTCTGTGCTGCAATTCATCACTAGCGTCACCTAGCGGATGAAAATTATTCCTCTCATGGCGCAATATAAAGAGAATATTGACATGTGAAAAGTCATAAAAAGATTGCATTCTTGAACAACTAGTTTCCGAGATACGCATTGTGAAACTTGCAATGGGGTCACTTTTGACCCCATCGGTACTCCAAAGGTTAATTCCTTCTATCAACATGTCATTGCCTAGCTATCATGTATATAGTTAAGTTAACCAACTTCCACCGTACTCCTACATATGTGGATAGCTGATATGTAAATAGTTCAATTGTATTATAGTTTACAACATTGTTCTATTTAGTTGATATTTGTTTGATGTAAACCGCCCCTGATCATTGGAAGGGGCGGTGTAGAAAAACTGTTCAAATAAGTAAATAGTTTGCCACCATTACTAATTTCATGTGGTTGGATTTGAGTAATAGAGCTAATGAACACTAAGCCGTACAGAATTAAAGAACTTCAAGTCAAAAGTATGTTTTACTCCCCTCTGCTAATGTCATATTTGGGTCTTTTCATGTATTTAATACAAAAATATAAAGCTGCTACCAACTCCATGTCTGATAATAACAAATGAGAGAGCGCAGGAGACTGTGTGGGAGCAAATGTGGGTCAGAGAAGGAGCTGGGAGTAAGTGTGACTCAGTCTTCTGAATTAAAAGAAACATTGTGAAAATAAATGTTTCCATTTTTCCTGAATAAAGCAAAGGAGAACACAAAACAAATGCATCTTAAACATGTAGGGGCCAATAATCAGTGCTGGCAGCTAGGCTTTTTAAAAGGTCTAGCCGCCACTACTTTAAATAAAGCCAGATATTCAAACTTGGAACGTATCCGGTGTCTGTTGCTGAATATCTGGGTTCACCTGACAGTAGTACGCTATCTGGTTAGAAGTGATTTTCAGCCACTAATCGGATAGTGGTTACTAGTTAAAGTTAGGACAGTTATTGAGAATACCTAATTTTAACAAGTGAAGCTATCTAGTTGTTGTTGAGTGCTGTTCAGTTGGTGTCAACTCATGGCAACCCTCTATATAGCTGTCTAAACTGTTCTTCAGTTAGACATCTCATTGTCTAATGATCTCTCTCTTCACATAATGTGTCCAGAGTATGAAAGTCAAAGTCTTGTCATCTGAGCTTCTAAAGAAAGCTTAGGTCTGATCTCCTCTAGTACTGACTGGTTTGTTCTTTAGGCAGTCCATGGTATACACAGTATTCTTTGCGGGCACCATAATTCAAAGGCATCAATTTTCTTCCTGTCTATCTTTTTCACTGTCTAACTTTTGCATCAATAAGATGTTATTGAAAATACCATGGCTTGGACCTCAAATCTTTGTATGGAGAGAGACATCTCTGCTCTTGAGAATCTTGTCTAGGTCCTTCATAGCCATTCTCCAACATTCTTGACTGCATATTGCATCTTTATTGATTATTGATCCAAGCAGGTTAAAGTTATCCACTATTTCAATTTCTTCTCCATCAATGATGAACTTATTGATTTTGTAAGTTGTCAGGATCTTTGTCTTCTTTACGTTAAGGTGCAGGCCCATTTTAAGACTATGTTCCTTGATCTTGAGAAGCAAATGCTTCAGATCGTCTTCACTTTCAGCCAATATTGTAGTGTCATCAGCATAGTGAATGTTGTTGATGAATCTTTCACAAATCTTCACACCTCTGTTGTCTTCATACAGCCCTGCTTCTCTGATGATTTGTTCTGCATATTAATTAAAGAGGTAGGAGGAAAGTATGCAGCCTTGTTGTGCCCCTTTGCTGATTTTAAACAATTCTGTTTCTCCTTGTTATATTCGAACTGTTGCTTCTTGATCAACGTAAAGGTTGTGCAAGAGAACTATCAGGTGTACTAGTATACCCATGCTTCTTAATGTGACTCAGAGTTTTTTTATAGTTTATACAGTCGAAAGCCTTGCTGTAGTCAATAAAACACATATACGTGTAGATATCCTTTTGGTATTCTTTTGTCTTTTCAAGGATCCATCTCACATCCGTGTTGATGTCTCTTGTTCCTCGCCCTTTCCTAAACCCTGCTTGCACTTCAGGCAGTTCTCATTCCAGGTATGATTGTAATCTCTGCTGAATGATCTTGAGTAGAATGTTGCTGGCATGTGAAATCAGAGCAATTGTGTGATTATTTCCACAGTCACTTGGATCACCTTTCTTCAGTATTGATATAAAAACAGATCTTTTCTAGTCAGTTGACCATGATGTTGTCTTCCAAATTTCCTGGCAGAGCCTTGTAAGTATGGCAACAGCTGCATCTGATTGCTGTAATATTTCAGTGAGAATGCCATCAATACCCGGTGCTTTGTTCTTTGATAATGCTTTCAAATTTGCTTTGACTTCTTCTTTCATCACCAATGGTTCTTCTGCTGCTGCTCAAATGGGTGGTTTGGCTTAGTCTCGCACCTCAGCTGAGATCTGTCCCATCTTGGGAGACCCTACCAGTAGTTATGCTACCAATAGCTTAGCTCTCAGTATCACTGATGCACACAAGCACTCACAGCACAACAAGCTGCAAACCAAGTGAGGGCTATCTAGTTAGTGGCTGAATATCACCGCTAACCTAATAGCAACCGGTATAGCCCCCTAATTTACCCATAGTTAGCCCCAGTTTGAACTGGGCATTTTTTATGGAATCTGAGGCAATAGTGCCACTGAACATCAGGCTCAGCATGTTTTAACTAGTAGCAGGTCTGCTAGCCAGATAAAATGCTTTGCATATCCTCTCCACAGTCTAAATTTATAATGTGAAATAAATTAAGAGAAGAGAACAAGGTAAAGAAAAAACAAAACAGAATTTGGAGTAATGGGTTTAAAAGTGAGGGCCAGAGGAGCAGCAGAATGTTGTCATTTTGGCGAGAAATAGACTAATCGATACACTGTACCAAGAACATAGAGACTGGAAACTGTCGAAATAAAGACATTTTATATATATATATAGATAGATAGATAGATAGATAGATATAGGGGAAACAATAGTTTAAATGAAAGCAGTGTAAATTCACCTTATATATATTGACTTCTTCTTGAATATTTGTTACATTTTCTGAACTGAGTTTCTATTGAGACTTAACTAGAGTTCTAGGCTGGACCACTTCATCAATGACCCTACAATCAGGATACTCAAAGAAAAACTTCAAGATCGCTCAAGAGTGTTGGACAGGCCTGCATATGGTGTTCAACCTACTATCTCCAGGAACAAGCAGGAATATAGTCTTCACATATGGGTATCGTCGGTACCAACGGAGCCTGCGCGGGAACGCTCCCCAGCATCTAATAGGAACACTTTTGGGAGCATCCCTCAGCACATGCGCGCGACCTTCCCGCCTTTCCAACTGTCCCTCTTCAGTTCTTCGTTTTCTGCGGAGCCGACAGGACACAGACCCTGTCACCACAGAAAATGTCTTCTTTAAACTTAACATAGTAGTAACATAGTAAATGACGGCAGATAAAGACCAGTATGGTCCATCTAGTCTGCCCAGTTAGATGGCAAGAGTAGGTGCACCTGCCGCTCTGTGCAGGCCACCCCTCCCCATGTCTTTGTTTAGGGGTGAACCCACCGCTCCGTGTAGGACACCCCTATTTGTTGAGAAATTAGACAGCTAAGTGCTGTGTTTCAGTTTAAATGTTACTGCAGATCCCAGAGAGGAGCAGCACCAGCAACAGTGGGGGTAAGGGTGGCAGCAAAAGTGAGGGCTCACCTAGGGCACCTCATCGCCTTGTACAAGCCATGCCTGCACTGAAAAGGTTGAACAGAAACAGGGAGTCTTCTGCTGTTCTTCAACGATGCTCCTCCACTCCTCTCATTTCATCCGTCTGGGGGCGGCACCCAGCCATAACTGGTCAGTGGCGATACTGAGCATCAAAGGCTGGCCTACCCGGGCAGCAGCTGAATATTGCTACTTCCTGGTTAGTTTCCTGCAAATCCAGGCAAGCTGGGATTCTGTCATTAAGTATCTGGGTTTAAAATTCGGGGGTGGCAGCTAGCCGCTTTAGATCAGCTAGCCATTGCCGCTGAATATTGGCCCCCTATATTTTTAGAATGAAAAAGAGAATGGGCTTTATCGAGTTAATTATTTATGTTTAAATCTCTGACTCTAATAGGTGAAAGTTGGATCCTCTATGGATCCGATTTAAGGTGGTATTATCTAGCTTCAGGGGTTCTGGTTTTTATCCAGACTCTTTGGGGCTGCATATAAGGCATTTTTCTTCTTGTAAAGCACCCTCAGTCTTCTTGCTTTGAAGGAGTGAGAAGGGTGGAGGCATCTTTGAAGAACAGTAGCTTTGGAACAAAACCAGGACCTGTGACATCACTGAGAAAACAGCTGAGGAGTGTTTTACTAGAAAGCAGGAGGGCTACACCTGTGCTCTTCAGAATTAGCTGAAAACCACTTTGAAAATATTTTTGAGGGTCCGCTTTAAACATGGCCCCTGTGTGCTTCAAATTTGGTAGCCACACCTCTTCCTGCCACATCATGCAATGTGGAGTTTCCTGTTGGCAGAACAGCCACAGATAAGGGTAGGGGTCTGTCAGACTATTACAGATACCCTCAGAGCTTGATTTAAGATTTTGGTACCTATAGGCAAAACCAGTCAGCTGATCCCAGAGAGCGGTGGGGAGGCTGTCAGAGATGATTGGAGAGCCAGAAAAATGCAGAGGAAGGCCATAGTATCACAGTGTCACCTCTTTGAAGCAGCACATGAATATGACCCTAAAGTAAGTGGGAGACGGCTCCTCTGTGGCCTACGTATTTGGTGCCTTCAAACCGTACCAGGGCAGATATCAAAGAAGGGAACAGAGCAGAGTCCCCTAGGCCTCAGCAGGAACTGAGCAGGGACAGCAAAAAAAAAAAGTAAAAAAATTTCAAAGAACTGAGGTGAAGAGACATTTTTACTTTTTTTTAAACTATTCTTTAGCTTGTAAAAAGCATGATTCAAGCTGCATTGATAGGCCTAAAGGGAATCAGTAGATCATGGCTCCTTAGCTTGGACTGAGGCATTTGGTTTCCGGATGAGTGTAGCAGTGCTCACAAGCAGTAAATAAAGACAGCTTTGGGCTTTATTATTATTACTGGCCGCCCAGTGACCACTTTGACTAGCATTTCTTACCTGTCCATTGCTCTTGGGGATAGTCCCTGTCTTCCTCTTTCACAGATCTGAGACTACAGATCTTGTTTTCTTGTGGTCGCGCCTGCCTCCGCATGACACCTACCGGTTCTTTCTTTCTTTTTTTTTTAAATAAAAAATATATATGTATACTTTTGAACTGTTTCTCTTCAGAAACGTTTTCTTTTGGTGCTAGGTGCCATTTTGGGCATTAGGCCCCATTTTTTCCAAAAGATGGAAAAACCAGCTAGCAGTTTTAAAAAATGTACTAAATGTGGCGGTACCATCTCCGTCACCGACCGACACCCATGACTGGTGTCTAAAATGTTTAGGCCGTGACCATTCTCCATCTGAGCGTTCCTCCTGTATGGGGATGACTAAAAGAGGAAGACAGAACCAAGCTGCAAAGCTCGGTACCCTCTTTTCTTTGGATACCAGGTCCATTGCATCGACGTCTTCAAGAGCCTCGTCTTCCTCCCATGGATCTCAGGTAACTAAACATAAGAGCTGGTCCTCCTTCAAAGCATCGAGAGGCGATTGGCATTGCCCTTGAGGAAACTATACCAGCAAAACAGCCCCGGCGGGAGGCTTCGGCCTCCAAAGCATTAACGGGGTTCCAGGATGTTCTCGAGGCTTCGACCTCGGCAGAACTACTGGTGCCATGCTCAGGGGTTCCGGCCACTTTTACCGGTACCGATACCCAGGCATTGGTAGCATCAATAGACCAGAAATTCCTCGCTATCAAACTCAGTCTTGCAGCTCTCCTTACAGCTGCAGTACCGTTGACACCAGTGGTTCAACGGGCACCGGTACCAGCACCGATGGTACCGGCCCCAGTGGGAATCCTTCCCATGCAGACTTTTTCTGGCATCGACAGATCGGTACCGGACCATTTCGGTACCGACTTCGATCGATACCGAGACCGTGCTTTGCCTGAACATCGGGATCAGAGATACTTCGAATCCTCCGATTCTGATGACTCTGATAATTCTGCCGGTACCAGAGTGTTTCTCCCGGAAGACTCCTCTTCTCCCCAACGCAGAATGTCTCCCCCGGAAGACATGTCTTTTCAGGATTTTATTCGTGATGTGGCCCGAGGTCTTTCAATCACGGTAGCTCCTGAAAAAGAACCTAGAGCAAAGGAAATGTAAATTCTCCAATACCCTAAGGCTCCCAAGGAAGCAGCCACTCTGCCCATTCATGAAATTCTTCATGATTTGATGCTCAGAATGTGGGAGACACCTTTGGCCACATCTCCTCATTCTAGGAGACTCGATACCATGTATCGAGTTCCACCATGTCCTGGTTTACAAAAGACTCAGCTGCCACACCATTCAATGGTAGTGGAGTTAGCCTTGCATAGGATGAAAAGTGCAAAGAGACATGCATCCAATCCTCCAGGTCGTGAATGCAGGACTCTTGACGCTTTTGGGCGTCGAACTGCTTTCAGCTAGAATCAGCTCATATATTTTATATATAGGAATGTTCCTCAAAGAGGTCACAGGAGATTTGGAGCTTATGAGCCCCCTTCTCCCTGAGGACAAACGACAGGACTTTCTCACTCTGGTCAAGCATGTTCAGGATGTCTCCAAGTTTGTAAACCGTGCAGCCTTTGACTGCTTTGAATGCATCAGCAGAACCTCTGCTATTACCATTGGTGCACGTCAGATAGCCTGGCTTCAGGCATCAGACTTGGAGATTTGGGTACAGGATAAATTGGGAAACATTCCTTGCACAAGAGAAAACCTCTTTGGCAAGAATTGGCAGGAGAAGGCTAATGAGATAGATACTGACAATCTCACTTTAGACAGATTATCAAAATCTACAGCCACTCCAGCAAAAAAGAAACCCTATAAAAAACCCTTTTTCAGCAAAAAGAGAAAGTTTTATCCATCCTATACCCAGCAAGGCAAGCTCAGGGTCAAGTTGCCCTGGCGGGTCAACAACAACAATCCAGACAAAAGAAGCCAAAAGGCCTTAGAGCTCAACCAGCTCCACAGGCCCAGGTCCCTCAAGGGCTTTGACTCCATCATAGAGAACTTAGCCTTCCTGCCTCTGAAGGGGCCAGAACCCCTAAACATTCCAGGCAGGTTGTCTCATTTTTCCAACAGATGGCACCAAATAACAACAGAAAACTGGACTCTGTCCATTGTGGGAAAGGGGTACAAGCTTCATTTTCACAGTATTTTTATTTATTTATTTATTTTATTTATTACAAATTCTTATATACCGCGCTATTTGGCATCAGCGCGGTTTACATTATAACACAACAACCATAACAACATGCTGTTTGGTTTTACATCGAACAGGGGTCCAAACTTGGATAACAGGGGTAACTATATACATGAGATTTTTACATAGTAAAGAGTAGCTTGGATAACAGGGTTGATTATATGCATGAGATATTTACATGGCAATGAGTAGGTGAAATAACATAATGAACGTGAGGGTTGTTTCTTAGAGTGGGTCATCTCTTCAGAGGGGTGTCATTGGAGTTTGGGTAGCATTGGAGGAATAAATGGTATTTGAGTGCCTTTCTGAACTGTGATAGGTCGGCAATCGCCCTAATGTCAGGGGGTAGGGCATTCCAGCATTTAGGTACATAGTAGCGGAACGCCCTGTTTGTGGTTGATATGTTGCACTTTGATGATTCCTTTGGTTTTACTAGTAGGTTTATGGCTATTGCTCTTCTGGATCTGTTGGGGGGCACCATGTGAATAAGATCTGTGAGTGAAGGGGATGAAATACCTTTGATTGTTTTGAACGCTAGGAGAAGGGTTTTAAAGATGATTCTTCCATGGATAGGTAACCAGTGAAGTTGTTTGAGAATGGGGGTCACGTGGTCACTTTTGGCGGCTCCGTGTAGGACCCTTGCTGCAGCATTCATGGCCAGCTGTAAAGGGGCCAGCGTGGAGTGGGGGAGCCCTTGAAAGATGGCGTTTGCAAAGTCGAAGTGTGGCAGTATTAGCGCTTGGTATATGGTCCGGAAGTCATCAGGGTCCAGTAGGGAGCGCAGATGCCTGATAGTGCGGATTTTGAAGTATACAGCTTTGACAATGTTGTTTATGTGGTGTTTCATATCCAGGCGTTGGTCCAACGTAACTCCGAGGTATCTTATTGTTTCTTTGGTTAGTAAGTCCGCTTCATTAACACTGACGTGGGGTGGAGGAGTAAAGTTGGGGTCTCTGGAGATGAAAAGAACCTCTGTCTTTTTATGTTGAATGCGTAGATTCTGTGATTGAAGCCACGCTGATACAGCATTGAAACAGTCTATTGCTGGTGTTAGGTCCATTTGGGCTGTGGAGAACGGCATGTATAAAAGAATGTCATCTGCATATATCAAACAGCTCACATTAAATGATCTTATGATGTTGCAGATGGGCTGCATGTAAATATTGAATAGTAGGGAGGACAAGGAGGAGCCTTGAGGTACACCTTGTTTTTGATGGAAGTGTTTTGATTCCTCAGTATACCCCCTCCTACAATCGTAAGACAGTTCAATTCCCAAACTTCTACAGGCAATCTACTGGATCAAGAGGTCTCAACACTCCTTGCTCAAGGAGCAATAGAGGAGGTGCCCATTCTTCAGCAGGGTGCAGGGTTCTACTTCCCCTATTTTCTTATTCCAAAGAAAACAGGAGGACACAGACCCATTCTAGACCTCAGAGAATTGAACAAATATCTGTTCCGAGAAAAGCTCAAAATGATTTCTCTGGGCACTCTTCTGCCATACCTTCAAAGTCAGGATTGGCTTTGTTCTCTAGATCTAAAGGATGCATATACTCACATTCTGATCCACCCAGATCACAGGAAATTCTTACGATTCCTTTTCAAGGGAAAACATTTCCAATACAGGGATCTTCCCTTTGGTCTGGCTTCAGCACCAAGAGTATTCACGAAATGCATGGCAGTAGTAGCTGCATTTCTGCGAACCCTGGGGATATTCGTCTTCCTTTACTTTGACGACTGGCTCATTCGAGCCCCCATGGTTCCAGAAGCCAGATCTGCACTGTCTCGCACAATGCGAATCCTTCAATACTTGGGATTGGTAATAAACCTCCCAAAATCCCAACTTGCTCCATCTCAGTCCCTAGAGTTCATAGGAGCTTGTCTAGATACCAGACAGTCAAGGGATTTTCTCCCACAACCCCGCTGTCTTCGTATAATGCAGCTAGCTTCTCAAGCAGCGGTGAAGTCCTCCCTAACTGCTCGAGAACTACTACAACTATTGGGACATATGGCATCCACGATTCATGTGGTTCCCTACACTCGCCTTCATATATGAGCAGCCCAGTGGACCCTGTCCACACAGTGGACACAGGCCACAGGACATCTGTCGGACAAGATATCAAACTCACAACGACTGATCTTGTCCCTACAATGGTGGCAATCACTGGAAAATCTTCTAGTGGAGTCTCCTTTCCAGCAACCCCTATTCCAGGCCACCCTAACAACAGATGCATCACATGTGGGATGGGGAGCACACCTTCATGATTTCTCTACCCAGGGTACCTGGACTCCACAGGAGGCTTGTCTTCACATAAACCTCCTGGAACTCAGAGCAATCTATCTAGCTCTTCAAGTATTCCATGCCCAGCTCAGCTACAAGACAGTCCTAGTCCAAACGTACAATCAAGTAGCTATGTTCTACGTGAACAAGCAGGGCGGAACAGGCTTTCTGTCGTTATGCAACGAAGCTTTACGACTATGGGCCCTCGCCAGAGAGCATCAAATTCACCTTCTTGTGGTATATCTTCCAGGCATTCAAAACCTTTGGGCAGACAAACTCAGCCGAGTACTGCTGCCTCACGAATGCTCTCTCCATCTAGACCAGGTGGCCAAGATATTTCAGATCTGGGGAACCCCAGACATAGACCTATTTGCAAGTCCACTGAATGCCAAACTTCCCCGGTTCTGTTCCAGGATTCCAGCTTAAAATTGCCAGGCAAGGGACGCCTTCCTTCTTCACTAGAGTCACAACTTCTATGCCTTCCCACCCATTCCCCTCATCCCCAAAACACTATTCAAGCTTAAGAGAGCCAGAGGTCGTATGATCCTCATAGCGTCATGGTGGCCACGCCAAACGTGGTATCCCCTGCTTCTACATCTCTCTCAAGCTACACCTCTGGAATTAGGCTATGCTCCAGATCTCCTTTCCCAAGAGAACGGGATGCTATGGCACCCGAATCCCCAGTCCCTGCATCTCAGGGACTGGTTGCTGAAAGCTTAGACCTTCAGAATCTTAACCTTTCCCAACAGGTAAAGGATATCCTTCAGGCTTCTAGAAAACCTTCCACAAGATGCTCTTACGCCTTCAAGTGGAAACGTTTTACTATATGGTGTTCACAGAAGGTGTTAAACCCCCTTATGATACCTTTGGAATCGATACTAGAGTATCTACTTCATTTATCAAATTCTGGTCTAAAGACCAATTCAGTAAGAGTCCATCTTAATGCAATTGCAGCTTCCTATAAGCCTCTAAATGGACAACCAATTTCCTCTCATCCACTCATAACAAGATTTATGAGAGGTCTTCTATTAACAAAGCCTCCCATCAGGCCACCACTGGTGGCAGAGGATTTAAACCTAGTTCTCGGGCAGCTCATGAACCCGCCTTTTGAACCTTTAGCCACTACAACCCTAAAACCTTTGTCCTGGAAGGTCATCTTCCTAATTGCAATCACCTCTGCACATTGCATTAGTGAATTGCAAGCTTTAGTGGCTGAACCCCCTTATACTAGGTTTCACCATGATAAGGTTGTTCTTAGAACTCATCCACACTTTATGCCAAAGGTGGTTTCGCCTTTTCATTTAAATCAATAATTTTATCTTCCTGTATTCTTTCCGAGACCTCATGCCTCTAATGCAGAAAGGAACCTTCATACTTTGGATTGTAAAAGAGCCTTGGATTTTTACCTTCAAAGAACACAGCAACATAGAAAGTCTTCTCAACTTTTTATTGCTTTTGATTCTATCATTTGGGACTTCCAGTCTCCAAGAGAACTCTATCCAAATGGATTGCACAATGCATATCCTTTGCTTATGAGAGTAAGAGTCTTCCTCTTCAAGGCCATGTCACAGCTCATAATGTGAGAGCCATGGCAGCCTCTATGGCTAACCTTCACTCGTGTCTATTGATGACATTTGTCGAGCAGCCACCTGGGCTTCGGTACACACCTTTACAGTTAGGTTTTTTTTGCCTGGCTAGCCCCTGACAAAGGGTACGAAACACGGCCTGTGTTGGGCAGCCGTTGGTTTAATAAAGGAATCTGTCTTTCCCCAAGTCACTGGTGAGGCTTCACTTGGAATACTGTGTTCAGTTTTGGAGACCATATCTTGCAAAAGATGTAAAAAGACTGGAAACTGTTCAGAGGAAGGTGACCAAAATGATTTGGAGCCTATGTCAGAAGCCTTATGAGAAGAGACTTGAAGACCTAAATATGTGCACTTTGGAGGAGAGGAGGGGCAGGGGAGATATGATTCAGACCTTTAAATACTTAAAGAGAAATTATGAACAAACAAACCTCTTCCAAAGACGGGGAAGCTGTAAAACTATAGGGCATAACATGAAGCTGCAAGGTGGTAAATTGAAAGGCAATGTCAGGAAATATTTTTCACTGAAAGGGTGGTAGATGCTTGGTATGCCCTCCCGATGGAAGTGGTGGGGGCAAACACGGTGACAGAATTCAAAACGGCATGGGACAAACACAGTGGATCCCTTTACAGCAACAGGATAAAAACAAAATTAACTGAAACATTAACGTCTCAACAAATAGGGGTGTCCTACATGGAGTGGTGGGTTCATCCCTAAACAAAGACATGGGGAGAGGTGGCCTGCACCTACTCTTGCCATTTTGCTGGGCAGACTAGATGGACCATGCTGGTCTTTATCTGCCGTCATCTACTATGCTATGCTACTATACTATACAGCCCACTACTGCCTAGATAAAGCCTTCCATCGGGATGCCTTCTTTGGCCAAGCTGTTCTTCAAAATCTCTTCCAGACCTAATTCAACTCCTACCCACCAACCCTGGTGGGATGCCAGAGATCCATGGGAAGCTGCCACCTTACTTGGGTGGCAGCTTCCTGGGGTTATCTCCCTGGTATCTTCAGCTAGGGAGTCCCAATATGTGAAGACTACATTCCTGCTTGTTCCTGGAGATAGTGTAGTTACTCACCTGTAACAGGTGATCTCCAGGAACAGCAGGAATTTAGTCTTCACAACCCACCCACCTCCCCTAGGAGTTGTCTCTCTATCTCTCTGTCTCTTTCCTCTCTCCCTCTATCCTTTCACTTAGCTACAAACTTAACTGAAGAGGGACAGTTGGAAAGGCGGGAAGGCAGCGCGCATGTGCTGAGGGATGCTCCCAAAAGCGTTCCTATTAGATGCTGGGGAGCGTTCCCGTGCAGGCTCCGCGGTACCGACGATATCCATATGTGAAGACTAAATTCCTGCTGTTCCCGGGAATCATCTGTTACAGGTGAGTAACTATGCTTTCTTCTCCCCTCTACTGTATAAGGAACTCGAGCTTCATATGTCAGGCCTTAATTAAATCTTTGTAAGCTTGAAATTGTTAAATATTTGTCATCCAAAATAGAGGTTTTATCTCAACCTACTACTCTAGTGGGAATTTTTTTTTAACTGGTTTTATTTTTGGCCAGCTAACATAGTAGTCTCTTTGGATACTGTAAAAAAAATGCCAGTTACCATTTAACTAGACAGCTGGTTTCCAAACAAAGACATATCATGGAAAACAGAAGGAAAAACAAATGCAGTCATCATAGGTCAGCAAACAAGGCACTTTCCTAGTCAGTAATACGAAGAGGGCTAGCTAAAGCTGGGTAATAGCTGACAGATACTCACCTACCTCCAAAGCTACTTTTTGCCATTGGAATGGAATTACCTGGCTAAAATCCTGTTATTCTGGAAGCTTAAACTTTTTTACATTTTAATTTCAGAGGAGCAAATTATCCTAATACATCCTTTATCAAAAATCCTCATTGTAATGAAGGAATGGTTTAAAGTCCCATTTAACAGTGGAATTAAATTATATCTGTACTCAGCCCAATGAATTCTTACCCATAGGCTGAGATCACTGATAGACGTTTTGCAAAACACATTAAACTGGGAATTTTCTCTTCCCAGTTGAAAAATCCCTCCTGGGCATGGCTTTATACCTATAGAGCACAAGATTTTTATGTTTACTAGAATGATGCAGAGGAAATATTTGTCTTGTTGTACTGGATATAGCCTCTCTAAATCTTGTGCTAGGAATGTGCCCTAGTCAATATCTGGCTTATGGTATCGGGCCATAACTGGTTCAGTGCTCCTCAGCCCTTTTTATCTTATGGCACACTTTCTGAGTTTGTTCAGTCCTCGTGGCACACCAAACCCAATTTTGCATGGTCCCACTCCCAGGCCCTCCCACTAGCAGAAAGGGAGAAGCACTTTTATCCTGCATGGCCTCATTCTGCTGGGATCATTGTGCTGCGTGAGTATGTGAGGTGAGCAAAGACACACACAGAAAAGAAAAGAAGTACTGCCCTTCTCCTACCAGGGGAACCAAGGTGGGAAGCAAGGCTACCTGGTTTCCTGTGCTAGTACTAAGCAGGCAGTTATTTTAGAAAACAGGGGCTTTTCTCTGGGGCACTGGCCAATCGAAATGAGGCAACACCAAAGAAGCACAACTCGTGCTGAACACAAAGGAAACAGTCACAGGCGTGAATGGGCACGAAACACGGCCTGTGCCGGGCGGCCGTTGGTTTAAGTAAAGGACTCTGTCTTTCCTTGTTCATTCACGCCTGTGACTGTTTCCAGTAGAAATGAGGCAACACCCTCATGAACCCACGGACCTTCCAGAGGCACACCAGTGTTGTGGATTTAGTGAATGTGGTATGAGATATGGGCTGCATCTCTGAGGAGCTGTTTGTGCTTAGCTCTTTTTTTTTTTTTTATAGTCTTCATGTTTGGGATTATAAAGCATGAATCACGAGACTTTCTGCTCTTGAATAGCAGAAACATTGCAAGAAAGAGTTTGGACAATTAATTTTTCTTGGCCCATCTCTCTTAATTATAAGGTGAATTTTTACAGTGCCTCTATACGTGCCGGCACATGGCCCCTCCCCTGCTTCACCCTGACACTGCCCCCATGGAGCACTCCCTGCACAAACACATTGTACATGTGCGGAGCACATGGGGATGGAATTGACATCAGGGGATGTGCGGGTTGGACGTCCAACCCCACTATTCGCGGGACAGAATGCTGGCCTTACTGAATATTTATTTATTTATTTATTTAACAATTCTTCTATACCGCGCTATTAAAATCAGCGCGGTGTACATTGAACAAGAATACTGCAATGTATACAAACAACATTGAGTTTACACAGAACAGGGAATTGAACATGGGAGCGAAACCGGGGAAACTAAATACAGATTAACTTCAACTATGTACAGTACTCTGAGGTGGGAGGGTGTTGCATTGGTTTCTTGAAGGTTGGTATGGTTAGGGGGACTACATGTTGTCTGTGGAGTTGACATGCGGTGATTGGTGTGTAGGGAAAGTTTGTGGGTTGCTGGTTGTGCTTCTATCGTTGGAGGTTCCAGAGTAACATTTTGTGAACAGGTGGAGTTTTAAGGCTTTTCTAAACAGGATGAGGCTCTTTATTCCACGGATTTCATGGGGGAGTGCATTCCAGCTTAAAGGGGCAAATAAGGAGAAGGCTCTGTTGGAGGTAGCCTTTGTGCACTTAGTCATGAGCTTGGGGACTGCTAGTGTGTTCTGTGCAGTTGATCTTCTGCTTCTATTTTCTGGGGTGCCATGGATTAGCTTGCTTATTGGCGTAGGGGGGTGGTTATTTATGGCTTTGAACGTGAGGACCAGTGATTTGTATTGCAGTCTGGCATTTAGGGGAAGCCAATGCAAACCCTTCATGATGGGCGTTATGTGGTCGGATCTTGAGGATCCGGAGAGGACTCTTGCAGCTGCATTCAAGGCTAAGCGGAGCGGGTTTAAGGTCGATTGAGGGAGGCCATGAAGGATAATGTTCGCAAAATCGACATGTGGAAGGACTAGTGCCTGGAAGGTTGTTCAGTAATCTGAGAAGTCCAGTAGGTGTCAGAGGTGTCGTAGAGTTCTGATCTTATGGTATATTGCCTTTGTAATGTTTTTTATATGCATTGTCATGTTCAGGTGCTGATCCAAGGTGATGCCGAGGTAGCGTATTGTGGATTTGGACTTCAATTCTATGTTGTTGATATGTAGTGATGAGGGAGGTGTAAAATGGAGGTTCCTTGTGACAAATAGGACATCTGTCTTGCCGTGATTGATCCGTAAGTTTTGTGATAATAGCCAATCGGTAACTGCTTTGAAGCAATTAATTATTGGGGAGAGCACTGGTTGGTCTATCGAGAACGGCATGTAAAGGAGGATGTCATCAGCATATGCAAGGCATTTTACATTGAAGGATCGGATTAAGTCACATATCGGCTGCATATAAATGTTGAACATCAGTGATGATAGGGACGATCCTTGGGGGACTCCCTGTGTTTGCAGAAAAGGTTCGGAGGATGAGTGGCCAGCCTTGACTTGTTGCCATCTATTGGATAGGTAGGATTCACACCATTTTAGAGCTGTATTTTGGATTCCCTTTTCTTTCAAGCGCTGTAGAAGTATGTCATGACTCACCGAGTCGAAGGCGGCAGAGATGTCTAGGAAAATGAGGACAAAGCCTTGTTGGATATGAGAGGTTCGCTCACCAGTTCTGAAATGGCATGCAAATGTTGTTGCCAATTTTTGTAATTGTAATTCATGGAAACAGTACAGCTCAAGGCTTGATCCTGGAGGGCTTTTTTCAACCACTCTACCTGCAAATTTCTCTAACCTCAATATCCATCATTTTCCAAGTTCTTCTGTCCACTTTCATATTCCCTTCAATCACCCACTTCCCACTTATTTATTTGAACAGTTCTTCTATACCGCCCCTTCCAGTGATCAGGGGCGGTTTACATTAAACAAACATCAGTACAGAGAACACTTCTCTCCTCCTGCTCTCTATACTAAATCTCAGCAAGGCAACACTAAATTGAAGTATGGTAGGAAAGAAAAAGAAAAAGACATACTGTCCGACATCACCCAGGATGAAAAGGTGCCCATCCGTAGCCTACGCACTAGGGCTAATGATGTGGTAGCGATAGTGCAGACACTGTAGATGCAGATAACATCCCTACCACAGATAAAGGCCATGGAGAACCAGTTCATGGACCCACTGTGGCAGGACATAAATCACAGAAACTAAGAAAGAAATTAAGAGGATTAACTACAGCTAAGTGGACTTCTGCACATTAAAAAGAGATAATGTACTTCTACTTTTATGCTACAAACCCTATATTTAAATCAAGAGGGATATACAAAGAGAATCTACCGAAAGATGGAAGAAAGCGGAAAACTGCCACAAGAAAAACGTTGAAAAGCAACGGATGCAAATTTAAGATCTTTAATTTCACAGATCAAAGTAAAAAGTATGTGAATGATATCATCTTGAATCAGCTAAGTGCTTCAGTGGAAAAGGAAATACAGAGAGGAGGAGGAGACCTAGGTGAGAATACCTAAGGAAAGGTGTACACAGAAAAAGAAAGATGGAGCTCAGAGCAGAGCCGGCCCATCCACTAGGCGAGCTAGGCAGCCACCTAGAGAGGCAGACCATGGCAAGTGGCACGGCAGCTTTGTGCTGCCCCTTGGATGCCTGTGGCAGGCCATGTGTTTCACTGTACATGGCCTGCTGCTTCTGACCCCCTCTGATGCAGCTTCTTGTCAGAGGTGGGTCAGAAGCAGCAGGCCATGTGTGCTGAAACACACGGCTTGCCATGGGCATCAAAGCAGCGACAAAGTTGCCACATTTATACCTCCGCTGCCACCAGTATGGCTCAGTGCAGGGGAGGGGGCGGCATTGCCAGGGCTCCTGTCTGGGATGGCAGAAATCCTTGGGCTGGCCCTGGCTTAGAGATCTGGAACTGCAGGAGAGTCAGATGAACAAAAAGACAGGTCACTAAATCAACTGAAAAAGAAGAAAGGAAGGAGAAAGACCCAGAGATAGAGGAATTCAAGATCAAACTCCTGTTCCATGTGGAAAAAGATGAATATACTGGGGTCCAGGCAAAGGAAAGATTACCCAAGTTAAATGTAATACCTAAGGTTAAAAGTATGATAATTAAGATGAACAATACCATATCCTGTACAAAGGGATCATTTATTGACATCGCCAAAATAAATCAAATGCAATATTGTGCAGATAAAGTTATTCCTGCAAGAATACTACCAGCTAAAGTGCAGGGCCAGAAGAAAAAGAGAACAATAATGGTTCCTCCTTGGAAAAAGTGCATTGAAGGAAAAATAAAAGCATTGTGTGCGGAGGGTCCCTGATAGATATGTATCTGAAAGGATTAAGATCATCAAAGATATTGATAAAGATCCAAGACATCAAGCTGAAACATACCAAACTATAAAGATATGAAGAAAACAGAAAAGAAAGATATCAAAATAAACTATTTAGAGAGAACCCAAAACAGTTCTACAGGGAATTGGGAAAGAGCATTAATATAGTAAAAACACCACCAACCAAAGCTGAAACAGAAGCCCTCTGGAGACAACTATATGAGAGCCTGAAAGAGCACAATCAAGAAGCAGAATGGTTACCCTGCATACAGGAATATTTAGAAAAATCAAACATCAAACCTATGGAATGGCCTGCAGTAACAGCAAAAAAGCTGCAAAGCAGGTTAATATGAGCCCCAAACTGGAAGTGTCCTGGCCCAGATGGAGAGACCAACTTTTGGTTCAAACAGTTAACATCTCTCCACCAAGACCTGGCAAACTGCAAAAAACAATTGATCATGCAACCGGAATTAATACCACAATGGTTTATAAAAAGGGATACCTCAAGGCTCCTCCATACTATTCAATATCTATGGTACATCCAACCACTATGCACACTATTTCAGAGTTTTAAAATTGACTACCAAATATACACTGATGACATTATGATTTACACACCATTCTCGATATCCACACCAGACTACACCAAAATAACCAAATGCTTCATGGAGATAGCTAAGTGGCTCCACCGTCACAACCTCACTATCCACTACAGTACATTAAGACTGAGGTCCTTCTTGCAACCAAAGACACTAATTTCAAGACACAATCAACAATTACAGCAATGGACATAAAGCTCCAAGTCAAAACAGATGTCAAATACTTAGGAGTTCTACTTGACCAGGTCCTAAACTTACAAGCTCAAATTAAAAACACCACCAAAGCTGTCTACTATAAACTCAAAACACTAAAGACTCTATGCCCCCTCCTTAAATCCAAAGACTTCTTCACAGTCTGCCAGGCAATCATAACCCCCCTCTTAGACTATAGTAACTCAATCTACCAAGGACTACCCAAACACACACTACACCCACTGCAGTTAGCACAAAATACAGTAGCAAGGATCATACAAGGAGCATCACAACAGGCCCACATCACCCCCATCCTCAAGCAAATACATTGGCTCCCTATCACCTCCAGAATAAATATAAATCCATTCTCAATACCTACAAAGTAATGAACAACTAATCAACAGAGTACCTACAAACACTATTAAGAAAACCCAAGAGCAACAGATTAAGAAGACACAACACACAAAATCTCCTTGACGTACCACCCCAGAAGCTCAAGGACATAAAAAGCACATGTAACAGGGCATTCTCTCTTTATGCCCCATCCATCTGGAACTCTCTACCTCCTAATCTAAGAACCTTTGAATCCCTAGGAGACTTCCAGAAAAACCTAAAAACCCAACTATTCTTAGAATTCTATGGGACAAACACCCAGCAGGATTAAACTTAATGTAATTTATAAGCCAAAACCACTGGACACACCACTTATCATGACTTCACTTCTGTTAGGTCTTCGTCCATTGGCTGACCTATGAAACAGGAATATCCATCTCAATCGCCAACTTACATCAATGGAATCCCCTCGCTCAACCCCCCTCCCCCTCCCCATTCCTACAGGTACCTGTCGTGTCAAAACTACCAATACATCTTGGCTTTACATTTCTATAACTGATACAATGTACTTAAGTTGAATTATCTTAGCCTTTAGCTTGTTACCTATAGTTACCCTCTGTTATAGTTCAAGTTAACATTACCTGTAACTTACGCTTTGCACATAATGTTGTCTGATTGCACCTAGTTAATTATAAACCATTTTGACTGGTAGAAAAACAGTATAAAAATGTTAAAGTAGAACATTTCTTCTTCCAAAGGGGAACCCAAGTAACATTTCCAAAAAATACAGACCAACAACTTCTTTACCTACAATCAATAAGCTGATTACTGCAATAAATGCAGACAGAATATATGATCATATCAAGTCCAATAACATTATAACTAATGAGCAAAAGGGCTAGAAGAGGGGAGCATATGGAACCAAAGACCAGTTAATGTTGAATAAGGCCTTTTTGGTCAGTGCTAAGAAAAGCAGAAATCTCAGTATAGCATGTATTGATTATAAGAAAGCTTTTGACATTAGTCCACACTCTTGAATAATAAATTACCTTGAAATATATATGATAAATCCTGATTTGATAGAGTGCATTAAGTTCACCATGACAATGTGGCAAACCAGCAAGGCATATTTCAAGGAGATTCCCTGTCGCCACTTGTGTTTCGTATGGCGTTTAATCCAATGAGTACTCTCATCAACTAGGATATGGATTTAGCTTGAATCCTAAAGAAGGTAACATCCCATTTTCTATTTGTAGATGACCTGAAGCTCTACAGTTCCAGTGACCAACAATTAGCAGAGCAACTCCTTGTAGTGAAAAGCTTTTCTGATGATATCAGAATGACTTTTGGCCATAAAAAAAAAAACAAGGAGAGGGGGAACAAAAATATCAGGGACAAATTTTCTTGGGCTCAATAATGCTAGTCATTGATATTTTTGTTCTCCCACTCCTTGTTTTCTTTTTTCTTTGTTTTTTTGCAGGGGTGTCCCTTCTTGTTTTGTTCTTTGTTCCTGACTTTTTGCCTTGAAAAATGTGCTAAGGTAACTTTTTTATGTTTCATCAGTTTATTAATAAAGAACATAACCTGAGGTATGGTACACTTACACACTCCTGGGATAACAATACTTGCAGTAAACAGAAAGAGAGCAGTTCTGCGCTGGGCATGTCCAGGCCATCAGGCCATCCAAAAAATGGATGGGCCCAAAGTAGACCCAATTCTGAAACCGCGGGAGCTAGATGTTCCCGCAGCTGCAGAATCAGGCACTTAGACGGCCCAGGCTGACCCCGATTCAGCAGCATGGGACGTCTATTACCTTGCCTGTCCAGCCAGCCCCATGTTCCTGCTGGTGTACCGGTGCCGTGGCAACCTGTTGTTATAACACCTGGATGCCAGCAGGAGCACAGTCTTCCGAAATTAAATGTGGTGTCTTTTCCCTGCCACCAGACCATCAATGGGAACTTCCAGGTCTGGGATTGGGCAAAGGGGCCTCCCCTGATGCTGCTCCCTGCTTTTGGGACATTTCCTCCAGGAACTTGTCCAAACCTTTTTTTAAATCCAGCTACACTAACTTTTACTGGATCAGAAATTGGTTGACAGATGACAGAAGGTGATGGTAAACAGAACTCACTAAGATGAAAGGAAGATGATTAGTAGTCTGCCCCAGGGATCGGTCCTGAGACTGGTACAGTTCAATGTATTTGTGAGTGATATTGCTGAAGGACTGAATGGAAAAGCCTGTCTTTTTGCAGATGACACAAAAAGGTGCAACAGAGTGAACTCCCCTGAGGGAGTGAATAACATGAGGAAAGTTCTATAAAAGTTGGAAGAATGGTAAAATGCTTGGCAGCTCAGATTTAATGTGAAGAAGTGCAGTGTCATGCACTTGAGATAATGAAATCCAAGAGAATTTTATGCGATAGGGGGCGAGAGGTTAGTGTGCATGGACCAGGAGAAAGACCTCAGAATGATTGTTTCTGAGAATCTGAAGGTGGCGAAACAGTGTGACAAGGTGGTGGCCAAAGCCAAAAGGATGCTGGGTTGAATACAGAGAGGAATTAGCAGCAGAAAAGAGGAGGTACTAATGCCACTGTAGAAGTCACTGGTGAGGCCTCACTTGGAATATTGTATTCAGTTTTGGAGGCCATATCTCGCAAAAAATAAAATAAAAAGACTGGAAACAATTTAGAGGAAGGCAACCAAAATGATTTGGTGCCTGTACCAGAAGTCATATGAGAAGAGACTTGAAGACCTAAATGTGCATATTCTAGAGAAGAGGAAGGACAGTAGAGATATGATACAGACCTTTAAATATTTAGAATATTAATGAACGAACAAACCTTTTTCAGAGATGGGGAAGCTGCAAAACTAGAGGATATAACATGAAGCTGCAAGGGGTTAAACTGAAAGGCAACGTCAGGAAAAACTTTGTTACTGAAAGGGTGGTGGATGCTTGGAATGCCCTCCCGATGGAAGTGGTGGGGGCAAATACAGTTACAGAATTCAAAATTGCATGGGACAGACGCAGTGGATCCCTTTATAGCAATAGGATAAAATCAAAATAAACATAATTATCTCTTATATCTCAACAAATAGGGGTGACCTGCATGGAGTGGTGGGTACACCCCTAAACAAAAGCATGGGGAGGGGTGACCTGCACAGAGCGGCAGGTGCCCCTACTCTTGCCACCTTGCTGAGCAGACTAGATGGACCATGATGGTCTTTATCTGCCATCATATACTATGTTACTACATCCTCTGGTAGCGAATTCCAGAATTTGGTTACACGTTGAATGAAAAAAATATTTTTTCCAATTAGTCCTAAATGGGCTACATTGTATCTTCATTGCCTGTCCCTAATATTTATACTTTTTGAAGGAGTAAACAACTGATCTACCTTTACCCCTTCCACTCCATTGATTATTTTATAGATCTCTATCATATCTCCCCTCAGCTTTCTTTTTTCCAAGTTAAAGAGCCCTAATCTTTTAAGCCTTTCCTCATAGGGGTATCCTTTCATCCCCTTTATCATTTTGGTGGCTCTTCTCTGTACCTGTTCTAATTCTGCTATATCCTTTTAAGATAGGGCGACCAGAATTGCACACAATATTCAAGGTCCAGTCCCACAATGGAACGATAAGAGGCATTATAATATTCTTGGTTTTATTCTCCATTAGTTTCCTTATGATTCCTAGCATTTTTAGCCAGTTTTGTATACCACCTTATCCTTCAATCAAAGTGGTTAGGGAAGGGACAAGGGATTACATTCAACAGAGGAGTCAAGACATACATATATTTCTGGGGGGTTGTGCCCCAGGTGTGGGATGATGGCGCTTGATGTTTGTATTGGCAAGGGTGGGAGTTAAGGTTCTTGTTCAAATGAGGCTCTGAACAGATGGGTTTTTAGGGATTTTCGGAAGTCCTTGAGGTCCCTTTGTGCTCTTAGTTCTTCAGGGAGGGTGTTCCAAAGGTCCGGCGCTGAGAGTGAGATGGCTCTTCTGGATGTTGATTGCTTCGTTTTGTGGTATACGGCTGGGGTGAGGAGTATATTATTTACTTTCTATTTACTTTCTTGGCTGATGCTGCACACTGGGCAGAGGTTATCAACATTTTATCCACGATGATGTCTAAATCTTTTTCTTGGGTGTGGTTCTTAATGTGCAACCTTGCATTCTGGAACCATAGTTTGGGTTGTTCTTGCTAAGTGCATAACTTTGCATTTGTCCACATTAAATTTCATCTGCCATTTGGACACCTTGTCTCCAAGGTCCTCTTGCAACTTTGAATAATTTTGTGTCATCTGCAAATTTGATCACCTCATTCGTTATTCCCATTTCCAGGTCTTTTATGAATATGTTAAAAAGCAGCAGACCCAGCACAAATCCCTGAGTTACTCCACTATTCATCTTTCACCACTGAGAAAACTGGCGATTTAGCCCTACTTTCTGTTTTCTCTTTTTTAACCAGTTCCTGATCCACAATTGTATGCTATGCTATGACTTTTTAATTTCACCAAGAGTCTGTTATGAGGGACTTTGTCAAAGGCTTTCTGAAAATCCAGAGACACTGTGAGGCACATTTCACAATAGGACATCCAAGTGCAATCTGGGATAGCAAAGCCAGAATGTCTGAAAAGAAAGCAGGCACGTGCAAGTTCAGGCATAATTTCAGAAACACGGACATGCCCGTTATGCACGTATATCAAACGTCTATATACAGTAAACATCCCCATTATAGCATTTCAGAACCTAGACAACTAATAGCATAATAGTCAGAACAGTGGCTTAAGAACAGGGTGGCCAGGCTTCAAATCCCAGTGTAGGCCTTTGTGATCTAAGGATAGTCACTTAACTCTCCATCTTCTTTACACTCTCTGGATGTTTTAAGATGAAAACAAGCACTGTCCTGGTGCCTATTGGTACCTGGAGCAGTTATAAGATGAATGTCTTTGCAGACATTTCTGCCGTTTCTGAAATTGAATGGGGATGTGAAAGTCCATTGCTTCTCACTTGACATGTCTCTGCCACACCCCTGATGCCTACTTGGATGTCCATGCACCAGAGATGTCTACAAACATTATTTGTGGAATCGCTATGGAGACATGTCCATGATTTTGACGTCCACGTGCACATCTTCAGACATCCAAATCATGACTAAACCTTTTAAAATGACCATCTATAATAACAAGCTCATCTTTATCTACCTGTTTATTCACACTTTCAAAAAAATAAAACAGATTAGTGAGACAAGACTTTCCTGGCTAAATCAATCTTGGCTTTCTCCCATTAAACCATAAATATCTACATGTTCGGTAATTTTATTCTTTATAATGGTTTCTACCATTTTGCCTGAAATTGATGCCAGGCTTTACCGGTCTGTAGTTTTCTGGATCACACCTGGAACCCTTTTTAAAAATTGGCATTACATTGGCAATTCTTCAGTCTTCAGGTTCTACAAATGGTTTTAATGATAGTTAACAGATTACTAATAGTAAATCTGAAATATCATATTTCAGTTCTTTCAGAACCCTGGGATGTATACCATCCGGTCCAGGTGATTTGCTACTATTTAATTTATCAAATAGCTGTAATACATTTGTTCCAGTTTATCAAGATTTGTTTCAAATCTTCCGATACATCATCTTTAAATACCATTTCAGGCATCTTCTTCAGTAAAGATCAAAGCAGTTTTTCCACCATGGCTTTGTCTTCTCTTAATGCCCCTTATACCCTTCTATCATCTAATGGTCCAATTGACTCTCTCACTGTTTTGTTTCTATGAATGTACTTGAAAAAGTTTTATTATACGTTTTTGCTTCTATGGCAAGCGTCTTTTCAAATTCTGTCTTTGCCTGCCTTATCAATGCCTTGCATTGAACTTCTCAGTGCTTATGTTTTTCCTGTTTTCATCATTTGGCTCCTTTTTCTATTTCTTGAAAGATGTTTTTTGGCTACAAAAACTTCTCTGACCTCACCTTAAACATGCTGGCAATTACTTGGCTTTCCTTCCGCTTTTCTTAAAGCAAAGAATATATCTGGTCTGATCTTCCAAGACCAGATGTGACCGTAGAGTCCCCTTTTGGTTATACGCAGAGAAGAAGCTGATATCTCTTCTTCACATTGAGCATATTCTTGTTATGCAGATTGCAGGATGTGCAAGATTGTTAGGCAGATTTCCTTCAAGATTAAGGAACTCAAAATACTAGATGCTAGTGCCGAGATTAACTTGGATCCTCAACATTGCACCTGGAAAGGAAATAGTGCAGATTAGATGGGACTTATGATCCTTCTCTCCTATCATATTCTCTTTTTCTGTGTTGTGTATTTAAATGTTTGTTCAATGGACATTTGTCCACTTACTAGGTCAGGCCATACGTAATGAAATAAATCCCCAGACCTATTTAAGAGTTCAGGGTAGACTGCCATCTATAGTCGTTATTTCATTTTAAAGCCTTGGACATTTTGCTGCAACCTCTGGAAAAATTGTGATAATCCAATAGGGATGTAACAGTGATGGACTTTTGATGTTAAAGCATGATTGTCTCAGTGTGACATGTCACCAAAGACACGAGACACAATCTCCAGGGCACATCCTGTAAGCTGGGTGGAATTTTAGCCTCATAGCTCTTAAAGAACATTTTATGACTTAAGAATATAAATAGAGCATTGCATGGCTTAAAAACCAGTGGAAAGAGATTGCAGATTTCCAGTTACTGAAGCTTTATCATATTGCCCTTTTCTTTTCCTGCCTGCACGTTTCTTTATTTGTATGTACAATTAGCCATTGTGTTAGCACTGCAGTGTCCTTCCCATGTCTTAGTGTCAGGGGTAACTTTTGGAAACACTGAGCTGCCAAGTTTCCTGTACTGTGATCCTAAAATAGACCAGACTGGGAAAGGAAGAGATGAGGCCTTGGACTGAGCACTGCACTACATGTGTGATCTCGTTTTACGTGATCTGTGTCTAGCAACAAAGCTCTTTGTGTGTTTAAAAAGAAAAAAAAAGCCATTGAGCCCTCTCCACCCATTTCCTCTTTTGCAGCCTGTCTTATTGCTGAGTTCAGAGTGTACTTTCTCAGCCAAAGAGACGTTTTTTTTCTTTCCTCTCCTGTGCTTCTTTCTAGTAAATCATTAGCACAGATGGGACTCCTGTGTATGAGTCAGCTTCTAATAACCCCCCCCCCCATACTGTCTCTAAAGGTACATAAAAATCTGCTCAAAGCCAGCATTCTTGTGCCCCCCCTTATGCATTAACAAATAGAACAGTGAGAGACACGTGATGCGGTGAGGACAGCAGACGTGTTCTGGCTGTGCTCCGGTCTCCTTTGCCCCAAACCGGCGAATTAAAGTGATTTTATAGCGTAAGCTCACTGGGGCCAAATATTTCGACTCACCCCCCTACTATTGCTGGGTCTGGATTGGAGACGGAGGAGTCTTATCAGGCATGGCATCGTCCACAAAAAAACCGTCCGAAGAGAGCGAGAGCGGGCGGCCTCTGCGGCCAAAATGGCAGAGGGAAGCACGTTGCCGCATTCACCATCCTCGCCGGCTTTTCTGGAGGAGGTCTCCTCAGCGGTGTCGGAGGCCCTTTCTTCTCAATTTGCGGCCCTACACGAGAAGATGGATGGGTTACAAAGTTCTATGGGAGCCCTGGGAAATCGCCTGGAGGAGGCGGAGGAGAGAATTGGGAAGGCGGAGGATTCCATCGAGACAGTTACCCAGGAGCTGGCTTCACTGCGGGCCCAGGTACAGCTGCAGTCGACGAAACTCGACGATTTAGAAAATCGTTCCCGCCGCAACAACCTCCGAATAATGGGCATACCAGAGACGGTGGCGGATAAGGATTTGAGACAGTATGTTGAAACCCTGTTCCCACAGCTTTTCGAGGGGCTCCTCAACGGCGGTGCTCTGAGCATAGAACGGATCCATCGGGTGGGGAGCAGGCAGGCCCAGGAGCGCCGGCCTAGAGTGGTGCTGGCTAAATTTCTTCACTTCCCACAGAAGGAGGCGATCCTCCGGGCTACCCGACAACGTGGAGTTCTGACACACGGCAATCTTACCCTCCGGATAACACAGGACTACTCGGTGGCTCTTAGCCTGCGTCGACGAGCATATGCTCCACTTTGTCAAAAATTGATTGCTGCTAAGGTGAAGTTTATGGTGCAGTATCCGGCCCGGTTGCATGTCTACCATGCAGGCGCCCATAAGACTTTTGATGCAGCCGACGAGGCAGCCTCGTTTGTGGAGACCCTTGTGCAGGGTGCTAGTTCGTCAGCGAGTCCTACTTAAACAACCTGCTGGGCCTTGACGTGGAGAACGCTGGCTGGCCTGGGGTCGGATTGGCGGGCGGCGAAGACCTCTACCCGGGGACTATCGACTACCCTACACATACTGGACCTAACTGTGTCTTTGTCTGGGCCGAGCCGGCACACCGCACTGCGTGGCGGTTTTTATATGCGGTCGGGACAGTGTCCACCCCTGAAGCGGCTGCTGATTTCTTTTGCTGTCGCGCAGTGGCTTGCGACCCCCGAGTCAGTGCCTGCGGATACTGAGAACTGCCTGCCGAGACCCTGACCTACGGCCTGGACGAGGCCTGCACTATTGGATGCTGTTATGGTTTACCTTTGCTGTTTGCATGTGGGGGTAACCACCGTTACTGTTTGAGGGTGTGTGGGTGTAGGTGGGGGAGGGTCAGGTGTAGTTTAGCTGTTGGATTGTAGAACTGTTTTGCTTGATGTTTAATTGTTATAGATGATCCTCCATATGGTTAGGGGGGTTTCGTCGGTGGTTATTTGTAGGGGGGAGGGGGGGAGGAGAGTGTAACTTGTCTGGGGCGAGGAGGGGGTGGGAGTGGAGGGGATGGTTGCGGGTGGTGTAGGGAGGGCACCGGGAAAGGAGGGACTTAGGATGGCCGGAAGGGGAGTGGGGAGTGGGTTTAGATAAGAGGGTCAGGGGGGTGTAGCATGAAAAAAAAAAAAAAAAAGGAGGGAGGGGGGGATGAGGTTTGGGATAAGGAGGGGTGAAGGGTAGCAAGGCGGGGGGAGAGAGAAAAAGGGAGAGGATGGGAATGGGGGTAGTGATGCGGTAGGGGGAGTTGTGATCCCGGGGGGGGAGCCGAGTTGAGAGGGGGTGAGAACCTAAGCTGTTCCCCCCTTCTTCTTCCTCTTGCCCATGACGGAGGGTTACTGATGGGGCCGTTGTATAATTCTCCCCGATCGGACTCTTACTGTTCTAATGAGCTGTGTGTGGGGGGAAGTTGGACTCCTTCCTAGATCCTTGGGAGCCTGAGCTATCCCGCTCCTCTCATAAGAGGGTGACATATAGGGGTGAGGGAGACCGGACGCATCAAGGCGACTAGCGAGAGTAGGAACCTCGCTATTTTATTTATTTATTTATTTATTTATTACAGTTTCTTATATACCGCGCTATTTAGAATCAGCGCGGTTTACATCATAACAAAACGACCATAACGACATAACGCTATGGTTAAGTGGCTATTCGAGGGCCACAGGGGTGAAGAGATGGAGGTGGGTGGGGGGGTGGGGGGGAGGGGAGGGTTGGGAGAGGGGGGGAGGGGAGAGTTGGGGGAGGGGGGGAGGGGAGGGTTGGGGGAGGAGGAGGGAGGGGAGACATGGTCACACCTATTGTTGGGGTATTATTTTTGGGCTTTACCACCCTTGATGGAGTCGGGGGGGCCCCAGGCTGGGAGGGCTCCTTCAAACAAAAAATTGGTATTTATGTTGGCACAGGGTTTTCTTCTGTTTGATATACATTGAAGATTATTTCTTGGAATGTCTGTGGTCTGGGCTGCCCCATTAAACGCTCTAAAGTGCTGCAGGCCCTTGCTCGGCAGAAGGTAGATATAGCTCTGCTCCAAGAGACCCACCAGACAATAGTAGAGCATGGTAAACTATCTAGAATGTGGGTGGGGAAGGTGTATGGATCCCCAGCGCAAGGTAAGAAAGGGGGGGTGGTCATTTTGATTCACAAACGAGTGCGTTTTGAGGTTGAGAAGGAGGTGGTTGATTCTTCTGGAAGATTTGTTTTCCTATACGGGACCCTCGAAGGGCGGCCGGTAATCCTAGGGAACGTTTATTCCCCTAATGTATTGGACAAGGGCTTATACGCTCGTGTGGCCACTAACATTGACTTACTACCGGAAGTGCCCGTCATTCTCGGGGGTGACTTTAATGCCGTGATGGATGTGACCTTGGATACGTCGTTGGCTGGGGGTTCGCGGGAGCGCCGGCGAAGCACGCGGGCGTTACTCGCCCTGCGAGACCGGCTGGGACTTGTCGACCCTTGGAGATTATTGCACTCATCGGAGAGGGATTTCACCCATCAATCTCGAGCCCATGGATCGTCGGCGCGCCTTGATTACTTGTTGATCTCAGGGGGGTTATTTGCTGCCGTGCGTGATGCACAGATTGGACCAGGGGAGATATCTGACCATGCATTAATTTGGTTGGAGTTTCAGTGGGGGGGGACGACCCGTCCCCCACGAGTTTGGCGTTTCCGCTTAGCGCTTTACACGGATCCCCAATTTCGTTCCTTTCTGCGTCGCCATTGGCGGGAATTTGAACAGGATCATCTTAGTCATCAGGATGACCCTGAATTGGTCTGGGAGACTGCCAAAGTGGTATTGCGCGGCGATATTTTGGGATACCAGGCACGGAGACGGAGATTGTTGTCGGAACGCATCATCCGACTGGAGCGGGAGGTAACCAGGCTACGCCGGCTTTATGCCAGCAGCCCTACTGCTAACCTTAAAAGCAAGCTGTGGGAAACTCAAACGACACTGAACGAGGTTCTGCACCAGAGGGCGAAAAAATCTATGCAATATTATCGGTACCAACTGTACAGACAAGGGGACAAGCCGGGGAAATTGCTGGCCCGTTGCCTACGCGGGCCCCGGGGCTCCAGGTTAATCCCAGCCTTAAGAGATGATCAGGGGGTGCTCCACCAGGATAGTTCGCAGATTGCGACAGTTTTCCGTTCCTTTTTCCAGAAGCTTTATGCGGCGGAGCCCGACTCCCCGATGCAGATGGGGGATTACCTTGCAGATCTGAATCTCCCTCAGCTGACAGCAGCGCAAAGGGAGCTCCTTGACCAACCGGTTACTCCGCAAGAGGTGCAGACTGTTATAGCTAAGGCGTGTTGTTACAAGTCCCCGGGCCCAGATGGGCTGGGTGCGGAATTTTACAAGATTTGAACGAGTTGCTTTCCCCGACACTATGTGAGGTGTATACCCGTAGAACTGAGCAGGGCTTTTTTCGATGGGGTGGCAATCAGGCTCACATCATACTTATTCCAAAGCCCGGGAAGGACCCACTTCACGCGGCCTCATATCGTCCCATTTCACTTCTTAATTTTGATCTTAAACTACTGGCCAAGGTATTGGCGGAACGCTTAGCAGGGGTTCTTAGCCAACTGGTTCATGAGTCACAGGTCGGCTTTGTGAAGTCCCGCTATGCCGTGCGTAATCTTCGGAAAATCATCGCCTCATTGGAAGGGGTGCAACGACGAGATCAGGCTTCTCTGCTGATAAGCTTTGATGCAGAAAAAGCCTTTGACAGGGTCAGTTGGCAATATTTGCATTATTTGCTCCCACGTTATGGCCTGGGTGACTCTTTTTGCAGGGCGGTGTGGGGTTTATACGCAGACCCGACGGCGGCGATTTCATGTAATGGGCTGCTTTCGGAAGTTTTCCCGCTTTGTAGAGGGACGCGACAGGGCTGCCCCCTCTCCCCTTTGCTATTTGCCTTGTCTTTAGACCCCTTGATTCGCACAGTGGAAAGCTCTCGCGAAATACGGGGTAATGTTATCGGAAGGCAAGGCTTCAAAGTTTCCGCCTTTGCGGATGACCTTTTGGTCCATTTACTAGACCCCCAAAAGTCATTGCCGGTGCTTCTCACAGAATTTCAGATCTTTGGGAGCTTTGCGGGTTTCTGCATCAATAGGGATAAATCGGAGGCGTTGGATGTCTCGGGCCGCTTGCGGTCGCGGTGGCAGGGTGACTTTCCCCTTCGCTGGGCCACCGATCACTTTCTGTACTTGGGAATCCTTCTAACCCCCCGACCAGCGCAATTATACCAGGCTAATCTGAACCGGGTGATGACTAAACTACAGGCACAATTGCAAATATGGGGACCCCTTCCCCTGTCTCTTTCTGGACGTATAGCTGCGATTAAGATGGTCGTTCTTCCCAGGATATTGTATTGGCTGCAAACCCTTCCGGTGAGGGTCTTGCGTCGTGACCTTATTCGGATTGAGGGGGTGATTAGAAAATTTTTATGGCGGGGGACGAGAGCTCGTATCGCGTATCGAAGACTGTTGGGGGGCTGGCGTCAAGGTGGTATGGGACTTCCAGATTTGGGGGCGTACGTGCTGGTTTGCCAGGCGCGACACTTGGGGGACTGGTTGGGGGGCACTGAAGTGTTTACTCCCCGGACGTTAGAAGAGGCCTTGGTCGCCCCACATTCCTTACTGGCCGTTCTACACCAGGAGAACCGGGTGCTCCCGGCCTATATTACGGACAGTGTGTTGCTGGCCGCTGTTCGGAGCGTCTGGCGACAATTAAATGTGTTTTGGCACCAGAGTTGGACGGCTTCGAGCTGGCTCCCTTTTCAGGGTAATGTAAACTTTGTCCCGGGCACAGACACCGTAGTTCTGCGGCGCTGGGCGGCAAAAGGAATTTGTAATGTCGGGCATGTTGTGGACTCTACAGGTCGGTGTAAATCTTTTTCAGTCCTAAAGGCGGAATATGCTTTAGATCCGCACCACATTTTTTCCTACATACAGCTCTCGCACTATGTGTCATCTCTGCCGGCAGCGGCACTCCAGATAACCCGGTCGGCGCAGATCCTGGAATTTTTTGATTTGGGAGAGGATATTCCTCCCTCTATCCGGGTCCTGCGGGCTAGATTGGATAAGTACAGATCCTTGCTGGACTATCGACCGGTGGAACTAGCGTGGGCCAGAGAACTGGAATGTGAGATTCCCCCGGGTACCGTTTTTCGGGGTCTCAGACGGGTGGCCACTCTTGCGGAGGGGGTGCGGTGGAGAGAAATCCAGTTTAAATCTCTGACTCGGGTGCACTTTTTCCCCCCGCGGAGGGCCTTCCGCTGTCAATTGGGGTCGGATGGTGGCTGCCCGAGGTGCTCGTCCCCCATGGCGACTTTGCTCCATGTGTGGTGGAGCTGTCGACATATTCGTCCATATTGGGCCAGAATCTCCTCCTACATGCAGGGGCTGTTGGGGCAAGAGGTGCGCTGGGATGCCCTCTTTGTTACATTGGACTGTTTGGGACGCACGCGTCCCAAGGGACGCTGGGGCCGGCTGCTAACGCGTAAGGCCTGCTTGGTGGCAAAGGGGCCGGTACTTCGCCGATGGCGGGAGAGCTGTCCGCCCACTTTCTGGGAATGGCGGAACACTTTCCACCAATTGATGCTAGCAGAGTGTAGGAGTGCCCGGGGTAGCCCCTGTCGCTGGTCAACCTTCCAAATGTTGTGGGATCCATACATCCAAAAATTGAGCCCGCGTAGCCGTAATGAGGTGTTGCAATGGGCTGCAGCCGAGACCACTGTGCCTATGTGATGCTGGAGGGGTGGTACGCTCTGTTATTGGGTTGCTAGGGTGTGACTTTGTTGGGAATGGACCATGTCTATTGGGAGGGGGGAGGGGGGTTTTCCTTGTTGTGTTTTATATTACTAAACCAACTGTAACACCGGTATCTACTTTTGGTTCTCTGACGTGGGGATAAGAGTTCCTCCTCACGCGGGGATTGATTGTTTTTGGTTGTACCTGCTTTTTACTGGTGTTCAAAATAAAGTTTTGAAAAAAAAAAAAAAAAAAAAACAAATAGAACAGTAGCTGGGGAGAGGAGAGGGCAGAAGCAAGAAGGAAAAATAAATTGATCTCACATTATGATTATCATTGTCAGTAATTGATTTGATTAGTAATCAACACAGTCCCCCTCAGTAGGAACTAGAGATTCCAGAAGATCCACTTGCTGCTATGTAGTAAAGGCTGTTAGTGTAGCTGGGTTTAAAAAAGGTTTGGACAAGTTCCTGGAGGAAAAGTCCATAAACCATTATTAAGAAGGGACCCAAGATATCAATGCTTGACCCAGTACAAGCATTGTGGAACCTGTGTCTTTTGGGGAAACTGCTAGGTACGTATGACCTAGATTGGCCACTGTTGGAAAAAGGATACTGGGCTTGATGGACCTTGGTCTGACCCAGTATGGCATATCTTATGTTCTTATGCTACTTGACTTCTTAGTGTTTTTTTTAGGGATGTGCATTTGTTTGAAACATAAGAAATGTCAACAACATTTTCCATTCATTTCATGTTTCTCGAGGACAAGCAGGATGAGTCAGCCACACTTGGTGAAGTCATCCGATGGCACCATAGACGGAACTGCTCTCCAGAACTCAGAAAGACAAAGCCTTTCTGAGCATGTGCTAGTAGCCCTACCCATTCAGCCCGCCCCTAGCTGGCCCAGTTTCTGTTTTCATTAACCCAAAATAACAGGGAAAAAAATAGAAACATAGAAAATAATGGCAGAAAAAGACAACATGGCCTATCTAGTCTGCCTTTCCATATCAACTACAATAGTCCCCTTTTTTCCTTTAGAGATCTTTTGTATTGTCCCATGCTTTCTTGAATTCAGATACTGTTCTTGTCTCTGCTACCTCCACTGGGAGACTATTTCATGTATCTACCACTCTTTCTGTAAAGAAATGTTTTCGCATATTACTCCTGAGTCTATCCCCTTTCACCCTCATCCTATGTCCCTTCGTAACAGAGCTTGCTTTCAGTCAAAAGAGGCTCTCCTCTTGTGCATCTGTGCTACGGAGGTATTTATACTTCTCTATCATATCACCTCTATCCCGTCTTTTCCTCTAAAGTATACATATTAAGATCCTTAAGTCTGTCCTCATATGCTTTATAATGAAGACCACAAATCATTTTAGTAGTCACCCTCTGCACCGACTCCAACCTGTTTATATCCTTTTGAAGGTGCAGTCTCCAGAATTGCACACAATACTCCAAATGAGGCCGCACCAAAGACTTAAACAGAGGCACCATCACCTTCTTTTTTCTGCTGGCCATTCCTCTCCCTATGCATCCAAGTATCCTTCTAGCTTTCGCCGTCGCCTTTTCTACCTGTTTAGCCCCTTTAAGATCATCAGAAACAATCATGCCCAGGTCCCGCTCTTCTTTCATGGACAGAAGTACTTCGCCCATTATACTGTACAAAAAGGTAAAAGAAAAATATAGCTCTGGATGTTGTGAGAATATTATGGACCAATGATGACATAAGAGCAATCCTGGCTTGGCAACCTTAGGTTACTATAGGCTCTACTTGCTAGGAGCTGTATAGCTCTACTGTATATGATTGAGGTCCATTTTTATCAAAAAATTGTTTTCAATAGATTGATTTATTCAGGGGTTATACTTTGTTTATGGTATGATTATACTTTTCCCCGGTTCCTAAGAGACATTTGTTTTTCTTGGCTCTTTATAGCATTTATAATCCACCTAATCACAAATTTCAAGGCAATACATAAAGTAGTAATAACACAGACATACTTATAATTTTTAACATTCAATTAAAATATATATATATGTTGTTGTTGTTAAGTGCCGTCGAGTCGGAGTCGACTCATGGCGACCCTCTGGATAGCTATCCTAAATTGTGTTCGGTCTTGAGTCAGGCGGCTCATTGTTGACAGCTGTTATTATATCGATCCATCTCATTGCTGGCCTTCCTCTTTTGCGCTGACCTTCTATCTTGCCATGAAACAACTCAATCAATGGTCCTTTTTCAGAGCAAAAAGTAAATCACTACTCATACAGGTAATGCTCCACTCTAACTAATACGTTGTGACTTTATAAAAAATGGTGTGGAACCTTTCTGTTTGCAGATAGGCCAAGTGGAGTAGAAATCATAAACAAAAACAGAAAATTAATTAACTAACTCCGGAAAGGTCTCAGACTCAATAGTGCTGTATTAACTTCAGTATGTTCAATACTGTCAAATGCGCTGGCAGCATCAATGACCAATCCGGAGATTTTTACAAAACTCTTCCAAAATCATTAGAGTAATTTGGCAACTTTCATCTAAAAAACCACACCATTGTGTCAGAAAAATGCTTATCTTAAAGCGTATCGAGATGTGATTTCCCCTACTCCTCCTCTGGTGCCACTCTGAACGTTTCACTCTCTCAATAGAGTTTCCTCAGGGGGTCTGCGAACAAAACCAACAAAACACATAAATCAACTTCCCTATCATCACAACGTGCTAATCCCACAAATAAAACCGAAATACTGTGACCACATACCATTCAAACACATCCTCCACCAGTACCGATGCTGCCCACATTTCACTTCAGTAGTCAGGTTATTCCAAGCAATCCTTTCAAAAAACGCCGCGCATGCGGTCCAGACAATAAACCCCACAATATAAACCCCAGGGCTTAGTGAGGTCAGCTAACTCTGATTGGCGGACCATCAAACTACTAACTGAACATTCACAAAAACCTTACAAACATACTCCCCAATCAATACTGGCATTTAAACCCATCGGTATTAATGTCCCTAATCGAAAAATCCAACGCTGTTCATGTAACAGCAAAGTCTGTTCCAGCGTCTTACCCCGTCCAGCAAACTTCACCTGTTCAATAACAAAACTTCGTAAATCTTCAAAAACATGAGAAAACGCCTTACAGTGCTTCTATCTTGCCAAGCATGATGTCCTTCTCTAATGATCTCTCTCTTCGCATGATGTGTCCAAAGTATGAAAGTCGAAGTCTTGTCATCTGAGCTTCTAAAGAAAGCTTAGGTTTGATCTCCTCTAGTACCGACTGGTTTGTTCTTCGGGCAATCCATGGTATACACAGTATTCGCCGCCAGCACCATAATTCAAAGGCATCAATTTTCTTCCTGTCTATCTTTTTCACTGTCCAGCTTTCACATCCATATGATGTTATTGAAAATACCATGGTTTGAACAAGTCGAATCTTTGTATGGAGAGAGACATCTCTGCTCTTGAGAATCTTATCTAGGTCTTTCATAGCCATTCTGCCAAGAGCAATGCGTCGTCTGATTTCTTGACTGCTTGTTGCTTCTTTATTGATAGTTGATCCAAGTAGGTTAAAGTTGTTCACAGTTTCAATTTCTTCTCCTTCAACGATGAACCTATTGATTATGCCAGTTGTCATGATCTTTGTCTTCTTTACATTAAGGTGCAGGCCCATTTTGAGACTATGTTCTTTGATTGTGAGAAGCAAATGTTTCAGATCATCTTCACTTTCCGCCAGTAATGTGGTATCATCAGCATAGCGAAGGTTGTTGATGAGTCTTCCACCAATCTTCACACCTCTGTTGTCTTCATACAATCCTACTTCTCTGATGATTTGTTCAGCATATAAATTAAACAAGTAGGGGGAAAGTATGCAGCCTTGTCTTACACCTTTGCTTATTTTAAACCATTCTGTTTCTCCTTGTTCCGTTCGAACTGCTGCTTCTTGATCAATGTACAAATTATGCAAGAGTACGATCAGGTGTTCTGGTATACCCATGCTTCTTAATGTGGCCCAGAGTTTCTCATGGTTTACCCAGTCAAAAGCCTTGCTATAGTCGATAAAGCACAAATAGATATTCTTTTGGTATTCTTTAGTCTTTCCAAGGATCCATCTCACATCTGCAATGATGTCTCTCGTTCCTCGCCCTTTCCTGAACCCTGCTTGCACTTCAGGTAGTTCTTGTTCCAGGTATGGTTGTAGTCTCTTTTGAATAATCTTCAGTAGAATCTTGCTGGCATGTGGGATCATAGCGATTGTGCGATAATTTCCACAGTCAGTTGGATCACCTTTCTTTAGTATTGGTATAAACACAGATCTTTTCCAGTCAGTTGGCCATGCTGTTGTCTTCCATATTTCTTGGCAGAGCCTTGTAAGTACGGTAACAGCTGCATCAGATTGCTGTAATACTTCTATGGGAATGCTATCAATGCCTGGTACTTTGTTCTTTGATAAGGCTTTCAATGCTGCTTTAACTTCTTCTTTCATCACCAATGGTTCCCGATCATAAGGTACAGGTTGAAACGGCTGTTGGTCCACTTGATCTTTATCATATAAAAACTCTGTATATTCCTTCCACCTTTTCTTGATCTTCTCAGCATCATTCAACATAGAACCTTGAGCATCTTGTAACATTCCAATTCGAGGCTGGAACTTTTTCTTTAACTCTCGTAGCTTTAGGAAAGCCGATCTTGTTCTTCCTCTAGTTTCTGCTTCTATTTCCTTGCATGCATCGTTGTAGTACTTTTCCTTGTCCTGTCTTGCTGCACGTTGGAAATCTCTGTTGAGTTCTGTTATTGTCTTTCTTTCTCCTCTGGCTTTAGCTTCTCTTCGTTTCTGGGCAATTTTCAGAGTTTCTTCCGTCATCCATTTTGGCTGTTTTTGCTTTTTCACCTTTTGTAGAGACTTCTCGCTTTCTTCCAACACAGCCTTCTTGATGTCATTCCATAACTCTTCTGGAGCTCTGTCATTTGTATCTAAAGCAGCAAATCGATTTTGCAGGCAGTCTTTAAATTCCAGTGGTATATTCTCAAGGTCATATTTTGCTGCATTCATGAGTGGTTTGCTCTTTTTCAACTTTAGCTTGAGTTTGCATACTAGTAGTTGATGATCTGTACCACAGTCAGCTCCAGGTTTTGTTTTTGTTGATGTTATAGAACTTTTCCATCGTTGACTTCCACAGATGTAGTCAATTTGATTTTTATACAATCCATTGGGTGAAGTCCATGTATACAGTCGCCGCTTGTGTTGCTGGAAGAAGGTGTTTAAGATGAATAGATCGTTGGTCTTGCAGAATTCTATCAGTCTTTCTCCAGCTTCATTTCTGTTGCCAAGTCCATATTTTCCAACTACTTTGCCTTCTTCTTTGTTGCCAACTTTTGCGTTCCAGTCACCCATGACTATCAGGATATCCTGTTTGCATGTTCTGTCAATTTCAGCTTGTACTTGTTCATAGAACTCTTCAATTTCATTCTCTTCTGCAGCTGTTGCTGGGGCATATACTTGAATTATAGTTGTGTTGATAGGCATTCCTCGTAGACGAATAGAGATTAAGCGTTCGCTGACTGCATTGTATTTCATTATAGTTCTTGCAAGTTTCTTCTTTATTATAAATGCAACAACATTTCTTCTTTGTCTTTCATTTCCAGCATAGTAGACCATGTGATCATCTGATGCAAAGTGCCCGAAGCCAGTCCATTTCAGTTCACTGACACCCAACAGATCAAGTTGTACACGTTCCATTTCATTCTTGACCACCTGTATATATATATATATATATATATATTTATATACAGGGTGGCCCAAAAAAAGTGAGAACATCTCGTAAATTAAAAGCTTAAATAGTTTACTTATTTACCTTTTTTAGCTATATAACGTCTTTATTTCAACAATTTCCAGTCGCCATCTATTTTTTTTTTAATTTGTCAATCGTTTACATCTGTCTTTTTGAATTTTTAAATAACCTATATGCTATGAGATGTTCTCACTTTTTTTGGGCCACCCTGTGTGTATATATATATATATCTCAAAATATAATCATATCAGTAAATATATGTAATTACAATTCAGTACCAAAAGTCAATCTAAATAAATGAGCTTTCAACAGTCTACGAAAACTTAGTAACTCAGAGTTTGCTGTCAAATCATCTGGCAAATGTTCCACATATACGGTGCATAAAACAAGTGATGGCACATTTTAGAAACAACATTTATGTGGTTGCTGCGATGCCCATGTGAAAACATCGCAAAGTCTGTATATTATAAAGGGAAGAACGGACACGCGTGAATCCATTCTAAATTCAGCACATCTCTGCCCCTTGCCATAAACGTGTCTGTCAAAAGAAACCAGGATGTGCAGGTATACATGGAGATGGCACAGAGGTGCAGCGGAAAAAGCTATTTTGGAAACATACACGGAAGTATCAGCGTGGAGATCCCAGCAACTTGCATGTGTATGTGCTGATATATCAGATTGCACACATGTGAATGTCGGTATGCGCACATATACCCTCACCATTTTGCAAACCTAGATGTCCTGCCAGCCTTTATAAAGTTTAAATGCTGCATTGTCTACTGAAAACACTTCATTATTTTATTTATTTATTTAACAGGTCTTCTACACTGCCCCATCTTCCATTCAGGGCAGTTTACATTATTACTTCAACAACAACTTTACAGTAAACAGGAAATTAAACTTGGAGAGTCATACTGTACATATAACATATAAGAACATAGATGAATTATTATACAGTAGTATTATACTATGGAATCATAGGCCTTTACGTTAAATCATCTGTTATATTGGAGTATTGTAAGGGGTGGTGATAGAATTAGTGGAGGGGACTGGATTATTATTATTATTATTATTATTAAAGACTTATAAAGTGCCGCAACATATGAAGCGCTGTACAAACATAGAAGAGAGACAGTCCCTGCTCATCAGAGCTCACAATCTAATAAGACAGAAAACAAAATAAGTTACATAATACAAATAACAAAAATTTACAGGACAAAGTAAGCAAATGTTGATAGAGAGATCAAGATAGGGTAAGACAGGAATGGAAAGCAATAGTGAAGAGATGGGATTTTAGTCTGGACTTGAAAATGGCCAGGGAGGACGCCTGGCGCACAGAGATAGGAAGACTATTCCAAGCAAAGGGTGCTGCCAGTTGGATGGAGCGAAGTCTGGAATTGGCAGTACGAGTAAAGGGCACAGATAAACGAAGACTATTAGAAGAGCGAAGCAACCGAGAAGGGGTGTAAAGAGAGATGAGAGATCAAAGGTACTGGGGGGGCAGAAGAGTGAATATATTTATAGGTCAGGAGGAGAAGTTTAAATTGGATACGGAGACGGATGGGAAGCCAATGAAGCGACATGAGGAGAGGAGTGATGTGGGAAAAACAAGATTGGCGGAAAATGAGTCGAGCAGCAGAATGTTGAATTGACTGAAGAGGAAAGAAGTGGCTTGCAGGGAGGCCGGCAAGGAGAACGTTACAATAATCAAGACGGGAGGTGATTAAGGAGTGGACAATCAATTTAGTGGTGTCAACAGAAAGGAAGGGGCGAATTTTGGAAATATTGTATAGAAAGAAACGACAAGTTTTAGCAATGAGCTGGATATGTGAAGAGAAAGAGAGATGAATCGAAGATAACACCAAGGTTACGTGCTGAAGAAACAGGGAGGAGTACAGAGTTATCAACAGAGAGAGAGAAAGGGGAAAGAGGAGGGGATGCATTCAAGGGAAAGATAAGAAGCTCAGTTTTGGCCATGTTCAGTTTTAAGCAGTGGTGGGACATCCAGGCAGCAATGTCAGAGAGGCAGAGTGAGATCTTAGACTGGATATCAGGAGAGATAACAGGTGCAGAAAGATAGATTTGAGAGTCATCGGCATAGAGATGATAGTGAAAGCCATGGATAAGGGTGCCAAGGGATTGGGTATAGAGAGAGAAGAGGAGTGGACCTAAGACGGAACCCTGAAGAACTCCTACAGGTAGTGGGGTTGAAGAGGAGGAGGAGCCATCGAAGCACACACTGAAAGAGCGATGGGATAGATAGGAAGAGAACCAAGATAGTACAGAGTCTTTGAATCCAAGTGAGGATAAGGTGATGGATGTGTAAGGAAGGGTATGTAGGAGGGACTGGTTGTGTAAGGTAGGACTAGAAGGTGTTCATCAAGTAATATTGGCATAATGCTCTGTGAATAAGAACATCTTTATGGCTTTGCGAAAATCCTGGAGATCTGTGGTGGCTCTCATAGTTTCTGGCAATGAGTTCCAAAGCGTTGATGCATATAGAGAGGGTGTTCTATTGCAGGTTAGTTGTTTCACTTTAGTTTTTGTGTTTGGGATGAGCAAAAGGTTTCTAGTGGAGTCTCATTGGTTTCTTGATTCTGGGTCTCTCTCAATCATTGGCTGGAAGGTGACTGGTGCCAGTTGGTGAATTATCTTAAAGATGATCATGAGTGATTTGAATTTGGTTCTTTGAAGATTGGGAGCCAGTGCAGTTGTTTTAATTTAGGGATTATGTGGGTGTCACTTGGTATCTGAGATATTATTCTTGCTGTTTTGTATTAGTTGTAGTGGTTGGATGCTATGTTTTGGCAGACCTTGATAAATGGAGTTGCAGTAATCTAGTATTGGCATAATCATCACTTGGCAGATGGTGTGGATGATCTTCTCATACAGGAGTAGTTGGAGTCTTTTTATTGTTCGTAGTTTATAATAGTAAGCTGATCTTGTTGCTTTGGATATGTGTGTTTGGAAATTTAAGTTACGGTCCAGTATGACACTGAGATATCTCACTTCCTGCTTAATCTCTATGTTGTTCTGATGTATATTAAGTATGTTTGGAGAAGTGAAAGAGCTGTTATGAGTTATGATGAGTGCTTCTGATTTGGTGTAGTTATGTGAAGGCTTTGTTAACGTAGCCAGTTGGTCATTGTTTCTAGACAGGATATAATCCTGGAGAAGTCAGGTTGAGTGGTGTGGAATGGGACAAAGACCATTATATCATCTGCATAAATTTGGTATTCAATATTGTAGCTTTTTATTAGATCACACAAAGGTTGTAGGTATATATTGAATAGTACAGCAGAGAGCACTGATCTCTGAGGTATCCCTTGTGGTTGGCCAAGTATCCTTGAGTAGTTGGTACCAGACTTTATTTGTAGTGTACGTTGACTAAGGTATGAGGAAACCCATTTGAGGGTGATCCCATTTAAGCCCATGTTCTTGAGAAAGTCCAGAAGTGCTGTGTGAACTATAGAGTCAAACAGTGCTTTGATATCAATAAAGATTAAAAGCACGCCCATTTTTATGTCGTCGATAGTGGTTATGATTTTATCCAGTAAAGAGATGAACAGCGTTTCCACATTATGATTTGGCTTGAACCCATACTGGTGGGGGCCAAGCAGGGTATGGAGGTCTATATGATCTTGCAGTTGGGTTAGCACTACTTTTTCTATCATTTTAGTCAGAAACGGAAGACTTGAGATGGGTCTGTATGAGCTGGGATCTGACGGGTCCTTTGTGTTTTCAATATTGATTTCACAATCATTTGTTTAAGGCAGGTGGGCATGATTCCCTATGTGAGAGAGAGCTGCATGATACTGTGTAGGGGAGGTATTAATTGTTTCATTGGAAATTGTATCGAAGAGACGGGACAATGATCTATGGGGGAGGTAAATGTCCTTTAGACACGTTATTTCATCAAAATTTCTCTGGTACTCAGAGAATAATCTGTTTTTTAAACTCCCTGGAGGCTCCCTAAACCCTCTTGGATCATAGTATCAGGGAGTCTGTGTTCTGTGAGCTGTGCTGCTGGGATAAAAACTCAGCAAGGGATGGAGGTCAGTGTGGGGCGCAGAAGTTGGAATGCTGTGGGAAAATTATTAGAGAAATAACTTTTTAAGCTATTGCAGATATGTGGTGCTATGAGACTTACTTGTACGATTGACATAGCTGAATTTTGGTTGAGGTCAGTTTTCAACAGTGGGGCCATTGCAAACCTTCAGCTGGATGCGAAATCCCTTTAAGGTTATGCATATTTTCAGCAGCAGAAAACATGCTGCAACTGAAAATTCATGTAAACTTTAAAGTAATTTCTTATCCCTTTAAAGTTTGATATCTGGCATTTAACCATTACCATGTACATACATACGTTATGGGGTAATTTTATAAGGAGCTGCATCATGTTACACACCATCTAATGTGTAAATCATGGGCATTAATTAGCATGTGCGCACATACTTTAGCCAGTCGTGATTTTATAGGGATGTGCATCAGTCGGATGGCCATCGTGGGCATATATATGGGTGGAATTTTGGAGGAGCTTTGGCAGAGTGCACAAGTGCACATGTAAATTATAAAATACTATAATTGGCATGCTTTCTTGATGAATCTAGGCACAGGCATTTACACGAGCCCTAGGGCTGGTGTAAGTGATCATGCTTTAAGTTAATGTGCATTTTTGACATTTACGCTAGTATTTTATAAAGAAAAGTAAGCGCCTACTGTTCTTTATAAAATAACGTCTAAGTAGGCGCCTCCTTATAACATTACCCTCACGTGTTCAGTGGCTGAATGTCACTGCTGAGTGCATACCTTTTTGCTTGCCACATCACAAATTGCACTTCTTTTTTATACATATAAATGTAGCTGTTTTGTGATTAAAACTGCTAAACGTATATATACATGAGGACAGGATTTAAAAAAGAACTTGTTTGGTTAATACTGCCACCAGCTATATAGAAGCTGTTGAATATCAACCAGATTGACTATTCAGTCTAGGAGTCCCCCACAGCAGTTGGACAGGCTGTTTGGAGACTGGGGTCACAAGTCCCATATGTCAATAATCTTCTTGCAGGCTTAGCTCTTGGGGAATTTTAGGGTTCCTGGAACAGGACTAGTAATCACTGGGAGTCCTTGGGCATTGAGGGAGGAGTGTCCTGGTGGTTAGGACAACTTACCTTGGGCTAGAGAGCCAGGGGTTCAAATCCTGCTAGAGGACAGCAGCCTTGGGCCAGAAGGACTGGGGTTTCTAGTCCCACAGGTGCTCCTTATAGCCTTGGGCAAGTCACTTTATTTATTTAATGTCTCTTCTATACCACGCTCTTTAAAAATCAGTGCAGTTTACAGGTAACAGATTTGTGCAGTGCAGGCAGGCCTACACTGAACTTACAATAAACAGGGGATTATATACAGGGTTAACAGGGTAACTATGTACAAGATAACTTGCTGTCATATGTTATGAGGATGGCTCGACACTATTTACACATTGGCTCAGCTATATACATGGTGACAAGGCAGGGGAGTATACCTCTACCCGTCGAGGGGATGAGGGTTTAGCGGGCTGGGCTGCAGACTCGTGGAGGGGCTGCGTCGGGGGCGTCAACCTGGGTCCTGAGCGTGACTGACTGCGGGTTATCATCAGGTTCGGTGTAGTGCTGGAGGAACAGATAGTGCTTCAGTGCCTTCCTAAACTGGGCGAGGTCATTGATAGCCCGGATGGCAGGTGGCAGGGCGTTCCAGCATGTGGGTGCATGCAGCACGAACGTTCTGTTTCTAGTTGCCTGCAAGCATTTTGTGATCGCCCTCGGGAGTTTCAGAGTATTGTCGGCGGCTGATCTCCTTACTCTGTTGAGGGGGGTGGTCTGTATGAGATCTGTGAGGGAGGTAGAGGAGCACTTGTTGATGGCTTTGTAGGTCATCATTAGAGTCCTAAAGGAGATCCTGCAGTGGACCGGGAGCCAATGCAGGTGCCTCAGATACAAAACCAGATTGTGAGCCCTTCAGGGACAAGGGATAAATATATACCTGAATGTACGCTGCTTTGACTGGTAGAAAAGCAGTATATAAGCCTAATTAAATATAAATAAAATCTTAAAACCACTGTAGTCCTCTCTCTCTCCCTCTCAATAAAGCAGTCCAAGCCAGAATTTTTGTAGTTCTGAACCAAAGGGTTTACTGAAAATTATTTATAGATCTCTGACAATAATAGCAAAAATAATATAATGGCAGAGACAAAAAAAACATACCACAAGAAGTTACAATCTTTCTCCTCACTCTAAGGATATTGAGTGCAGAGGCCTTAGCAACCTTTGTCACTTTCCAACACTACTGCTCCCCTAGGTGCTCTGCTTAACCTGGTAGAGACATCTTTATGGTACAATAGCTAGCAACTGCTTTTGGACTGGCGTTTTATAATGGCTCAGTTTTCCCTCCTAGGGAAATATCTTCCCAGCATTATGTCACGGTGGAAAGTGTAGCCTCTTCTATTCTAGAAAATTACAAGAGAAAATACAGGTCACAGCACAATACACTGGTAGGACCATTAGAGGACTCTTCTATTCTATTTCAGAGGAGCAGAACCTCAGGAGTTCTCTACATGTGTGATGCTTTTAGATAGCATTTAATCTGAACTGATGATGCTCCTCTAAGAAGAGAAAAGAAGGAAGGATGTGAAGAAAAGCTGAATCCTGGCCCAGGGGTATTTTGTGTACTTTTGAGCATATCGATTTCATTTCCCTAATCCAGTGCTTCTCAATCCTCTCCTGGAAGTATACCTAGCCAACTCGGTTTTCAGGATTATCACACTGAGTGTACATGTAATAGAGTTGCAAGCAATAAGTCTCCAATTTATGTAGATTTATCTCAAGCATATACATTGTGCTAATCCTGAAAACTCTGATTAGATGTCTCCAGTAAGAATGTTAAGAAGCACAGACCTATTCTGTGGTTAGTGTGTATGACATCAGCCGTCTTCATTAATTATCTTTATGGAGACCAGCATTCACCTAGATGGATGCTTTAATGATATGGTCAGATTTTATGAATAGAATCTACCACAGAGTGGTATCCTTATCTTAACCCTTGCATTAGTTTGCCTTTGCATTACTTTATGAGATAGTAAAAAGCATGTGGAATAAAAGGATATTTTTCAAGAAGGGATCAGGAAGTGATACCAACCCACCTAAACCACAGCAGAACTTGATCACTGGTGAATGATACTTAAGAGTCAGGTTGAGCTTTTCCATTTGAGGAAAGCACTTACATGGAAACCACAGATGGTTCAGGCGATAACTGGAAAAGCCTTCAGGAGTGATCTTAGGCTGATAGCATATTTTTTATTGGCAGCAATTCTTCAGCATTACCATTGTTGAGTGCAGGCTTAAGTTTCAGTAAATACAGAAGGGCCTAAAACTGAACAGCAAAACGCCACAAGATGTTGCAATGTCTTGATGCCCAGGTGCATACTAAACGTTGTCTTTGGGGCCCTTTTAATAAAGTGCATTAGGTTTTTGCACCTCATATGCACTTAACATAAAAACTAACACGCGTTAGGTGCAAAGCCTCTACAGTGACTGTCAGTGCAGTTGCGTTAGGTGCGTCCTCACCAATGGCAACATTGCTACTGTGTGATATGTCCCCCCACGTTAACTGCAGTGTGCTCACCATGCCCACTCTCCTCCCCTACTCCAGCCATTCAGCATCCAAACGTGGATGTGGCAGGTGCTGCATGAATCAGCAGGCGATAATGCCCTTGGGCAAGGCCCGAGCAGGTAGCTATCGGCCACAAAAAGGAACGTTAACTTCTTAATGCACTTTGTGGTTTTCCCTTTTATACATCGTATGACATTTATCTATAAAGCAAGTTTTGCATTGTAGATTTATTTTCTTTGCCAACTGTCCCAGCAGTGATAGTACAAGTGCATTATTATCACAGATCACTTGCTTCCACAGAAGACTTCAGCTTGAGAGTGCCTGAACTCTTTGTTGATGGGAAAGTTGTGAAAGTGAAACAGGTTGCCATGATTTTGAATCCCAGTGAGCGTTTACTAGCTCAGCTGATGTGGACAGCTGTAGAGTTGACGAGGGTGACATGACCCTAGGCTTCAGGATGCCAAGCAGATCACGGCCTGAACCTGCCTGAGGAATATTCTCTTCACATAAAGGAACCATGACTAACACTGCAAATGGTGACCAATTGTACTGGTTCTAAGGCAAAGATATCACTGTTTCACTTAGCTTTTCAATTCATGTGTTAGCACATATATTTTGAGAAGCAAAAAAGATTGTATTTTTGCTTTTGTTTTGTTATAAATGTGAAATGACTCATTTTCAGTATCCCAAAAGAAAAAAAACAAACCTAAATCCAACCAAGTCCCATATTTTTCTGTTGACGCATTAGAATGTTCTGCAGCTGCAAGAGCCTTGGCAGCAGGCCTGGGAGCACATTTATCACATCTTTGTCCTTCTCATTCTTCTGTTGGGTTTCTTGCTTACCCTCCACCTCAGTTTAAGGCACACTGCCTAAAGCATCTCATTACTGCCATTGCAGTGACATTCTTCCAACCTTCCCTTCAAAGTCATCTGGTAACCTGAGGGAAGGTTGAGTTCACGTACTTATTATATTAGAGTTTTTCTTACATTTAATTTTTTGCTATCAGTTTGCAGACCCAGCTCTGGACAGCGTGAATATTCATAGTCTGAATTTTTTACGTGTAGCTGCTCCTCTGAGTAAACTGCATGCTGCATCTCCAAGAGACCTAAAGAATGTGTGTACAGATGGAGAGACTTCTCCTTACCTCGAGTGGAGTCATGAGGGGTGGGGGTAGGTTGTTCTTCAAGGCCCTAGTCTGCTTGACATACACGTCAATGTCTCTTATCCTGGCTCTCAGAGCTCATAGTCTCTTCAAAAGATCTACAGTCTACTCCAGAAGGCTGCATATAATAGATTTCTAGATTTACTGGTTGAATTAGAGCAATGAATTTCATAGACATTGTGCAAGGAAAATGAAAACCTGCTTTTGACCTGCACTGCTTTTTATCTCAATGACCATATTTCTCTATCAGAAGACTTAAGGAAGTAGGTATGACAGGTTTAGTCCTCAGGTAGTTTAATCCTATTTGATGCACCACATATTTTGAGCTATATGCAGCTCTGAACTTTCTGAGTGGTTTATTCGGTGGCCTGCAGTGTGCCATAGGATTCTATTCTGGCCTTCACGCTATTTTTCTAGCACCCTTGGCAGACCTGATTCAAGATTTCAATGTCTGCCTGTACAGATGGGGCCCGATTTTCGAAAGGCACTTACATGGTTCACAGCCCTGTAAAACGTGTAAATGCCTCAAGTCCAGACATTCAACAGCACTTACATGGTTAGTGCCATTGAATATCCCCTGCTAACTCCCCTACGTGCCCTGATGCTATCTGGTTAGCATCGGGTTGTGTCGGGGGCGTTCCAGGGCGGAGTAGAGGCAGCGACAAGCACTAAGCGGACAGCAGCGATATTGCATACTGCTTGTTTAGTGATCTGAGCCTTAAAGATAGGTGAGGAAAAACCCTCGCCTATCTTTAAGGCACTGGAGCTAACTGGGCAGCATGCAATATCGCTGCTGCCCGGTTAGCTTCGGTGGCCTCCTGTGTTTGCGGTGATCCTGGATATTCAATGCCGTCTGCCACGGCATTGAATATCCGGGTTAGAGGTCAATGGGGAGGGCTATGTGCCAACAAGGTCATAGTCCTTCTGAAATGCAACTCACACAATATCGGGCCCCAGATGTCTAACTGATGATAGATACTGACCCCTCCAACCAAAGCACTTTAAGTAATCTTGATTACTCTTTGGACATGTTGGACAAGTAGCTTAGGATAGATAAATTGAGACTGAATACATAGATGTTTAAGGCCATTTGGTTTTCCAGAAAAATATTTCCACACCACCAAAGCCTACTAGGGCAGGTACTGTGATCTCCATCAAGGAGACAGTTGCTGCACTCAAAATTATAACATGACCAAGAAATTTTTTTTCCAAAATTTACTCAATGACACCCTTTATGGCCTCTAAGGGGTATGTTTACTAAACCGTCTTAATGTTACCGGCGCTAGTTGCAGCATTAATGTGAAGAATGCCATATAAGGTAGTAGGCGTTCCAGAGGGAAGGTAGCACATTAACGCACGTTAACCCTAAGTTCATGCCAGCGCTGTGTTAGAAGCTATGAAGATGTAGCCCACTGGTTACTGCAATGACTGCAGAGGCAGATGTCATGGGTTTGATCCTGCAGTGGTGTTATTTAAGAAGGCTGTCTGAGGCATTTCCTTTTAATTTAAATCAGTGCTGTCAGCAAAAACACCCTCACAGTGCCGTAACCTAAGGTGCCTCATAAGGCGCCCTATAAGGCACTACATAGGGCACAATATAAAGTACCCTCTCTGCCAAGGCACCTTACAATGCGCCCTATAGGGTGCTTTATAGGGCGCCTTATGAGGCTCCTTAGGTTACAGCACTGTGAGGGTGTTTTTGCTGGCAGCACTGATTTAAATTAAAAGGAAAAGCCTCAAACAGTCTTATGATATAACACCACTGTGGGATTGAACCAATGACCTCTGCCTCCACAGTCATTGAAGTAACCAGTGGGCTATATCAGCTAACACACAGCTGGCTGGCTACAGAAAAGACTGCAGGTCACCGCACAAACTGTCTGCTGTGGTTATCAGGATAGGGAAAACCCACCCGTACCCATGATGCACTGCACATGCAGATCAGCAGTCTACATCTGATCACAAGATAGGGTATGCACCTCTACAGCACCACGGCCTGGTAGGGGGAACTGACCATGTGTGTTACTGGCACAGAGTAGTTACAGACCGTGACATTGTGCGGTTCCTGTGCTCACCCTGAGGGTGAGATGGGGCGCCCAGCACCAGGTCCGCAGCACCTGGCTTGCCTGAGATAGGCTGTGTTGCAAGTCCCCATCAGTGCCAGTGTGTGACAGGTAGTCCTTGCAGACACACCTAGGATACACCTGTGTCCATCTGTATTTCCCAGTCACATCTAGCCCTTGTGGACTATGATGCACCCAGAATAGTGCATATTCTGTGTGGTTACCATAGTCACATGTTTTAAGAAAAGGGTGGTGTTTGGACCCAAAAGCAGATTATGTAGCACCACCCAACCCGCCCTCTCTGGGTCAGGGTGGGGGACAAGATCTCCCACCAACAGATCCACACTCTACATCAGAGGCAGTAGAGAGGACCACCACCCGAGTCCTGCTGGGGAATAGGCACCCTCCAGGGTAGTCAATGCAGATCTGTACATACTTCATAGGGCACTGGCAGACAGGCAGTAGGCCTTGAAAAAGCTTAGCTGACCACCCCCACATGTATCACTACTATCACTTTTCTGGGTCTCCCTGCCTTTGCTGTACATTGCTGACTGAACTGGTTTCTCTCTCCTGCAAATGTGCCTCTAGCGTGAGGTTTTCACTGGCGTTAATTTTCAGACCTTCACAGCGTTACTGTGCATGAAGCCTCTCCCCGCCCACTCTCCGCCCATTGACCCCTTCTCTCCGCCCTCTGGAAAGACTTACTACACCCTCTGTGTGCCTTAACGCCACCGGAGACGTTATCGCGTGAAACCTCACGCTATCACGCGATAACGTTACTTTATCACGCGATAACGTTATGTATCGCGTGATAACGTTACTCCGCTTTTTCTCATCACACCTACTGACAGACAAGTAGCACCCCTGAAGTAAAATAGCATCTACAGTACATAAGAACATTTAATGACAAGCATCACCTACATAAACCCTTACAGAAGATCATTTTATAGCAGGTTACCTATGTGTGAAGGCCACGTAGATGCTAGTTTTAGCCTCCTATATAAAGACACATTATATGCCTATGTGCCCGATCCACAAAGACGAATAGTGGGTTTGGACGTCTCGATGGGACGTCCAGTCCTGCTATCCGCCCTCAGCCTATGTTGAGGCCCCACTGCACATACAGAGCCGTTATGCATACTGCGGGGAACGGGGGCGGCACAAGAGCAAAGAGTGGGCGGGACTGACCACCAGATATCCAGGACAAATTCCAGTGATGGCCCTGTACGTCCGGGAATCGCTGGGGGAATGTCCTGCCTATTCCAGCTCCGAGGTGGAATAAGAGTGGGGCGCCCCTCCGATCCTGGCTGGCAAACCCCCCCCCCCCCCCCCCAGAACATAGCAGCCCCCTCACCGAAGCAGTGGGACACTTACGGTGCCCCAGCGGCCCCTGTTGGAGTCAGGTGGCAGGGAATTGGGGATCACAAAGGCAGCGGGCAGTTTGTGCCATGGGGAGGATGTCCTCGCGGCGATGCAGGGGCATGCCAGGCTGTCCCAGGCCCGATCCTGCACCCGTGGGGTCGTCTTGCTCCCGTGGTGCAGAATCGGGTCCTAACAAGCCCCTCCTGCTCAGGGGTGCCGAGACGGCCCGGACATGCCTCTTTGGGGATCGGGCTCTGAGTGTCTTTACAAAATACTAGGGATAAACTAGCAGATTCTGTAATTGCTAGATTAAAGCTGCTGACATTTAAAGCTGCTCAGAAGCAGCATGTAAAGTACGTGCATATGCATATATTTAAAAATTATGAACCTAAATCATGACTCCCCCCTCCGCATTCCAATACTGTACCCCAGAACATGCCTACCTGTTGATCCTTCTTGTCACCCCCATGTACCTTTATATGCATAACCTCTGGAGTAATTTTATAAAAGCCCTTTTATGTGCCTAAAAAGGCCTTAACTTATGAAAAATCCTTTATAGAATTACCTCCACAATGTTACCCCTTTCCTGTCATTTCTTTAAAGTTTGGTTACGTACAAGCATTGCCCACCTTTCTACAGCTTTGCCACCCCACCACCAGCAATGTTACTGTGTACCTCAGTTGCAGAAGGGCGACTGTTTTTTTCCCCCAAACATCTTAGTTTGCCTTTCCAAACAAAATATTTTTAGAGCATTAAGCCACAGGTGCCATGGTGAAGACCAAATTAAACTTCCACCAGACAATATCAAGTTCTGGCTTCACTTTTACTTGGCTTTTACTGTTCTTGCCTGATAATAATAATAAAATAATTTGGAATTTAAATTGAGCTATTGGTGCACATGCGCTATGCAAGGCAGGTAAAAATGTTCTTGTTGTGATATTTGTGCTGCTATTGATGGTATTTCTAATACCTAAGAGCAGGAAAGAAGATAGAATGTGAACAAGAGCAAAATCCCCACCTATGAGGGTATTTTGTGTGCTTTTCATCTCTTTGCTTTCATTTGCTTAGTCTGTGTGACTTCTGGCCCTTCCAGGGAGAAATATTTCCCTCAGCTGTATGCGTTGGAGCAATGGTTAGAATTTCTGAAGAGATATGAGTTTGTTTAAGGATTGTATTTGGTGTGGTAATCTTTTTTCCCTTCTATATAGATGTCTTTTTTCCAAAGTGCTCTTGTGAAAAAAAAGGGGTGGATAGGTTTAGCATGTTTTGAGCGTGTGGAGGTAATTTGATCAAGGTTTTGACCACAGGTAAAGTGCATGGAAAGAGGGCTTTTAGAAAACTGTGTGACTGCATACCTGCAGAGGGCCCCTGTTTTTCAGCATTCTGCACATAGGCATTCCCAGGGGGCATGGTTTGGACAGATCAGAAGGGGAATTGTGATGTACATGCAAAATGTATAAAATACACGTGTACATGCATAGAGTGCACGCACTGATTTGCACCTTTGCTGAAGCAGGTATAAATTTGTGCATCAGCCTTTGCATGCTATTGGGGCTGGTCCTGGGAGTTTGTTTTCTAAAGGCTCAGAGGCACCTATGTTGCCTTTATAAAACATGCTTAAAATAGACATCAGCTGCCCTGTTAGAACGTCAGGCCTGGGTTGAGTGTGTTTTGTCAGTGAAATAGTGATGGAAACCTTCCTTAAACTCATCTGTGCAGGTTCCTGCATCAGAGGGTGGTAGGCCTGGTGTAGTGTGACAGGGCGCAGCAGCAGTAATGGCCTTTTATCTTTTGTTAGTGCAGAGACATAAGGGCGTCCCAGCCAGTGCCAGTCTGAAAAGCGGCATTTTCTCTTTACATGCTGGCACATACCCAAGGACACATGGGATGACAAAACTTGTTCCATGCAGCGCAGCCGATTGCTGGAGCACGCCACCATTGTGTAGCAACACCTACTTGTCATAAGTAGCTGCTGGGTTGTGGCTTGGCATGAGTTCCTCTACACAGCTGCGCGCTGTGCTGGTGCCAGTTATGAGCCCCATGGTGCAAGCTGACCCAGCTGCATTGAAGTGCTCATTCTTCTCATGGCTTGTTTGTACACTGTGGGATATGGCATTACAAAATTAACACACGCGTCCTGTGGCCATAGAAGAGAGGCAGAGAGAAGCTTTCCAGCAAGCTATCTTAAGATCTCCCTGCTTTAACGGCGATTGCTTCTGCTTGGGAGGAACCTTTGTGTCTTCTACCCTTTTGTTGTGGCGTCTCTTCAGATTAGTGCTGAGAATATGTTTCAAATGAATCTCTTTTCTCGGCTATCACTTTGCTTCAGCTGGCCATACTGACACCACAGATTAGTAGTCCAGCTTCATTTTTTTTTGCAGTGATTTAATCCACGTCTTTCCGTGGACACAATAACTTGGGTGAAAAATTCACCTATTGGATCCAGACTTGGGAGAAAAGTGGTTTATGGGTCTGGCAACTATTGTGTTCAAAATTACTCTATCTAATATGGATGAGGTCCTTTTCAATAGCATCAGCATTGAAAAGTACTAGAAAAATCACACACACCTTTTTTTTTTGAGGAGGGAAAGGAGTCCAGCAGTTTCCATCATCTCCTTTGAGCTTCCAGCTCAACATGAACCAGGGATGGGATCTGGCAACATGACTCCTTATTCAAGACTATCCAGAGATTGTCACCATAATTTACATCCCCTAACCTCACTTTAGCCTAGTCATTGCAGCAATAATCCATGGATTAGGGAGCGGAGGACCTGACCTGGGAATTGAACGCAGGTCCTTCTGCATAACAGCAGGTCGATATTTCCCTAGCTCTCTACTTTACGAATGGCCCCAGATGGAGCACCTTTGCCCCCTCCAAGTAAATATCCTATCTAGGCAAAAACTACCAGTGAAAAGGCATGATCTAAAACATGAATCAGTAGTTAGCTATCAGGGGCTGAACTGCGGTGGCAGCTCAGAGTCTCCAAAAGCTCCAACTGTGCCCCCCCCCCACACACACACACAAAAGAGATGGTGGCGGGACCAGATTTTTAATCAAACTTTTCTTACATTTTTTTTTTTACTATAGAGTATCTTATAAAGTGATTAGAGCAGGGAAGCCATGGTTCAAATCCTACTGATGCTCCTTGTGGCCTTGGACAAGTTACTTAAGCCCCCATTGCCTCAGGTAGAAACTTAGGGAGGGATATTCAAGGGCATTTACACAGTTTGCAGACCTGAAACCCATTTAAATGCCCCTCTGCTGGATTTGCATCAGCACTAACATGATTAGTGCTGCTAAATATCCACGAGTGCTGCCACTCCACGTCCCGGAGCTGACCGGTTAGCATCAAGCATGCCAGGGGTGTTCCGGGGCAGCAGGGTATTGAACCACTGCCTGAAAAAGTCAGGTGTAGGAGACACTGGTCTAACCGCTGCCCAGTTAGCTTCACGGTAATCTCAGCAAGCCGGATATTCAATGGCAGAGCCTGGATTTTGCACCTTTATTGACTATCCGGGTTTAAAGTTCAGCACCAGTGGCTGCCTGCTGTAGGAGCGTTAGCGGCCGGCACTGAATATCGGATCCTTAGATTGTAAGCCCTTCAGGGACAGGGAAAAACATACTGTAGCTGATAATAACTCGCTTTATACTGCTACTGAAAGGCGAGAGCTAAATATAAATAAATACATAAAACCTGATTTAGATCTTGTATGTGGGATAAAGCCCTGGGACTGGAACAACGGCTTAGCTCTGTGCTCTTGAGATGTTGCAAAAGAACTTGTACCTGCAGTTATCTATAGTATGTTTCAAAACTGTTTATCTTCCTCACTCCTGTAGTGCCACGAACACTGAGAGAACTTATTAAATTCCAGTGCTAAAATCATTATTGAAACAATACTCAGCGGCCTGATATCTAGATAAAATAAAGTGGATAAGTCATCTGGTTAACTTTAAGAAATTCAGCGGATTTATCTGGCTAAGTCGACTGTTAAATATGTTTGCCTAATGTTAACCAGAGACTTGTCCTTTACGACAGCTTTACGTAAGGCGCAACTTAGCATGGATATTCAGTGCTATTTGGTTATCTGCCTGCCTTAAATGTTCGTGTGTTTCACAGACTGCCCATCTGAGAGAGGTGAGTTGGCACCACCTTGCTGCCAATGAGGAAGGAGCAATTAGGTGTTGCTCTTGTCCACAGAGACTGGAGCTTGACCTGAAGAAAGAAGGGGAGGGAGAAGAAGCGGCAGACTAGTGGCCTTGGAGGATCAGGCAGCTGTATGGAGGTTAGGCCTTAGGATGCAACCTGGAAGCTAGGAAAGTCAAGCTGTATGAGGCAGGGAAAAGGCAGAGTGAAGGAGGAAAGCAGGGTGCAGTCAGTCACAGGAAACTCTATTCATACAGAGATCTACACACAGACCTGCAAAGCCTTCCCATGCACATAGACATACCCCTGTACACACACACACCTCACTATACTGATCATTTAAGACCATACTCACACTTCCCAATCACACAGATAAAACACATCCTCTTCTCTGCCATCATACTCCCCCACACACCCTTACCCCTCCCGTCCATATAAGGCACACACACACACATACATGCATATACCACCCACAGTGGCACCCCAACTCACTCCCATGACACACTTAGCACCAGGTTCAGAGGTGTTAGAGTTTTGGGGGTCCATATGGTCCTATTATTGGAGGCCTCAGCGTACATGTGGAAAGAGGTGATGGCAGCTGACTGGATAGTGATATTGGGTGGGGATGGTTTTCAGGAAGTGGGTGCTCTTACTTGGTGGGAAGGCTGTGTGGGAAGACGGGTCTTTGTAGCTGACAGGGTGGAATGGAAGACAGAGTGTGGACTGAAACTGAGGACGTGGACCTTATGTAATTGATGATACCCATTTTCAGCCCAAGTTAGTCTATCATTTTTGATGACTTATTCTACTGCTATAGTACAGAATTGCAGACTGTATATCCTAGCACACAGGAAAACCATTGAACCAAAACAAAGTGTACTTGTGTTTAAAGTGCTGGTTTCAACAGCTTTATAGATGGCATTTACAGATGTTAGGGTGCAGGTGGAGGAAATTGAAGAGAAAGGGTCTGCATTTTGAATGTGGGTATTGTTTTGAACTTTCTGCCCCCCTCTGGTATACTGTGTGTATATTATAGTAGATATAGATTACAGATGTTGAGGAAATGACTAAGGATTTGTAGCCGATCCCTCAGTGGACTGTGTGATTTGTCAGCTCCAAGGGCTACAGGAACGAAGGTTGAGACCTCTCCTTACTTATTTTGTTGGCTCTTGAGGGGTGGGGGAATTTTTCTCCAGACCTAGTACCAGGCACACTCTATAGGGGCTCCCAGTACCACACTCTTCACTCTTATGGTTTCAATGTATCCCAAAAGAGCCCAACATCCACATATGTCAATGTATAAAAACATAATTAGAAACATAGAAACATAGAAATATGACGACAAAAAAGACCACATGGCCTATGTAGTCTGTCCTTCCATATCAACAACTACAACAGTCCCCTTTTTTACTTTAGAGATCCTCTGTGTTTGACCCATGCTTTTTTGAATTCAGTTACTGTCCTCGTCTCTACCACCTCCACTGGGAGACTATTCCACGGATCCACCACTCTTTCCGTAAAGCAATATTTCCGCATTTCACTCCTGAATCTATCCCCCATCACCCTCATCCCATGTCCCCTCATAGCAGGACTTGCTTTCAATTGAAAGAGGCTCTCCCCCTGAACATTTATGCCATGGAGGTATTTAAACATCTCAATCATATCACCTCTATCCCGCCTTTTTATATTAAGATCCTTAAGTCTGTCCTCATATGCTTTATAATGAAGACCACTAACCATTTTAGTAGCCACCCTCTGCACCGACTCCATTCTGTTCACATCCTTTTGAAGGTGCGGTCTCCAGAATTGCACATTATACTCCAAATGAGGTCGCACCAAAGACTTATGCAGAGGCACTATCACCTCCTTTTTTCTGCTAGCCATTCCTCTACATATGCACCCAAGCATCCTTCTAGCTTTTGCCATCACCTTTTCTACCTGTTTAGCTACTTTAAGATCATCAGACACAACCACGCCTAGGTCCCGCTCTTCTTTAGTGGACAAAAGTACTTCACCTCCTATACTATATTGCTCCCCTGGATTGCTGCAGCCCAAATGCATGACCTTACATTTTTTTAACATTAAATCCCAGCTGCCAAATTCTAGACCATTCTTCAAGCTTAACTAAATCCCTCCTCATGTTATCTACACCTTCCTGGGTGTCTTCTCTATTGCAGGTTTTGGTATCATCCGCAAAGAGGCAAACCTTACCCGACAGCCCTTCCGCTATATCACTAACAAAGATATTAAAAAGAATTGGACCAAGGACAGATCCCTGGGGCACACCACTGGTAACATCCTTCTCCTCAGAGTGAGCTCCATTTACCTGTACTCTTTGTCACCTCCCACCCAACCAATTTCTAACCCAAGCAGTAACTTTAGGGTCCATCCCTAGGGTGCTCAGTTTGTTTATAAGTCGCCTGTGAGGAACAGTGTCAAAGGCTTTACTGAAATCTAAATACACCACATCTAGGGCTCTCCTTCGGTCCAACTCCCTGGTCACCCAGTCAAAGAAAACAATCAGATTTGTCTGACAAGACCTGCCTCTGGTGAATCCATTCAGCCTCGGATCCTGTAATCCGCTGGACTCCAGAAACCTCACTATTTTCTCTTTCAGAAGAGTTTCCAATAATTTACTCACCACCGAAGTTAAACTAACCGGCCTGTAGTTTTCAACCACATCCTTACTTCCGCTTTTGTGTAAAGGCACCACATGAGCCTTTCTCCAGTCCTTTGGCACCACTCCTGACTCCAATGAGGCATTGAATAGGTCAGTCAGTGGAGCTGCTAGAACGTCCCCAAGTTCCCTCAGTGTTCTAGGGTGTATCCCATCCGGTCCCATCGCTTTTTCTACTTTAAGTTGAGCTAGTTTCTCATGAACACTGTCTTCTGAAAATTGTTCAAGATGTCCCTCGCTTCTGTTCCTGTTTGTGGGTGTTTTCTGAGGTCCTGCTCCTGGTTCTTCATCTGTGAACACAGAACAGAAATATTTGTTAAGCAATTCCGCTTTATCCTCATCAGCTTCTACATATTCCTCCCCTTCACCCTTGAGTCTGACAATACCACTTTTGCCCTTCCTCTTCTCACTAACATATCTGAAAAATGTCTTATCCCCCCATTTTATTGCATTGGCTATTTCCTCCTCTTTTTGAATCTTTGCTTTCCTGACTACTTTGCTAGCTTCTCTAAGTGTTTCCAAATATAGATGCCTGTCTTCCTCTCTCTGTGATCTCTTGTATTTCATAAAAGCCTCCCTCTTTTTCAATACCAGAGAAAAGCTCCACTGAGGAACAACTTTTTCAGCTACTTCTTTCAAAAGCCATAGCGGTCTCCTTTTCCTTTCACCCTTAAAATATCCCCTTTCAGTTTTGCCCACTGTTTTTCTACATCCCTCAGCTGTTCCCATCCCGCTAACGACTCCCTGAGGTATTGGCCCATCCTTGCAAAGTTACCTCTTCCTCTTGTGAGGGAGATCTGTATATCACGCCAATGCAAATAGATTTCTCTTTCCCTCTTTCTAGTTTAACCCACAATGCTTCCTCTCTCCCTTTTAAGTTCTGTAATTCCAAAGCTTTAATAGTATTTTTTACATATAGTGCCACTCCTCCTCCCCTTCTTCCTACCCTGTTCTTTCTAAATAAAGTATAGCCAGGTATAGTTACATCCCAGTCATGGTTTTCTGTGAACCATGTTTCTGTAACTGCCACTAAATCCAAGTCAGCCACTCCCACCAAAGCTTCAACATCGTGGATCTTATTCCCCATGCTACGGACATTTATACACACTGCTTTCCATATGTTACCCCCGTTACCCATTTCCATAAAGGTATTTAGTGTATTACCTGGGGGCTTTCACTTACCTGGGGGCTTTCTTCACCCATTCCCAATGAATCTAGTTTAAAGCCCTCTTCAGTAGATTAGCCAGTCAACTACTGAAGACGCGTTGACCTTTCTTGGACAGATGGATGTCATCTCTGCTCTGCAACCCTTGGAACAGCATCCCATGGTCTAAGAAACCAAAACGCTCTCGATGACACCATCTATGCAGCCATGCATCCATCTCCAGGATGCGAGCCTCTCTGCCTTGGCCTTTACCCTCAACAGGGAGGATTGAAGAGAACACCACCTGTGCACCTAACTGCTTCACCCTCTGTCCCAGAGCCATGAAGTCACTTTTGATACACTCAGAGGGATACCTGGCAGTATCATTTGTTCCGACATGGATTAGCAACATTGGGTAATAGTCGGTGGGCTTGATGAATCTCGGCAAACTCTCCGTAACATCTTGGATTTTGGGTGAATCAAAAAATTCAGTACAGTTCATTTGCTGAGGTTCACAGAGAAATCAAAACCACATAAAACACAAAAATTGACATAGAGTTACTTCTTCTAACTTCAGTAAGTGTATGGGGCAGACTTAAAGATCGAAACATATATATCCTAGCGGGTAGGGGGAAAGCGGAGATGTGATAGAGACATTTAAATAATTAATTAAAATCATACTTGGGAGTCGGCCTTTTCATAGGAAAGAAGGTCTGAAAATAGAGCTCATATGATGAGGGTAACGGAAAGCAGGCTCGGTAGAAATGCAAAGCAGGCTTTGACAAATTTTCTTTGAATTTACTGTAGGAGCCAGCATCACTCCTTTCTCGCTTCCTCCTATCGGTAGAGCACTTCTTTCTCTCTCCTCCCCCTATCCATCTAGTACCTCCTCTTTCTCTCTTCTCCCCCCTAAAACATCCAGAATCTCACTTCCTCTCTCCTTCCCCCCATCCAGCATCTCTCCTTTCTCTTGCAAAATGCAGTGGGTGCCTTTAAGCCAGTGCTGACTCCTGGCGAGCCAGTAGCTCCTGGGTTTTCTTGGCAGTAGATTGCCAGGCCTTTCTTCTGAGACAATGGACGGTTAAGTTACTTGCCCAAGGCCACAAGGAGGAGGAGTAGCCTAGTGGTTGGGGCAAGGTACTTCAGGCCGGAAGGTCGGAGGTTCAAATCCCACTAGAGGACAGCAACCTTGGGCCGGAAGGACTGGGGTTTCTAGTCCCACAGATGCTCCTTGTGGTCTTGGGCAAGCCACTTAACCCTCCATTGCCCATGTTCCCTGTAAGTATTAGTGTATGTGTCTCATATCCCTGCGTGTTAAATGTATCCCCCAATTGTGTTGTGACCGCTTTGATTGAAGGATAAGGCGGTATACAAAACTGTCTAAATAAATAAATAAATAAATAAGGAGTGCTAGTGGGAACTGAACCTTGGTCTCTTGGTTACTAAGCCAGTCCACTAACTCCTAGGCTCCTCCTCCACTCCTCTTTATTTTATTTCCCCTTTATCTTATCCCTGTCCCCCATTCATCATCTTTCTTCTCCCCCAATCATCAGTATCCTTCCCCTGTTCTCGTATCTCTCATGTATTATCTCTCCTTCCTCTTTTAACCACTGCCCCCATCCAGTAGGTCTCTTTTCTCTCATATTCCTCTTTTCTCATCTCTCCACATACAGCACCTTCCCCAGCATCACCTGTTTCTCTGCCACTGCTGCCGATGCTGTATTCCATGATTCCTGCTTGCAAACTGCGGCGCTCAGCAACGGGAGCACTGAACATAAGAGTAAATCTGAGGCTTCTGAGTCATTTACATGCTCAAGTTCTTTCTGTTTCCCGCCCCTTCCAACACAAGCTTCCTGTTTCTGCGGGGTGCGCATGCGGCTGGGCTGTGCGTGCCCGAATGAGTCAAAGACCCCATGCTTACTTTTGATTTCTGTGCTGCTGGGTACTCCGTGAGCACCACACTTCAGTCTGGCGCCCGTGGCCTGTGGCACGCCACTTCTGACAGCAAAGAGCTTGGAGCAGTTTGCTCAGGGCTTCAGAGAGCTTTACTTTCAAACCTGATGAGGCAAAGAGTCGAGGAGTTTTACTTAGATTTTTTGTTTTTGCTAAATACCTCTGAACTTCTTCCCTCCCTTCTAATTCTAAAAGTATCAACTGGTCCGAATTGTTACTGTAGTGCCTGCTCTTTTGGTCTTATTCTAGATGTCCTTCCATGTTTGTCCTAACATATTTTATTTCTTATGTTTCTTTCGGCACATTGACGTAATATTTGTGTGCCATTCTGAAGAGGGGTCACAAAGCAGCGATTTCAGACTATTTGAGTTCATGCGGTTAGGAATGACTGAGGAGGAGGAGTTGTCAGAAAGTTAAAGTTGTCAGGAACAAAATAAAAATCGGAATATAAAAGAAGGGTGATTTCATTTTAACCACAACTGAATTGTCTACTCAAATGTGTTTGCTGTGAGTGCCAGTTTTAGGTTTAGGTGTGTCATCTCTTAAGGGGCTTACATCTTTCCATTTTGAGGTGGCTGGGATATTAGCAGGTGGTGTACCAGTTTAGCCTGTCTGAGCTGGCTTTACTCACTTCCCAGGGAGGTTAGAGAGTTTGAAGGGTTCTTCACCTGAGAGTCTAGACAAATCTGTGGTTAGTGTGTCTGGAAGTGCTTAACTTGCAAGCTTTGTCTGCCTTTGTAGACATGTGAAGGATAGACCAAAGTAACAAGGTTTATATTTGGCCACTTGAACTGAGTCTGCCCATGTCTGTGTAGGGAATAATCTATCTTGGAGAGCTAGGTAAAGGAAAAAAAATCTGAGGTGAAGTGCAGCTCAAACTTTTTAAGGCTTTAAGCAGTTCACCATTTCAGTGAACGTAGAGCTCTGCAGTGGGTTAAAAATCTCTTGGAATTTAAGAATATTTCTGGAGTCTTCCAGGCTTATGCAAACACACCTTCCCCCTCCATCCCCCCAGCTCAAAAACCATCTTGAGGCATACTTAACTCTCTGATGTCGCCTTCGTTGCAGTGCACATTTGTGCATTCTGTGAAACAGAGCTCATATAGCCCTACACTTCCTTTTCTTTCTCTTTCCTGCCCCTTAATACTCTTTCCTCATAACATTTTCCGTGGCTTGTGGCATTTCCAGCCAGGTTAGGCAGACTGCAGATTGTTGTTAACCAAATAAGTGCTCACACCACCCTGCCCCTGGACTGCCCCAGCACTATCCAGATGGTGCCATGGCGATCTGAGGAAATATTAGCGGCAGATCTGGATAGTGGCCGCTAATATATTGGACTCAGCAGGGTTTATCCATTTAACAGATTCTGTTAATCAGATCAACCCTTTTGAATATCGGCCTTAGGACCCGATTTTCATCTGGGCGGTGCTATGTGCCGTGTCAGCACATAGCCTGCCCGCCATCTGTCTAACCTGGATTTTCAATGCCGGGGTCATATGTGGCCTTGGCATTGAAAATCTGGTTCTCGCAGCACAACCCAGAAGCCGCAGGAGCTAGTCGGGTAGCAGCGATTTTCAATGCTACCTGCTTAGCCTCTGCGCCTGAAAGATAGGCGAGGAAAAACCTCGCCTATCTTTAAGGCGCAAAGGGTGAAGTGGGTAGCATCAAAAATCGCTGCTACCTGGTTAGCCCTTTCCTCTGTCCCAGAATGCCCCCAACACGTCCCACTGCTAACGCATAGCATCTGGTTGCGTTAGGGACTTATCCGGGATTTTCAAAAGGCACTATCCATGTATGTGCCTTTTTGAAAATCCTGGATAAGGCATTTACACAGGTAACTAGGGCAGTTGCCCATGTAAACGCCTTCAAAAATGCCTCCCTTAATGTTTAAGAGTGGAGGAGTAGTCTAGTACTCAGAAGATCAAGGGTTCAATTCCCACTGGCACTCCTTGTGATCATGGGCAAATCACTTCACCCTCCATTGCCTCAGAAGAAAAGGCCTGGCAATTTACTTCCACTGATATATTGCCAAGAAAACCCAGAGGCAGCTGGGTCAGTACTGACTTTGCCACACTAAAAAAAAAAATGTTTAAGATTTGGCTCTGGTAAATGGATCACATTTGCCAAAAGCTATCCATTTGAAAAAAGCAGTGGGGCAGGTTTTAACTTAAACCAGATGGTGACGATGTTCCGTCCCTATCCAGTTAAAGTTAACGGTTTAATTTGGTGGCAGATATAGCAGGCCTAAGATAACCTGCTAAAGATATTGTATTCAGTTAACTTTAGCCAGTTATATTTGGCCAGCCTGATTAATCAGATATCATTTTGAAGATCCAATTGCTGGATACCAGATATCTTTAACTGGATAGCTGTCTGCTGAACATTGACCTGCCTGTTTATAATGTTTTAAACACCATCAGATTCTGAGGTCTTCTTTTATTGATCATGCAGAGCTGCCAATCCTTTCTCTAATTCATCCATAGAAAGATGCTTTTCCTGTATTTATTGGCTGTGTCTGGGTCTCTTCTTCCAGTGATCTTGAACCCAAACAAGATGCAGCTGGTAAGTCTAAAGTGCAGTGGAACTAAGAATGCCTCTGAATATTTTTTTTCTGCTCAAACTGAGCCTTCCCTCAATACACTAAATAATTTAGCTAGAAAGTGTAAGGGAGTGGCCTGATGGACCAATGAAATGAAAACCAAGCAAAGCAGGGGCTCAAATCCCACTTCCCTCACTGTTAATCCCTGAGACTTTCGTCAGTTCTTTGGTGCATGGACTGAATACTAATATAGGGGGTATTTTTATAAAGCATTTCTGCATATAAAACAGTTATCATGAGGGTAATTTTATAAGAGGTGACTTATATTTGAAGATCATATATGTATCTATTTTTAGCCTATTTTATAAAGACACATAGGGACCTGTTTACTAACTCAAAGGTAGAGAGAAGCAGCGCAAATCACTTTCTGGCATTCATAAGTCCTATCCATTGGCATAGGAAGCACCGGTCTCAATGGCATCAAAAGCTGCATCGGACGTTGACGGTGCATCGACAGGAGGAATTCTCGAGCCCACTCGGAGCTAAGCACCCATTGTGCCCCAAAGCATTGGCCATCAATCGATCTCCACTCAAAGATGAGGAAGGAGTCGGCTTCATCTTCATCAACACTGCAGGGTGATCGCGCCAAACACAAAGTGCACACTTCAGTGCATCAACGATGAAGCCCCTTGAGGCATGGCATTGAGAGCAATGAGGGTCCACAAGAACACCCCCCTAAGCTGCCCTGAAGGGAGGAGAGCTCATCCTCCAAGACATCGGAGGGGCAGTGACAGCCTACTGAGTGCCAAGACAAAAGCCACTGATATCCCCTTACAGATTCCAGGAGCTTTGGCCAAATTTGCTGAGGTCCCACAGCCTTCGGAGTCGTCAGCCATGAACAAGTGCCTTCTGAAGGCTCTTGAAGAACAGATCACGATGCTGTTTGCCATGCAGCATGTCATTACCTTGATGGTGGCTTTATCGATATCAGCACCCATTCAACTGATCCTTGAGATGCACAGCTTGCCTGCAGGAGAGGCATTGACATTGGGGCATTGGAGGGCTTTGACACCAGAGCCTGCCCAGCTGATATCATTCTCTAGTGTTTCGGGTCCAATGCCCCCTCCAAAACTAGACAAGAATCAGTGCATCATCGCTCCCAAAGGAGCTTCCAGTCCCCAAGGGTCAGGAGAGAGATCCAGGCAAAGAAGTACTTTGACTTCCTCTCTGAGTTGGACTCAGAAGGCTGGGTCACTGATGTTGAATCCGAGGACTTGTCGGACAGGCCTCCGGAACTTCAATCTGACCTTTCTCCTCCTCATGAGTGGTGCAAGTCCCCTCCTGAGGATATGACTTTCCAAGATTTTGTCAGGGATATAGCCAAGGCCATACTATTTTCTTTAGAGACTGAAGATGAGCCCAGGGCAGAAGAATTTGAAATCTTTTAGTATTCTTCAACCCCTAAGGAAGTGGTAACAGCACCCGTGTATTGCATCCTTCAGAGAGTGCAGATGAGAAGGTGGGAGAACCCTTCACTGTACCTCCAGTTAGTAGAAGGCTTGACTCCATGTATAGAGTTCAGAAGGCTCCCAGATTCGAGAAGCCCCAGCTTCCTAACCATTCCTTGATGGCTGAATCTGCCCTTAAGAGATTCAAAGGTTCCAAGACTCATTCCTCAGTGCCCCCAGGGAGGGAAGCTCTGACACTGAACTCTTATGGGAGATGTTTTTTTCAGAGTTCCATGCTTATGGTCTGCATGGTCTCTTACCAGCTCTACATGGGTATGTTTCTGAAGAACATCATGTATGCCCTAGCTGATCTGTCCTATTATCTCCCTCCAGAGAAACTGGAGCAGCATCATTCCCCAGTGGGTCACGGCAAATACTGCTGGAAGTTCATGGAATGGGTGACCTATGTTATCTTCAAAACAACATCAAGAGCTTCTGCTATGGTTATAGACATCTGGAGAGTCACCTGACTCCAGTCCTCAGACCTAGAACAATCAGTGCAAGATAAGCTTGCTGACGTGCCCTGCCACAGAGAGAATCTCTTTGAGAACAAGTCAAAGAGAAGGCTAGCTTCATTGAGAAGCAGCACGTCACCCTTCAAAATCTCTCAAGGTGCATGTCCAAGCCGGCCTCCAACCGCAGGAGGTACCAAGATGATTCCTAGAAAAAGACCTATTACTCTTGTAGGTGTAGGTACTTTCCTGAGCCCCAAACTTCCCAACTGAAACAGGCTCCTCGACTACAAGCATGGCATGAGAAGCTTCAGAAGCCCCAGCCCACTCCTCAGCCAAAGCTTGGGGCAGGGTTTTGACTGTTTCCTTCAGAGCATAGCCACTCTACCAGTAATACAATGGAAAACTCTTCTGTCAGGGGGAGGCTTACTCTTTTTGCCCAGAGGTGGTCCCTCATAACCTCAGACACTTGGGTTCTGCAAATTGTCCAGAGCGGTTACAAATTACATCCATTCAACCTTCCTCCAAACTGCCCTTCAAAGGTTCATTCCATTGACCCTCTGCATCAGGAAGTGCTTCAGAGAGAAATCACTGTTCTTTTGACAGATCTTGTGATTGAGCTCATGCCGCCAAAGCAGAGGGTGAGGATTTTACTCCAAGTATTTCCTGATCCCCAAGAAAATGTGGGGATACCATCCCATCTTAGACCTCAGAGATCTGAATAGGTACCTCGTCAAAGAAAAGTTCAGAATGATTTCTCTAGGCACCCTACTCTCTTATCTACAAAAAGGAGATTGGCTATGCTCTCTTGATCTGAAGGATGCTTACACCCATGTACAGATACATCCTACTCACAGGACGTATCAGAGACAGCACTTCCAGTACCGGGTATTGCCCTTTGGCCTAGCCTCAGCACCCCACATCTTCATGAAGTGCCTTGCAGTAGTAGTAGCTTACCTCTGGACACTGGGTGTGCTTATCTTCCCCTACTTGGATGATTGACTGATCAAAAGTACCACTCAAGAAGGAGTGTGAGAATCAACATAGTTGACCATTCAGGTGCTGGAACTACTAGGGTTAGTCATAAATTACCCAAAATCCCATCTTCAGCCCTCCCAACAATTGGAATTCATTGGAACCCTGCTCGACACAACTCAAACCACTGCCTTCCTCCTGTATGACAGACTTAACAGATTGACAGCGCTAGTGCAGGAGACTCAATTGAGTCAGCAGGCCACAGCTCACAAGATGTTAACTATACTAGGTCACATGGTCTCTACAGTGCATATAACATCCTCGGCATGTCTCCATATGAGACAGACGTTGTGGACTCTGAAGACTCAGTGGGCCCAGGCCACGGGATGCCTCAGAGATCGTCTGTATGTCACCAATCCACTCATTCAGTCATTGCAATGGAGGACAGTCCACCACAATTTGCTCAAAGGTCTCCCTTTCCAAGCTGCTGCACCACAAAAAATTTTGATGGACGCACCCAAACTGGGTTGGGGAGCTCACTTCAATGGGTTGCGCACTCAGGGCAATTCATCCGTCCAAGAAAGTCTCCACCAGATCAACTTCTTGGAACTAAGAGCCATAGCAAACACTCTAAAGACTTTCAGGGATTGGTTGACCAACCAAATTGTCCTGATTCAAACCAACAATTGAATAGCGATATTCTACATCAACAAGCAGGGAGGAACAGGCTCGCATCTCCTGTGTTGGGAAACAGGTTGTGGAAATTTGCCATTGCCCATGGGATGGACTTGAGAGCCACATGCCTACCAGGTGAACAAAACTCTTTGCCAGACAAGTGTTCCAACTGCACAAATGGACGTTGGACAGGGAAGTTGCAGCTTGCATCTTTCAAGAGCGGGACATTCCCTCGATAGATCTGTTTGCGACTCCTCAGAATGCCCACATAGATCAGTTCTGTTCCAGTGTAAGATCACACAGCAGACTAGCCTTGGATGCTTTCCTCCTACATTGGGTGGAGAGTCTTCTGTATGCATATCCTCCAATCCCTCTTATTGCATAGACCCTCCTGAAGCTCAAAACAGACAGAGGCACGATGATTCTCATTGCCCTCTACTGGCCCAGGCAACCTTGGTTTCCTCTCCTGCTGCAACTCTCCAGTCAGGAACCACTCCAGTTAGGCCATGCACTGGACTTGATTTCGCAGAAAGATGGAATGATGTACCCCAACATCAAGTACTTGGCTCTCACATCGTGGATGTTGAGAGGCTAATGTTATCTGAGCTCAATCTGCCAAGTGGTGTGACTGATGTACTTTTGGCCTCCAGGAGGGCCTCAATGAGAAAATCCTATTCATGCAAGTGGAAGAGTTTTGCTGTTTGCTATGAGGACCATGCCCTAGATCCTTTTGCCTGTCCCGCACAAAAACTGCTTGAGTATCTTCTACACCTCTCTGAGTCTGGACTTAAGCCCAACTCTGTTAGGGTTCACCTCAGTGTGATTGGAGCATACCATAAAGGTGTAGAAAGAAAGCTCATCTCTGTACAATCTTTAGTTATTCGCTTTATGTGGTGGTTGCTTTTCTTGAAGCCTCTCTACAAACCTCCTGCAGTTTCTTGGGACCTCAATGTGGTTCTTATGCAGCTATGAAAGCTCTTTTTGAGCCACTCAATTCCTGCATTCAGATTTTTGACCTGGAAGGTTTTGTTTGTTATAACCCATGGGTTCCAGCACTGGTGGGCTGGAGATCAGACAGGAGGACCCCACAGGGTCCCTGAGGGGGGTGGTAAGTTTCAGCCAGACTCTTCTTCCCTCTTGTTGCCCTCTATCTGCTTGCTGAGCCATTTTTCTAATTTATTTTCTATTTTTCATTATTTCCAATTTGGTTGCAATAAAGCAGCTCCAAATTAAAAGAAAACAATCTTTGTTTTCTAGACAGTGAGCTTCCCAGACCTGTGGGGGTGATTGGGATAGCCCTCCTCGGGTTGCACTGGCTGGCTTTACAGGTGCTGGTATTCCCTTTTTCAGGGTTCCTTTTTCACCTTGCTTTTTTTTTGGCCTTTACTTTTGGTAGTTCTTTTGTGTGTTTCTATTTCCTGTGCCACTGCAGTGCTCAGCTGCTCAACCTGTGGTCCCCTATGGTTTATTATTATAAATCTTTTTATTAATTATTGAACATATTATAACATAAAAGCAGCTTACATGTTGAAACATTACAAACATATTAAAATACTGTAAGCAGAATACAAATTAAGACATAAAATTATAACCCAATTCTGAAAACAATCAGTACTTATATCTTCTTACACAATTATACCCATTACCAACCTTCCCATTTCCCACCTTTATCTCCCTTCCCCCAAAACCACCCAACCCTTTATTCCTCCCAATTCCCACTATGTTCTCCCCCTTCCCACTCCCACCCTTATTCCCAAAACATTCCATTCTTAAATCCTAATTATGCCAACTTAATCACTTAGTTCAAAGTTATACCAAATTACACCGTTAAAATATTGGGAATGGAGGAATGTAATGCATCAATTAGTATTATGGGAGGGAGAGGCCTCTAGGAAACATGTTCGTAGAAGAGCAAATTTTTTGATGATATGGTCTCCTTATCTTGAAAAGTTGTCGGCCAGGGTCCCCTATGGTTTAAACCCACAGTTTTTTACCCTGTGTGCAGCGAGAATGTCCAGGGGGACATTTTTTCGGCATTTACGGGACCCCCCATGGGGACTTGGGGCCTGATGCCATGTTTCTACCTCTGCCACATCTCCCCCATTTTTTTCCCGCAAGCAGGCATCCTGGCTATTTTGGATGGCTGTGTGGTCTCCGTGGAGAGGGAATGTGGTGAGGTAGACATAGCCTCAAGCCTGCAGGCCTCTGTAAGTCCTTCAGGGCCCCAGGGCCATTCATTCAGCTGGCTTGAGCAACAGCTCCCGCAACAGCTCAAAGGCTGTTTTCAGTGTTTAGCAGCTGCATAGCATCTCCCATGTGAGGCCTGCGGCCTGACCTCCCCTAAGGGGTCTCTGAGTCCTGCAATACCTCTCCTTCGGGCAGCAAATGGGTTAAGCACCCCCATTCTGCCTTTTTGCTTATTTGTTTCTCTAGGAGCCCTGCCTTATCCCCGATGGATTTGTGTAGGATGAAAAGGATTTCCCTTAGCAGGTGAGTCAGCATAGAGGGGGGAGCTTTCTCCAGGGGAGTTTGAGCATCCATCAATGATCTGCCTAATTTCTGCCTTATTCAGAATGCGTTGGAAGCCTTGTGCCTTTTGGTACTTGCCTCTGTGGAGTGTTTGCAAGTAGACCTGGAGGTTTGCGGCATTCTCCTGGCCTTTCCCTCTCCCTTAGTCTGTGAATAAACTCGTGGCCTCTCAGTAAGAAACACTGGAGCTGTGTCTGAGGGGCCCTAGGCTTCTGGCTCATTTGTGTCTTCTGCATTAGGGCAAGATGGATCAGCCTTTGGGCTTCCTCAGGTGGATGCCCTGTTCACAGCCATGAATAAGCATACTTTCATCCTAGTGGAAGGGGGCATTGTGCTGCCAAAATCTCATGTAGAAGAGTGGAAGCCTCCTCCAAAATCCTGTCATAGCCCACCTGCATTGGTGGTATTGTGGAAAACATGGCTGCCTTCCAGCAATAGATCTGGGTTAGATTCCCAGCCAATTCAACTTGACCTTCTTTCCTTTGTCTTCCTTTGCCATACTCAAAAGTGCCTTTACAGCTTTGATTTGGGTACTTAAGTGGTGCTGTGTGCAGGCCTAGTGGCATGAGCTCTCTTACTATGGATCCCAAGCATCCTTCCTTGGCTTGGCTGCAAGCCTCCGATGTTTGGCCTGCAAGGTCACCAGT